>PVHT021183666.1:10006055-10119895 GCA_004024745.2 Catagonus wagneri
CGATCCGGCGTTGCCGTGAGCTGTGGTGTAGGTTGCAGACGCGGCTCGGATCCTGCGTTGCTGTGGCTGCGGCGCAGGCCAGTGGCCACAGCTCCGATTAGACCCCTAGCCTGGGAACCTCCACATGCCGCGGGTGCGGCCATAAACCCGCGGCCATAAAATGACAAAAGGCAAAAAAAAAAAAAAAAAAAAAAAAAAGTACGATTATGCCTTGAGTTAAAGTTTATTGTTTCATTAAAATAGTTTTAGCAGGCATTCCCATTGTGGTGCAGCAGAAATGAATCCAGCTAGTATTCATGAGGATGTGGGTTCAATCCCTGGTCTGGCTCATTGGGTTAGGGATCCGGCATTGCTTGCCCTGAGAGTGAGCTGTGGTGTAGGTCACAGACAAGGCTCAGATCCCACGTTGCTGTTTCTGTGGCATGGTTTGGATCCCACATTGCTTTGACTGTGGCATAGGCTGGCAGCTGTAACTCCAATTTGACTGCTAGCTGGGAAACCGCCATATGCCATGGGTACGGCCCTAAAAAGCAAAATAAAAACAAAAAATTAGCAATTTTTTGCTTTGCAGTTGAACATTTTTTTTTTCCTTGAAAAACTATGTCCATCTGAAACTCTGCTAGGTGCTTCAGAGAATACAAAGATAATCAAGGCACAAAAACTGCACCAAAAATATTTGAAACCAGTCATCTAGTTAATCACCAGATATTTCTTAAAATTCTGCATTGCAAAAGAGCCATAGAAAGATGAAGAACAAAACGGAGAGGGTACCTTTTTAAAAGGTGCTCATGTAAGAACATAAATAATGGTTATACAAGGCAGATTATGACACTGACCAGAGTTACAGAAGTCAAAAAAGGATCATATCTTATCTCAACAGAGGTCCATGGAAAAAAATTAAAGAAGTGCTGGATCTTGAAGTGTGTGTAGGCTGTGAATGGGTCTAAAGAAGGTATAGTGTTTCAAGAAAATAGCCATTAGCAGGAATTGTAAAGGAAGGTAACAGATTTTCTTTTTTGGTTGTGTGGAGGGCTTGAATATCAGTAGGGTAAAGAGTTTAAGGAATTTGCACATCCTCTTGTTGGAAAATATGAACATTCTTGAATGCAGGAAGTGCCTGGACCATAGCTAGGCATTAGAAAGTTTTTAACAAAATCCCCCCATAAACAAATGGTTTGTTAATACCCTCTACACTTTTTTTTTCTTTTCTCTGTTCATGAAAAGCAAATACTAAATTGTCTCTAATATCTCTGTAAAATGATCGTGGTGCACATGTAATATGTTTATCCAGAGTATAGACTGCCCATAGTTGTAATAATTTCGTAGGCTGTATGTGACTCCTAAGAAGAGCTACACCATTGGGTCCCTCAGAAACCAGGGAAACTAGCCGTTTTTTAGCTGTTTGTTTGTTTTTTTAAATTAATTAATCTGTAATAAGATACTGATTTGGGGGAATGATTATAATTTGATTAAGTCAAATCATTACTTACCAAAGAATTTTGGAAATATTTATTGAAATGCTTTCCATCTTTGGAGGTGGAGTTATGAATTTTGAATAGAAAGTATCTAACCATTTTAGCACTAAACAAGTTGGTAAGGAAAAAAATGATTTGGCAAGCACCTATAAATTCAATTAATGAGCTGAACCAAATATAATTTGCAAATTATTCCGTGACTATTAATGGGTCAGATAATGTACCAATTTGTGATCTTAGGGTTAACTCAAAATCACATGTTTATTCCCCAGAAATTCACTGTGCCTGTTTTGATGTTAACATCAAGAATCAGCTTGGGTTTCCTGTTGCAGTTCAGCAGGTAAAGAATCTGACTAGTATCCATGAGGATGCCGGTTCAATCCCTAGCCTCATTCAGTGCGTTTAGGATCTGGTATTGCCATAAGCCGTGGCATAGGTCACAGATGCGGCTAAGATCTGGTGTTCCTGTCCTGTGGCATAAGCCAGCAGCTGCAGCTCCAATTTGACCCCTGATCTGGGAACCTCCATATGCAGCAGGTACAGCCAATAGACAAAAGATGCATTATGCATGTGTGTGTTGTAGTATGTAACTAAAATACATTTTGGGAGGCCTGTCCTTTCAGAATGAAGGCAGTACTTTCAATTTTGAAATTATATAGATTATAAGCTTTCAACAATGTAGTGTTGTTCCTTGGCCCCAGATTGGAACTTTCTATGGCCCCAGCTGAAAAAATGTGTAGAACTACAGGTATTATTTGCCCCCACTGTGCCCCTGAGAACAGCTAACTTTAAATAATAAAAGTAAAACCTCCAGGATCCTACTGAAATTTACTCTTGGGTTTTCTCCCACTTTGTTCCTTCTTGTTGTGGCAGGTTGAGACATTAAGAAGAGAGCTTGGTGTACTGAACTGGCTTAGGTTTAAATCCTGGCCCCCCTCTTCCTGACAGCTTTTGACCTTGGGCATGTTTCTGTGTTTATCTGAGCCTTATCCTTATTTTAAAAATTGAGACCAAAACACCTAACTTTCAGGGTAATTTCGAAAATGAAGTATGTTGTAATAAGAAAAGAGTCTAGTTTACAATCCCTGTTACTTAAGATCTTGATAGACATTGGACATTTCATTCTTTTATTTCCACTTTATGCCAGGGTATCCTCCTCCATCAAGTTGATGGTCTCTGTACCAGTGGAAACAGCATTCTAAATTTTTGATCCAAGTTACAAGGAAAAATTCATTGCTCAAAGAGCATTCTGTGTATTTTTTCTTATTTTGACAAATATATATATATGTTATATTAAGCTCTTTGACTAGGGCTTTCTTGACATCTCAGTCCTTAGGAGAGCTATGATTGGCTGTATGATAGTACACAGATTGTTTGGTGTGTGGTCTTTAGAATGAGTGTAAATGTTTAAACTTACTGAGCAAATATGGGACACAGCATGTACTAAGCTTTATTAGACATTTTAATGCATACTGGTTATAAGCCAGATACTAACTATGTAAACATTTGCTCATTTAATCTACTCAACAACTCTATAAAATAGATATTATTATGATGCCCTTTTTGTAAATAAATATATTGACACCTAGAAAGCTTGAATGAGTTTAGAAGACAGAAAGTAGTGATGTCAAATCACAAACACATTTTCTGATCCAGTGTTGCTTCTGGAGTATTAGTAAAGGAATGCATGATGCAGAACATGCAAAATAGGCAATGGAGAGTTTTCTTTTTCTTTCCTTTTTATGGTCACACCTGCATTATATGGAAGTTCCCAGGCCAGGAGTTGAATCAGAACTGCAACTGGAGCAAATGCTACAGCCACTGCAACACCAGAACCAAGCCACATCTGCAACCTATAGCACAGCTTGCAGCAACCCTGGATTCTTAACCCACTGAATGAAACCAGGGATTGAACCGGCATCCTTACAGAGATGTTGGGTCCTTAACCTACTGAGCCCAAAGGGAACTCCAGTGGAGAGATTTTTAATTCATGTTGGCTTGAATTTCAAATGCTCTGTGTGCATTGTATACTGTTTTGCATTTCAAGAAACATGATTCAAAATAATGTATTTTATGTTCATTTTTCTTAAATTCTTAACATGCTCTGGATATTTTCCTTTCTAAGTTTATTTTCATAAGGAATAAATGTTAACAACATTAAAATATATGGATAAACAAAAGCATAATAAGCAAAAGTCATGAGACATCATATAAACCCACACAACAAAGGAAAAAATTGTTCACATTTTTGTACATGTACGTGCAGGTAAGTACTTGTGCAGATACATATTTGTTACCCATAAAATAGAAGCATACCACGATAATATTTTGCACCTTTTCATTCACTTTGTAAAATATATCATGAACATCTTTCCTTGACGTGAAATTTGCTTCCACAAAACCAGGCTTTGTTATTATGTCTGTGTGGTGTGTATAAAGATGTTCTGGAACATGTTTTATTCTTTTTTTGAGCATTCAGGCTTAATGCTGCAGTGAACATGCTTTTAATGAAATCTTTGTGCACATTCTAAATTATTTCATTAATATAAGTTCCTATAAGTAGACTAGCTGTGTTATGTGGTACACTAACTATAATGCCAAATGGCCCTCCAGGAAGTCAGAACCCTTTATATAAAATAGTATCTCACCATTTTATTAATAATTACTCATTGCCTTAAATAAAGATATTTAACATGTTAATTTGGTCTAAAATTCCCAAAAGAGAAAAAAAAATAAAGGCAGGTAAGCATTTTAGTGTAGAAATTGTGCTTGCCCTCTAGGATCATTGCTATTTCATAAACACTTACCTTGAATATAAAAAATGTACACACAAGAACCTTCAAATATCTGGAAAAGATAGATATTTCATTTCAAATATTCAACATAGCGTGGCCTAAAATTTTGAGATTTGGTTAACCAGGAGAAATTTCCACATTTTAATGAAGAAATTAGCATATGTTTTTTATCACCATGAAATTAAAAAAAAAAAAAGCTCTTTCCAATTCCTTTTATGAGAAAGTTGATGTCATGGCTGTGCTATTTAGTTTCCTTGAGGGAACAACATTTCCAAAGAAGTGAGAATTGTTTTTCTGCAAAGAACTGCTTCCAAGTTGGTTAAAACTGGTTCAACATTCTGCTTTAATCTTACATTAAATTCGTGTCAAAAAATATATTTTCATGGGTAATCTTTGGACACCCACACATACTAGATTGAATACTGCCATTTAGATGTAAAATTTACTGTGAAAATATGTTATTATAGGTCAACGAATGAAAATAATATATTGAATAATAAGCCATATTTCTAATATACTCATTACTATCAAAATCAAATTAACATTTAAGATTCATAGTTAGTCCAGAATCTGCCTTCTATGAACCCATAGAACAGATGTATATAAGCTCTCAAAGCTGAAATATATTTCAAAATTGTGCTCTCTTGAGAGTCTGTTTGGACTCTGTAGGTGTTATTTCAATATGTTGGAAAATTAATGTATAATAAATTGAGACTTGTAAAATTAAACTGGTTTCCATATCTGATTCACTCTGTCTTCTTTATGTAAATTTACACTCATCTTTATGGATTTGCAAGAATCAGAAGTAACAGCCCAAACACTTATAACATAGTACATAGCTTTTAAACCAAAACTATCAGTGTTCAAAAGAAATAGTCATAACTGTTACCCTAATATGAAGATATAGGCGTTATTCATGAATCGTTTTTATATTCCCAAACATTTGCTTTTAAGGTTCTAGATACTGGCATTGTTTCTAGCGTTTTACCTTCACTGTGGAGCTGCTAAAAGGAAAATAAAAGCTAAGGTCAGGCTTAAAAGTGAACCTTTCCAGCAGTTACCTTTCATAGCTCTGTTTAAACATTTCTTTAAATTGAGACATGGACATTCAAATTGAATCTGAAAACTATGTATTTAGCATGTCAAACATTCAATGCCATAACTCCTCCAATCTGCAGTCTAGTCAGGTAAAGCTAAGTAAGAACAGTAAACATTTGGGTTTAATTGTTGGCATCACAGATGGGAATGGAAGAAAGCAGACAGTTGTTAAGACTCTTCGTATTATTTAACAAGCAAGTTGTGTCCAAGGAATGACTATATCTTTGCTCCTTCATTTTTTTAAAGAAACTTCCCTGGTTTCTGCTCTTCTGGGAAAAAAAAAAGAAATTGAACATGCTAATGAGTGTATTAAAAATTATAGGTGTGGAGTTCCCATTGTAGCTCAGGGGAATAAGGACCCAACATAGTATCCATGAGGATGTGGGTTTGGTCCCTGGCCTCACTCATTGGGTTAAGGATCTGGTATCGCCACAAGCTGTGGTGTAGGTCACAGATGCAGCTCAGATTCAGTGTTGCTGTGGCTGTGGCGTAGACCTGCAGCTGCAGCTCCAATTTGACCCCTGGCCTGGGAACTTCAGTATGCTGCAGGTGTGGCCTTAAAAAGAAAAAAAGAAATATAGGTGTGAGGTTTGTAAGTAAAGCCAAAGCTATTCAACAGGATTATTCTGGGGCTAAGAGATATCGAGAATGTGAATTTCACCATTGAAGCTGTGGTAGCAGTTTGGATTCCAAGTTAAGTAAAATCAATATTTTTTAATGGCTAAAAATCATTGGTATAATTTAGATAAAAATATAACTGCAATATTTATTGTTGGTTTATTAATTACCATGCTTCCTGAGGCAATATTCAAGTTTGTAGAAGGAGAATTGTGCCTTTCACAACCCTTCCGTCTGCTGCCCACATTCTTGGGCAGTGCAGTTTATATCAGACGCCATTGATGCTTCCTTAGTAATAGGTACATGTGAGGTCTATCTACTTCTTCCCAGCTGAAGCCCTATGTGTTCTCCATTGTACAGCCATCCAAAATACAGGGTGATTCTGAGCTCAGTGATGCCCTCAAGGAATTTCAAGTTGATGGGAAATCAATGAGGGCTTTGCTAAATAAGTACTTAACATGGCACCTAGTACACAGTAGAGGTCAAAACATTTGTTGAATGAATGTGGTTTTGAATGATACATACTTTAGGTAAGTAGATTCAGCCTTTTAGATTACTCAGCTTTGGGAGACTGCATGCCCTTCAAGAAGCTACCTTCCAGTATTTTCAGTATCTTTCTCTTTATTAAAATACCAGATAATATGAAATTTGGAGAGTTTTCTAATGATACTGCCTGTTTAATCATGGAGCTGCTTATAATTCCATTTTAATGTAGCCCTAAAGTCATTACAGAGCCCGTACATCAGAGGATGCAAATAGATAAATCATCTTTTTTACATGTCAGTCACAGCATCCTTGGCCTCTAATGCTAAGTATGGCTATGCATAATAGGAATAGGATTGCTGCCTACCATATTGGGCATAGTCTGGTGGCTGTGTAACAATGCCTCCATCAACCATGCATGTCTTGCAACTTAGATCTTGTATTTCTTGTTTCTCATCAAGCCCAGACTTCTTTTCAGAAGAGTAACAATCCTGAGAGGTGTCAGTGTCCATAGTTTAGCTAAACAAGTACTGAGCAGTAATTTTAAACTTCACAATCGTATTATTCACTGCTCAACAATGCATTTGTATATTGAGTGGTGACTAGTAATAAATTTATTTATGACATAAAAGTAAGCCAAAGTACATACACTCTGGTGTGTACTTTAAATAGATTTTTTCCATGAAAAAAAATTCAGAAATAATTCAATCACTATCCACAGTTTTCTACATAAAATTAAACTTGCATAGTATCATTTATTTTTTCCACATATGCAGTGTTAGAATCAAATTTTACCTCAAAGCAGAATTACATAGCACCTTTCAGAACTCAGCATGTCAAAGGTGTAGAATTGTCTGTGTAATAATATTTCTAAAATACTGTTCACTGCATCATTTTAAAACATTTATTTTGTAGAACTAGTTTATGGCTCACATATGAGTATGTCTCATTATTTTAGCAACAACCTTATAGGATTTTTACTTTCAGTATTATTAATAACATAACAAAAAGTCACTTTCTATAGTGATCTTCCAGCAGCTAACATGAATTAATGATTTCATGCCTATAGCGTGTTTTTGCATAATTTCTTACCAGGAAAGGGGCATTTTCTTTAAGAGCATTTTAAAAAGAAAGAAATAACATAAAAAAAGAATGATTGCCAAAGCTCTAAATATGTTTATATGTATATATCTGACTATATTATATATATGTAAAATTACATGATATAGATGTAAAACTAGACAGTAAAAAGGAAGAAGGTAGTCCCGAGAAGAGAGGGAATGGCATGAAAAAAGATACAGAAATGTTCAGGAAAATGGAATGCATTTGGGGACATAAGGCTGGAAAGACAGAGCAATGTCAGAATGTAAAGACTTTGAATTCTAGCCTAAGGTATTTGGATTTTATCCCATAGACCACAGGTTGTGTTATCATATATCCCAGTTTGCCAGGAACTCTTCTAGTTCATACCTGCCATCTTGGTACAGTTATCAATAGCACCCCTTTCTCATTCTCTAGACAATCACAGTTGAGGCAATTTAGTGAATGGTCACTATATCTGTAGGGAGCTATGAAAGTGTTTTGGTTTGAAAACCACGTAAGTAAATCTTCATTTTGCAATCATCATTCTTAGAATTGTATATAGCAGCAGACCAAAGCCTGGTCTAGTCAAATCCTTCGTGTAGCCTGTTTTTGTGAATAAAGTTTTATTGAAACACAGTCGTTTCTGATTTTACTAATTCTCAGTAACAGAGGTAAATGGTTGTGATAGAGATTATGTGATCCGAAAAGCTTAAAATATTTACTATCTGGATTTTTACAGAAAAAAAAGTACACATTCCAGTATAGAGCGAAATTGAGGACCTAAGACTAAAAGTAGAATTTTAACATCTTTAAAAAAATGGAGTTCCCAAGTGGTTGAGCCTGTGTCTTGTGTCACTGCTGTGGCTCAGGTTCTATCCCTGGCCTGGAACTTCTGCATATATATATATATAAAGATATACATCTCCAATAATATTAAGTTTTGGTACCAAGTGGCAGGTTTATTAAAATATGGCCATTTGGATAGTGGCATTTTGTCTTAAGATGACCTTCCTCATATGAACAGAGAGCCTTAGCAAAACCCCAGCAATAGTGCTTAAACTGTTGCATCTAGAATAGAAAAGAAATTTATTATAAGATTTTCTGTTCCAAAGGTTCCTGTCCAGTAAGAAGACTCCAACTGCCATTAAACATCCAAAATAAATAAACCTTAAATGTGGAAGTAATTATGTAGAAGGTCACACAAAATGAGTATAGACAGTTTGGGCTGAAAAATGGCCTCAATAGCATAAATTATAAGAACAGTAAATAATAACTGCACCCCTGCCTTTTTTCTTGGAAAGGAAGAACTTGTGACAATTCGGATTGGTTTTTATTGCTCTGGCCCAAAGCACCAAAACCCAATATATCTTGCCCTTAAATAACTTTCATAGAAAAAGTGTTTGTGTGTGAGTTGCCACTGGCATCAGAAATGAGTGAGATGTGTGTCCAAGCCTTTAGTTATGTAAGCAATATAATAATCAACAAGAAATGTATTCTGTTGTACTGAAGGTAGTAAGGTTATAAAATGAGAGAAAGCACTGAACTTCCGTATGTTTATAAAAGCTCTGTAAATACTCTAAAGCACTGAGATAGTATCTCATTTTTGTTCTACCAAACTGTGTGATGTAACATTTAGTGGATAAGATTCTTTGTATCAAGAGGCTGCAATACTTACAGATAGTAGGACTGAGTCTCTGGGGTGGGGCACGGGGAGGATATGATTTTGTAACTGGAGAAGGTTCATGAATTCAGGCTTTCAGAATGCAAGAATATTGCTTATTTTCTTGTCCTTGTGCAAGGACCACCCATTATCTTATTTTTTACTCTTTCTCTTAATACTTGTAGAGTTCAGGGGTACTTCTTGGGATAGAAAAATATATATACACATATATATGTGTGTATATATATATATATGTATATATACACTTTTTGGGGGGCTAGTGTCTAAGTGAAATTACCATTTCTGTCAATTGTGAATGTAGACAATGAACCAGTTACATTATTTTTTACATAATGTATCAAAAATTCCTAGTTTTTATATCATTAGTCATGTCATTCATGACTACCACAGCATATCATTCATACTCATTAATACTTTGAATTTATAGTTAGAAGTACTATAGATGCAATTTAATTTGTTAATAAAGATGCACATATATTCTTATATCAAAGATTTTAGCATTATTGTTAATGGCATACCAATATAATTTTTGGCTCTGTAATGCTATGATATTGTGTTTTTTTTTATTGAAAAATATTCATCCGAGGAGCTCATAGGTGTCGCCAGATTTCCAAAATAAACATGGCATAAGAAAGTGAATTGCTCTCAAGATCCACAATATCTGTTCAGTTAGCTATTGCTATATAATAAGTCAACCCAGAATGTAGTAGCTTAAAACAACAGCAATTGTTACTATTCCTTTTCATTTTCTCAGAGTTGACTGGGATCCAGCTAGGTTGTTATGTGGGGTTTTTCATGCTCTTGCATCCAGATGTTGGCTAGAGCTGGCCTCATCTCAAAGGCTTCCATGCTCTCAGGTCTGAGAGTTGATGCTAGCAACTTAAACTGGGCTATTAGCCGTTATACCTGCAAGTAACTGCTTGGCTTCCTCAGAGTGTGGCAGCTGATTCTAAGACCGAACATTCTAAGGGATCTAGACAGAAGCCTGTTGCTTTTAGGACCTGGTCTCAGAAGCACATAGCATCAATTTCTCTAGTCACAGACTTGCCCGGGTACAACAAGAGATGATGTCAACCCTTATCTTTTTTTTTTTTTTTTTAAAGCTTTGACTTATAATTTTGATTGGCAGTGCCACATCATAACAGCATGTGGGATAAGATACATTTGAGTGGACCTCTTTGAAAAATACAGAGGTACCACCATAATGTTCCAAGATTTTCCATGCTTCTGAATCTTAAACAAGTATTTATCCTGCTATAAATTTCTGTCTTTTATTTCTTTAATCTTATACTTCTGTTTTTCATTTAAATTCAAAATGAAACAGAAATTCTACTTCCCTGAAAATTCTCCCTGAACAGAACTTCCCTGAACATTTTCATTTCCTTTCACATGGAGTTAATTTTTTTTTTTGGGGGGGGGAGAGACAAGAGCGTACATGCTACAATTTTACCTTAAATTGTCCTTTAGTTTGTGAGCCTACTTCACAAATTCTCATGCTTATTTGTTTATAGCTCTTTCCTCTTACTTGATTGTGACTTCTTTGAGGACAGCTTCCCCTTCTAATTCCCTCACGTGTATACTTACTTGGTACATATTAATAAAACAAAGTATAATGTTTGTGGACTGAAATACTGCTCTTTCAAATTTAGTCTGCTGCTGCCTATGAGAACAAGTCATCTGCCATCAAGAGTCCTTACTCATTGTATTGAAAGATGGGACGCTTACAACTAGATATGGGTAGGAATAGTTCCATTTTCCAGTTCCTTCCTGGAAAAAAATGAGTTCAAGGGAACAAATCTAGCTCAACATAATCTAATAGCATCACTAATTCTCATAGACTTTTTATGAATAACATCATCTTGCCTCAAAAACAAAGGCAGAGATACCATAACATTGCTTAAAACCTAAGAACATAATTTCTACAAAAGAGATAAGTATTCTTTGACAAAGCAGATGAAATACTGAACTATGAATTAAGGGATCAACTATATGAGATTATTTTGAAATACAGCTACTTAAATTGTGTGGCTTTCTGACATTAAATGATGTTTTAGAAAGGACCCAGAAGTTCCTTTCAAATCTTGGTGAAGGAGGAAGAATTAACCCATTCATATTAGAGTCAAAGGGAAAAGGGGAGTTCCCAGTGTGACTCAGCAGTAGCCAATCCAACTAGTATTCATAATGATGTGGTTCAATCCTTGGCCCTGCTCAGTGGGTTAAGGATCTGCCTTTGCTATGAGCTGTGGTGTACATTACAGATGCAACTCAGATCTGGTGTTGCTGTGGCTGTGGTGTAGGCCAGCAGCTGCAGCTCTGATTCAGCCCCTAGCCTGGGAACTTCTATAGACTGCAGGTACCATCCTAAAAATAAATAATTAAATTAAATTTTAAAAAAGGGCAAAAGTTTTGCACAATCTTTGTGACTCATAAGACATATGAAACTCTGGCCATTAGAGAAGTTTTTTTTTTTTTTAGAACAGGATGAAAAAAGTGGGCTGGTTCACTGAGAAAATAAAAACCGGGAAATTCACAGCATTTGTTATGCTTAGTAACAAGAACCCAAAAGGAACCTCTGTCATGAACAGATTCAGGTAGAAGTCAGCTGTTTCCTAGGTTCTACTACTGTGAGTGCATGTGCAGCAAGCATCTGTGATTAGATCAAAACCAGGATGCATATATCTCCCAATTGAAAAAAAAAAAAAAAAGTCTCAACCTCAGTAGAGAAGATCAGTTGGGAAAGAAAGGTTTGACTTAAACTCACCACCAGTGAATAGCAACCAATTATTCTTGAGACCAAAATGTGCAACATTCCTAACCTAGAGGAAAGGTCAATACATGTCATGCCCTTATTTAGTTCATCAAATAAGAATTGCAGTGTTGGGAGTTCCTTTTGTGGCTCAGCAAAAGCTAATCTGACTAGTATCTACAAGGACTCAGTTTGATCCCTGGCCTCCCTTAGTGGGCACTGCAGTGAGTTGTGGTACAGGTCGCAGAGGGCAGCTTGGATACCACGTTGTTGTGGCTGTGGTGTAGGTTGGCAGCTATAGCTCTGATTAGACCCCTGGTCTGGGAACCTCCATATGCCTCAAGTGCAGGCCCCCACCCAAAAGAATTGCAGTGTTCATTTCTGCTGAATAGATCACAACATGCATTTAACTCCATTATTTGCAAATTTTTGAATCTTGACTCAGTGCTCCCAACAGATCAGAAGTATGAATTCTGGATAGCAGAGGGACCTCATTTGTAAGTAAGACATGATGCATTGGATCCTCTTTAAATTTAGAGTGACAGGGGCAGAAACAGTTTTGAATAAAAGATGTAATCTTGAAAATATTTCTTTGGTATAAATATTTTTCTTGGTTCTGAGAAATTTTTGAGCAGATTTCTTTATCGTCTTATTGTATTCTTGTCATCTAAAAAAAAAAACCTTTGTATAAATTCTGTCACTTTTTACTAACAAGCCTATCTTTATTATATTAGTTATGTGGGTGAATGTAAAAGGGCCTCTCAACGAATCACCTTTAGCAGAAATATGATTTGAATGACTTCCCAGTGTTATGTGTTTAATAAATGAATTTGTTTAGAGAGTAAATGGAACCATCCTTTCACCCTCCACATCTTTATTCACTGACTACCTACTTAGGGAATGATAGCAGCATCACCCCCTGTCTCCTCTGCTTGCTGTTCCCCAGTCCCTGCATGGGATATATATATCCTCATGTTGTTGGAGGAAGCAGATGCTCTGACCCCAGTACAAACCTGGGGAACCCAACTTTCTAGAGATGATATCTGTGCATTTATACATTTCAGCAGCTTCCCAAATGAGTTTAATGTACAGCTGGGTCAGAGAACTTTGCAAAGCATACATAGGACTCATTTTTGTTGCTTTGTTTTCATTTTTTAAAGTTTTATTGACGTACGGTTGATTTACAGTGTTGTGCTAATTTCTGCTGTACCACAAAGCAATTCACTTATACATGGATACACATCCATTCTCTGTCACATTTTTGTATTTTAGGACTCACTCCACAATTGTAGCATTTGGGATAGGTGCTCTTCCATTGGGGAAAGAAAAAATTATATAAGAATATAGCTTTCCAAAATATGGGAGGGACAATGTGACACTCAGTTGAGGAAATAATCCCTGAGCTGTACCTCCCAGTGAAGGAAAAGTGTGCTTTCATTTTTCATTGTCCATGTAGACAGGGCAGCACACAGAGACTGAATCTGTGCCAGCTCAGCAGAGAAAAATCTGAGCTTGCCTAAACTAATCAATGGTGGATGAGGAGTGCTATTGGAAAAATGCATCAAAACCATACATGTTTGTTTCAATGAAACTGTGGTCAAACTCTGTACAGAGCGAGACCTGTGGAGCTTGATTCTGAGCTTTGAGATTTATTTTGTTTTTTAAGTGTGAGGTTGGCAGAAAAAGTTCCAGTTCAGTACATACATCTTGATCAACTTGTACAGAGCTGTTGGGAGATTCTTTTAATTTCCCTGGAAAGCATCGTGCTCTCATATGGGATATTTGCTCTATGCTTTTATTTCCTGATCTTTAATGATGGCCAGCGGGCCTGTCCCGTAGCTGGTACTGGTTCTTCTGGAGGGAATTTAAACAGTACTCTAAATAGTATTCTTATATATATCATATTCTATTCTGTTTTGTCAGTGGCGCAAAACTCATTATTAAAATATGGTTTCTACAAATATTACATTCCTTGATGTGAAATGTATTGTTTTGGATTCTCACCATAAGAAATATGAAGCATGAAGCATTGTTTATTACAAATGTATAACTCCAAATGATACTCCAAATGAATGTAAAAATGGTAAAAGGATTTAGCATTAAATTATCCTTTCAGCTGTACAGGAAATCAAATAGGCAGAGATAGAGAAATAAAGTTAAATAGAAATGTGAATCAATAATACTGTATTGGGGAGGAGTTGCCATTGTGGCTCAGCAATAATGAAAGTGACTAGTGTCCATGAGGTCATGGGTTTGTTCCCTGGCCCTGCTCAGTGGACTAAGTATCCAGCGTTGCCATGAGCTGTGGTCACAGATGTGACTTGGATCCCATGTTGCTATGGCTGTGGCATAGGCCAGCAGGTGCAGCTTCAATTCAGTCCCTAGCCTGGGAACTTCCTTATGCCACAGGTGTGGCCATAAAAAGAAAAAAATAAAGTTAAAATAATTATGTATTAATTGTCTAGTTCATGATGTGTTGCACACCAATACTGGATTCTGGAGAGTAAGAAAGTCACCCAAAATTTTATGTATAAAACCTGACATATTTTTTACATTTCTGTTGAGTTGTCCTCCCCACCCCCCAAAAAAGTTTACTTTTTTAAAAAGCAGCTGTGTTTAGTTGCTCTTGTTTCCCCTGGAGGTGTCAGATGCTTTTTTCCTTTCAGTAACTGGTTCTGCCTTGTATTCAATGGTAGAGAAGTGAAACAAGGTTCCTTTGTGAATTATGGGTACAACCATTCTCTTTCTGTAACACAGAACCATCTTTTAGCTCCTGAAGCTACCACCTGAGAGACTCCAAGTGGCAGTATGGCAATTTTGGATACAGAAAATCTGAACATTCAGATTTCAATCTATTGTGCAAGCTGATATATTGAATGCTAATCATCCCTGAGGCATTGCATTAGCAGGTCGCCTGCCTTCATTCATGTATTAACATAACACCAGGTTGAAATCTTTCTTTATTATTGTCATGTTGCCCTTTTGTAGATGTAGAAACTTCCTTTGGAGTAAGTACCTTCCCAAAGATATATTACTAATAGGTAGCGTAGACCTTGAACACAGGTCTTTCTAATGCTGAAGGTGGGGAATTCACTCGGTTCTTAAACTGCTAATTGCATTTATTCTCAATGCTATATTTTCTGGAGAATCACACAGAGATATTTTTCTTCTCATCTGCATCTTTACCATAAGGTGAAACTTAGAGTGAATAAACACAGACCTGAAGATAATTATCTGTTTTTAAGCTTAGGGATTTAAGTTTTGGTTTTTGATATCTAGAAGGCAAAAAAAAAACACTAATACACTAATGAAAAATGCTGTGATTCTGATTCTCAAAGTGAGATGATCTGTGACATCAAAGTGAGATATCTATGCCAAATATATAATATATATATATTACCACAGAGGATGCAGGAAATGTGTTTTGCCTTTTTACTTGTTCATATAGACAACTAGAATATAAATTTCATGACAAAGTATGTTGGCCTCTCTTGATCCCTACTACATCCTTAAAGCTCATAGATTTCAATCTATTGTTGCAAGCTGGTATATCGAATGCTAATCATCCCTGAGGCATTGCATTAGAAAGTCGCCTGCCTTCATTCATGTATTAACATAATGGCATTTTGTACAATGGCATTTTGTACAGTGTCAGAATATGTTTTAGGGCAAATAAAGGTATATGATTTATCAGATCTGGTTTAGGTATTGGTAGATACATACTGAAAAATACTGAAGTGGTAGTCTTTAAGAAGAACAATTAATTTTAACAGCAAGGGTCCATGTAACTCTCCCATTACAAAAGAGAGTATATAGAAACGTGTTTAGAATGTAGCGGCTGCTCAAAAATAATGAGAATAATGGGAAATTCTTGTCATCATTGAATAATTAGCTTTGGTTTTATAGAGGACCAAGATGGAGCTTGCAAACTTTTCTTCCAACCATAGAATTAAATTTGTGGTAGAATATATACTCTAGCTTCTTAGGAAAGCAGGGGAAGAAAATGCTGTGCTTTTGTAACTTTCAGCCAATGATCCATATGCCAGAGACATCCTGTTCTTTATGCCATAATGCCCACACAGCACCAATCCACTACTTCACATACCCTAAAAATGGTGGCCAGCCCTAATGAAGGGTGTTGATTGTCATGTTGTAGGAAAAACATAGGATAGATTAGTTCTGAAATTATTTTCAGAGCTTTAAAACACTGCAGATTAATGGGCTATTCATTATATTTTCATATAACTTTGGCCTTCTCTACACATCTTATTGTTTCCTGTTTTTTTTTTTCTTTTTCTTTTTTTTGGCCGCTCCTGCAGGATGTGGAAGTTCCTGGGTCAGGGATCAAACCTATGCCACAGCAGTGATCTGAGCTGCTACAGTGACAACACCAGATCTTTAACCCACTCTGCCACAAGGGAACTCCTTTATTATTTTCTTTTTCTTTGGCCTTCAGCCCATTTGAGAATGGGATCTCCTTGAGAATGGGGTCTTGCCTTGTTTTTCATCATACAGTGCTTGGTCCATGATAGGCCTTTGTTAATAATAGTACTAGATGTGATTATAGTTCTTGAAAGCTGATAGAGATATCAGTGTACAATGTTTGAATCTGTAATTAATTTGCCATACATTTTTATTTCCTGGAAAACACTGAGTTGTCCTTCCTTCAGATAGTTCCACGTGCTTAGAGATAATATTTTTCAACTTTTTTTCCATCTCAGTTTCCTTAATTCTCAAATGAGGATAACCCACCCCCCACAAGGTTGTCTTCAAAGCTCAATGAGATAATGTGTTCGAAAGTGATCTTAAGCTCTCAAGAGCCATTCAGATGTTTTTAGTGACCTAAAGTAGTCTAAGGGACGAAGCAAATGTCATGTCTCTCAGACCAAAATACTTTCTTAGAGAAAAAAAGTTGTTTTCTTCTAGTTCACTTACATAATACTGTACGGGGAGAAGAGGACAAGATGGCCCAGAAAACATGGTCCCTTAAATATCATTATTAATATTATGAAATAGAGTTTTAGGGCTCTTTTTTTGGGGGGTGCTCACCCACAGCACATGGAAATTCATAGGCTAGGGGTTGAATCAGAACTACAGCTACCGGCCTGTGCCTCAGCCACAGCAGTAGCAACGCGGGATCCATCTCATCTGTGACCTACACCACAGCTCCTAGCACTGCCAGGTCCCTGACCCACTGAGCGAGGCCAGAGATCATACCCACATCCTCATGGATACTAGTCGGATTGGTTCCCACGCGCCAAACTAGGGAACTCCTAGTTTTTATCTTTAAAAAGGTAGAAATCATTTCTAGCCCTTCTAATTGCAGCTTTGATTGTATATTATCAAGCACAGAAGGAATCCCAAGAGATGATCAGACACTTAATATTTCAAGTGCTGACTAGAGATGGGAAGTAGGCAGTCCTGTTCTCCTTGAAACTTGGTGGTTGTGGGTGGTCCTTAGAGGTTAGAAAATTGGAAGACATTCTCCTCCTCTAGAGTGTTGATTTGGATTCAAGGCTGCAGAGCTAAGTCATCTAAAGTTTATAATGAAAATCCCCCTCTGAGTTTTCATGCTGACTCATCTTAAAAGTGGTGTGTAAACAATGTGGTCATAGCGGGGTTTCTGCCATAAAGTGAGCTCTCCAACTGCTCCCTCTGAAGGTGAAGTTCTGATGTTCTGAAGTGCTCCCACCGACATGGTCATAGTGGAATTTTAAATTAAACTTCTTTAACAGTTGAAGCCTGAGCCCAGTGATTGCTCTCAGTGAAAACTGCTTCCCTGTTCCTTTTCCAGAGTTATTGTGCTAAGGAGTGGGACTTTTTCCACTCCTCTCCCCTGACCTTCACACAGAGTCCTCATGAACTTCCCCCAGACACCCCAGTGCGAATAGAGTTTAAGCGCAATATGTGTTCAATGCAGATGCTCTTGAGACAATCTCGTCAGCTTCCTTAAAACCAGGTGACTGTTCCCAAGGTCTTCCTGGACTTAAATTCTGGAGCTTTCCCTAAATACCTTCTCTCTTGGAAGTTGGAAAACAGCCAAAAGGAGGTGTATTTCATGAGTTAGCTTGAGTGTCTCCCACTGGATCCTGAAAAGTGCTGAAGTCACGTGAGTTTTCCTGAACTATTTTCCTGGTGCATTGCCAGAGCAATCTAATCTAATGAGCATTCCAGATGGGGCGAAGCCAGCTGAGATATACATCAGGTGCACTAGTCACAGATGCAGACCTCTGAAAGGCTGGCTTTCAAGTCTGACTTGCAGATTGGATATGCCCGTCACTTTGGATTAGCCTCCGGTTTAAATTCAGCTGTTGTCATTTCCATCTTAGCATCACATGCATTCTGATGGGAGGCCCTGAATAAAATTTCAGTCCCAGAAAATCCTGTCTGTTAACATCATGCTAGAAGCAACTGTGGTAGACTGAAATGAACTTGACGCCAAATGTGTTGCCTTAGCAATAGAACCTGTCTTTGCTTTTCTGAAATTGTTTATTTGAATCATTTAAGTGCTTTGTACTACTAATCAGAAAATTGAACTTGTTCTTGAACACACAGGATAGCAATAGTGATATGGTTATTGTAAAAGAGAACAATTCTCCTAAGTTTCTCATTCAGACCTCATAATCACACCCAGGGGCAGTATTATTGCAAGCTCATAAATGAGGAATTGAAACTTGGTAGACCAGGTTCGCCTTGACTTACTTAGCCAAAGTTTCAAGACTAGTGAGTAGTAGGTCAAGGATTCAAACTCCTATCTTTCTAACTCCAAAGCTACAACCGTTTTACTGCATTGCAGACATATGGGGGATGCAGTGATTAAAATGCTTGCAATCGATTTAACACATAACGTCTGAAGAGCAAGTTTGCGTTGTTGAACAAGGCAAATGAAGTCTTTAGCCTCAGCCGCCTTATAGTCTAACTGAAATAGAAGCCAGGCAAGTAATGAAAGTGTCATGTAAATGCTGAAAGAGAAAGGAGAAGGACTCTGGACCATATAACAGATGAACTGAACATGTTCTGTGAGGGAATATGTGTAGGAAAGTTGAACAGGAGGATTTGGCCAGGTGATGATGGGCAAAGCAGACATGAGGTTAGGAGGGGGGAATGTTTGAGCAAAAGGAATGACAAATAATCGGGGCTGAGTAAACACACTGCTGCTAAAGAGAATGAAAAATGGCCTGAATGGAAAACATTTATAGGATGGAGAGTGAGGAAGATGTTGATGGACTATAAAGTTTTAGAGGGAAGCAGAGGTCATGTTGTAGTCTTACGATTATTCTGACATTTACAATAACACTACAAGGTAGGTATCGTCACAGTATGTTTTACCAATAAAATGCTGGGGGCTGCTAAAAAAGGTAGCCAAAACACTATTGGCTTGGTCCAAAGCCATCCATCTTAAAAGTACCCCCAAATGTTGACTACCTTGTCACTTAGCTGCACACTGGACAGACAGTCAAGTTCTTTTCCTGTTGGGCTTTACTTAAATGTGAAAACTGACCAAGACCACTTGTCTAGTCAGTTCATTTTGAGATGACATGTAGGATCACGCAGGCTTAGTTATGGCATGCATGAAAATTGAAAATGTACATGATTTTTGTGAAACTTTGCAACCAAGGACATCATTAACATTTAATGCTTTACCCACATTTATTCAGCTTTGTAGATTTGACATTTTATACTTTGCTGACCTTTTTGGGTTGTTAAAAGGAAATATCTTTTGTATTCCTTTCCCTCTGTTACAGGAAAAGAAAGCCAACTGTATTAGTATTTATAGAAAAAAAAATGAAGGGAAAGAAAAGATAAAGAACACATTTCTTAGTACCCTTTTTCGTTCTTTTAAAGTAGAATTATCCTGGGCTTTCAACCAGAGACTTTGGGCTGCTCTGTTATTGATCTGTCTGTTCTATATAAAGATCAGACCATATGCATTTCTCCGAATTGGCAAGGATTCATTTATAGTCTTTGCTTTTCATATTTTTATTTGTTGCTTACTGCTGAAGTCTCACACAGATAATTTAATAAATAAAACTCCATATTTCATCCAGTAGATTTAAAAAAAACTTAGTTTTTCCAAACCCATATTTAGCATACTGCAATTATCTTATGAGATCTCTAGATAGCTTTTACTTCTCTGGTAAAGTGATTATGTCCCTAATCATGCATTTTAAATTAACGCTATGAATTAATAAGATTCTGCAACAAACTACAATATGTGTCTGTGTGTGTGTATGTGTGTGTGCAGGTGTGTGTGTGTGGGGGCGTGGAGAGACAGTTTTTCCGCACCACCAAGAAATTCTCAGACACCTGCTGAGTGTCCTACCATTTTTCTTCTGTTTCCAATAAAATATTACTCCGCCAAACTGGTAGCAGCCCAGATTTTTTCCATAGGGTTTTCTGACCTCTGGTCTAGATAGTATAGCACATGGTTTTGTTTGAATGAAATTTGTATCTTGATTTCCAAGAACGTGAAACTGTTCACCAGGCCAGATATTTGGCAGCAATCTTGTATGCCTGTGCATCACCTGGAAATAAGAGGGTGTATCTTCAGATAGGTGAACTGAGGCTGCGTGAGTACATGTTATGGTACAAAATCACCTGCCACCTCCATTATCTTCACTGTTTTTTTCTCATTATAATTATTTTTTTCTTCAATTGAATAATTTTGCATTTTTATGTGACCTAAATCTAGTATAGATTCCATTTTTTAGGTTTAATTTCTATACAAGATTTAAGGTTTATCTTCCATTAATTATAAAACGTTGGCTATATTCCCTGCATTGTACAGGACATCCTTGAGCCTATCTTATACCCAGTAGTTTATGCCTTCCACCATCCCCCAGCCTTATAGATTCCACTTTTGACAGAAGGATGACGTGCAGTAGATGCTAGAACATGAGGCTATATTCACAAAAAGTCTTTTGGTTATAGGCGACTCGAACACAACTCAAATAGGTTAGCGAAAGACAGAAGACATATCATAGTGATACCATAATGCCTTAAAAATTTTTACCTTAATTTTATGATCAGTTTTAACAAGAGATGTCACGAATAGCCACAAAACGTTTCCATCTTTAATCTCTGCTTCTGTGTATTTGCTTTATGCTTCCTTTCTATTTGCCAGACAAATTTCCTCCTTATCTCTATGCCACTTGGAGAAAATATTGCTGCCAAAAGTCTCTGAACCTATAGTTTCAGCCTTGGAGAAAGACTGACTATCTTGTGATGTTATTTTAATTTCTGGGACAGCACTTGGTCAAATACCTGTCCTTGGACTGATCAACTGAAAGATTTGGCTATGAGGAAAGGGCTGTGATAGGCAGTCTGGAGAAAAACCCAGAGCCAGAGGGCTATGCGCGTTCATGATGGTTACACAGTGATTGCACCTGGATGGCCCATGAGTCTGTGAGTTGGGACCTTGGGAAAGTGTTTTAGTGTAAGAGATAGTGCTCATTTCCTGGCTTAGAGCAAGAATGTCTTGTCTTTTAAATTCCTATTTGGCATAATATTTAGCTTGTACATTTTCCTGGAAATTGTCATGGCAGTTGGGCCCTTCCAAGGTAGCTGACTCCTAAGTATTTGGAAACATCACATGTTATTCTCGGTAAGCCGGCCATGGGACCATGGGTGGGTTTGTTCTCGGGCCAGTGAGTTTTAGGCTGAAAGGCTACTCAAGTGAAGATAGTGGAACTGAATACAAAGGACCCAATTAGCTCTGCTTGTTTTTTTTTTTTTTTTGTGCTCTGTTTAAACTGCATAATAACCCATCTCCTTCCCTGCACTGTGATGATAACCTGCATCTCAGAATCTACTGAAAGTGGCAGATGATAATCCAAAATAAAGTGTTTCCTTTTGAGGGACCCCAAAGCACGAATGACCTTATCTCAAAAGAAATAACGTGTTCCAAATTAATTTTTTTTTTCTGTTTGTGAACCTGAACTGCTACTTAATAACTGTGCCTCAAGCAATGGATAACATTTTTGGACAGGACACTGGCTAAATGGAAATGCTGAAATATTTTTGTTGCTTTTCTCCTCATGCTTCTCCAGAAGGAGCCCCTGACCCAGAGGAGACATGAAATTGTGGTTTGAGATGGCAGGATAAGGACAATAGTTAAGTGCTTTATTCACTTTCTATGTTGTCCTTTCTTTCCTAAGCAATTTTTGGTCTTCGATGCTCTGTCATAAAGCAAACAAGAAAAAACAAAGCTGAAAATTGCTTTTAGTGTGACATAGTTGGAGGAAATGGGAGTTGCCAACCCTTCTGCTTTTGTCACCAGATCTGATACAGTTCCATACAATGACTCAAAGGATAAATTTTCCAAAAAATTATAAATCAAGAAAAAGATACTTGGATTTTTTCAAAGTGTATTCATTTAATAAGTAATTTTGGGGACTTCTCCTGTAGCTCAGATGAAATGAATCTAATCAGTACCCATGAGGATGCAGGTTCCATCCCTGGCCTCGCTCAGTGGGTTAAGAATCTAGCATTTCTGTGAGCTGTGGTGAAGTTTGCAGACGCAGCTTGGATCTAGTGTTGCTGTGGCCCTGTCGTAGTCTGGCAGTTGCAGCTCTGATTCGACCCGTAGCCTGGGAACTTACATATGCCATGGGTGTGGCCTTAAAAAGCAAAAGCAAACAAAAAACAAAAGGTAAAAAAAGGTAATTTCTGTTCTCCTGAAAATATTGTGAACAAGTAACTCTTTGCTTCTTACAAGTAGCAAGGTCCTATGGAGTTCAGACTTCATGCATTTGTGAAATCCATTATTTCTAAAAAAAATAGGATCCAAAGTTTTTTTAACCATTTTTTTTTTAAGGCTTCACCTGTGGCTTTAGACTTCACCCATTCCTACTGGACTCATAGGCCCTCATAAGCTGGTCTCCTCAAGATTCTAGAATGGCTTACTATGTATATTCCAAAAATAAAATCCAAATTTTGGTTTTATGGGTAGTAATGTCTTAGGTATCCATCTTTTTTTCACTGTGGTACTATACCCACATTTAGATAAAATGTGTTATTCTAAACAAATGATATGAACATAAATATTTTCATTGCATTGTAAAGCTTTGTGTCTTATAACATTTAAACAAATGGATAAATTTGACGGATATCCTGAAAAATGGCAAACCTGAGTTTGAGCTGCAGTGTGCAGGGAAATCATTTTTCCACTCCTTGTTTTTAACTCTCAGTTGTGAACAGTTTGCTTTGGGTACTTAATTAGAGCTGAACCATTTGAGCATCCTTTCTCCTTTGTCTCCTCTACTGTCCTCATATGACATACACCTTCATTCTTCAACCTAGGGAACTCCCGTTCCCTAAATCTTTGGGAAATTTCATTCCCTAAATAACATAAATTCTGGAATGAGTCTCAGCTTTGGTGAATGGGACAGATGTTCTCAGCACTCCTTTTCTTTGTGGGGTTAAGGGAGAGAAGTTTGGATCTCATTCTCTCCTGAATATCACAGGATTAAGCAGTTTCATTTGAAGCATTCAAATCAGTTAGGAAAAATTGTTGTGTTTTATTTTGTTTACCCCCATAAGCAAAAGCAAAATGTCAAAATGTGTGTGTGTGTACATGTATGTATGTGTATATATATATATATATATATATATATATATATATATGTTACTTCTGAAATGTCAATGCTGGGAATATTCCTTTATGCATTTTAATTCTGTTAGAAGACACATGTTTATCCAAAGCTGTAAGCAGAAAACCTTCCATAAAGATAAGCAAGTATGGAAATACATAAGTGTATTAAACAATCTATGCCAATTCCAGAATCACAGAATCATAGGATAAAATACATTTTAAAAATGTTATTTTGTCTGAACAAAGGAAACCTGCCCACCTCTCTTCTCTTTTGGCCAAGAATGTATATTGCAAATAGCCATTATCTGCACAACATTTTAGACCCCTGGCCCAGGCAAGGCCAACCTAAGAAAAGAAAAAAGAGGATTTATTCCAAGAAGTTCTCCTGGGAAAGCAGGAAATGATATGTATGGTGGTCACATCAGAATCACATCCTCAGTTTCACAGACAGACAGCTAATTATAAAATGCCTTTTGGAAAACATACCAGGCTGACACCGTTTTCTCTGGTGACACTGAATGTAAAAATACATGAAAATAGAGTTTGAATTAATGAGTGTCCCATGGGGATTTCAAAATTTTACTTCTTTCTCATTGCTTATGAATGCTATGAAATAATTCTAGAACATACATCTCAGGAATGTCCCAAGCAGGACTATGCATACATAAGTGGGCCAGACTATTGTGATCCACTAAGTATGGATGGTGAGCTGATTAACACGATGTTAGAATGCAAAACAAATATGGGATCTTCATTGTGCCCTTTTGGTTACTACATTAAAGGCAGAGAAGGCATAGGGGATGAATAATAGACCTAATAAGGAAACATTTCATTGGGTTTTTCATTATAGTAAAAACATCTCAGTGGGGAGATAAAATACATTTACTAAATTCACCAGAATGGAGATGTGATTGTTGGAACAGTTTAGGTACTTTGTAATTCATTTTGCACTAATCTCTTTTTGAAATCTGAGCACAAGGAAGAAAAGAAATCCTTACATTTATAATACAGTTGGAGAACACAGAAAATGGTCTTTATTTTCAGACATTTCGGATTATGAGTTTTATTCTGACAATCATTTTGAGCAGAGAAATGAAAGTATTGGCTATTAAAAGGAAATTAACTCCCAAATTGCAATTACAACATTAACTTTAGTTAGTATATCAATAGGGGAAAATCATTTTCTAAATATTTGTCTTATCATGTGCCTCTTTACATTCAGCCAATTTAGCTCTTGCATTGAAATGTCAAAGTCATCTGTAGTTGTTTGTGTCAAGACTGATAAAGTCACGTGACTGACTAATCAACCTGCAAACACAGGAAATGTATAAACTAATGTTCTTATTAATTGGGTTGTTTCATTAACTAGTTCTGTTTGGTCCCACAAAAATATTGAAAATGTTTAAACTTTTACAGATTTGCTAAGGGTAGCAACAAAAACTATACTGGGAAAAAAATCATTGTATGAAAAGGGTATTACAACTGTTTTTAGCTAACATCTATAGCTCATGGAAATGGAAAAAGAGAGAATGGAAAATTCTCCATTATTAGGAAGAGCATAAGTTAAGACTCATTGAAGACCTGCACCAAACTTATTTATCTAGATGAGTTCAGTAATTACGCAGATCAAGAGAGGGTCCCCATTTGAGAACACAGAAATACAGCTCTGGTTTACTCTCTTTTCCGTCAGAGTAACAGCAGTGCTACCAGAGAGGCTGGCTATTTTTGGCACAGTGTTGTTAGACTCTGGAGTAATGAGAAAACTCCCACTCCTTTTAGAATCTATACCTCCCTTGTTAGGAAACGGAGTGTAAGAGCACTCAAGGAGTGATTTCAAAATGCTAGTGCTTCTTAGCTCCTCTGGGAGGTGGGGAGGGGAGGCAAGGGGCAGGGGGCGGGAGCAGAGTGCAGGGAGGCAGGGGGAGGAAGGAGTTTTAAAAATTGGTTTCCCTTGAATAAAATACTGATGAGTGGATAAAAGCTGCTACCACCTGGGAACATTTTTCTTTCCTTTAAGCCCATTGGTTCCAAGAGAATATAGTTTCAGAAGTAGAGTAGCTTAGGAGTAAAAGCTGGTATTTTGAAATACTTGAGTGGGAAAATTGCTCCTGAGGAATGAGGAATACAGCAATGGTGAGGAGGAATCAGTTAGTGACAGATAGAAAGATACATATCGTTGCTGCACAAAGTAACCTAAATTAGTTTTGCTTGAATTGTGATATTCTTGATCTTCTCTTCTCCAGTCAGCACTGAGTTGGTGGTGTAGGCATGCACTGATTTAACCGACATTGGGCAGAATGTTCAAATCAATGAAATGTGTCTTCCACACCCTCCCACCACTGGTCTTTTTTCTACCCAGCTATCACCTTTCTTCTGTATCTGGTTGTGAAGCCCTTACATTTTCAATCATGGCAAGACTCAGTTCCATGCTCTAATTTTCTCCATATCACACCTCACCCTACTCAGTCCTCTGACCATTGCTAACATTTCTTTACTAATTCTACCTGAGTTTTGAATGATACTACAACCTAATTCCTTCATGATCCCATGGATGTTCATAATTTGAAATAGGTCAGTAGACAATCCAAACAATCTTTGCTTTTGTCTTTCTTGTTTTTGACCTTTGGAGCTTTCTGGATATATCTGAATGATAGTAAATCTTTGGGGAAATGTTTTTGGCTGGACTAAGATTTGTTTTGCCTTCTGGTTCTTTTTTTTTTTTTTTTTTTTGCTACAGTTCAAGTCAAAGATCATGGTAATTGCTCAATCTGTCTAAAGCAAGGCTCTTGACACAAACGCAGCTGTTATCCCTTGCGTTCCTGTGTCAGATATCATTAATCCATCTCAGGACTCATTCTCTCTGAATTCAGATGAGGCCTTAGAATCCTTCTTAACCTTTTAGGCAAACACTAATGGATCACCAGAAGCAGCCCCCTCTGCTTATATTGCAGTGTGTGTGTGTGTGTGTGTGTGTGTGTGTGTGTGTGTGTGTGTTTATTGTTGAGTGATTGAAGCAAAGAAAAGTACCTATAGATACCCACTCACTTTCTGCTTTAACTAGGATGAAATGTTACAACCTATTGCTATATCAGTTCTATCATGGAAATGTTTTTAAGACTAAATTAATTACATGGATATGATTTGAATTTCAGAATACCTGTTCCAGGAGGGAATAGAATAAAACAGATTTTGTCCTATGACTAAGGCAGAAAGAAATGTTGCAAAATAGGCCTTTTAATAAATTATTCACGTCTCCATCCCCCTTGGTCAACATAAGGGTCCCTAGTATATTAATATTATTGATATATTAGCTCATATCAGCTCTTGATCAAAAATCTATCACATTGAAAATACCTATATTTGGATTTCCTGCTCTGGTACAGCAAGTTGGGGATCTGGCACTGTCTCTGAGGTGGCATGGGTTTGACCCCTGGCCTGGGAACTTACATATGCCACAGGTGCAGCCAAAAAGCAAAAACAAACAAAACACCTGTATTTACTCCTTAAACTATCTTAAATGGAGCTATATTAAATATATTTTTTCTTAAATATTTTCTAATTCATTATGAACTGAGTTCTCAGTTGGTACCAGAAATTTTCCATTCTTACTTTAATGTTTGTAGCTGAGGTTGCTAGGGGAGAGAGTGTTTGAGAATGTGGAATAGTTTGAGTTCTGTTAATTATGCTATTACTGTTCTTGGCTGAAGGCTCATGTTTATCCTTTGATTTTTTTTATTACAAATAATTTTTATTCTTTTTAAGTCAAATGGTATTCCCTAGCCTTCTGAGTCTCTCCCCCACCCTAATTAGATACTGTCTATGCCTTAAAGTGTTCATGGGACACCTATCATGAGGTCATCCATAGTTGGAGGCAAGAGACCAACAATGCTGGGGCTGAGCGAATTGGGACAGAGTTGTAGTGTTCACTGTGCAGCATTGGAATCTAGCACCTGAGCCGTCTCATTAGATTTGTGGTGTCCCCCAAAGGCAAACAGTGGTAACTGGAAACAAAGTAATAACGTCCAGCACTGTAGCCAGACCACACAGTGGAGTACAAGGAAGGGGTAGTGACCTACAGCCCGAGGCTGAATGAATACAAGAGACCTTATAGTTGCTCACTTGCCATCAGCATATGTGCAATGTCAGACAAGGGAAATGCAGCAGGGACAGACATGTGCCAGGAAGAAATGAGAGCCTAAAGTGTAGTTGCCAGAGAACTGAATTAGTTATCTACAGCTCTCCTTCATTTATTTATATTTGGCCATGCCTGTGGTTTGTGGATGGTCACAGGTCAGGGATTGAACCCAAGCCACAGCACTGACAAAGCCACATCCTTAATCACGAGGCCACCATGAAACTCCAATTATCTTTTAATATGGCTAAATCAGTGTTTACCATGCAAGATTAGGAATCTTGGTTGGTTTACACTAAAAGAAATAATGCTTTCTCAGAACTTTTATTATCGCTAGTGTTTTTATTGCCTCCCAGACCGTATTTGTCTACTTGCTTCTTGGGCTGCCATAACGAAATACTACAGACGTGGTTGCCTAAACAAGTGGAATGCATTTCTCTCATTTTTGGAGACTGGCAGTGAGAGAGAGAGACAGACAGACAGACAGACAGACAGACAGAGGGAGCGGAGCTTGAGCAGGTGAGCTCTCTGGCACCTTTCATAAGGACACTGATACGATAGCATCAGGTCCCAACCTTTATGGCTTCATTTAACCTTAGCTATTTCCTTAGAGGCTCCATTTCCACATACAACCACACTTGGGGGTGGGGAATCAAAACGTGAATTTTGGGGGGACATAGACATTAGTCCTTTACACAGAGCATAGATGGACTTAAAAGTTTTATTACCCCCAAATTAGGAATGAGGCTAAAAATGATACCAACTCTACCACAAATTCTGATGTTTAGTAAGCAAAGAAGTGTATTAATTTTGAACTAGAGATAAGGAAGATTAATTCTTTCTTGTAAAATCAGCCGAAATCAGTCCAAAATTCTACTAAAAAACATGCAAAAACTTAGTAGTACTGTTTTAACTCTGTAGAGTGATATGGATGCAATGGATATTCATTTTAAAACCATGTTGATTGTGTTATCTCATTATGTTTTCTAAGTTCCATCGACTCCCATGTATACTCAGTGTAAATGAACAAAACATTTATCTGTTCCTGCGAAGGTGGTAATGTTTTTGTGGCCTTTTCCTGCTCATTAATTCTAATAATACAGAGAGAATTTGACTGACAAATGGCAAATAAAGAGAAGAGATGAAAAAGTTCATTTGCTTCTCAGAACATGAAAACAAAGTTACTAATATTAAGAAGTTTCAGTATGACATTTTTTCTGATTTTTTTCCCCCTTTTCTAGAGCCGCACCTGCGGCATATGGAGGTTCCCAGGCTAGGGGTCTTATAAGAGCTGTAGCCGCTGGCCTATGCCACAGCCAAAGCAACACAGGATCCGAGCCGCGTTTGCAACCTACACCACAGCTCACGGCAACGCCGGATCCTTAACCCACTGAGCGATGCCAGGGATTGAACCCGCAACTTCATGGTTCCTAGTCGGATTCCGTTAACCACTGAGCCACGACAGGAACTCCTATTTTCTGATTTTTAAATTT
The DNA here is from genome assembly GCA_004024745.2 of Catagonus wagneri. NCBI lineage: Eukaryota > Metazoa > Chordata > Mammalia > Artiodactyla > Tayassuidae > Catagonus > Catagonus wagneri. The sequence continues at coordinate 10,035,253 of PVHT021183666.1, forward strand.
TCCTTCTCTGCTCTTTATTTATAAACTTTTGACCAGAGTGTGAATTCTTTTCTAAAACTTTTTAATTTTTTTTAAATCAAACTTACCTCAAAAGGATAGAAATCTGATTTAACTAAAAAGAGAAATAGCAACCAATCAAAATTTATTTAGCAGTTCAAGGAAATCAGAAGCAGTGATATATCACCAGATGGTAAACTGATCAGTGTTACCTCTAATGGTGTTTACTATTTTCAATTCAATGTTATTTGCAATTTTTATGTTATTTGGATTTCCAACTATTTCGTTTACTGCAAAAATTTCTTAGGCACAACTCTAAAATCTGCTTTTTATATTCTATTCCTTTCAGTGCAGATATATGAAAGATCTGAAAAATCAGTTTTGAAGTTAAAGGAGTGGTGGGTGGGAGTGGATTATCCAATCAAACATCTGGTAGTAAAATAAAGAGAAGAAACATTGGTAAAATAAAGAGAAGAAACATTGGTGGCTTGGGAGACATGCTGAGTAATAAAATGGAAACACAATATCATTGGGTATCTATCTTTGAGATATTTTTAATAGTGTTTTGCTTCAAAAAGAGTTTTCTGTCTTAATACCATTGTGTTGATTACTGCCACTGTAGCATCATCCTTAGAATTTTGTAATGGAGTGTTATATACCCTTTCTTCATGCTAAATGTTGATAGAGGTCATACAGGTACATACATCTCAGGATTTTATCACTCTTTGGAAAATTAATTTAGGTTCTGTGTATGCTATTTTCATACTTTCCCTACCCCTACCCTCCACCCCCTGCCCACCACCCCCCAGTCGTCAATTATTTTTCATTCTCAATTTTATGACAGTTGCAGAAAAATGTCCTGTGTATACTAGTGACTTACATTAAATAGTAAGTGTTAACAATTTTGTATCACTCTTCAGCTATTTTTAGTTTAAGTATTAATTCATTTTGAATATTTCAAAAATCAATACTGGGTTGTTATATTTCATTATGTCTCTCAATGCTTTAAAGACAGAGGTGATGGAGCTTGCTAATGAACCTGATGTGGAATGTAAAATAAAAAGAGTTTTGTAACTGTTGTTTGTTACTTTGCTTAAGCTGCTTGAAAGAAGAAAACTGCCACTTAGTGAAATGGAGACTGTCAGTTTGGGAGACAGAAAAATGAATCAGGGTGTATTTGTTTTACGGTATCATAGGATACCTCTTTAGTCCATCAGCTGTGTCAGAATCATTCTTGATTTTTTTTTTTTGAGACATCCCAAACCCTTTGATTCCAGACTGGAATTATTTTTAAGAGGATTAGAGAATAAATACCATTAAAAGAATTTCTTCCTCTTCAACAGTGGGCATCTGCCTATACTATCCTTAGTCCATTTGATATGATAGTAACACTGTGAGTAAGTCACTGCTTTAGCCTTTAATATCTTGGAGATCAATTAAGAACAAGGATCCTTTCCACCTTCAGACAACTAATTAGCCATAAGAACAACAAGAATAATGAATACCCTTCATGGGAAATTCAGTTGCTTTCTGCCTCTTAGCCATTTACTTCGTCTTAAACGATACTATGTCTTAACTCTAGGCTGAGAGAGTTTTGACATAGGTGATGAATGATTATAGCAAATAATATCTTATGTCTGGAAATTGAACACACAGAAAACTTAGAAAATAAATGAAAACTATGGTAAGACTTAGAGGCAACACTGCAGTTGTATATTTGAAAGAAAGGGAAAATAGATGCTGAGAAGATATGACAGGTAAATACAGCAAAGTTGATGGTCTTGCCCACCCATTTGCCCTCTTCCAGGAATATATTTTTTAGGAAAATATGTAAGTCAACTGTTATAAATGCATCCTCATTCCTATTTCTTCCCTTAAAATCTTGAAGAAAGAATTTCTTCTGATCATAGTGTAGGAATGATTGACTGATTAAATTGATGAAGAGACACCGATTCCTTTGTAATAAGTATGATAAATGGTCTATAAACATGAATAACTTCTAAGAAGTTTCACTCACTCTACAATTTTTTGCTTTATTTCTAAACATTTGAAGTGAAGAATTTTGAAAATAGGAACCAAAAAATCTAAGTGTTTGGGTCAGTTACTGCTTGTAATATGTCTCCAATTGTGCAATTATCTTGCAAATACAAACTTCTCGGACCAATAGAGCAAGCTTTGTGTGCTTGAAGGTATAGAGAGAGTAATTCATGCTCAATTCCAAGCCAGCTACATAAAGGAAAACATGGGAACACTGGAGAATGTTTTTCCTTGACAGAGTCCAGGTGGTGACTGCCTAGATGGATGAATAGATCCCATGAAATTCTGAATATACAAGTTTCATGAAGTGAGTGGCCAGATCCCAGAAGAAGATATACAAAAATAATGAAGAGAGGCAGAACATTGAAGAGAGATGAAACATCTTCAGCAGGGCTGACAATATTGAGAAAGGAGTTAAAAGACCAAGTAGATGTGCAACAGTTGTTCAGTTAGCCAAAGCCATCTGAAATCCTTTTTGAAAACAGAAAAGTAAAAACATGTGGAAATAATCTTCCCAGTCCATTTTAGATTTCTAAAACTACTACTCATTGAGAAAGGTGTAAATGTCAAAAGGAGGTAGCACTTCAGTTTCATTTGGGACCCTCAGGAAAATGACATATAAAATACCAACAGGGATATCTACTTCCATGGTGTCCTTTTCACAGTAAATCCTGAAAGAGCCAGGAGTTCCCTGGTTGCTCAGTGGTTTAAGGATCCAGCGTTTTCATCGCTGTGGCTCTCTTTCCTGCTTTAGTGCAAATTTCATCCCTGGCCATGGAAATTCAGCATGCTGTGCGTGCAGCCCAAAGAAACAAACAAACAAGCAAAAAATCCTAAAGGCAGCCAATATCTGAGGTTATTTTGGCACCAGTAATGCATTTAATAAAATGTGTAATTTTCAATAGCATTGTTTTTTGTGTACAAGTCTAAAATATATTCCTTCCCAAAGAGCAAATGAACAGCTTTGTACCTGAATGTTTGTTTATGTTTAACACTCATTGGTCATTTTTCCCTCTTGAGTATTAGAGATTCCCTCTTGAGTATTAGAGAGTTTTGATCATCTCCACAATATGCCAGTTCATTTGGCTATCAAATAGGTAAAAATATTTCTTTAGCTTTGACCATTATTCTTCCCATAATAATAAATGGAAAAATTACTCTATGAAAGGAGCATTTCTAGCATGACTTATACCAGATATGAAATATAATTAGTAGTCACTGAATAAGCATTATAGAATTTCATAAACATCATAAAGTACAATCTTTTTTATTTAATATAGCGAAAATTGATTTGGTATAACTATGGGATCAAAAATTTTGACCTGAAATAAGTCTTGAAGTAACTACTACAGAGGTTATTAGACTTCAGTGGGTGAGCAAGCATCAAAAAAGATTGTGAACTCCCAGGTGCACAGGTGAATGGTATCAAGTGAGTACAACTAAATGTACAATGACTATTAAATAGAGAACCGCACTTTTATACTAAAATAAATAACTACATACAAATCTACCTCAACTCCTTCCTTTAAAATTTTAGGAAATGGAAAATAGGGAAACAAAGGGACTTACTTTAGGTCAAACAACTAGTGAGATGTCAGAATATGAAGACATGGCTGCCCTGTGATAATGACAAATGAGATGGAGGTATAGAGATGAGGATGATACGATGATAAAGATGATGCTGTGAATGGGATAACAACAAGAGCAACAATAATAACAGCCATGTATGGCACTCTTTCAATAGTTTACCATATTTAATCCTTACAACCACCTTGTAAGTTTACTTTAGAAAGAAGGAGGTAAAACACCAGGACAATGAATAACCTGCTCAAGGACATGTAGCTACGAAATATGGGGGCTGAGAGTCAAATTTTGGTCTGAATTCAAAGTCGGTGCTATTTTAGCATTTTTATTATTTTTTAGAAACTCTGACACACATCCCTATCCTACTTCAGAATTCCGTTATAAAATACGGTTTCCTGATAATTTGGAATGAATTTCTATCTTATAAGGAAATACTGACCTACAGAGGAGAACATGATGAAGTGTATTCTGAGTCTTTGATACACATACCCCTAACCCACTAAATACTTCATAGAGTCAATTCTAGAGCTTTCTTATCATGTATATTTTATTATTGACATGTGATATAATTTCAGAGCATATTATGCCCTTATGAGCACCTAACCCATATAATGAATCAGGCCTTAGGGCAAATGTAATTTGTACTATAAAAATGGGCCACCTGCTCTTTCATACAAAGCTTTGATTTTCATGAAGCATAAGGTTGAATCCCTTTTCTCAGTGAAGGAATCATAATGGCATGAATTCATTTACCCTCATGTAATAAGAGACTTGCATTTGAGAGCAGGTTGGTCAAGCTGAGAGTTTAAATGTGTGCTTCTGAAACAAGAACTCTGTGTAATCATGAAAGAAATTCATATGTCTCTGGGGTCCCTAAATGTGCTATTTTCGTGGTAACTAAAGCTTCCTTTTTAGATGGTTCCATTTTTCTTTTTGAAACTACAATGGCTGGGAAAATTAAGTTGTAGCGACATGCTTACCAATGCTGCAAATGAAGTGCTATGAATATGAAATATGCTAGTTGACAAATTTAAAATCCAAAAATATCTTCACCAAAGGGAGCAATGGACTGAATCTAACAAGATGAAATGTAATAAGAATATACACTGGCAAATTTAATTGCCATTATATTTTTACTGCTTATTGCTGCTAGAAGGGAAAGCTATTGACAATTTTATGAGTTAATCTGGCCATCATCCTAATATTTCTCCCAATTCTAAGTTTTACATTGAATTATTTGGTATCTTCTAGTTGCACAACCATGTAAACTTTAAATTCTAATTTTTATGCTTGCCTTTATCTTTTGCACCTTCGTATGTTTATAATTTTCATTTATGTTTCATGTCTTATTTTGTATTGTCTAAAACTTCTAGGTCAATTTAAAGTATAGAGATAATGAGAGTCTGGCTGGTTTTCTAACAAGTAGATTTCTAAAATCAAGTGTTCTTTGTCCTTTGTAGTTTCCCTGTCTTTGTTAGGGTCATGGATGACATTAAAAACAGCAACATATATTCAGAGAGATAGTTGTATTAGTCAAAGACCACAGACCAATGACAGTCTGTTAACGTACCATCACTCCCTAAAGTACAGAAATTGAGTGCAGATGTTTAGAATTTTGTAGCAATTTGATAGAAACATTTTAGGTTTTTTGAATCTAATAATAAAATATGTGATCTTGCACTTTGTAAGTTTTATGTTTTTTGTGTTATTCTTTTAGTAATTCATGTTTATATTTCACAGAAGTGTCAGTCTGTAATAATAGAATAAATTAATTGGCCTTGGTGGTTTGAGAAGCATTGTTGTAGAAAGAAAAGGGAATATGGGGCTGGTGATTGAGCAAGATGAATTCTACCTTGATATTCCCTTTAAGCTTTAATATTTCTCTACATGAATATTCCTACTGGAAAATATGAGTTTGAAACTCCTAATGCTGCATTCTGATCAAATAGCAAATACAACCTTACCTATTGACTTTATGAGAGTGGCCTTCGTAGTTAGCTGAGATGGTAGTAGATGTCCTCAAGCACCCCCCACCCCCATCCCCAGTTCCATCGAGTATTTTGAGATCTCAGCTGTGAGATTTTTTTTTTATGGTCTTTTTAAGGCTGCCCCCACAGCATATGGAGGTTCCAAGGCCAGAGATCAAATTGGAGCTGCAGCTGCTGGCCTATACCACAGTCACATCTGCACAGGATCCAAGCCACATCTGTGACCTACACTACAGCTCATGGCAACACCGGATCCTCAACCCACTGAGCAAGGGCAGGGATCGAACCTGTGTCCTCCTGGATGCTAGTCAGATTCATTTCTGTTGAGCCACAATGGGATCTCCATAGTTGTGAGAATTCTTAATGGGACAAAATGGTACTATGTTTTTTTTGATTTGTAGTAGTAGCTATTCTATCTCCAGCGCCTAGAATAGAGTCTGATATTATCAAAAAATGTTGTTTAATGCCAAGAGCAAGAAAACTACATCAATTTTAGATGATTAACTTATTATTTTTATTTCAAATTGATATTTTAATAAGTTAAAATCTGTACTTACATATATGATACTATATGTTTTTGTTTTAATTCTATACCTTTTCTTATAATTTTAATATTTATTTTAAAATAGGAACTTAAAATTTAATAACTCATTTTTATTGTATTTGAATGATAAAGAACTTCTTCAGCCTGTGTAACCTGTAGTTAAAGGGCAGGAGACAGCTGTACTATGTATGTCTGCTTGGGGACCTCTGAGTGGGTCTCTTTCAAAATCTCATCTAATTCCTACCTGGCTATTAAGAGAATAGATCCAAATATTTGAATCCTTTCTCTGATGATGAGATTCAATTTTACCTTTTATGCCTTCACCAGAAATCAAAAGTCACATTATAAATATTCGTCTTATGCTTAGAAACTATTACTAAGAATTCCACACAAGTCTCTGTGAATGAGATACAGAGTTCCAGATACCAACTTGCTGAGTCATGCCTTTCTCCTGCATTTCTGTCACTGCTGCCCATTGTCGAAGATATGATATCTGATCTCTGGAGAGCTTCCAGGAAAGAGAATCAGTATTGGAATCTCTGCTAATAGAGTGACATGAAGATACTGCTTGTGGCAGTATTGATGACTCCAACACGTTTCTTTTGGTGTTTCACCTTGAACATTGTAATTCATGTGTCAACAGCCTTTTTACTGTAGCATATACAATGACATCAACTATGATCATATCATCTTTTTAGCTGTATATTGGTTCAAGTGTTGGGGGTATTAGCAAAAGTGCTTTGTTCTTGGTAGCTATGGGAAGTTAGTCATGTACTCAGGGAAAAAAGTGAACTGTAAATCAAATTGTTATGGGTGGTCAGTCTACAAATCAAGGCAAATCAACCTTGTCTTAGCCTGAATTGCCATAACAAAATGCCATAGAGTGGGAGAATGGGAGCTTAACAGAAATTGACTTTCTCACAGCTCTGGAGACTAGAAGCCCAAAGTCAAAGTGCCAGCTTGGTTGATTTCTGGTGAGAATCCTCTTACTGGCTTGGAGTCTGCTGAGTCTTATTTGTATCCTTACATGGTGAAAAAAGAATAAGCTCTGGTATCTTTCTTATAAGGTCATTAATCTCACCATGAAAAACTGTCCCTCATAAATTTGTTTAAACCTGAATACCTCCGAAAGCCCTGATTTCCAAAAACTATCAGTGTGTGTGCGTGCATGTGTGTGTGTGTGTGTGGGGGGGAAGTGTTACAGTGGTTAGGACATCATTGTATGAATTCTGAGGGAACGCAATTCAGTCCAGAGTAAGACTCCTATTGTGGATGTCAGCATGAGGAAGAGTGGGGGAAGATTCATTTATCAGTCAGCTCTGAACTTCACCCAAGTGTGATCTCCTTCATGTGTGAGCTATTATATCTCCCTATTACTTTATACCAATTTGATTTAGGTTTTCTTTTATGTTCAGTAAAGTGCTTACTAACTGATGAATTCAGTGTATAATCTCCACAGCACTACAGGGCTACCATTCAGAGTTGGTCCTGGCACTTTCTCTTTGTTCAGCGTGAGCAGTTTCTCTTCCAAGAAAACTTGGAATGGTGTTAAGAGTGGGGAAGTTCACCATTGGCTGGATTGAGATGTCAGGAGCAGTCAGGAGGTCGTTGTTTCCACTGTAGCTTTTTCAGCATCTAAAACGGGTACAGGGACACAATGAGATACCAGTTGGAATTACATATATCAACAGAGCAATTAAAGGTTGGAAAAAGAAAACTTTACATAACTGCCCTTATTAACATTTTGACACACTATCCCAGATTTTAGGAGTAGTGATTCACATTCAACTCCATGTAGAATAATTTTTACAGACAATTTTCTTAAGACTGAAAAACTGCTTTCAGTCTTAACTAAAGCATCCCTACCTTTTTCTCTCTTGATGTTCCAGTCACATTGTCATTCTGAACAGTCCATGCCTGTTTTTGTATTTTAAGGTCCCTATATATGCAATTTATTCTGCTGCTTGTCTTGCTGGCAAACACTATTCATCTCTCTATCCTACTAATCCTTTCTGTTGAGTTTTCTGTGAATTAGTCTTGACCCCACATGTTTCCAGAGACAATGCTATTTGATTTTCAGTGTTTTGGAAATTATTCATTGGTACCTCTAATAGCATCTTACCATGTCTATATTATTATTTTATCTGTATGTCTCTTTGCAGTGTAGACTGATATCCTGAGAATAGAGATTCCACCATGTTTATTTCTGTAGTCCCAGCATCAAGCACAAGTTGGGATGAATGTTAATATATACTTTGATTAAATGGAGAATGATTAATGATTTAATGAATGAACTACAGCAATGATCATAAAAGGGTCTTTTTATTTCTCTTTCTGTAACACAGATCTCAATTTGAACAAGACTGATCAAATGATTAAATAGCCTCAGTTTTAGCAAAATTAATATCCTTTGAATTTGTGACATGATTTTCCAAATAGTCCAAGATACTCAGTGTTAAATATCATCCAATTAAATAATTTGAGCAGCTTTTAGCTATATTAAGCAATGAATCTCTAGCGATAGTTTTTGAGTTACTATACTGCCAAAGAAACTACTAGTATTCCTAAGCAACTCGGTAACCATATGTTGCTCTGCAGAAGCATTCCAGAATGTTTCTGCTCTGTAGTTCCAGAGGCTACAAACTTCTCCATCTCTGAGACATGAGTAAGAATTCAACCATAGTTTCAGTTTGCTTGATAGTTATCTGTCCATACTGCTTAAATATTGATCTGCCTTAAAGATCTGAAGGAGTTTTCCAAACTGTTTTTTTATTTTCCCACCTCCAATATCAGAGATAGCAATGCCTAAATATTTTGTTTATTATAATGCTTTTTACTTCTTTTCCATTAAAACAACATTCACATCAAAGCAGAATGTAGGTATTTTGTTTACGATGATATAATCATTGCCATAGAAACCAGTTATGATGTAAACAGGACTGAGACTTCAGTGGGAGAATGAACAGCAGGAAGTGTTGAATTCCAACCAGCATTTTCATTTGTGCATTATTATATTTAGAAACCATATAAGACTAGAAAAAAAAATCAGCAAATGTGTTGAGTAAAAAATGACTTACATGCTAGGAAATAAATACTTTTAACAATTATTCTTGTATAGCTTTGTAAATATTTGGGTTTATGATTCAGGTAGTTTTGTGGACGTATGGCATTGGAAAATAGAATAGGGACTTTGTCACCCTAAGACCATTAGTAATATTTCAGAAGCACAGTTTGAAGACCAATTGTCTAGTCCAAACTATTTCTTTTACAAACGAAGAAATGAAGGCCTAGAGGGTATAGATAACTTGCTGTAGGCTAGACAAATAGGCAGTGGCAGAGCTAGAACAAGAACTAAACATTTTAGGATATTTTTTTCCCAGTCAGTTTTCTGAGTTTAAAATATGGCATTATATACTTGCATAAATGTTTTCCATATCCAAGCCATTTAATACGGAAAACCTGAATGTTTCCTTTCAGCATAAATGTGGAAAATGTAAATTTGAGATTAAAGCACAGCTCAAAACTTTATATTGGTTAAATCTATATAAAGCATTTGTTCCTGTAACATGTTGATGCATGTTTCCATTAGCCCAAAGACTTTGGAATATTATTGACATTAACAAATTCAAAATCAGAAGATATTTAAGATAGTCTTTTGCAGTATAGTTATGTAACCTTAAAGTAAATTCACCTATTTTCACTGTTATTGTGAAAAAAGAATTTAAAAGGTGTAATTCAAATAATCAAATCAAGAAAATTATACCACACTTACGAGAGTGTGTGTATGTGTGTACAAACCAAATAAAAATCAGTACATCTTCAAACTTGTTCAAGCATAATTTTGACTATATGCAATTTTTGTCTTAAGCACTGCTTTTAGAAACATGTATCAATTAATAAGATTATGTGAATTTGTTTATTGAGGAACTTCTAAATTTTTTTTGAGATTTAGAAAGAGATGTTAAAGCTGATTATCTTTGAGGAGCCCCGACACATCTTGCCTGTAAAAAAAAGGTCATGGCTCTTCATCAACGAGGTGATATATTTTACCATACTTAATCTTTCACATATGGTACTCACTTTACTCATTTGATAAATGAAACATGTGAAAACCTATACAGTATGCCCTCTGGAACTGATACAATTAATTATTTGATATTTAATTACAGGTACCGGCACACATTTCATTTTATTGAAAAAAAAAGGACTAAAAAAAAATAAATAGCTAAGTTTTCTAGTTTAAAGCATCCTCAAATTATTTATCAGCCTTCTTTATGGTGGGAATTATCTATTACTCCTCTCTAGGGAACCATAAAATGGAGTTTACATGTATTACTTCATATGTATTAACTGTGTTATGCAGATTTTGGTATTATCAGGTTTTATTTAATCTTAGAGAGTCAATGCACACCTGCCTAGAAGATGATTATAAAGACTTTTGTCTTCACTTCTGGCTTTGGGCTCAAGAAGAATCTTCCTTTTCACCTTTCTCTTCTAGTCTTCTATTTAACAGATATGCCCTGCCTGGGTTTCACAGAGTTGTGTAATAATGGGCAATAGTACCTGTCTGGGAACTGCACTTGATACTCCCCGGGCAACCAAGGCCTTTGGCTTCCTTAGGGAATAATGAATCAGTACAGCCCATTGTTTTGCAATCCAAATGAAAAAAAAATGCATTCATTAACCTAGGATGGATTAGTTTCGGTCACCAGTCTCCTAGACCTGCTTGGTTGAATATTCGAATTGCAGCAGCCACTAAAAACTTGGCTAAATACATGTATTGTAGTGGAACTGAGTTTTGTGGGGCTTGGGTAAGTCCAGGCTTTTAATGTTTTGTTTTTAAGTTAATCAGGAGATATTAACTTTATTGTTGAATTCCTGCTGTGGTGCAGTTGGCTAAGAATCTGACTGCATGGTCTCACGGTTGCTGAGACATAAGCACAGGTTGGATTCCCAGCCCAGCGCTGTGGGAAAAAGGATCTGGACACAGCTGCAGCACAGTTTGCAGCTGTGGCTTGCATTCAGTCTCTGTCCTGGGAACTTCCACATGGTATGGGTGCAGCCATTTAGAAAGATATATTAATTTTATTGCGTATTATTGTATTACTTGTGAATTATTTAGGAATGATGAAGTTATCTGAAGATGCTACATACATTTTTAGTCAAGTACAGTTTTTAGAGTCTTCTACATAGAGTATTGTTTCTCAGATCTTATAAAAGTTTTTGTTTTTGCTGTTAGTATTGTGGTTTTGTTTTTAGTAAGAAAGGGTTAAAAGGTAAGTATTTAAATCTTCTAGAAGCTTGTTATTTGATGATATGGAAATATCATACTTATTGAATTAAAAGCTTCCAAGTTCAAATGTTTGTCTGAACCCTAGCCAGCTCCTACACTATATGGGATTTAAAATAAACAAGACAAATGGAATGGCCAGTTTTGTCTTCCTTCTTCCAACAGGTATGAGAGCCAGTTAGATGGTGAATAATTGTCTCAAAAACAGAATCCACTGAAAATAAGCTTGCTATGGAGAGTTCCAGCCTTCCTAATGCCTCATTTCAGTTAGCCAGCTCAATATCATTTCACTTCCAATGATACATTTTCAATATTTTAAAAGTAAAAGACCTGACTTGTTTTTTGTGGGTGTAGTACTTTTGCAATTTTTTAAAGAGGGGGCATCTGACACATACCTTTGGGCAGAATCTCTCTTATTGCAACTTTGTGTTTCTGCTTATCCTCCTCCTGCCTCACAAGTAGCTGCAGCTCATCAGAACTCTATTCACAGTAATTGATGAAATCTTTTTGGAATCCTTCAGGCTGTATAAATGTCAAATGTTGCTGCTATTGCCTTTATTAATGGGAGTTTGGGTAGAGAGGGAGAAGGAGGGAAGAGCTTGACTGTATTAACATGCATTGACTACGTATTGACTGCAAAGAAGAATTAGATCTGCAGGAAGAAAGTTCCATTTCCGTGATTTAGTAAGCAATTGAGAGACAGCAATCTGGCTAAATAGAAAGGAATGATTTGCTCTTTAACAAGCAGTTAGTTCTACCTGAGAAGGAAAATCACTGTCTCTCTCCCCTGTATAAATCTGCTGCTGGTTTTGTGCCATGTGAACTATGTAAGTGTGTACTACACAGAAAGAAATCTTCATAAAACCAACAGTTTTCTTATTTCATCTTCCTGTACCCATTGGATATATGTGAGGACCAAGAAATAAAATATTATACGAAGGAGATACATGAAGTTAAAGGAAAAAAAAGTGCTGTTTTAAAGTTTTTCTTCTTTTCTTAAAACACACACACACCATACACACACACACCCATAAAGTGTCTTCTTTTATTCCAGGAATCTTTTAGCCTTTCCTGGCTCCCTGTCATCCATTCAACATGTGTCAACGCTAAGTGGACTCTGGCAGACTCCTTAATGCAGACACGACGTGTCTTTTATCAGGAGAGGAAAGGAAAACACTCCCCTGTATTACTCTACTATTCTTTAAAGGAAATGGAAGTGGGAAAAATGAAGGCCAGGCCAGAGCCATCTATGTGTTGTGACATAGGCTTCAGCTTTTGTGTACTTTGAGATGATTATACATTATACTGAATAACACTTAATTATTTAAAGTGACTTTTACCTTATTGTTGCAGCCGGTATGTTATTGGGTCCTACTGTGAATGCCAAGTTCTTCTGTTTCCAAAAGGATAGAGTGAGTTTAGAAGTCAACTTGAGATGGCAGTATGTAATTTCACAGGGAGAAAACAACTAAGCATATATTAATCACCCATATCTCAGTAGAAAAGCCATTAATTCATTATTTCTTTTTTCTTTCTTTGATGAATTGTGTTTCATTTATTTATTCTCTGGTTTGGCCACAGACTCAGTAATTCAAAAGAAATTCTAAAGAAACTGATGTTGGAAAGTCTTCTTTAAGAGATGAACTGATAGAGTATGCTTTTGTGATCATATATTAATCATCCATATCTTGGTGGCTTGGCATAGTGAGAACCATCCCTTTCATAAACTGAGGTTTCAATTTGAGCATCCCAAGGAATGACTGGGCAAAGCTGAATAATTTATTTAACTTCTCCAAGTCTCATTTTCTCTGTGTATGAAAAGGAACTTTGAACATCTAGTTCGGCATTATTATTAAGTGAGCTAATGCATGTGGAAGCAACTACATAATATCTAGTCCTGAGCAGGTACCTAATAAATATCAAATCTCCTCTCTTTCAGCCTGTAATGCTATGATGGGCTCCATCACTGTCACTTAAAAACAAAGACCCATTTGTTTTAAAATAGCAGTGACCTGACAAAGCAGCATGGCAGAAGTCATGACAGTGTTTTACATGTTATGAAAGGACATACTATCTTTATTAGTTCTCCATGTGGCCTAGAGAATGATATGATGGGCAACTGAATGCATAGATAGCATTAACAAGAAATAGTGACATCATTTCATATTCTGACGTGTAGCAATTCACTCTGGGTCTCCACCCATTCAAACATGTTGATGTTTCTAATCATGCACCCTTTCGACTTGCAGGACTGCTTAGAAATATGTGTTGGATACTTTGATTAAGAAGACTGTTAACATGATGAATAACATCTCTAACATTCATGAATTTAGATGAGTACTAATAGAATCATTAGACAAACAAATCCTGGTTGGAGTGAATATTTAAACTGGGAGATTTTTAGTAGTGAAAAGATCAATTTAAAGATTTGGAATGATGGATTTTTGTAGCTGCCTTATCTTGCTACCTAGTTTATATATAAAGCTAACTCTATTTAGGAAGTAATCAAGGGGTATTTCTGCCTTTTAATTTTTAATTTTTTTCATTTTAATCTACTTTAACTTTTTACTTGGACACAAAACTACACATTTTCAACAGCTTCAAGGAGGTATAATGCCGTAAAATTTACAAATTGGAAATATACAATTCTATGATTTTAGATAAATTTAGAGTTGTACAACCATTACTACAATCCAGTTTTTTAAAAATTTCAATCACTCTGACATTTCCCTCATACCTTTTTCAGTTATCCCCTACTCCCACCCTCAACCCTGGACAAACACCGATCTGTTTTGTCTCTGTAAAGGTACTTTTTTTTGTGCATTTAATATATATGGAATCATATGCTATGTAGTCTTTTGCATCAGGCTTCTTTTACTTAGTATAATATTTTTGAAATTCCTCCCTGTTGTAGCATGTATATATCAGTAGTGCATTCGTTTTTATTACTGATTAGTACTTTATTTTGTGGTCATTAAGATATTTTGTTTATCAAATAATTTTTTGAAGTGGTGAACTTTAGGTTGTTTCTAGTGTGGTCTATTTTGAATGTTGTTGCTATCAGTGTTGAGTACATGTCTTTGTATGGACACATTTTCATTTAGGGCATAGATTTCTAAGAGTGCAGTTGCTAGATCATGTGGTAAGTTTATATTTAATATTATAACTGCCAAAGTGTTATCTAAAGTAGTTGTGCCATTTTACATTTCTTATAGCAATGTCTGAGTATTTCGGTTTCTCCATATTCTTGTCAACCCTTGATATTAGGTCTTCTTTACTAGAGGCTGTGATGTAGTATCTCTTTGTGGTTTTAACTCTTAATTTCCTAATGGCTAAAGATGGTGAGCATCTTTCTTTAACGTGCCTGCTAGCTATTTACACATGTTCTTAGTGAAAGATCTATTCAAATCCTTTGCTAATTTTAACTTGCTTATTCATTTTCTTATTAATAAGTTATAACTGTTCTTTATGCATTATAAAACTATATTTTCCCACTATGTCGCTTGTTTTTACTTTTATCTTTTTTTTTTTTTGTCTTTTTGTATTTTTAGGGCCATACCCATGGCATATGGAGGTTCCCAGACTAGGGGTTGAATTGGAACTGTAGCTGCTGGCCTATGCCACAGCCATGAAAACACAGAATCTAAGCCACATCTGCGACCTACACCACAGTTCCTGGCAATGCCAGATCCTTAACCCACTGAGCGAGGCTAAGGATCAAACCTGCGTCCTCAAGGATACTGGTCAGATTCATTTCCTCTGAGCCACAATGAGAAGTCCTGTGTTTTTTATTTTCTTCTTGGTGACTTTTGAAGCACAGGGTGTTTCAATGTTGATGAAATCTAATTATCATTTTCTTTTCTTGATAGGACTTTTATTGTTGTGTGAAGGAAAATTTACCCAATGTAAAGTAATGGACAATTTCTTCCAAGTTTTATTCTAGATTTTTTAATGATTCTAATTATTATATTTAGGTGTGTGATTAATTTTGTGTTAATCTGTATGTAGTGAGATAAAGGTCCAAGTTTACAATTATCATATGGGCATACTATTAGCCCAAAACTATCTGTTAAAAAGACTAAGATTTCCTCATTCAGTGGTCTTATCACCCTTGTCAAAATTAATTGACTGTTAGTGTAAAGGTTTTCTTTTGAACTCTTGACCCTGTAATAACTGATTTTTATGTCTATCCTAGCAAAATCCTGCCTTATAATTGTGCCTTTATATTAAGTACTGAAATATGATAATATAAGTCTTGCAGTTTTGTTCTTTTTCAAAATTCTTTAACTAGTGTAGGTCCTTTACATTTTTACATAACTTTTGGAAGCAGTTTGTCAATTCCTTAAAAAAACAGGATCTTGGTAGTAATTGCCTTAAATTTATAGATCAATGTAGGGAGTATTGTCATTTTTAAATTATTGAGTATTCCAATTCATGACCATAGACTATATCTCCATTAATTTAAGATCTTGTCTAATTTATCTGCTAAATGTTTTGTAGTTCTTATTGTATAAATCTTGCATTTCTTTTGCTATATTTCTTCCCAAGTAGTTTTTTCTTTTCAGTATTTTGTGAATGGTATTGTTTTCTTAATTTCATTGTACGATTTTTTGGTACTGTTTAGAAGTACAATTGATTCTTGTATATTGATCTTTTATTTTGTAAAGTCATTTTCCTTGTTAGTTCTAATGAATGTTTTTGTGTATATGTGTATTCCTTGGGATTTCCTATATGTAGGATCATTTTGTCTGCAAATAACGGTAGTTATACTTCTTTTTTTCCCATCTGGATGTCTTTTATGTAATTACTTTTTCTGATTTCAGTAGAGCATTTGACAAATTCTTCATTTAAACTCTCTGTAAGTTTTATAGAAAGTGAATCATCAGTCTTTCTGAAAACTGAATATTTCCACGTATTGTTTCAGGACATGCATGGGCCTTTTCCACATGTATTATGCCTACCTATTCCATTGTGTGTGATTTCTTAGTAATTAAAGTGAGATGATTATCCCCACAGAAGAAGACTTCAGTGGCCTAATATCCGTAGAAATGGGTGAAGTTGAATTTTTTTAAGTTACCTGGGGATTGATCAAGGAATGTCAAGTTCAACTCTTTTAGAAATTATGAATCTGCTTTCCTAATCTAGTTTGTAACCTATTGATTCAGATATATCTTTAGTAACTAATAACTGCTATCAGCTTTAAAGTCATCATTCCAAACATGAAATGTCAATATAAAACCATAGAATGAAAAGGGAGAATGTATAGAAATGTTGGCCTTAAAAAAAGTTAATTTTAAAAATGTCCTTGCATTTTTTATTTTTTTAATTAAAAATTTTTTTTTTTGCTTTTTGGGACTACAACTATGGCATATGGAAGTTCCCATTCTAGGGGCCAAATCATGATCTATAGCTGCTGGCCTACGCCATAGCCACAGCCATGCCAGATAGGAGGCATGTCTGTGTCCTACACCACAGCTCGTGGCAGTGCCAGATCCTCAACATACTGAGCAGAGACTGAACACTTACCTTCGTGGATACTAATCAGGTTCGTCTCCCTTAAGCCACAATGAGAGCTCCTTTGCCTTTGCTTTTAGAAGTAAATAATTTCTGGTTGTACTTTTCTCCCTTCTCATAGAATGTGAATGGAAATAGGAAAAAGGAGTAATAATAGATAATATATGTTATCACTTAATAATAGTGATGATATAGATGATCCTGCTTAATACCTCTTAAGCAACTGACAGCTAAAACAACAACAGAAGTGAACTGTTGTGTATCTGAGCTTATTTGATATAATCAGTAATTTAGCATAGCAAGATATACATTAAGTAAGATTTATCAAACATCTACTCATACACTGAGTCAAGAATTATGTATATAAAGGTGAAAGGAAAAGCCCTTAGCATCTAGGAATTTGTAATCTTGGGAAAAATAGAACACTAAATTATAGCACAGTGAGTTGAATGTTATGAGAGAGGTTTTAAGAGATATTATGGATACAGCAGAGGAAGATCATCTTAACCTTGGCTTCTTAAGCAAGATGGTGCCTGGACAGAACTCACACTGGTAAGATGGGTGAAAAAACTGAAATAACTAGATAAATAACATCTATTATTTACTTTCTGTAAAGTTCAGCATTGATTAAGGCATATTATTAAGAAAAAACATTGATTAAGGCATAGTTTTAAGAAAAAAACCCAAACAACCTAATTCTGAGGCCCATGTGGTATAATTAACTTCCCTGAGCTCCGAACATGATCACGTGTGCAGAGATTTACATACAACAATGTACAGTGTGCTGCCCGGAGGGCATGCAAATAAAGACAAGGGTTAATCCTAGGAATATTATATGTGATATTTTTCTTATTATAATGATGGTAAGGAAAGATGGAGGCCAGACCAAGGACACTGGTGGTAGGAAGAGAGGCAAGGATATGATTCCAAGCATGTTAGATTTAGCATTAGTGTAGAGTTCCCTGGTGGCCTCCCAGTTAAAGACACTGCTGTGGCTCAGGTTTGACCCTGGGTCTGGGAACTTCCACACATCACTGGGCATGGCCAAAAATATTAATTAATTAATTTTTCAAAATAGAATTAGCCTTGGTAAAAGCTGGAAAGTTAAACTGAATTTGCAGTGTAAGATAAGGTTGAGTCAGCAAGGATTCCCAGGCTTCTGACTTGGGCAAATAACAGATGATGCTTGCCTTCACTGAGTAAAAGAATTCAGGAGAGGAGTTCCCTTGGAGGTACAGAGAATTAAGGATCTGGCTTTGTCACTGCTGTGGCGCAAGTTTGGTACCTGGCCCAGGAACTTCTGGATGCCTCTGGTTTTGCCAAAATAAGAGAGTGAGAGTGAAAAAAAAAAAAAAAAACAGTTCAGGAGAAGGAGCGGATTTTGGGTGGGGTCAGGATGATATCAGAGACCAGAAAGTAGATTTCCTCAATAAAATGCTGAAGGTCTTACAAAATCATGCGGTTCTTACATCAAAGTGTAGTTCTATTAAGATAAGCAGATTGAGTCCTGCCAAAATAACCTAAAAGCAATGCATCATGTCTATCAGGGTCATTGAGGTCATAGCTTTATGTGTTAGAAGGATCTGAAAAATTACTCTCAGCTTTCCTTATATAAAGAACAGCCCTTGGAGATCATAGTCTCATTTTTTTCCCCTTTTTTTCACTATTGTGAAAAAAAATAGTGGAGGAGAAGGATAGTTCAGATAGCTGCCACCTGGATTTCCCTTCAGTTTAAATACATATCATGTCTGTTTTCTGCCTAGTACAGACACTCAGGCAGGTAAATGGTCTGAATGAGTCAAAGGCTTTTTCAGGTTGACTTTTCTAGTTCTTGATCTTCATTTATTACACCATTACAATTTATCTTAGAAGAGAGACAGCTGCCATTATTTTAGTCTTGTATTAAACTGGCTGTTGTAGACAGGCTCTGAGGGGAAAAAACAAAAACAGAGCAAAAAAAGAGAAATACCAGTCTCTTAGCTTCTGCATTGTGGTCCATTCAGTACTATCAGCCTTTTCCTTACAGATGTTATCATGAGGGAACCAGAAGTATTCCACCTGCATGTGGAGAGTCATTTAAAGACCTTCACAATCAACACTGGATAGAATATATTATTTTTCTGCAATTCTGGATGAAAAAAAAAATATCCAACTGCCCTGCCCTCTGGACACTACTTCTGATGGACTTGTCAACCTTAAAGTCATTTCAAGTTTGTTTTCTAAGTTTAGAAATCCCCTCAGTATTTACAACTAAATGGTCTTCTAGAACTTACCTTAACAATGGAAAATTTTCATCAGTAGATATTGTCCATATATAGTGGTAATCTATCCAGGAGTTATGATACGAACAATGGTGACTCTATTTATGAATGTGGGTGAAAACAGTAATAATTTTACTAACAGAATGTATAGCAGGTGATTCAGAATGTGGATCTATCCACATTCTATCATTTGAATGCTCACCTTGCATGCAACATAACACTTAGCACTCACAAAAAAATTGCAAAAAGCTTCAGAGTAGTTTGTAAAAATTCTCTTAATATCTGTTATGAATCTCTGACAGTATAGGACATCTGGTTGAGGTTTTCACATTTGCCCTTGAGTAACTTCTACTGTTTGCTGAGCTCTGATCTCAGTGGAAAGCTGAGAGTGAAATCCAAGCAATCTGTCTGCACACAGATGCAGAAAGACTGTAATATTCTTGCTTTTATATTCCAGTTTATCCTACTTGCCTCCAGTGGCCAAAAGATAAGGACCTGCCATTTGCATCCCCAAAAGGAGCAGATGATAATCAATATGTGTGACACTTTTAAAGTCAGAGCAAGCCTCAACTTTGATCTCTTTGAGCTTTACTTACTGCTTTACCAGATGGACCCAAGTCTCTCATTTTGTCCAAGTAGATGACTCCTTGTATTGGGCAGTCAAAAAGGGGTCCTCTTAGTTTTGACTTTCACTGTTACTCATTTTGCCTCAAATAGCTTTGATTACTTTTGGAGAAAGCAACCTGTATTCTAATAAGGAAGATATTTAATTGTTAGTTTCACTGCAGGAGAAGGAAAGATGTGGGTCATTTCTCTATTTGAACACACATAATCAAATAGTGCTGATAAAAGTCTTGCTTTTATAACGAGCTCCTTTTCCCTTTTTTTTGGGGGGGGGAGGCACGAGTGAGGGCCACACTTGAGACATATGGAAGTTCCTGGGCCAAGGATTAAATCTGAGATGCAGCTGCAACCTACACCACAGCTGCAGAGAGAAAATGCCAGATCCTTAACCCACTATGCCACAGCAGGAACTCCACAACTTTTCCTTAGTGTTTTTCTGACAACCAGTTGGACCAGACTTAAAAAGGAAAGTGCAGGTCAACCAGTGTACTTAGCTGATGGCATTGCTACTGAAGGTGAAAGAATGGTAGCCACAGGAGTCAATTTTAATGAGCCTGGCACTCCTTGAGAAGGACATGGTCCATAGATAATAAGATCTGGGAAGAAGAGAGAAAAAAAAGAAGCCACTAAGGAAATAAAAGAACTGTGGCTGTAATTTAAGATAGCTATTCCAATGGAGATCAATCAGGGCTGTTCTTGAAAAATATCCAAAAACTGCAAGCACAGGAATTACCCCCAAAGACAATCAGAACTGAGTATCTATCAAATCTGATTAGGAAAATAGGATCTGAGGGAAGGTTGTATAGTGTAACACAAGAAAGAAGGAGTTGTGCAGTGGATTCCAAAATTCACTGAGGACACCTAACCAGTTAGGTCATATCCTGACGTGGTAGGGTAGCCATCCAAGTTGACTAGACTTTACCATATGAAATGATGAACTCTCAGATCTTGAGGAAATGCTTTGCGAAATTTTATGGAATTTTAAAATTTAAATAATGCACTTCAAGAAGTTTGCATGAAGAAAATAAAGAAATGTCCCCTCCCCCTTCTCTAGAATCCAGGGACTTCTTCTGCACTTTCTGCTTCCTTTCCCTCTTCATTTTCTTCTCTTTTCATAATATAACATTTTGTAGAGAACAAAGGCTCCACAGATGTGTTGCAAACAAATAGGTAATTGAAAGCTTTTCTTGCCCTTTGGTGACTTAATCTCTGATTATCCTAATGTCGGCAATCAGAGTTTCCCATTATCTACAGAAGCTGCTTTTATGATGAGTGAACATTAAACTGGGTACTGGGATGTTTGCCTTTGGAATCTTATTCCTCCTGTGTAATAGCTTATCACCTACGTATTTTTGTGGCTTAGCTTGTAAAGCAAAAATATTTATTTTATTTTACCATTTGAATGCTCTGAAACTAGCTTTTTGAAAGCACTAAGAATCTTATAACTCTGTAATATAGAAAACGAAATGCAATGGTTATATTCAAGGCTAAGTTTCTTTGCCAAAGCCTAGTTCACAAGATGTCATTATCATCACTTTGTTAATACTACTGCTGTCGTTTGTTAACCACTCATGATATATTGGTGTATTCCCAAAATTTGCATAATTATATCCATTCTATCTTTTTGAGTCAGAGAGTTTAAGTCTGAGACCCAAGTCATATAACCAGAAAAGTTTAAGCAATCAGGAGAAAAAATTTGTTATATGTGATTTAAAAACTTAAGCACTTTCCACTACATTCTTTTGCTACAAATTCGGTTGCATAATAGAAGTGAAAATCCTTTTCCACTACATTTTACATTTTTCGAATTTAATAATCTTTGGGAGGTTATAAGCTAATAAAAATACAAACACATGTTATACTGGATGGTGCTTACAAGCAAGAGAAAAAAATGATAAATGAAATAGAGAAAAGTTACATGTGGGTTGCAATTAAACTAAGTTACATCAATAATTATTGCTGTACTCAAAAGGGACCATAGCATTTACAATGGCTTCTATATGTCTAATCTTGATGTCCTAGCAAAGTAGGTATTATCTTCCCCATCTTACATGATGGACATTGAAACACAAGGTGCATGAGCAGCCTGCCTAAAATAAATATCCTTCAATATATTCACCTAAAATACATTTGATAGATTCCATATGATATACACTGTATGTTCTAGGGTCTGAGTAAATGGTTGTCAATGGAAGTCAAGGTTCCTTTCCTCAAGAAACTTACAGTCCTATAAAGGAAAATAGTTTAGCAGTTATTAACTATAATAAGCTTGAGATATAAACTTGAGATATGAAAAGCATAAGAACTTTAAATAATCTTTGCTACTCTGAAGAAAATGAAGCAGGGAATTGTAGTAGTGACAACCTCAGGTACACGTAAGGAGTGGGTGGCTTGATATTTTAGAGAGTAGATTTGGGTAAGGCTTTTTTTAGAAGGTCACATTTGGAGTGATATCATTGGGAAAAAAAGAGGCAGATATGAAAAAGCATTGACAGATTAACTTTCAGATGAAGGAAGACCAAGCTCAAGTACCCAGAGGAAAGGATCAGAATGTCACACATGAAAAACTAAAAGAAACCCAAGTTTTCTAGAACACAGAGTACAAGGTTGGAGAAGAAGGCAAAAGTCTGATTAGGTGGATTCTTTCAGAACATGAGAAGAGTTAGATTTATTCTAAGTCAAACTGGAAGACATTGGGAAATTTAAGAAAGAGGATATTATTATCCTCTTTAAGTATAAATTTTTAGAAAAATTACTCTGGCTTATAAAGACAGGTGTACAGATATAGGGAGATCATTTAGGTGGTCATAGTAACAATCCAAAAAAACTGTGATGACTTGGCTAGGGTGTTTACAGAGAATTTGAAGAGAGCTGGATGGATATATTTTGGAAACATAACTGAAAATGTATGTCTACTGAGGTATGTTGAGATGAGGGAAATTAAATAATTATGATTAATTATAAGTTTTTGGTGTAAGTCACCAGATAGGTGTTGGTGTCATTTACTGAAATGAAGAAGGCAAGGGAAGCAGCAGATTATAGAACCAAGAAGTGAGACTCAGGAGTTCCATTTGGGATATGCTTATTTTGAAATGCTTTTTGGATAGCCAACGGAAGATTAATAAATGGGTCTAACCTCACAAGAGAGATCAGGGCTAGAGACAGAAATTTGGGCATCATTAGCATAGAGATATTATTTAAAATCATTGGACAAAATGAGATTATCTTGGGAAAGAGTATGGATAATGAACTGGTGAAGACCAAAGGACCATATTGGTGTGCTCACATATTCTTAGCTCAAATAGAGAAGGAGCTCACAAAGGAGACTGAGAGATTGCTGTTGAAAAAGATGGGAGGAGTTCCCACTGCAGCACAGTGCATTAAGAATCGACAGCAGTGGCTTGGGTTATTGCAGAGGTGTAGGCTTGATTCCTGGCCTGGCTCAGCGGGTTAAAAGGATCCAGCAATGGATCCATTAAAAGCTCGCAGCTGTGACTTGGATTCAGTCCCTGACCTGGGAACTACCCTATGCCACGGGTGCAGCCATTAAAACAAACAAACAAACAAACAAAAAATATAGGGAAACTCATAGTGACACAGAACCAAGTACTTCCACAAGGAGACAGTATTCACCTATAGCAATTGCTGCTGAAAGATTAAGTAAAATGAGGAGAGGTGAACGTTGGATTGCCCACACCAAAGTTGCTGGTAACCCAGACCACAGTGATTTTGGTGGACTAGTTGGAATGGAAATTAATAAGGAATCTAGTACATGATAAACAGGAAATGAGAAAATGGAAGTAATGAATAGGGACAAAGTTTTTGAGAGGTTTGCTTTGTTGGGAGATAAACAAATAGTAGTTGAAAATTATGTGAATTAAAGAAGTTTAAGTCTTTACTGTGAGCAGTCTTATGATTTACAAAAATTAATTTTTTATATTTTACTTTATCACAATTCTAAAGGTCATATGAGTTTGAAAGGAAAAGCATGCCCTTCCTATTTCAGGGAGACTAGCATAAACAAATCTAAGCAAACTGAATAACAGTCACCATTTACCGAGGGTCTACTTTGTGAGACATAATGCTAGGATCTGGGGATATGGAGATAAACGCACTCATTAATTCAAGAAAGACTGTTTAATGAACATCTACTAATATGCATTACTGTCCTAGGCACTGGAATTTTCATAGTGAAGTGAACAAACATGAAGAAAACATCCATTTTATTATAATGCTATTATTCTAATGGGAAGGAGAGAGGCATATTAGTAAATAAACAAATTAATAAAATATAACATTTACAGCAAAATGTGCCATGAAGAAAAATATAGCAAGGGTGAGACAGAAGTAGGACTGGAAAGTGGGAAGATGCAGAAATTTTAAAAAGTATAGACAAGAAAGTCACAGTAAGAAAATAATAACTGAACAAAAATATGAAGGAGAAGAAATACTGAGAAATACAGACATCTATGTGAAAATTAGGTCCAGCAGAAGAAACTTCAGATGCAAAGGCCCTGAAGTAGGATCTTCCCAAAGTTTAGACAGTATTGAGGGGGCAGCGGGGGAGAGAAACTATGTCAGACCTTTCCAGTAGGTCAGCTCAATAGCTCAAAGTCATTCTTGATTTTGACAAGAGTAATTCAGCAGAGTGATGGAGGAGAAATCCTGGTTAGAGTCAGTACATAAAAGGAGGAAATTAATTGGAAGTAGAGGATATATAAAATTCTTTTGAGTGTCACTGTAAAGGAAAGCAGAGAAATGGGATAGTAGCTGCTGGGCAATCCAGTCCAGAGAGGGATTCTTTTTAAAGATAGAACTCTAACAGTACATTATACTGTTATAGTACTGATAGGAGTTATCCAGCAGAGAAGGTAGAATGATGATGAAGAGAGAATTGTTGAAGCAGTGTCCCTGAAGAGGTGAGAGGGTCTGGGAAGTGATAACAAATGTGGAAGGTTTGATGGTAGACACAGGCACAGGGGAAGATCAACCTTAGACACAGGAAGAAAGACAAGGTGTATGTGCTCAGATGTGTGTGAGTATGTGGTGGGAGCTAAGGAAGTTCTTTCAGATTGACCTTTAGTGAAAGAGGAAGCAAGTTATCAGATGAGAAATTGGGGAAAGAGATTTTGGAAGTTTGATGAAGGGAGAGAAGGTATGAAACAGTTACCTAAAAAGTGAAAGGACTAGAAGTACTATAGGATTGTCAGGAAGCACTGGGTCCCCCTTGAGGTTGGTGGTCATATATTTTAAGTGAGCGTTTTTCCAGTTCTGTTCATTTATGCAGTGGTTGGTAGGGGAAACAGAGAGTCTCCCTTTTTTAGACTAGCTCAGAAGAGAGAGAGAAAGAAAACATAAACAGTAAAGCAAAAATGACAGACTATACTAAGTGCTACAAATTACTTCAGATAGAGTAGTAGCTCTGAGTTGAGAGCAATAACTATGGCTGACTTGGATAATGGATAAGGGAAGATTATACACAGAAAGAAATGCTTAAAATGTTAGTAAGTAATTAGGGGTTATGAATATATATTTCTGAAAATGCTGATAGATTTTATCACCTCATAATTTTTATTAAAACAAAGATAGAAAGGGAGTCATTGGTAGTCTGGAAATAGTGATAATTCCATCCATACACACATATAATAATATTATAATATAAAACATTATTATGTGACATTTTGTAATATACAATATGATATATTATTTACAATTTCATTATTTTTATTACTTTTATTGATTATGACTTAGTGAGCACTATGATGGATTTTCCTTAATTATTATATCTCATACTCACAAACAACTTTGCATGGCAGCTATTATTATTCTTTCCATTTTACAAATAAGGAAACCAAGACACAGGCTAAGTCAGTTGCCCGTGATCATGAAACTAGTAATTAAGAGAAACAGGATTCCGACTCAGGTGTGCCTGATACCTGTGTTTTCCCAGCTAATCAAAAAACCAAGCACCAAAGCATGGTTTTGGAAGCACCTGGGCAGAGTCAGGAGCAAAGGCTTTAATCAGTCCCTTTGAATATGGTACCCACCCATATGATAATATCAAAATTACAGCTTTCCTTTAAACTCCTTTACAAATAGAACAAAATTCTGTAATTCTTGCCTTACACTGGTTCTCCAGAGATGAGATTTGAATGTTGAATTACTGTGAACACGTGACGCTGTATTTGAAAACTAAAGATTCGGACATGACCGGTGTGCTTAGGGTGGTATGGCCTGGACGCCAGCCGGGACCCGCTGTATATAGAGCACATGGAGCTCTGCCCAGTACTCTGTACTGAGTCACTTTGTTGTACTACAGAAAATATCACTACATGGTAAATAAACTATACTTCAGTAAAACTTTAGGAAATGAAAAAAGAAAGAAAGAAAACTTGAGATTTAAAAGAAGCAAAATCCAGGCCAAAGACTTGCAGTGCTTACTAGTTTGATAGTATTTACGACTTAAGAAGATGGCTCTGTTTGCTCTTTAGACCATAGATCTTAATTGGGTCACAGGAAGGGACGGCATAGTCTTCATGGCTTCCGTCCTGTCAGAGAGAGCTTGGGAATATACAACTTAGTTGTTCCTTACCGAACAAGGTCAATGATCGAGATATCTCTCAGAGTCAACCCTATCAATACTGCAGAATCAGAAAAGATGAAACAAAAGCCCAAACGGTGTGCTTGCAGTTTATTTGTGTCCTTCTGTTTTAACGGATAGACTTATGATCCCAGGGTTTGGGGTGATGATAAAAATTGAAAGTGAGGGCCACCCCTGTAGCCTGTCATAGGGAAGTAGCACCAACAGGTTAAGTTACAGTGTGAAAATGAAATGTCCTGTTGTCTTTGAGACCTGTTGAGAGGTACCTCTGGTGGACTGTGAAACTGGCCCCTGTAGTTATTGACAACTTGTCAGTGTATTGGAGAAAACTTTGTGAGGGTGTGGAGTAGCTATGGAACAAAGCTGAGGGAAATGCCCAGAAAGTTAGCTGGCTATTTATGAAACAACCACGTTGAGTTTTTTTTAAAGGGATGGAAAGAAAATCAAAAGAAAGCATCCACTTAGGTGGTTAAAAATATAATATAAATATAGCTATCTTTGATGTATTCAATAAAAATAGAGAAGTTTTTTTTTTTATTTTATTCAACCCCTCCCCCCAAAATGCATGGCTCTCTCCTCTTAATTTTCTATAATATGGAATAACTGAAGGAAAATTTCAGTTCAAGACTGGCTTTACTCTGTCTCAGCACACATCTGGAATGTGTATTTCTCCCTACCTCACAGTGCTGTTTTTGAGAAATAAAGATTGATCTTAGTAGGAGATCTAATAACCAAATGTACACATTTCTGGTACTAAAATGAAGTGAAATGACCTAAATCAAAATGCACACAGCTATGTGACTCATGCATAATTTTATATTGTGATTTTGGCTAATTTATAAAAAATGGCTAAAGCATTTATGATCTCACCTGCTTATCCAGAATCTTGTTACTGCTCCATCAAGGGACAGTTTGTATTTTCACTCTCCTTTAAAAAGAGCAAGTCTTTATGGCTGCCTTAGTACAGAAATTGCAGTGGAGGTGATATTGTATAATTTGAGAATAAATCAAAAAAGGTGGCATAGCGTCTCCCTTGGGACATGGGCTGTGGAAGCCCTCAGGTGATATGAAAGAAGTCTAGCTTCCCTGAATCAGCATGCTAGAGAGATTGGCAATAGAGATGATGGAGCTGGAGAGGGACATAAATAGACAGAGAGATGGAGATGAAGATTAAGATGATGGATATGGAAATGAATATGAAGGTGATGGAGATGGAGATAAAGATGATGTATTTCCGAAATAGAAATGGAGATGGAGATAGAGGGAGATCCATGTAATCCTAACTGTTCTACAGCATGGCTATTTGAGTTATCCAATCCCAAGTTCCAGACATATGAGCGCATGACCCTTCAGATGATTACAACTCTGGTCTTTGAGCCACCCCACATGATACCAAGTGGAACAAAATAAACCTTTCTTGAAATGCATGTTCATGAGCAAAATAAATGGTTTTTTTTTCAGACATTAAATTTTGTGGTGGCAGGTTACACAGCACTACAGAAATAAGAATGGTGGTAAACATCTTTCTCTTATATTAGTATATATATATAGGAGGAACTTTATGCATCTAGAAATGATGACTATATAGTACTGCAAGTGGATGGGTAGGACATTAGGGACTTTATAAGACACTGACTTTCCCAGCGGTTCAGCTGTCATAGTCAAATGGCAAAGACAGAACAATAGGAAGTCTGCTAACTCCCAGGACCATGCTCTTTCCTTGTGAACATCATCAAAGTCTATTGGTTTAAAGACATCTTTAAATAGGCATATTGAATCTGAAAATCTTATGGACCGCATACATTTCACATCTCTCTGAACCAACTTAGCAGGAATGTTACTAAACTGAAATGAAATATTGTTTACCTGAGAATCATGACAATATATCCATGGTTTTTTGTGTAGTTGCTATAAGAAAGTGAAAAACAGAATTCCTTAATCCATGTGTCACTGAGGAGCCTGGAAAGAGAACTTTGCTGTAGGCTGAGGGTGGATATAACATCTTGTTTATATTTATGCTCCTGAAACTAGTATTTAGTAAACCCAGAATCATAGTTTCATCTATGGACACTTCTATCACTCAATTGTTGTTGTTGTTGTTGCTGTTATTTAGGGCTGCACCAACAGCATGTGGAAGTTCCCAGGCTAGGGGTCGAATCAGAGCTACAGTTGCTGGCCTATACCATAGCTCATCGCAATGCTGGATCCTTTAACCCACTGAGCAGGGTCAGGGATCAAACCCACATTCTCATGGATACCAGTCGATTTTATTTCTACTGAGCAATAATGAGAACTCCTATTTCAGATATTTTTATTTATAGGAAACTGGAAAACCAAGCCAACCTGGTTTAAAAATGAATGACTCTCATAATTGAAAACTTCACAGAGTGATCTGACTATAAGTGAAAATTGATCCAGTGGCTCAAGTTTTGTGAGCAGACGTGGTTTTCCTCTCCCTCTTTTCACTTTGAGCTCCAGTCTGTGGGTTTGCTTTATTTATAGCAGACTTTCCTCCTAGACCTCCCAAGATGGCTGCCAGGGAACCCTAAATTAGCATGATTCCTAATTAATCTCCTCTTCCAGGTACTGAACAATATTTCTTGTTTTTGCTAGATCACATTAAGTGATGTGCATTTCACTAAACCATTTCTGGGGGCAGAGTAGTGGGATCAAAGATCAGTTTAGCTCAGGCCCCAGTCTTGGATACAAAGTGCTAAACGTGTTCCCTGCAGCATAGACTAAACTGAAATGGGTTTTAAACTGTAATAACCCACTCATTAGGGTGCTGTTACTATTATTAGAATGGGAGTTGGATTCTGGGTGGCCAGACCTAGAAATGTCTACCTGCAAAAACGTTTTAAGAACCAATATATTCCCATTATATATATTAGGAAACAATATAGCTCCATATCTGGAAAAACTAGCACTTTTGAGTGTGTTAATGTTATATTTTAATGGATTAATTTAAGTATTTTTTTAACCAATGTAATGCAATACTAATTATTTATGGGAGTTTTATACTGCATAAGAGTTTTTTGGACTTTTACAAGCTTTAGAGAGAGAGAAAGAAATAACTTTGAGTCATCTAGAATCTCCCCAGTGTTCTCTGCTATAAAATCTTTGGATAAAGTAAAGTAATAACTTGGAGAGGCTTGAGAATCAACTGGCTTATGATTTATCCAACTGCAAATTAGACTAGTTCAACTGGGTAATAAGAATAATAAGAATACATGCTTTGGGAACATAATACACAGTAGAAGAATAAAGGAGGCCTTTCCCTATGTTTCTATGAACTTCGGAGAATGCTTATTAGTCAAATGACTGATGTGCTACTTGAGCTGTGTCATTACACACATGAAGAACAAGGTTGGTTACGAAACTACTTCAATTAGGTGCTGCACATCCCAGGGAAGCGAGCTGCTTAAAAAATATTTAGGTCACTGGAAAAGTCAGATTTCTTAGAAGCATGTTTTTAAACATAAGCTTTGGAAATATTCTTATTCTACTGAAAGATTTCTTATTCTACTGAATATTTTTGCATTTTAATTCAGGATAAGGATGAGCTCAGTGTATGGACATATTCATCAAACTTATAAGCATATGGAGCCTATAAGAAGGTTAATATCTTAGTAAAATTAGGGACAGGACCATAGGGAAGGGGAAATAGAAGGAAACTCATATAATACAGTAAAGTTGACTTTTGATCAACTGCCTGATTTTTTTTAGGTAAAACAAAATAATGATAATAACAAGCTTTCAGGCAAACTGTAATTCCATCTAAAGTAAGTACTTAGAGATAAGGCAGACATTTCCTTGAATATGGTGATTAAAGAGTTTTATGTTTAGCATTATAAAACCATACCTGGTTAAGGCAGTAGTTTTTGTTTGGCTAGTTGTTTATTTTTGATTAAAGTGTTATTTTTGATTAAAGTACAAGATGTCATGTTTAGACCAAGATTGTGGGTTTTTAAAACCTGGTCCTCCCATACAAACATTGGTGTGACTTGCAAACACTTTTTTTTTTTTGTCTTTTTGCCTTTATCTAGAGTCGCACCCGCAGCATATGGAGGTTCCCAGGCTAGGGGTCTAACAAGAGCTGTAGCTGCCGGCCTTCACCACAGCCACAGCAACGCGGGATCCGAGCCGCGTCTGCAACCAACACCACAGCTCACGGCAACGCCGGATCGTTAACCCACTGAGCAAGGCCAGGGATCGAACCCGCAACCTCATGGTTCTTAGTCGGATTCGTTAACCACTGAGCCACAAAGGGAACTCCGCAAACACGTTATTTTAAACTTTCTGTGCCTCCATTCCCTGATGTGTAAAATGATGATAACAGCATCTAATTTTGGAGACTATTGAATTGCATTTGTTAATAAATGCAGTGTGTTTTTACAGGGCCCACCATATAGTGAATATAACAGAACTACTATGTACTTAACTAGTAATTTGGCTGCTTATAGAATTTTAGGTTGGATATCGTCTTTCTTATCCTACAGATCTTTGAAAGACAGTGACACATTTTTACCCTAGGGACTTTGTATTTTATAAAATTGAAATGCCATTATAATTCTGAATCCTTCTTGTGTTCATTGCCTTGTCTTTCTCAAAGTATTTGAGGATTTCTCTTTTCCCCCAACATTTTGATGTTCTTTGATATGTCTTCCTTCATCCATTGTGATGGACACTGTGCACTAAATCTCAAAATTAATGTGCTTTATTTCTAAGAAATCAAATTGAGTTGTTTGATAATTTTCTTTCTGTGTGTGTGAATTTTTTTTTTTACTCAATGAATTTTATTACATTTACAGTTGTACAACAATCATCACAACCCGATATTATAGCATTTCCATCCTAAACCCCCAGCACATCCCCCCACACCCCAAACTGTCTGATTTGAAATCCATAAATTTTTCAAAGTCTGTGACTCAGTATCCGTTCTGCAAAGAAGTTCATTGTGTCCTTTTTTTAGATTCCACATGGAAGTGATAGCATATGACTGACTTCACTTAGCGTGATAATTTCTAGGTCCATCCATGTTACGGAAAATGCCATTATTTCTTTCCTTTTAATGACTGGGTAATATTCCATTTTGTATATGTACAGCATCTTCCCTAATTTCGCTTTCTTATCTTTTGCTGTTAGTATATAGAAATGCAGTTGATTTCTGTGTATTCATTTTGTATCTTGCAACTTGACAAATTCATTGATGAGCTCTAACAGTTTTCTGGGAGCATCTTTAGGATTCTCTAGGTATAGTATCATGTTTGGATTCCTTTTATTTCTTTTACTTATCTGATTGCTGTGGCTAGGACTTCCAAAACTATGTTGAATAATAGTGGTGAGAGGGTCATCCTTGACTTGTTTCTGATATCAGTGGGAATTCTTTCAGCTTTTCACCATTGAGAATGATTTTAGCTCTGGGTTTGTCATAGATGGCCTTTACCATGTTGAGGGAGGTTCCCTCTATGCCCACTTTCTGAAAGGTTTTCATCAGAAATGGGTCTTGGATTTTGTCAAAGGCTTTTTCTGCATCTATGGAGAGGATCATATGGTTTTTATTCTTTAGTTTGTTAATGTGGTGTATCATACTGATTGGTTTTCGGATACTGAAGAATCCTTGCATCCCTGGGATAATTCCCACTTGATCATGATGCACAATCCTTTTAATGTATTGTTGGATTCCATTTGCCAATATTTTGTTGAGGATTTTTGCATCTATGTTCATCAGTGAAATTGGCCTGTAATTTTCTTTTGTGGGGGTATCTTTGTCTGGTTTTTGTTTCAGAGTGATGGTGGCCTCATAGAATGAGTTGGGAGTGTTCCTTCCTCTGCAATTTTTTGGAATAGTTTCAGAAGGATAGGTGTTAGCTCTTCTCTAAATGATAGAATTTGGTTGTGAAGCCATCTGGTCCTGGACTTTTGTTTGTTGGAAGTTTTTTAATCACAGTTTCAATTTCAGTACTTGTGATTGGTCCATTCATCTTTTCTGTTTAGTCTTGGAAGATTGTACTGTTCTACAAAATTGTCCATTTCCTCTAGGTTTTTCTGTTTTATTGGCATATGGTTGCATGTAGTAGTCTCTTATGATCCTTTGTATTTCTGTGATGTCCATCATAACTTCTCCTTTTCCATTTCTAATTTTATTGACTGGAGTCCTCTCTCTTTTTTTCTTGATAAGCCTGGCTAAGGGTTTATCAATTTTGTTGATCTTTTCAAAGAACCAGCTTTTAGTTTCATTGATCTTTTCTATGGTTTTCTTCATTTCTATATCTTGGGTTTCTGCTTTGATCTTTATGGTTTCTTTCCTTCTACTAACTCTAGGTTTTGTCTGTTCTTCTCTCTCTAGCTACTTTAGATGTAAAGTTAGGTTGTTTATTTGAGCTTTTTCTTGTTTCCTGAGATAGGCTTGTATTGCTATAAACTTTCCTCTTAGGACTGCTTTTGTTGCATCCCATAGGTTTAGGAGTATTTTATCTGCATTATCATTTGCTTCTAGGTACTTTTTAATTTCCTCTTTGATTTCTTCAGTGATCCATTGGTTGTTTAGTAGCATGTTGTTTAGTTTCAACATGTTTGTGTTTTGCAGTTTTTTTTTCTTGTTGATTTCCAATCATATAATGCTGTGGTCAGAAAAGATGCTTGGGAGTTCCCGTCGTGGCTCAGTGGTTAATGAATCTGACTAAAAACCATGAGGTTGTGGGTTTGATCCCTGGCCTTGCTCAGTGGGTTAAGGATCCAGTGTTGCTGTGAGCTGTGGTATAGGTTGTAGATGCGGCTCGGATCCCGCTTTGCTGTGGCCGTGGCGAAGGCCGGCAGTTACAGCTCCTATTAGACCACTAGCCTGGGAACCTCCATATGCCGTGGGTGTGGCCCTAGGTAAGGCAAAAAGACAAAAAGAAAAAAAAAGAAAGAAAGAAAAGGTACTTGATATGATTTCAATTTTTTTTAAAGTTGCCAAGGCTTCATTTGTAGCCCAGGATGTGATCACTCTTAGAGAATGTTCTGTGTGCACTTGAGAAGAATGTGTATTTTGTTCCTTTTAAATGGATTGTCCTATAAATATCTATTAAGTCCATCTGGTGTAATGCTTCATTCAGGGCCTATGTTTCCTACTGAATTTCTCTCTGGATGATCTGTTCATTGTTGTAAGTTGGGTGTTAAAGTCCCGCAGTATAATTATGTTATTGTTGATTTCTCCTTTTATGGTTGTTAGCAGTTGCCTTATGTATTGTGGCAATCCTATGTTTGATGCATAGATATTTAAAATTGTGATATCTTCTTGGATTGATCCTTTGATCATTATGTAGTGTCCTTCCTTGTCTCTAACATATTTTCGTTTTAAGGTCTGTTTTGTCTGATATGAGTATTGCTACTCCAGCTTTCTTTTGATTCCTGTTTACATGGAATATTTTCTTCTATTCTCTAACTTTCAGTTTGTATGTGTCCCTAGAAGTGTAGTGGGTCTCTTGAAGACAGCATAAATATGGGTCTTGTTTTTGTATCCATTCAGCCAGTCTATGTCTTTTGGTTGGGGCATTTAGTCCATTAACTTGTAAGGTAATTATTGATATGTATGTTCTTATTGCCAATTTACTAACTGTTTTGGATTTGTTTTTTTGCTCTTTTTTCTTCCCTTCTTCTCTTATTCCTCTCCTTTTGTGGTTTGATGAATATCTTTAGTGCTGTATTTGAGCTGATTTTTCTTATTTATACGTGTATCAATTGTATATTTTTGGTTTGCAGTTGCCCTAAAGTTTTTATATAGGAGTTTTTATATGTGTGTGTGTGTATATATATATATATATATATATATATGATTGTTTTAAGTTGTTGGTCTCTTAATTGCAAGTGCATCTCCAGTGTCCTGCATTTACAGTCTCCTCTTCTCATGATTTCTGATTTTGGTAGCATAATTGTGTGTGGATGATTTCCTATCTTTGCTGTATATATATATATGTCTTTACTGGAGAGCCTTGTCATTTGTGGTATTTTTGTTTCTGGTTTTGGCCTTTTCTTTTCTGCCTAGAGAAGTTCGTTTACTATTTGTTGTAAAGCTGGTTTAGTGTTGTTGAATTCTCTTAACTTCTGTTTGCCTGTAAAGCTTTTGATATCTCCTTCATATCTGAATGAGATCCTTGCTGGGTAAAGTAATCTTGGTTGGAGGTTTTTTCCTTTCATCACATTAAGTATATTGTGCCATTCTCTTCTGGCTTGCAGAGTTTCTGCTGAAAAATCTGCTGATAACTTTATTGGAGTTCCTTTGTATGTTATTTGTTTCTTTTACCTAGCTGTTTCAGTATTTTCTCTTTGTGTTTAATTTTGGTCAGTTTGATTAATTTGTGTCTCAGATTGTTCCTCCTTGGGTTTATTTTATGTGATACTGGATTTACGTGAGTGGTTATTTCCCCATATTAGGGAAGTTTTTGGCTATTATCTCTTCGAATATTTTTTCTGTCCCTTTCTCTCTCTTCTCCTTCTGGCACCCCTATAATATGGATGTTGGTGCATTTAATGTGGTCCCAGAGTTCTCTGAGACTGTCTTCATTTCTTTTCAATCTCTTTTTCTCTTTTCTGTTCCACATGAGTGATTTCCACTAGTCTGTCCTCCACCTCACTTACTCATTCTTTTGCCTCCTGTATTCTGCTGTTGGCTGCTTCTAATGAATTTTTTTATTTAGTTATTGTATCTTGCATCTCTTCTTGCTTAAGTTTTAAATCTTGTATTTCTTTGCTCAGAGTTTGCTGTAAATTATCAGTCTTTGCCTCCAATTTATTACCAATGTCTTGCATCATCTTTAGCATTATCAGTCTTAAGTCTTTTTCCTGTAGGCTGACAATTTCCAGATCACATAGCTGATTTTCTGGAGTTTTTTCTTGATCCCTTATCTGAGTTATAGTTCTCTGGCTTTTCATTTTTATGTGTGTTTGGTGTGGTCTCCTTTTTGTAGACAATAGAGTTGTAGCCTCTCTTACTTCTGATGTCTGCCTGCCATGTGGCTGAAGTTGTTATGGGGGTTTGCTGTTGGCTTCTTGATTCTAGGGCCTGGTGCCTGCCCACTGGTAGGTGGGGCTGATTCCTATTCCTCTAGTGGATTAGAGGCAGCTGTTTGCCTGGGGGGACTTTTGGAAGCCTGTGTACTGAGGGGTGGGGCTGCGATGCCACCTGGATTATTGTTTGGCCTGGGGCTTCTCAGCACTGATATGTGAGGCCAAATTTTTCCAAAAGGGCCACCTCTAGAGGAACACATGCTGATATGTATTCCTGAGAGATTTGCCTCCAATGTCCTTCCCCTACAATGAGTCACAGTCACTCCCTGTTTTCCCAGAAGATCCTCTGAGAAT
The DNA here is from genome assembly GCA_004024745.2 of Catagonus wagneri. Classification (NCBI taxonomy): domain Eukaryota; kingdom Metazoa; phylum Chordata; class Mammalia; order Artiodactyla; family Tayassuidae; genus Catagonus; species Catagonus wagneri. The sequence goes on from PVHT021183666.1 coordinate 10,071,038, forward strand.
TGCAGTCAGGTCTGTCCCAGATTCCTGTGGAGCATCTGCTTTGCCCTGGGACCCAATGCACATGAAAGACTGTGTTTGCCTTTCAAGAATGGGATCTCTGATTTCCCCAGTCCCGTGGAGCTCCTGTACACAAGCCCCACTGGCCTTCAATGCCAAATGCTCCGAGGGCTCTTTCTCACAGTGCCAGATCCCCTGGCATGGGGATTTGATGTGAGGCTCAGAACTCTCACTCTTGTAGGTGAGTCTCTGCGATACAGTTACCTTCAAGTCCGTGGGCTTCCCACTGAGCAGGTATGGGGTTGCTTGTATCGTGTAATCAGCCCCCTGCCTCTTGATGTGGCCTCCTCTTTGTCTTCTGGAGTAGCATATCTTTTTCAAAGTCCATTTGGTTGAAGGTTATTCAGCATTTGGTTGTAATTTTGTTGTTTTTATGAGAGTAGGTGAACTCCAGGCCTTCTCTTCTGCCATTTTAATCCCATGTAAGCAGAGCCTTTTAGAAAGATAACACCAAATGCACCATCTCTGGGGTGGGCGGGGGGCTTTCAGACCCTAGAGTCGTGGAGGTTCCCTGAGGCTTTCTCTTGCTGAGGGCTCTGCTAATAATTTTCTTCATTCCATAGTTATTCTTCACACTTTCTGTAGCCCTTTTTACTTGGGTATCTATCATCCAGAGCTGACTCTTAAACTTCTCACATTTTCATCTTTACTCTCTCATTTTCTGTCTTTCCTGTTTACTCTGTTATAAAATGTTTATTGAACTTCAATACATGAAAGGGACTTAGAAATTTCCTGGTGTACAGTAAGTGCTGAAGAAATAATAGCTTTCTCTTTTTCCATGTTGTCTTCTTTCTCTTTCTGTTACTCTTTTTTTCCCCATCTGTTGCTTCTTCTTTTTCTTCTTCTTTATTATTACTACTTCCAAGCAATATTTCCAATTTCTGTGTCTTTGATTAAATTATCTGGTTTCAGTAGCCTGGCTCTGCATGTAAATACTGATTTTTGTTTGCAGGACAGGGAAATAATAAACAATTTAAAAGTGAACCAGAAAAATTTTTAGGCTATCCTTTATTAAAAACCTACTGTATGGAGAGAGAATCTGTTAAATCAGTTTTCTTTAAAGCACTGAAACTCACAATAACCTGATAACCTTAGTATTATGCAGTGTTACAAATAAGAACATGTAGTTTCATGGAGATTGCAAAATTTAACAAAATTTTTAAAAATAAGGTGTGAACCATGCCATTTTAACTTCTAAAATCCATGCCTTAATTTCTACATGGTATGGTTATGACCCAAATATAAATTCTCAAAAGGGCTGACTGTACTGTAGAGGGCAATCCCCCATCAATGGGATCCTAGTCACACTAGGGTAGCAACAGGTAGGAAGTGTAGGCAGTGCACACTTTTGAGCAACTTCTGTGTAAATGTCTCATAGCAAAGGTGTTCCCCCAAAGTGTGTATTTGACCTAACTTCTGAGCTATTGTGATTTTGCTGGCTTCACCAGCACAGGTCCAACAATAGAACCCAGCTAGATGATTTCTCCCAGCTGGAATTCTCACCAGGGGAGGATGAAGAAGATGCAAACTTGTTGTTTTACTTGGATACAGGGATTTTTCATTTCACTGAACACAGAAGAAAAAAATGTGGTGGTAAATAAAAAAGCCTGGTGGATGTATAGTCTGTACTGTTCCTCCCTGTGGCTAATGATGCATTTGAAATGCATTTTCCTCCATATGGGGGAGTGACATATTTTAATGCAGACTCTCCCTTCTTGACCTCTCAATGACTTTCCATCAAAAGAAAGAATATTTATGTATGTGGTTAGTGCAGCCATGCTATGAATCACAACTGTGGGGAATATTCATTCATTTATCTATCCATCATTCCATTTACCCCATAACTTTTGGTTGAATCAAATGAAATTTCATATATTCAACTGTTTATGACTTTAGGAATGGTGATTTCAAATGCTTCAAAATAAAACATGTTAAATTTTGATTAAAAGGAACTGTGAGAGATTAAAAATGCATTAGATATGAACACAGATGGTATGAACCAGAAGACTATATGTTTTTCCATATATATAGCAAATTGAGCACCGATCATGCCTTGAATTCTAAGGATACAGTGGAAAATTGCTGTAAAATAGATGCGGTCCATGACTATATGGAAATTCAAATCTTTTGGAAGAAACAAAATGGACTTTAACCTTCTGTAGTATAAGAAAGAAGTAATTACCATAAATTGGAATTGGAGTTCAAAAGAGAATAACATGTCTTTTTTAATTAAAAAAAACTATATTAGAGTATAGTTATATAGTTGACTTAACAGTGTTGTGGCAATTTCTGTGGTACATAGTGACTCATTTATATATATATGTGTGTGTGTGTGTGTGTGTGTGTGTGTGTATACATATATATATGCATATATATTCTGTTTCTCATACTGTCTTCCATCATGTTTAACCACAAGAGATTGTATATAGTTCCCTGTGCTGTACACTAGGACCTCACTGCTTATTCATTCTAAATGTAAAAGTTTGGATCTACTAACTCCAAAGGATCTCAGAAGAATTTTTATGAAGAAGGTAGTAATTAGCTGGTCCTTGACTATTGGGTAGGATTCAATGAGGAATGGGATACCAGTTGGAGGGAACTATACATATGCCTCAGGAGGTTTTCAATTCCTATTGGATACAATTAAAAGTTTGGCATATAGGGAGTTCCCGTTGTGGCGCAGCGGTTAACGAATCCGACTAGGAACCATGAGGTTGCGGGTTCGATCCCTGCCCTTGCTCAGTGGGTTAACGATCCGGCGTTGCCGTGAGCTGTGGTGTAGGTTGCAGACGCGGCTCGGATCCCGCGTTGCTGTGGCTGCGGCGCAGGCCAGTGGCCACAGCTCCGATTGGACCCCTAGCCTGGGAACCTCCACATGCCGCGGGTGCGGCCATAAACCCGCGGCCATAAAATGACAAAAAAGGCAAAAAAAAAAAAAAAAAAAAAAAAAAAAAAAAAAAAAAAAAAAAAAAAAAAAGTTTGGCATATAAATTGTTTCCAACTGATCATCAAGGTAACATGTAAACAAACATGTAATTGTTGTTTACAAAGAGGGATATGTGAGTTGACTGTAGGTATATACACATTTGGTTTTCTTTATGCAATTCCTTGTGACTGAGGAAATCAGAAAGTGCTCTCAGTCAAGGCTTTATCTGACTTTCTTAGAAGGAGAGTGTAATTTATAGGGTTGGCTGATGGAAGAAAAGATCTCTTAAGTTGAAGGAAAGCTGGTGGGGAAGCTATGGCAGAAAGGATGTGCATGGCCCATTTAAGAGACACAATCATGGTCTGATGGACCTGTAGCTCATCCGTGATAGAGATCAGGCTATTTACAAATATCCAGCTAAACATAGAGTTTTTCTAGTCCTGTGGAGCAATGTATTTTGTATTCCATGAATCATCTTTGAAAATATCATCTGAAAGAAGTCTTCTTTTTCCCAAAGAACTAAGACACAGAATTAGAGGAAGATATACCAACCGGATCATTCTTTTCTTTTACTAAAATACAATGGCATTCACTATGATATAGTAGAAAGAAAAGAGAGCTTGTATTTAGAAAATATGGGCAAATTGATTGATGCCTTTTAAGCTTAATTCCTCAAACCCCCAAAAAGAGAGTTCATGAATCCTAACTTTGTCTTATTCACAAGATTGTGTCAAGAATATATTCAAGATGGCAATTATTATCTCTCTAAGACAACTGCAAAATCCTGATTGTCAGGTGATATTTTAAAGTGGCAAATTTAGGTAAGAATGGATGTCATTGGAGTGATGCCTCTTAGTGATGAGCCAATCATCGCCCATGTTCACAGACTATGAGTATTGATTAAGGATGTAACATCTATGGCTACAGTAGAATTTCTCCCTCAATCCATAAGTACATTCATGGCCGAAGACTATCACCAGCAAATTCTCTAAGAGGAAGGGACCACAGGCAGGACAACAATAGTCATACATACTCTGCAGAGATTTGCCTTAGTTGTTTATATGGACTTTGCCAGTAGTTTCTTAGTCTCTGTAGCATGTCAGGCAGACAGTGTGAAGACATCCCCCCAGTCAGTGGGCAAAGAGAGATGGAGAAATGAGGTCTAGAAAATGTCAGTGCAGGTAATTGGAAAAACTCATGTAAGAATCTAGACGATTTGATACTTAGCCCAATTCTGACTTCAAATTCTGCAATCAGACTTTGTTGTTTTTCCTCTTCCTCCTCTTTTTCCTCTCTTAAGCTACAAGATTTAGAATATTTCCTTCTGCCATGCATTAAAGGAGATTGCCTTAAAATATTAATTGTGCTGGGCTTGTCATTATTGTTCAAAGAGGAAATCTGAGACTCAGAGGTGTAAAGTGTTTTGCTGAAAGATATTCAGAGCAGCACGTGGTTTTACCAGGATTCAAATCTAGGTCAGTGTGACTACAAAATGAATTATCTTTTAACTCTACTGTGCTACTTCGTACTATATTTAAAACAAAGGGATAGCAGAACTTCCCTAATTAGTGTTTTAATTCACATTTATAATTAAAAAAATGATACCAAGATATACAAACCGATCAGTACATAATTGTTTATAAGGTAAAATTAGGAAAGAAATCAGAAGTTTTTCCACAATTAGGGGACAAAATGAATTACAGTGATTGTATAAAGTGAAATATTACATATTCCTTAAAAATCATGAAATAAGGCTGTATGTATTCATAGGCGAAGATTCTCGGATTCCTTGCTAACTATAACCAATGAAAAATAATGTGAACAATGTGATTTTATTTGCCCAAAGATGATATAATACCATATTATAAGAATATAAAGTTTCTGGAAGAAATAAAAGAAACTGCTAATAGTAAACCTTTGATAGATGGAAAAAGTGAGAATTTTACTTTATTGTGTGTCTGTTGTTTTATTATTAGCTTCATTACATGTATAATGTTACTTATACTTTTTAAGAATTAAAATCAGGTAATATACATGAGAAATGTAGTGTATAAGGTCGCTCACAGCTTCCAAATCTGATTGAAATCAGAAAAATAACTTTCTTTGCAAAACTCTGTTACACCATTTCTCAACAAAGTTCCCCTGTGGCCAAAATTCAGGACAATTGTGTGTGTGTGCAAATAAAAAATATATGTGCATGCAGTGTTCTTTCAGAGTGACAGCTGGTTTGGGGAAACTGGTCAAAAACTGACCCATAGCATATGGCCACACAGGTTTCTTGATTCCTGCATACAGCATTCTTGGCAAGGTCAAGGACAGGCAAGAAAGTGATTTATTAAACTTTTGCATTTGATGTGGACTAGATGTGTATTGCAAGTCAGCATCTTGTATAGACAGACCTAGGCTCCAGCCCTTTGTTTCAAGGACAAATATTCTTTCAAGGAAGGAACTTGAAAACTGCAGGTAGAGGGGTGAAATGCTGACAGTACAGATTGCAGACCCAAGGAGAATCTCACTGTTCAGACTCAAGTTGTAACCTTTGGGAAAAGACTTTGTAATTTATAATAGTATTCTTAAATTGGAGCTTTACTCCTACACACTTGAAGGAATTTAGCTAAATAACAATGGCAATATTCTAATTTGTTATCTGTCATTTAGATGGAGTGTAGGGTTGTATAATACTTTGTCTTTAGCCAGCAAATACTGAGCTTCAGTTGCCCAGGAAGCTTATCATCCTCTGAACACATTTTTCTTTTTGGTCAAGCTGAATGGCCGTCCAGCTCCAAAATTTTATTTACAGGTAAGGTTAATGTTAACGGAATGATCTAGAGGAACTCTTAATGTCCTAGAAAATACATAATAGCCTCTTAGACTAGTATAAGGTAATTTTTCATCCTTTTCTTCCCCTTTTACTTGTCTGTAATAAGTGAGTCTTAGAAAATCGGAAATATATTTTGATTCCACATCAGAGTTATCATTTTAGTCTTTATAAGAAGATATTCTCTTCTGTTTCTTCTTTTCCTAACCTACAAACTGTGAATAATCTTATTTATGGCCATAACTCCCCATGATTTTTTAATTTACATTTCCATTGAGAATTCCCCCCAGGACTCTCCAGGACCTTACCTTAATTTGCCATAGATTATATTCTCTCAGCTGTCTCAGAATAATATGAAACATAAATTTTCAAATCCAAATTCATTTTGCCTCCTTGCCTACCCTGACCCACTTCTCTTTGGGGTCTGTCCATTTCTATTTCTACACCTCAAACGGGCACCACCGTCTTTCTTGGTTCAGGTCTTTGGAATTATTTTTCACCAGACCTTTTCCATCATTTTTGTTTTTCTTTCAGATTGGGTAGTTATTTCTCTTCTTAAGTATTTGTCCTTACATCATTGTTACCATTGTTTAAATGTTAACAGTTTCAAAAGCAACCTAGAATCACTGTATTCTTCTCCACTGTCTACCCGCTGATCCATCTTGTCCAGAGATATTGTCCAAGCCCTAACAGTGTGTGATATCTATGGTAGTCCATCAAAGGTCCCCTCTTTTCTTCTTCTGCTTTCCCAAAGCCAGCTATCATAATTAATTCCCATTGTTCCCTTTTTTTATGTGACTAACTTCCATAAGTATATATAAACTGTCCATTTAATACAACTTTTCTAAAGGCCCTAGGCTTTTATACTAGAAAGTCTCACAGTTTGACCAGCCCAACTCATTGATTCCATCAATCAGATGTTTTATTTCTTTCAGAATATGGCTCAAGTGATCATTTTAATTTTACTTTGTCATTCCATATCCATTCATCATTTTAACATCAGATGTCCTTAGGTGAACTTCTGTGAACTTAGGTACTTAGTCTGCATAGTGTACATCAACATATAATTCAACAAAATTCATGGCCCTGCTATTTTGAGCATCTGGTATAGCTCTCTTCTTGATTCTAAGCTTCCTTGTTGCTAAGACATTTATTCTTCTATCTCTTTATTTCCCTCTGATGCAATGGCTTTGCCCTCCCTCGCTGTCCAACCACCCACCCAGGGCATGCAAAGTGACTAGAGAAATTTGCATATTTTCTATAAAATAGGTCCCCAAAGCCTGGGTAGAGTACCAAAGCACTCTTATTCTGCAGTTCCATAAATAGTTGAAAAAAATAATTTTGGAGACCTACATATTTTCATCATATGATCATATTAAATTTTTAAAGATAATGCATTGACATGTTATTATTTTATGAATATTATAGCAAAGAATACATTTTTTTCTTTCAACTGCTAGTTCCTGTGGGCAATTTATACCTATTTTACCTTCCAACTTTCTTCCTAAGTGAAAGTGCAACAATTATTTCTTAAAGTGCTATGGGTCTAATTGGAAGATTTGGAATGTTTTTCTCTAATTTATATATTATAAATCAAAGTTGATTTTTCATAACCCAAGAAGAAAGCTCTCTTTTGTAAAATGTTGCAAATTCTACTACTCTTCTTTTGAAAATTAAGGGTATATTATATATATTCCCCTGAAATAAACATTCTTGTTTGATAAGAAGACAGATGGATTTATTTTTTTAAGCTGCATATGTCAGAATTTCTACCTGACACAAAACAGCTCTGCTGAGACTTTCTACATAATTACTATTTCTACTTTTTCCTTCATTTCTGATGGTGGAAGATTTGGGTATGGAAAAACAAAGAGTTCAAGCTTGGCAATTGCTTCTTATATTGTACATTACATAGTACATGTGTTTTATATATATATATATAGAGAGAGAGAGAGAGAGAGAGAGGGAGAGAGAGGGAGAGAGAGAGAGAAGAGAGAAATGTAGCTTTGTAGGACCAGAACCCATCAAGTGCTACCAATGGAAGGAAACCATTATGGAAAAAAACAGATGAAGATCTACTCTCTGAAATGGGGTGGGAAGGTTTAGGGTAGAGAAATCCTCTGTAGTAAAAGATATGATGTTCAATCAATGATTGAGGAGGTAGGGGTAAAAGTGGGAACCATTTTGAGAGGACATGAATTGGAAGCATTGAGGACATAGTTTTTGTATTACCTACCCAGTACTTGGGCTCAAGCCAAATATCAAACCTCGTTTACTAACACTGGGGCCTATAGTGACATTGGTACTAAATCATAGTTACATACTTTGGGTCAGGATCTGATTTTCCTAATAGCTCTGGCCTCCCTGGATTATTTGATGGGTTCCACTAATGTCCTCAAAGACTTCAACTGAATATTCTAACAGATTTACTAGTGGAAACAGGTTTGTAAATTTGCCTTACGCTTCTCCAAAGTCCTTGGAAATTAGTACTTGTAACAGTTGTAGTACAGAAGCTTGTTTCTTTGGAATTCCCTTGTTCAACAGACTGATAACAGTTTCAGTTCTCTTTCTTTCATTCTATGCAAGGGAAGGATTTTTTCCTTTTTTTTTTTTTAAACAAAGCTGCTCCAGAATTGTGAGCCCTATGATGGAGAACCAGAGATGGAGTGACTAGTAAGTCACTTTAGACAAATAACATATGCCTGAGTATTTTTCCATTCTCTGGTCCCTGTCAGCCACTTTCCTCTCTGACTTATCTAATTCTTAACTTCAGATGTGTCTTTGTCATTTACATACATATTTCCTTGTCTTTCTTTTCATTTATGCAGTGAAGGCTTATAGCCCATACCCTCTAGTTTGTTCATTTAGAGGCTCTTAGTATGTACTGGTTTCCCTTTTCTGCCTTCATCTAAGGAAGGCTCATAATTCTAAATCATAATGATACCATCCTTAGGGGACTGATTTGTGAACAATTTCCCTGATAAATGATATTTCAGGACTCTGTTGGTTGAACAATGCAAAATGTTAATGCAGAAAGGATGTGTATCTGAAAAAAGAAAGTTTATGTTTAAAAGATTTCTTTTCATATTAGAGATCGCATCTAAAAAGAGACACCTGACCAGCTGTGTGTGATATATGAAGGTAACAGAGGATAGATGCTTATAAGAGTATTTAAAAAGTAGATTCAAGATAATTTATTCTCAGTTACAGAATTATATCTGTTCATAATAGACAATGTGAAAAGTACGTAAAAGCACAAAGTTGAACACGACCTATATTCCAACCATTCAAATCTATACAATTTTAAAACATTTTGGCATATTGCCTTTTCAGTCACATCACAGGTACTGGTTAAGATCAATGGACTCTACTTCCAAACTGTGTTGCCATCACAGTTCTGTCAGTTTCTAAGAGGGTAGCTTTGGGCAGGCTCTGTGCCTCAGTGTCCTTATTTGTAGAACAAGAGCAGTAGTAACATTGACCTATTTGTTTGGTTTCTTCTGAAGATTAAATAAATTTGTACATGAACAGTTTTTCACATCCTGACTGGTTACATTAATGAAGTCTGTTGTTCTCATTGATAATGATAATGTTACCAGGTAATAGATTAATGGATCAGAAATTTTTGTGTTGCTTTTCTTCCCGTTACCTAAATTAACTAGTTTTAACGCTTGCAAGTCCATTTTGAACTGAGTGGTTTTATTGGTAGAAACTAACAAAACTTACTGACAAGTTATTTCTTAACTGTTTCTTTTTTTTTTTGAGCCCCTCACACTTTCAAACAACAATAAATACATTATTCCTTGAATGTTTTTGAGAAATACCTTATCATTGGATATTTTTGGTTGATTCTTTCAAATTCGAGAGAGGTAAGATATCCAATAATTTAAATATTCTTAGACTTAAAAAAAAAAGAGGTCGTTTCTTTTCTTGGACAATTAAACTTCATTCCCCATGAGCCACATGTTTGCTTACCTAACAAACCTAACATTGTTGGGAAGTAAACTTCAGCAACAAGGAGAAGTCTTATTTTGTTCATTTTTGACTTCTTGCAAGCATCGCTATTGATTTTATAATTACTTAAAAAGATAAAAACAATGAAACATATCAAACCTTTCCTCTATAATTAAATTAACAAATGCGAGAGGCTGGAATATCTTTGACCACATGTGAGTGAAGAAGCAAAAAAATCTTTTTTCAATCAAGTTTATTGTTTCATGCTTGGTTCTAATAGTTATATACATGCAAACTCTAAAAATGTTTATTGTGGCCTTCATGCTGTGACGCAATTGCTTAAGGATCTGGTGTCATGGTGGCTGTGGTGTAGGTCACAACTGCAGGGGGATTCAATCCCTGGCCCAGGAACTTCTCTGTATGCTGCAGGTGAGGGCAAAAGTTTTTTAAAAACTTAAAAAATAAATAAAAGTGTTCAGTGCTTTAGAGCTACTTAGTAGAATAAGGGAAATGATCATCTCTTTATTTGCCTTCTCCCACCCACCCCACCTCTAGATCCCAATAAATTAACACACTGACTTCATGTAATTCAGGTGTGTTTCATATATAAAAGGCAAATTTCCCAAGTATTCACTTTCAAATAATCTTTCAACTAGAACATAACCCTATTGTTGATTCTCAACTTTTTGCACAAACATTTCCATTTCTAAGTGTTTCTGATAGTGATTATGAAACTTTATAGAAATCAGAGCAAAGTTATATGAAGAGGGTATGAAATGTCTGTGTGAATGGGTTTGTGCATTTTTAGCAGCCTTATTCCTTGGTTCATCCCTTTCTCTATATTTTCAGAAGCAGCACTTCTTGAGCTACTAAGACATAAAAATGGGTAGCAGATAAATTAGGATTTGGGGATTAACATATACACACTACTATATATAAAATAGGTAATTGGCAAAGACCTACCATATAGCATAGAAAACAATGCTCAATAGTCTGTAAAACCCACATGGGAAAAGAATCTGAAAAGGAATGAAAATGTATGTATGTATAACTGACTCACTTTGTTGAATATCTGAAACTAACACGGCATTATAAGTCAAGTATACTTCAATAAAAAAACAAAAATTAAATTAAAAAGTCAACAAAAACAGGTGGGAGAAATGAAACAATTTGACAGAATAACTATAATTTTTTAAAGGTAAAAGATTCAGACAAAGCACTTCCCATGCAATGTTGTTGTAAATCATTAGAGTTCATTACCAATACCACACAGTACTGTCATAGACCAAGTGATTCTGTTGTATTGTCCAAAATTAGCCCCGTGCACTTTTTCACACATAACAAACAACAACAACAAAAAACTCTGAAGAGACTAGGGAAAGATCTTTAAATAACCCTCATCTGGAACAAGGAAAATGAAAGCGTTCAGTCTTTCACCAAACAGGTCCTGAGTGACAAAATTTAGCTTCTATTGTGATAATTTTCTAAACAAATCAAGACCTCTGATTAAATAACTTGACTCCTTGCCTCCCTGAATTCTAAGGACTATCAATAGAAGAAGCATTGTGGCACAATCTTTTAATAGATTCATTGGAGCTATAATTAACCATCAGAGAGAAACAAAAAATTTTAAAAATCCATTATGATTAATTTTCACAGAATGTCTTGGAAACCTTACAGGAGGCATTAGGAGTCTGCCTATTTATAATTAACAGATTGCAAACACTAATGCATTTTCCCAACAGGGACTATTTAAATGGAAAGCTTTGTTGATGGCAGACTTAAATACATAGGTGTGAGTCCCTGAAAGCAGTGTTTTACAGAGATTTTAGGACAATGCAGTATTTTCTCCTGATGAGTTGTTCTTGTCATTGCTCCCATATGAAGTGGTCATAAGGGAAAATCCCCTTGGCTTCCTTTGGCTAAGGCAGCATGTTCCATGTGAGATCTTGGACTACATGCTCACCTTGGGGAGAATTATACACCCAGCGCAGACACAGCAGAAAGGAATGCGTTCTTTAGTTAAGTGTTGGAGTCCAGTTTCCAAGCTGTGCGTATTTGTGATGAAAGTGACAAAGGAAGTCAAGTTTACATGAATGGAATTAAATAATTCTCATATAAAGCAATCATGCATTTGAGCGACGGGGAAATGGTGTTAATATATATCTAGTATGATATGAAAATAATATCTTATGTATCTTGTAAACCTTATAAAATTTATCTTAAACATCTTATAAATTCTAATTAGCAAATGGTAACTTCAGAAGAGAAACTGTCAATCAAAAACTGCTAACACAATATATTTTCCCCTTCCTTTAATATTCTCCAGACCATTTCTGGAATGCTCTTTCTAGGTAAGAATCTAGGGTTGTCAGTCCACATGATGGGCTTCTTCAAGGACAGCCACTCCTTTCTTTATCATGTGTTAAGTGCCTCTGTAATTTACCATACCTATAATATGATCTCAAGCCTTGTTATTTTCTAATGTTAATCCAATCTTACAAGTTACTCTAAGTTTTAGGACCTCACCAAGTGTTTTCCAATCTTCTAATCTCACTCAGATCTTTTCAATCCAAAAAGTTCCGACTCAACATTTAAAAGCTTGAACACATCAGGCACATACTCTTACTGGAATATTTTTTGGTCCAACCTTTTCTATTGCTGCCTTGTGTTTAATAGTGCATCCCATCTCAGTGCTAGTAGGCTAGCTTGTGTATGCATCTATTATCACACCCATCAGTTTGTACCCTAACCCTGGTGAACAGGGATTGTACATCCCAAACACCTAAAGAATGTCTGTCCCATATACTTCACCTTGGAGGACATCTGACTTAATAAGTGTTCATTAAAAAGACTTGTTCATCTGTTATTTAGCATACTTATTTATTTCATCTTGCAAAAAAATTGTTTCTATGCTTGTTTTCAATACGGGCTCAACAAAGGATTAGAGAAATTCAAATCAAAACTGCTGTATGAGGTACCAGCCAGAATGGCCATCATCAAAAAGTCTACAAACAGTAAATGCTGGAGAGGGTGCAGAGAAAAGGGAACCCTGCTGGTGGGAATGTAAATCTGTACAAATACTGTGGAAACAGCATGGAGATTCCTCATAAAACTAAAAATAGGACTACCATATAATCCAGCCATCCCACTCCTGGACATCTATATGGAGAAAACCATAATTCAAAATATACGTGCACCTCAGTGTTCATTGCAGCACTATTTACAATAGCTGAGACATGGAAGCAACCTAAATGTCCATCAACAGAGGAATGGATAACGAAAATGTAGTACATATATACAATGGAATATTACTCATCTATAAAAAAGTATGAAGTAATGCCATTTACAACAACATGGATGGAACTAGAGATTATCATACTAAGTGAAGTTAGTCAAACAGCAAAAGACAAACATATGACATCACTTTTATGTGGAATCTAAAAGAAAATGATACAGATGAACTTATTTGCAGAAGAGAAACAGACTTACAGACTTTGAAAAACTTATGGTTACCCGAGGGGACAGGTTGGGGTGGTGGGAAGGACTAGGGGTTTGGGATTGGCATATGTTAACTGAGGTATATGGAATGATTGGTTATTGGGACCTGCTATATAGCACAGAGAACTCTACCCTATATTCTATGATAATCTATGTGGGAAAAGAATCTGAAAGAGAATGGATTTTTGTACATGTATACCTGAATCATTTTGTTGTGCAACAGAAATTATCACAACAATGTAAATCAACCATATCTCAATAAAACTTTAAAAAAATAAAAAAAATATTCATACATATTTTGCTAAAAAAAAAAGAAGAAGAAACAAAGGATGAAGTTTTTCTGGATTGAAACTTGAGCTGATGGTGGCAGCTGTATTCCATAAATAGGTCTGAAGTGTAGAAGAGAATAGTAACCTTATTTTAAAAATCTCATTGACTTACTGAGTATGCCAATTAAAAAATAAGAGAGTGATGAGAGATGAAAGACATATTTAAGAAGGTATTAAAGATGAATTATGACCTTGCATTTTTATTGTACCAAACCTGGAAGGCATGTAAATTAGGAGAGGGAGAAGCCCAAAGCAATTTAGTTATTGGTGTGTAATGGACCACGTACATTTTGTTCCAAACAGCCTGGTTATCAGTGAAGAGAGACTAAAGTGATTGTCAACTCATGCCTTACCTGAAATACACACTGTATTGTAACAACAGAATTTTAATATTTTTTCAGTCTCTTTACTAGCCTGAATTTTTCACAGCTATGCACGTTAAATAATGAAAGAAGGGTCTAAAATTCCAAACTTAATTCCCTTCCGTTTCTTACCTATGAGAGCACTAACCCATGAGCCTATAATTGGCATTGCGTTATACCTAAATAGGTGTCTTATATTTATCATACCTATATTCAATAGAGATTTGAAAAGAGGAACATTGTAAATTCATAAACTATTTTCATAAAAATGCTAGAGAAGCTCACACTGAAGACAGATAAACAGGCTTTACACATGTCATGGAGCAAAATTAGGGGCAAAAAATGACAAAATTATACCTTTGCTCATTAATTTAATTCCCAAGTTAGCTTAGGAATATTACTTAAGCTAACTGCTAATAAGTATGGTATCCTGGGTAGCTCTGCTCATATTTGACTGTGGTGATATTTGTATTTCATGAAAATGTTAACTTACGCATTCACAGCAAGTATTGAGGTTTCATTTTGTCTTCAGAGAAAGCCAAGAGTACAAATTAAAGCATCAAAGGTATCCAGATGACCCACCAAGACAAACACAAAAGAAACTATATAAGATTAGAGAAGGGAATGTTCAATTGCTTGGTTAAAGTTAGACTTTCCCACCAATATTTACCGCCCCTCTACTCTACATAGGGTAGGGAGCAATAGGATGGTAATGGTTGATAATGGGACTTGCATACAACTGAGGCAAAATTTGTGGGTTTTTTATTTGTTTTGCTTTTTTTTCAGGGCTGCACCTGCGGCATATGGAAGTTCCCAGGCTAGAGATCAAATTAGAGTTGCAGGTGCCGGACTGTGCCACAACCACAGCAATGCCAGATCCAAGTTGTATCTGTGACCTACACCACAGCTCACTGCAATGCTGGATCTTTTATCCACTGAGCAAGGCTGGGGATTAAACCCACATCGTCATGGATACTAGTCGGGTTTATAACCTGCTGGGCCACAACAGGAACTCCTGAAATTTACAATTTGCTAGAGGTACTAGTCAGTTTTGGACAGAACCTCATAAATCCATTGGGATTAAGTGACCAATATCTGAATAGAACTGTAAGCTGTTTTCCGAAGAGGAGTTGAAATTGTGTTGTCCTGAATCATTTAAGAAGACATCATTTTACTCTATTCCACCAGAAAGTAGTACATATAGCCTTGGAGCTTCCAGTGAAACACTTATTTTCCATCTCAAGTGAAGATTGCTTGTAGATATCTGTGTCTAGTGTGCAAATCCATTTTTTCCTAATTGCGTAGTGACCAGAAAACATTTTAAACTGCATATTATGACAGAAAGTAATGATGATTATGGACTTTTTCTCTAGTGACCTATATCAAGAGATGGTATTTCAGACATCAGTAAGATCTCTAGTAATACCATTTGGTAATACCCTTTAGTGATACTACTTCTCTTAAGGTAAAAGGGGACTGCTAAATAATTTACTAAATGAATTAACTATTAATTCAGGATAGTTGGAAACTTATGAAAAGATCCTGCAAACTATGAGACTGGAAATTTAAAAGCTGAAGGACATGCTGTAACTGAAGGAACATGGTGAAGCTGAAATTCCCACCCAGTGTTTGTTATTACTCATAAATCTGCCTGACACTAGCAGAATTCTTCAGCCTGTGAATCATAGACATGTATTCATTCCTGGGCACCATCTCTTATCTTATCCAGACAGAAATGTGTTAATTAGCATAACAACATAGATTATATCACCAGTGTGATGATTATAAAATTGTAGCTGATTTCACTAAATTCTAAATCTAGAAATACATTATCATAGCAATTAATGGGCAGACTCTAATCATTTTGAAATTTGGCAGGTATTTTTAAAATGTCCTTTCTCCTGAAAGCTGAAGGTAACCCTCCTAGGTTTTTTTTTTTTTTTTTAATCTCCAATAGTCAAATTTTCTTCCTTGCTCCTTCCTTTCTACCTTTTCTCCTTTGGCCCTTACTTCTTCCCTCCCTCGCTTCCTTGGTTTCTTCTTTTTTAATGAGTTGACTCTTAAAAACACATAGTAAACTTTAAAAACTGTATACTTTTATCCCCTCTTTAGCCTAAAGATCAGTGATGTTTTAGACGATGCCCAAGGGTCATTACTTATTCACTATAACTATCATGTGGAACAGACTGCATCAGGCACTATTACAGACCAAATATTTCAGATTAATTCACTTTATTTAAAATCAATACACATATTTTTAATAAGAAAAATAATCAGCAAGTATCAAAATAAGATCAAGAGAAAGACAGAATGGGAGTGATAATGAGATATCAATGAATCACAATTAAAATTGGTGCTCAAAATGTTACTATGAATCATTTTATGACTACCTCATATTAATTATTATTATTATTTTTTTGCTTTCCCATGCTCTTTTCTGATTTATTATTACAGTGGAGCCCACAGAAATCCAATTATACAGGTAGAGCAGATTTTTGTTAGAGAAGATGGGTGTTTCCTTGATCCCTTGGCTCTTTTTATAATAGGGTTCAACTCTTCAACTTTCTCTAGGGTAAACCTGGGTAGTTGCTAAGGGACTTCTTGACAGCCACTTAAAATTTCTAGATGATATTTGAAGGTGCTGGAGTTCCCATCATGGCACAGCAGAAATGAATCCGACTAGGAACCGTGAAGTTGTGGGTTTAATCCCTGGCCTTGCTTAGTGGCTTAAGGATCTGGTGTTGCCATGAGCTATGGTGTAGGTCACAGATGCAGCTTGGATCCTGCATTGCTTTGGCTGTAGCATAGGGCGGCAGCTGTAGCTCTAATTGGACCCCTAGCCTGGGAACCTCCATATGCTGCGGGTGCAGCACGAAAGATATGTATATATATTCGAAGGTGCTGCTTCACTATTTCTAAATTCTCTGTGAAACGTGAAGGTAGATATCCTGAATGAGTCAGGTAGAAATACAGGTAGAGGAGGCATTAAGAGAATATACTGCAAAAGTTTAGGCTGTAGTGAAATAGATGTATTTAGGTTTACCTTTAACTGATTAGAATCTTGATAAACATTTCTTCTTTGAACTAAGAGAAAACGAAATGAATACCCTGACAAAATATGCAAATCAGTTTTTTCAAGTGTCAGTATCTGTCCGATGAATGTTGCAGTAGGAACTTGTTTGTAAAACACAACTTTCAAGAACATGGTCTTATCCCATTTTATAAAATAATTACAGGACTCAACTTTCAGAATTGATTCACAATATACATGAAAACATATTTTACTACCCTAAAATTGTAACATGTGCATAGTGCAATTGAACTATCTCAGGTTGAACATTTACCATCCTTATTCATTAGTCTTAAGTTGCTGGTGTCAATCTTCAAACTCAGATTTTCCCTAATATGATGTTAACGATAATCGCATCAAAATTCAATACCCTTTTCAAATCAAATTCCAAAAAAATTATAACCTAAAGTAGAATTTCTAGAGATAGAATATGGTTTGCAGAAGTAGTTATATTAAGAAAAAAACCCTAAAACAGGGAAGTGCCCATTTAGACAAGTACATCTTTTGTAAGGTTATTGCACTTAGAAACTCATATCTACTGTGTAGATTTATGGCATTGTTCCTGTGATAAAATATTTTGTCCAGTTATTTAAACTGTGGCACCACTGAAGCAAAGATTATTATTAATAGCAGAAGTTTTAAGTGTTGGTGACTAACCAACACTAATGTTCATTATTTGAAACAATAAGAAGTAATTTAAGGCTAGTGGTCTTCATTGTAACCAAATTGTAATGTTAATATATAAAAATAATTCCTAGTGAAAAGCAAATCAGTTGTCAAATCCAGCTAAATGGATATGTTTGTGTGTTTGTATGTATGTGTATGTAAAGTCTTTACTGTAATGGACAATTCTGAAATCCTGTCTATTATGCTGAATCATATCTAATGAATAGGAATAATATTCCCAGGTTTATAAAAGATGCACAGATTCTATTAGTAGCCTTGATCACATAGAACACAAGTAGAAAATGGTCTAAATAAATTGACATTACCAATTTAATTCTTTCCCACCCAAACTCAGCCTTCTTGAACTAATTCTTGTGCCAGTTACTAATGGCAAGAACACCCTAGAAATGCAGAATGTATGAGTTTGAAATTGGTAAATTCCAATTCAACTGAATATTTGTTTTATTAAAGTAATTTTGCCACTGCTAATAAAGATACTACGATTTAAAAAAGTGTCTGGTTTGGTGGGACGAAGTATGGGCTCAAGAGGAATAAGAGGTAATGTTATATTCATTTTTATCTACCTGCAAATGAGAGCAACCAGGATGTAGCTCAAAGCAGAAGTCAGAATAAATGTTGCAAACACATTCGCTTTGCTGGGTACAGTATTCATTGACAGGGGACCTGAAAAGGTGACTGCAAGTAAACATGCCAAAAACACAATGAAGGGAAATGAAAGTTGTTATTAATGACACAAATCGAGAAGCTGACAGCAAGAGAAAAGGTTTGAGAGGCTTCTGTTTGGAGCAAAATCAGTAATAATTATTTTAAAGAAAAAACAGAGTGTTAGGTATGCTGGCTTTGGCTGCAGTAAATGAAAGTAAAGGATTGTAAATCAATAATGTAATAAAGGGGGCAGAAAGCTAATGGTTCTTTTGTTTCAAATGGGAAATGGCATTTTTGTATTCCACCGGAAACCTTAAGTGATGGCTTTGTTAATTAAAGCATAGAAAGCCCACTATTTCACTTTTCTTTCTAGAACCATCTCTACTTAGCTTTGATTTTATTTACACTGCATTTAGATGCTTTTAAAGTGTGAACTAAAAGTTTTAGCTATTTGAACATAAGAACTTATTTCTCAAAAAAGATTTTTACCTTCTCTAATTCCAGTCCAATTGACTAGGGGGAAAGTATTAAGGACAAAATTAATAAATAGGAATGTTGGCAAGAAGTAGTTAAAGACCAAAATATTTTAAGGTATTTTGCTATACTGAAAAGTAAGATCCATTTATCATGAATCGTTTGTATTTCTAGGTATAGAGAATATTATGCCAAATCTGAAGATGTATCCTATGTTAAAGATGAGGGCCTGTTATTTAGAAAGTGTCCTAATTCTTCTGATAAGGCATAAGAAGTCTTCACAAAACTGATTAAATTTGAGAGAACAGAATGTAAAGCTTTACTGGGCTGTCCTAAAGTGAAGGCTTAAGGTGTTTCCTGAACCCATCATAATGAGTTGATTGTCAATTGATTGCTATTATTCTATATATATATTTGTATTTCATACAAATTTATACGTATTTTCATTTTACAATCTCTTCATCTTCCACTGTTTCCCTAGTATTTTTCCCCTCCCTTGCCATTTTCTATACCCCTTTTACCTCCAAGAAATTTTACTGTCAATCTGAATGTTTATTAGCCCCTCCTTATATAAAAAAAAGAAAAAGGCTCTAATCAGTTTTCAGTTTGCTATCTCTCTGACTTTATCAAGTGTTCTTTTTCACTCTAGTACATGTTACGAGAACTCTATATGAAGGTTAATTTCGAAGAGCAGTCTCTAAATGCCATTTGTTATAACGGTCTTTAGGAACTTGGCTTTGGTGATGGTAATTTTTATCAATTTTATAATATTTAAAATAGGTCAGAGAGAAACCCTTACCCTCCTGTATGCCATTCATCATTACTAGACCTGTATTATCTTCCTTGCTATCATATTCTTTTCATATTAAACAGCCTTCATCCTCTGAAACTCTCCTGTTAGGAAATTGCTTTACAGTAATCATGTCTCTTACCCTTCTCAAGATCTTTTCTAGTCCTGCTTTGTCATCTTAGAAATTAGATGAGAAAAAGGAGATGTGTGTAAAATGAGGACATCCATTCACCATCATACATTTCTGAATTTTCTTTTAATTCCTGTGTATGTGGGTCCACAAAAAGTCTGAAGTGCTATAAATGCATTCAAGATGTCGACATCTCTAGGATGATAGTAAGATGGTATATTATAGTCATAGTTACCTAGAGTTGAAGGATAATTTTTATCATATTCTTGCTAAAAAATATTGAAGTTATCTTTTATTTGATGGATATGTTATCTTGTGACTTTTTTCAGAGTCAGCATGTTAGAACTGGATGGATCCTATCTAAATTTTATTTTAAAGAAGAAAAGCTAAGTTACTTTGCTAATAAAGATCAGTGTTGGAATGCTTGCCTCTTAGTCCTATAGTGTTTCCATTGCATCCTATTGATGCACTTGCTATTGTCATGATAGTTTGATATAACCATTTATAATTTAGAGTATTTTTCTCAGTCAAGTGTTATATAAGCAGATAACACCATTCATAGCTCTAAGGTGGCAGGTGAGAGGAGATGGTAGAAGGAAAGCACAATGGCCATTTCCTTTCCAACTGTGAGTGGGCCATTTTATCACCTTGACTCTTCTGACGCATTCCATTTGATCACAGCCTTCCATCTGGTTAACATCTTTGGGTCAGTCTTAATATCTTGAGAGTCCTTAATTTTAAGAGCTTGAAGCTCTGGAAATAAATGAATGATGAAGGTAATCATAACACTTTCATTTTACATAGCATTCTCATATATATGATCTAATTTTATTGCTCCCCATAAACTAAAGAGGCATAAAAAGTATTGAAAACCAACTAATTCGTTTTTGAGAGAAAGTGATGAGCTTTGTGACGTGTTACTTATCAAATGTAAAAATGTTAGTAAATAGCTAAGATATGCCTAGGATCATTCCCCTTGACTCCCCTACCTGAATCTTCTACAACACCAAGCCATCTCCCTTTGACTTCTCTTAAAACAACTTTACTGTAGTATCATATATATTAAGTGACTCCAAATTAAATATTCAGTTTAAAATAGCAATTCACATATAATATTCAAAAGGGTACCCTTCATACTTCGAATTATTCCCAAGAGATTGTCGTTTCAAACACCACCCACTTTAGCCAATGGCCACACGTGGGTAGTTACTCTATAATGTACAATTTTATTGCACACACATCTTTATCATTGCCTCCATGTGAATATCCATGATATTTTTATAAGCTGCCTTGCTCTGCCAGAAACCAGTATATCTTAACTCTATCAGGAAGAGTTTCAGTGTTTTGGGCTCTACCCAGCCTTAATTCTAAGGAAACTTGCTATTCCAAGATCCATAACAACTCTATATCACATTTCTGTCCGTGAAATTTTATTTAAATGTGAGCAAGATAAATGGACAAATCTGAACTATCTTGAGTTTAGCAACAGATCTTTTAACATCACAAACTTGAAAATATTTTGAAGACTGGATCAGACTGAGTTGAGTAAATGTGATAACAAATTTCACATTAACCTTCTTGTTCTTGTTTTCTCTATTTTTCAACTTAATGCAAGTGAAATATAAAAAAGAAGTCAGTATATTGCTGGGCAAGTCCATGATTTATTGTCCATCTTTAGAAAATAACTCTGAATCATTTTGACAACTTAAAATTATTCTATTTTTATTAAATTTCTGAGTTCCTGAGTAAAGTGGTTACAATAATGTTTCCAACAAATTAAGTCTTTATTGACATCTCCTATATTCCTCAAAAGGTCTTTTTATTTCTTCCCATGGCCTTTGTACAGTTTTTGTATATATTATTTACTAGGTGCTGTTTGCTTTGGATATTTTGAATCAGATCTTTTTTCTCTCATTGCTGTTTCCTAGACAGTTATTCTTATACAATTCACATTTCTTTTGTTAGATTAGCTCTGTATGTACCATGGTTTGCACAGCCCATTCTAGGAGCCTCAGAACAGATGGGATGAGTTTAAATATAAGCAGCACTCACTGACTCTTACTCCTTGTAGAGTGTCTTAGAAGGAACCTAACTCAAATCAACATCTAATTACATGTAATATACACATATGCACATTATTGAATGCTGCGTGTGTGTGTGTGTTTGTGTATTTGAGAAAGAGGGTTTTTTTTCACCTGGCCATATATTTATGAGTATCTTTCCTTGTTCTTGAGCCTAGCCTTCTGCCCCATTAATATGCAAAAAATTATGAGATTAAGTAATGCTTACTTGGAACTTAAGTCTCTGTGGACACAAGCTCATCATCTCAAAAATGCAAGGTTTAGTAGGGGTTCAGGAGTGAACCTCAAAAGAGATTAGTGCTGAAGAACAAAAATGAGAGAAGATAAGGGGAGCAAAAGGACAACAACAGCAAATCCCAGGGGTTGGACCATCTTAAAACATCTGTATTTTAGGTTATGAGTATGTAACAGGTAGCCAGGATACCCTAGCAAATCTACCTCTCATATCCTCCTCTTTGGCAAAGACTGCTGGATGAGTCCTCACTTATATATTCAATTTAAACTAGTATCTCCTTTTCTTCAAAATATGTTAGACTTGTTTTTACTCATGTTGGTGTATATTCCAGGGAAGAGTAGCAGACCAGAGTGGAGTATGTCAGATCTCGACTCCCAAGACTGACAAAGAATATTCTCATGAGCTATATTTGTGCATGCAGACTCTCAGTAAATTATGTTTTCCTTTCCAATGGAAATCATGAGTTCAGACTCCTGGTTGCTCAACAAATGTGTTTAGTTTCTTATATTTTTGGATATTTTATTCTTTGTTAGGCCAAACACATGGAACAGAATATATCTTTACACACTATATACCTCTTCATCTTCTCTTTCAACAGTATTATCCTAAAATAATTTTCTTCATCTTCTTTTATTTAACTATATTATCGTAAAATGATTTTGAAATTTCCAAGTGAAATGTGCGGTGGGATACACGTGTCCTCCATTTTTGTCTATGTAGCTAAGCTAATCTTAAGAGGAATATTGAGACTTCTGATTATGGCATAGTAATTGGATTAGATTATTTTACTACCATGAACAACTAGAGAATTGAACAAAAATTACCACTATTTGTATACATTGAACAACTAGAAACACAGGACACATTGGTCCATGAGAGAAGAGGGACAAGATGAGAAATTTGGATATACTTCCTAAATAACAGAGAACAGACTTGTGGTTGTGAAAGGGGAGGAGGAGGGAGTGGGATGGACCAGGAGTTTGGAATTGGTAGATGTAAACTTTTACATTTAGAAGAGAAAGCAATGAGGTCCTACTGTACAGCACAGGGAACTATATTGAATCTCTTGTGATAGAAAGTGATGGAAGATAACATGAGAAAAAGAATATATACTTGTACATTTGTCACTTTAATGTACAGCAGAAACTGGCACAAAATTGTAAGTAAACTATATTTTAATTAAAAAACTATACTTTAATAAAAATAATAGTGTAAATATAGTGCATCAGTTTTACAGAGTTGTGGAGACAAAGATGGATATTGCTAAAAGCTAAAGTCATTTGACTTTGTAGGATGGAGAACTGGCAATGAAAGGATCATGCAAAGAGAGAGTGCCAGAATTCTGCTGTGGAGTCTTCTTGCATCTGTGGCAGAACATTAATACAATATGAAGAGACAGAAACTGCATACATCCAAGCAAAGAATAACCGGGAATTGTAGACTGAATAATTCTTGCAGCGAAAACAGGGCTAGAAGTTCTATACATCCTGGCTAGTCAAAGAATAATTTAAGAACAATTATTCTTTCCATAGCGGTTGTACCAATTTACATTCCCACTAGCAGTGAAGGAGGGTTCCCTTTTTTCCATATCCTCTCTAGCATTTGTTATTAGTTGATTTGTTAATGATGGCCATTCTGATTGGTGTGAAGTGGTCCTCATTGTAGTTTTGATTAGCATTTCTCTAATAATTAGTGATGTTGAGCATTTTTTCATGTGCCTATTGGGCATCTGTATATCTTCTTTAGAAAAATGTCTATTCAGGTCTTCTGCTCATTTTTCGATTGGGTTGTTGGTTTTTTTGCTGCTCAGTTGTGTAAGTTGTTTGTATATTTTAATGATTAAGTCAGTGTCTGTTGCATCATTTGAAACTATTTTCTCCCATTCCATAAGTTGTCTTTTTTTTTTTTATGGTTTCTTTTGCTGTGCAAAAGCTTGTCAGTTTGATTAAGTCCCGTTGGTTTATTTTTGTCTTTATTTGTGTTGCTTTGGAAGACTGACCTAAGAAAACATTGGTACAATTGATATCAGAGAATGTTTTGCTGATGTTCTAGGAGTTTGATGGTGTCTTGTCTTATGTTTAAGTCTTTGAGCCATTTTGTGTTTATTTTTGTGCATGATGTGAGGGTGTGTTTTAGTTTCACTGATTGACCTGCAGCTGTCCAGTTTTATGGAGGTACCTCAGAAATTTTTATTTTTTTTTTTAGGGCTGCACCCACAGCATATGGAGGTTCCAAAGCTACAGGTTGAATTGAAGCTATAGCCACCAGCCTATACCACAGCCACAGCAATACCAGATCCAAGCCATGTCTTTGACCAATACCATGGCTCGTAGCAATGCTGGATCCTTAACCCATTGAGTAAGGCCAGGGATCAAACCTGTGTCCTCCTGGATACAGTCAGATTCGTTTCCACTGAGCCACATTGGGAACTCCTCAAAAAATTAAATATAATTCCCATATGACCCAGCAGTCCCGCTCCTGGGTATATATCCAGACAAAACTTTCATTGAAAAAGATACATGCAACCTGTGATCATTACAGCACTATTCGCAATAGCAACGACATGGAAACAACTTAAATGTCCTTTGACAGATGAATGGATTAAGAAGACATGGTATAGTGACACAATGGAATACTACTCAGCCATAAAAAGAACAAAATAATGTCATTTTGCAGCAACATGGATGGAACTAGAGACTCTCATACTAAATGAAGTAAGTCAGAAAGAGAAAGACAAACACCAAATGGATATCACTTATATCTGGAATTTAATATATTGCACAAATGAAACTGCCTTTACTTGGAGTCAATAACAAATTCATTGACTTGGAGAAGTGACATGTGGTTGCCAAAGGGGAAGAGGAGGGAGTGGGATGGACTGGAAGTTTGGGGTTAGTAGATGCAAACTATTGCATTTGGGGTAGATAAGAAATGAGATCCTTCTGTGTGGTGCATAGAACTGTATCTAGTCATTTGTGATGGAACACGATGGAGATAATGTGAGAAAAAGAACACATATAGATAATGTGAGAAAAAGAACACATATATATATATATATGCACACATATGTATGACTGGGTCACTTTGCTGTACAGCAGAAATTGATAGAACATTTAAATCAACTATAATAGAAAAAATAAAAATCCTAAAAAATGAAAAAGAATAAATATTCTTGCTTTAAAATTCCTTTTCAGGCTTGTTTCTCGCATATATAAAAAAATTTACAATTGAAAATATAGTGTCAAAGAACCCAGTCAAAAAAAGTGGCAGAGAATTTGCATAGGCACTTCACTAAAGAAGGCCAAGAAACCTATAAAAAATGCTCAACATCATTAATTATCAGGAATATGTAACTTAAAACTATAAAGAGATACTCTTACATACCCAGTAGGATTTAAAAAATTTTTAAATAAATACTAATAATACCAGATGTTCACGAGAATTTGGACCAATATTCTTTTCTTTTCTTTTTATGGCCACGCCCATGGTATATGGTAGTTTCTGGGTCAGGGCCTGAATCCAGGCCACAACTGTGACCTACACCTCAGCTGTGTCAGTGCTGCATCCTTTAACCTACTACACCAGACTAGGGTTCGAACCTTGGCTTCTGCGGTGACCTGAGCCACTGTAGCTGGATTCTTAACCCATTGTGCCACTGCAGGAACTCCTGGACCAATGTTAATATAAAAATAAAATGGCTCAATGGTTTTTGGAAAAGATGAAGCAGTTTCTTATAAAGGTAAACTTCTACTCACCATATGACCCATAAATGCAAACCTAGGTATTTATATAAGAAAGATAAAGATATATGTCCACACAAAGACTCACATAAATGTTCATAGCAACTTCATAATAGCCTTAAACAGGGATCAGCCCAAATATCTATCAAGATGTCAATGGGTAAACAAATTCTGTACATTCTTACAATAGAATATTATTCATTGGTAAATATAGCAAACTATTGCTACAGGAAACATTATAAATGCATCTCAAAATTGTGCTGAATGAAAGAAAGCAGACATAAAAGAACATGTGGCAATGTGATTTCACACATGGAATCATAGAAAAAGTAAATCAAACCTTATGAACAGAAACCAGCAAATCAGTAATTGGGGCCATGAATGGAGTAGGTAATTATCTGCAAATGTACGTGAGAGAATATTATAGCTTTTAACTTTTTTTTTCCTTTTTTTAGGGCTGCACCTGCAGCATATGGAGGTTCCAATCGGAGCTACAGATGCCAGCCTACACCACAACCACAGCAATGCAGGATCTGAGCCACATCGGCCACCTACACCACAGCTCTTGGCAATGCCAGATCCTTAACCCACTGAGCAAGACCAGGGATTGAACCTGCACCGCATGGTTTCTAGTTGGATTCATTTCCACTGTGCCACAATGGGAACTCACACTATAGCTCTTTACTTTTGGAATGAAAAACATGTTCAGTATTTTGATTGTGTTGTCAGTTACGTGGATGCATGCATTTTTCATAACTCATCAAACTGTTCACATAAACAAATAACTAAATGTTCTACTTTAATGATTTAAAAATATATCAAGCTTTATTTAAAGTTTAATTAAAAAAACTAAAGTGAGGCCAAAAAGAAAATAATAATTTTGCTTTCCTCACTAAAATAATTTTTGCCTGTAAGAAAGAAATGACTCATCTTTAGTAATCCAATACTTATGGATTAATTAAAAACATTAATTTTGGTTCCAAACTGTGAAAATGATTCTTGGACTGTTATAAGTAGCATGGAGTATTTCATTCTTGAGAGAAGGTTCTGCTTTGCAAATATATGTTAATACCGTTAATCTTATTATTCCTTAAAGTACGGTTTTAGAATGAAGAAGGTACCGGAAACTATAATTTTCTTTTATGTGTAGTTTCTAACTGCATACTAGTTAATTCTATCTTGCTCATAAATGAAAGCACACAGAGGAAGAAGAAACCTGTGAGGTCTCAAAGCTAGTACATAAATGCCTAGGCTACACCATCTGGGGCATTCGGATCTTAACAAATCATAGCAATCACATTAGGTGCTCTAAATCAATACAGTTTTGTTGATTATGTTAGGAACTGGACAGTGTTTTGAGTCATAGCCTCCCTGGTTTGCCAGACAAATGTAATTGAGAGATTGATTCTACCTGAAACTTCATTGGAAAGAAAGAAATGTCTCATGCTAAGTGATTAAGTTACAGTTAGATTCTTATGGAAGTTTATTACCTGCTTTAGATTACTGTGTGTGGGCTACAAGGCGTGACAAGCCAAGCCATGCAACATGATTGTTGTGTTTCTCCATAGGCTAAATCATTAGCCAGTGTCAGCCTGAATTCCTGAGACGGGTAGCCTTCCATACTCCCTCCAGCTTCTCTCCCCAGGACTGCAGAAAGTGTGGGCAACCCTAGTAAAAATCACCTCTTCGAACATGTCTCTTTATGCTCTGGAGGAGTCTTGCAATGGCAGTGATCCATCACCATTGTTTCAATGCCTGGAGATTTTGAGTAACGTATCGGTAACATATGTGAAAATATAACAATATTATCAAGTGCCAGAAATCAAGAACGTGATAGCAGATTCTGAATTTCTAAGATCTGTCTACAACACCATGGATGGAAGTTGGTCTAAAAATCACTCCAACTCTCCCCCAGGGAGATTTTCACTTTAATACAGAAACATCTCAGTGTGAAAGACAAGAGAACCATGGCCCGCTTTATCAGTACCTATATTGATATATGGCAGCTGACCAAAAACTAGTCCTTTATTATGTCTTGAAAACCTTTGCTTGAATTTGTTCATTAGTCTGATACTTTATGAAAAGGGAACCCAGTTTTTCCTGTGATAACTAACAAGTGTATTTTGCTGAGTGCCTGATGTAATATGATTTATCTCCTGCAGAGTCATAACTAATGGTCAGCTTGTTATTTTCATAAAGAGATCTAGCACCACATTGTAGTTATAGAAATCCATGTGGAATCAGTCTCAAGATCGGTCTCAACACTCACCTTCAACAGCGGGAAAACTGATGCGGCATGTGAGGTTTTATTCAGCTCGATCAACTTCCACCCCACCGTACCTCACCCTACTCCGACTCCCGTATATCAGATTAAGTAGCTTTCTCAAGGTGAAACAGCTAATCGCAATGAGCCTTTCCATGCGGCAGGAAGTGTGCTAAATGGTTCCCATCCATTTTCTCACTCTATCCTCTGAAAGTGTGATACTGTGACTGTTAATATTGCAGTTTTAGAGCTGAAGACCCAGGCTTTAAATTGTGGCACAAACTGCCCCAGGACATGTAACTAGCAAATGCAAGGCTCGAATTTGATGCAAAGTTTCTCTGAATTGGGACAACATGCTGGAAACACTGTAACATGTTCTCTGCTCTCACCCGTGTACGTGTAGGTGGTGGCAGAGCCAGAACTGCAATTAAACATGCTAATAAACATATTACTCAAGTGGTCTGTAATTGGATCAGTTTTATGTCATGAAATATTCCATCATGCCTTGATTCTCTGTGCCACCTCAGGGGGAAGTGCATGACAAGGATAAACCTAAATGATGAATGACTCAAAAAATAATTTAGCCTTGAAACATACTTTTATATGTAACATTGAACACTAGTGTGCATTATGCTCTAACCAAGTGAGTCTGTAAAGAATTTCTTCTGGCAGAAATGAGTAACTGAGGTTTTTACAGGGGTCAGCAATTTTCCTTTTTTTTTCCTTTTTTTTTTTTTTGGTAAAGGACCAGAGAGGAAATAATTTAGACTTTGTGAGCCAGGTGGTCTCTGTTGCAACTCCTCACTTCTGGCTTTGTAGATATAGTAGCCACAGGCATAAGCAGGCATAGGCGGTATGTAAATAAATCAGCATCACAATTTTCTTTTTTTTATTACTTAATGAATTTTCTTACATATATAGGTGTACAAAAATCATCACAACCAGATTTTATGTCATTTCTATCCCCAACCCTCAGTTCACCCCCCACCCCCCAATTTGTCTCATTTGGAAACCATAAATTTTCCAAAGTGTGTGAGCCAGTATCTGTTCTGCAAAGAAGTTCATTGTGTCCTTTTTTTAGATTCCACATGTAAGTGATAGCATTTGATGTTAGTATCTCATTCTCTGACTGACTTCTCTTCGCATGATAACCATCCATGTTGCTATAAATGCTGTTATTTCATTCCTTTTAATGGCTGAGTAATATTCCATTGTGTATATGTACCACATCTTCTTTATCTACTCCTCTGTCGATGGACATTTAGGTTGTTTCCACGACTTGGCTGTTGCATAGAGTGCTGCAATGAACACTGGATTACATGTATCTTTTTGAGCCATTGTTTTCTCTGGATAGATGCCCAGGAGTGGGATTGCTGGATCATATGGTAGTTCTATTTTTAGTTTTTTAAGGAATCTCTGTACTGTTTTCCACAGTGGTTTCACCATTTTACATTCCTACCAACAGTGTAATAGGGTTCCTTTTTATCCACACCCTCTCCAGCACTTATTGTTTGTGGACTTCTTGATGATGGCCATTCTGGCTGGTGTAAGGTGGTACCTCATAGTAGTTTTGATTTGCATTTCTCTAATAACAAGTGATGTTGAACCTCTTTTCATGTGTTTTTGGGCCATCTGTAATTCTTCTTTGGAGAATTCTCTGTTTAGATCTTCTGCCCATTTTTCAATGGTTTTTTTTTTTTTTTTTTGGTATTGTGCTGTAGGAGGTGTTTGTAAATTTTGGAGATTAATTCTTTGTCAGTTGATTCATTTGCAATTATTTTCTCCCATTCTGTGGGTTGTGTTTTCATTTTGTTTAGGGTTTCCTTTGCTGTGCAGAAACTTTTAAGTTTTATTAAGTCCCGTTTGTTTATTTTTGTTTTTATTGTCGTTACTTTAAAAGGTGGATCTGAGAAGATATTGCTGTCATTTGAGTTTATTTTTGTGTATGGTGTTAGGAAGTGTTCTAATTCCTTTTTTTTTACATGTGGCTGTCCAGTTTTCCCAGCACCACTTATTGAACAGGCTATCTTTTCTCCATTGTACATTCTTGCCTTCTTTGTCATAGATTAGTTGGCTATAGGTGTGTGGGTTTAATTCTGGGCTTTCTATCCTGTTCCACTGATCTATATTTCTTTCCGTCTTTGTGCCAGTACCATACGGTTTTGATGACTGTAGCTTTGTAGTATAGCCTGAAGTCAGGGAGCCTGAATCCTCCAACTCCATTTTTTTTTCAGGATGTCTTTGGCTGTTCTGGGTCTTTTGTGCTTCCAAACAAACTTTAAAATATTTTGTTTTAGTTCTGTGAAAAATGTCCTTGGTAATTTGATTGGGATTACATTGAATCTGTAGATTGCCTTGGTTAGTATAGTCATTTTGATAATACTGACTTTTCCAATCCAAGAGCATGGTGTGTCTTCCCATCTGTTCATGTCATCTTTGATTTCTTTCATCAGCATCTTATAGTTTTCAGAGTACAAGTATTTTGTCTCTTTAGGTAGGTTTATTCCTAAGTATTTTATACTTTTTGAAGGCATTGCAATTTTCTAATAAAACTTGATTTATGGATACTGATATATGAATTTCACAAAATTTTCATGTCATGAAATGTAATTTTCCTTTTATTTTTTTATCCATTTAAAACTATAAAAATCATTCTTAGCTCACAAGCTATACAAAAACAGATGTCAGGCAGGATTAGACCCAGGAATTATAGTTGGCCAACCCTGCTCTACTGAATCACCAGTTATCTTCTATCTTCCCTCAATCTAATCTCAGATTAATGTGAGGGGTTTATCAAAACTGACTTCTTTTTTCCTTCAGTTTCTTTTTTTCCCCTCTGCTTCACTATACCTTTGATCCTTCTTTTACTCTGAATGTATGGAAGTTTTCTGGTTCCCCCCTTTCAAGAAAGATAATCAATGATTAGTAGACCTCCTAATCTAATTACTTTGGGGAAGTTGGCTGATAAAGCAGAAAAATCTATAAAGATGTTGATTATATAACCAACAAGTTGATAAAGAGAATATGATAATTTGGACAATAAACAGAACTGCAGACTGTCTGACTATAATTTCCTTGATGACTTAGTGGACTGTAGGACAATGAGGGTATAAATCACTCAATCAAACAGATGCTAAATATCTCCCATATTACCAATTAATAGGCTAGATCTTGAAGATACAGTATTAAGCAGAATTCATTATGGCTTGTGATCTCTTGGAGTAGCCAAAATCAATCAAATACATTATTATATAAATTTTCATGTAAATTTAATCTTGTAAATTATCACTAAGGTAAGATGCATGAAGAAAAGGTGAATGGTTGAATGTGCTGTTGTAAGAACACATGACCGGGATATACAACCTAATCTGTTGTGTATTCCTTCTCATGTATATCTTCCCTTTGAAAATTAATTGGAAATGAGATCTGAAAGATGCAGAGGAATCAGTTACCAAAGGAAGAGGCAAGAAATCACGTCAGCAGGACAAACCAGTATAGGCAAGGCATATTTGAGCAACAAGCAAAGGTTGAATGCAGAAAGCAAGGGGAGAGGCCTTACTGTATAGCACAGGGAACTATATCCAATCTCTTGTGATAAAACATGATGAAAGAAAATATGAGAAAAAGAATGTATGTATACACACACACACACACACACACACACATATATGTATATATGTAGAGATCATTTTGCTGTAGAGCAGAAATTGGCACAACATTGTAAATCAACTATACTTTAATAAACATAAAATTAAATTAAAAGAAACCAAGGGGAAGAGCAACATGCATTTGGGGGGAAAATAACTCTGGTCACTGGTGTGTATGAATCATGGGATGTATAAGAGTGCGATGGTCAATTTTATATGTCAGTTGGACTGAGTCACAGGATTCCCAGACATTTGATCAAACATCATTCTGGGTTCACATCCAGAATGTGAGGGTGTTTTGATGAGATTCACATTTAAAGCACTAGACTAGAAAAGCAGATTCCCTTCGTAACATGGGTGGCCCTCTACCAGTCATTTGAAGACCTGAGTAAACTAAAAATTCTGCGTAGGAGGAAACTTCACTTTCCTGAAATATTGATCTGAAATCTTTTCCTGCCCTGGGACTGGAACTTAATATCATTGGTGCTCCTGGTTTGGAAGACTTTGAACGTGGGCTAGAATTGTGTCACTGGCTCTCCTAGGTCCCCAGTTTGTCAGCTAGACCTGGGAACTGCTCAGCTTCCATAATCACATAAGTCAATACCTTACAGTAAGTCTCTTTATATATATAATTGAAGTAGGATAAGGAGATTATATTATACACACACACACACACACATACATACTAATATATACGCTTATATATATATGTGTGTGTGTGTGTGTGTGTGTGTATATATATATATATATATATATATATATATATATGCTAATACCCATGTCCTATCAACTGATATGGAAGATAGTAGAAATATTCATTAAATATAAGAAATTAAAATATTAACATAAGTAGATGATGAATTGGATGTAGTAGATAGTGGGTTAAAGAAAAATCTGGTGTTAAGGATAATTCCTGGCTTCACAGTTTACAAAAGCAGATGGATGGCATATACTCACTGAGATGGCAAATACTGATGCAGACTGAGTTTCTGTGGGAAAAGTCATTAGATTATGAGGTGATTTTGTCAGGTTGAATTTAAAATGTCTTTAGGAGAAAAGAAACATGACAGTTTAGGTTTCCAAATATCATTGAGGTAGATAATTGCCTACATATGTGCTTGAACCTGACAAGTAAGTTTGGAGTAGAGAAATATAATTTTGAGAGTCATTGGCAAAGAAGTGGTTAATTATATGCTCTAATGAGATTGTCTACAAAGAGAATGTTTAACAACAAATAAAATAAAATGGAATGACATGAGGCTGAACCTTGAGGGACTCTGATATTTTATGACCTATAATAAAGAGAAGTACCAGGAAGAGATAAAGAAGTTGTAGCTGGAGTAAATCAGAAGCTTAATGAAGCCAGTGTTTCAAGAAGGAAGAGCAGTGAGGAGCACTGAGGTGGTACTGAGAAGTCTAATCAGACGGGGACTAAAAAACCACAAAATCAAAGGGTTTAGTGATAAGGAAGTCTTTGGTGACCTTAGTGATTTTTCTTTCTGGATGCAAGATGGGTATAGCTTCAAATGCATGAATTTGAAAAAATGGGTATAAATTAATAAAATAAACATTCTTGAGCAGCTTCTCTGTGAAAAGAAACTAAGAGATAAAGAAGTAGATAAAGGATGTGGAGGCAAGACATTGCTGTGTTTTCAATGGATTTTAGACTTGGACATACATTAAAAAATGACATGATGCTGTTAAGAGGGAGAGATGGAATGTATAAGAGGAAGAGAAACGTTGATTACCAGTGGTTACTGAGCCTTCACTTTCTTTCTGTGATCTTGAATTTTATGACACGTGTTGTGGGTTGGGTGTTTATGTATTTGAATATTCGTATCAGGAGAAGACAAAGGGAATTTGCTCTCTACTTTCAGGTTCCACATTCAAATAAAGTGGAGAGATAGGAAATAAGCAGAGCCACAAAATTCTTATATATGAATCAGGCTGATTCTATTTTCCATTGTTCTGTCTGCTCCTGAGTCCCAGCCTTTTCATCCATCCCTAGTATCTTTACACTCTTTGCCCCTTCCTTTTTTCCAGAGCCTTAGAGATCCAGAAAATGCTTCAATGTCTCACAGAGATGCCTATTAAGTGCCATTCTACTCTTTGCAAAGTATTGGTTATCCACATATTAATTCCAGCATAAAGAAACCCTCCTTGGGGGTCCTGTGGCCCTTAATTTACCTATATCTGAAATCATATAATCTATTTCTCCTGGTAAGGAGAACATTTAAATTCATTAAACCCCTAAAGTAGGAGCCTTATTTCCCCAGGTCCTAATTACCATCCAATGGCAGGGGAACAGGACCCCAAGCCATCCCCTGAACAAAGAAAATATAAATGCAAAGACTCCTAAAGACTCAGAATCACTGATAAGGTCAACCATGGGAGCAGCCATAATTTTTGAAGCCAATTACTCAATAAAACCTAGTTCCTTAGAGGCAAGGATCTCAAGTAATTTATCTTCAGCTCTAGAGTACCTTAGCAGAGAAGAGAAGAGAAAAGAGGCCCAGGAAGTGTTTGCTGAATAAATGGTGAATGATGTTTGTTCTCTCAGCTCTGACTTGCACTTTGCAGGAGATATATTCCCCTACATAAACCTCCTACCACGGCACTGCACTGAAGCAACGTTCAATGTCATTCTCCAGATGTCATCATCAGCACATAATGCACCCTTACTCTCAGAGGCCTGAGATGTAATACATGTAAGGTTTCAGAGGCACAAAATAACACAAGTGACTTGTCAAGAAATGGTTTATCTCTGAGGATTTGAGAAAGCCAATATTTCTGTCTCCAAATCCCTGACCTAGAGTGTAACACCTAGAGTGTTACTATCTGTCAGTGATTTCCAACAGGTGCGCTATTATCATCTGGGGCAGGGCCACTCTTCCTTGTGTGGGAACAGCTCTGCAGTTTGCAGGATGTTTAGCGTCCCTTGACCCTTCCCTCTCTTGCGCAAAGCACTTGATGACCTAGTCGCTGGGGAAAAAAATGTCCCTGGAACCAAAGGGAAACTTGAAGAAGAGGGCAGAAGAGTGCTAGGAAAGAAGTAGCAAAAATTAAGCTCAAAGAGCTTTCTTGGACTCAGCTGGTTAACTCTGGAAGTAGATAGAGAATAAGGGGATGTGACTAGTCTAAAGGGGGAAAGAGAGAAGGAGGTACATTTTTTCCCTTTTTTAGGGCCACATCTACAGCATATGGAATTTCCCAGACTAGGAGACTAGGGGTTGAATCAAGCTGCGCTGCAGCTGCAGCAACACTGGATCCGAGCCGCATCTGCAACCTATGCTGCAGCTTGTGGCAATGCCAGATCCTCAACCCAGTGAGCAAGGTGAGGGATCGAACCTGCATCATCATGGACACTATGTTGGGTTCTTAACCTGCTGAGCCACAAAGGGAACTCCAAGGGATGCAGTTTATTTTCTGGGGAAGAGAACAGGAAGAGCAGTGCACCTCTGTGCAACATAGTGATTTTTTTTCTAGTAACACATGAACTTTCAGGCAAAGAGTACTGAGAAAAAGCCACAGAGACGGGTGCAAGCATCTAAACGTGTAAGTGCAAGATAACAGAAATACCACCCACTTCCTACTTAACCCTCATTCTTCAACTTCCATTATCCAGAATAGAGTTTTTAAAGGAACTAAGGCACACACTGGCTTCTGAGTTGTTTCCTGTTCTCATGATAGAGGTAACAGACTGCCATATTCTCAGTAAGTTATTTAAAAGGATCAACCTCAGTGGGAGGCAGGTGGAATAAAAAGGAGACAGACGTGTGGTTAGGTTGTCACAGGAAAGGAGAAGAGTTTTAGGAGCAACGTGTGTGTGTGTGTGTTAGTGTGTGTGTGCGTGTGTGCACATGAAACTTGCTTGTTCCATCTCATAAGCAAAAGAGGCATCTTTCTGCATCTACAGAAAAGGATGGTTAAGGAAGTGTTTTTGTGGGATGTGCACTTTTGCTATCCTACCATGATGAACTCCTAGAAAAACATGGAAAAGAGCCTGTTGGAAGGAAATGGACATAAAACTAAAGCCCAAGTCTTCCTCTTCCATCAGCCATAATCCATTGGTTTTCAGGTGGCTAGAATAGAAATACTGATTTTTTTTTAAGATTTTTGTTTTTTCTCTTATAGTTGATTTCCAATGTTCTGACAATTTGTGACCCAATCATACATACATACAGCAAAGTGACCCAGTAATACATATATAAATATACGTTCTTTATGTACTATATACATATACATGTATACATATAATATATATGTATGTTCTTTATATAAATACATAT
This sequence comes from Catagonus wagneri, assembly GCA_004024745.2. Lineage (NCBI taxonomy): Eukaryota > Metazoa > Chordata > Mammalia > Artiodactyla > Tayassuidae > Catagonus > Catagonus wagneri. The sequence continues at coordinate 10,107,036 of PVHT021183666.1, forward strand.
ATGTATGCATATTAAAATATATACATTCTTTTTCTCACATTATTCTCCATCATGTTCCATCATAAGCGACTATATATAGTTCCCTGTGCTATACAGCAGGATCTTGTTGCTTATCCACTCCAAATGCAATAGTTGACATCTGCTAACCCCAAACTTCCAGTCCATCCCACTCCCTCCCTCTCCCCCTTGGCAACACAAGTCTGTTCTCCAAGTCCATCAGTTTGTTTCTTTTCTGTAGGTAATTTCATTTGTGCCATATATTAAATTCCAGATATAATTGGTATCATATGGTATTTGTCTTTCTCTTTCTGACTTAACTTCACTTAGTATGAGAGTCTCTACTTCTATCCTTGTTGCTGCAAATGGCAGAGAAATGCTGACTTTTTAAAATCAGTTTCTAACTAATATTAGAGAATATATATATAGAATATATATATATATAGAAAGAGGATAGATAGATAGATAGATAGATAGATAGGATGCTTCATTACATCTCAGATTAGCAATCCAAGGGTTTATGTTTCATTTGACCTATCTAAATTTTTTTGAAGTTTTATTGAAGTGTAGTTAATTTACAAGGTTGTGATAATTTCTGCTGTACAACAAAGTGATCCAGTCATACATATACACATATCCATTCTTTCTCAGTTTCTTTTCCCACATAGATTATCACGAATACTGGGTAGAGTTCTCTATGCTATACAGCAGGCCCCTGTTGGTCAATCACTCCATATACCTCAATATGCGTATGTCAATCCCAAACTCCTAGTCCATTCTGCTCACCGCCCCCAACCCTTCCCCTTTGGTAACCATAAGTTTTTAAAAGTCTGTTTCTGTTCTGAAAATAAGTTCATTTTCATCCTTATTTTTAGATTCCATGTATAGTTGATATGATATTTGTCTTTCACTGTCTAATTTCACTTAGTATGATAGTTTCTAGGTCCACTCATGTTGCTGCAAATGGCATTATTTCATTCTTTTTTATGGTTGAATAGTATCCATTGTATATATGTATCACACCTTCTTTATCCATTCCTCTGTTGATGGACATTTAGGTTGTTTCCATGTCTTGGGTATTGTCAGTAGTGCTGCATTGTACTTTGGAGTGCATGTATCTTTTAGAATTATGGTTTTCTCTGGATAAATGCCCAGGAGCGAGAGTGCTGGATCCACTCTCTTTGCAGAGTAGTGGCAATAAAAACAAAAATAAACGAATGGTGCCTATTTAAACTTAAGAAGTTTTAGCACAGAAAAGGAAACCATGACCTGTTTGACTTTTGAGGTAAGTGACTTGCCAACCTTTGAAAGACAACAGCTTTCAAATGATGCAAATAGCAATGGATATTTTTCCTGTGGAGAAGCTGCCTGACTCCAGCTTCAGCAATGCACACAGCATGTTCCCTGGAGCAGGGCACTTGGGTGGAAGCTTTGAAGATCTTTGAAGTTCCTTGTAGCTTGAAATGGGAAGCAAAAGTGGATTTTGCTCCAAAAAGGAAGTTAACAATCTGCTACATAATAAATGAAGTTAAACCCCACCCAGGTTTACTGAAGAGGTGAATCATTTTTAATTAGCATAGCAACAGACTAAGTAAGAGATGCTTTAGGAGTGCTAAAGATTCTTGAAAATAATTTATAGCCTTAAGTGGTGCATTCATTTGCCAGAGCTGCCAAAATGAAGTACCACCACCGAGTAAGTGGCTTAAATGATAAACATTTGTGTTTTCATAGTTCTGGAGATTGGAAACCAGGATCAAAAGACCAGCAAGGATGGTCTTAAGGGAAAGGTCTGCTTCAGGCCTTTCCTTGGCTTGCAGATGTCTTCCCTTTTGCTGCTTCTTCACGTGGTTGTCCCTCTGCGTACACTTAACATCTCTGGTGTCTCTCTGCATGTTCTTATTTCCTGTAAGGACAGCAGTCAGACTTAGATTAAGTCAGATCTTAGATTAAGATCCACTCTAATACCTTTAATTACCTCCTTAAAAGCCTTATATCCAAATACGTCACATTCTGTGATACTGGAGGTTAGGACTAAAATGTATGAATTTGAGCAGGGGGAATTCGTTCAACTCCTAATGAGTCATTTATATCCTTCCAAGAATCTTGTTTCTGTTTTGCTGTATTCCTCCCAAATAAAGGGTTCTGAACCTTGCATGGCCAATTAAGCAGATTTGTCAAGCTTGGCACTAGCAACTCATGGGCTGGATAATTCTTTGCTTGTCCGGAGTTGTCTCCATTATAGGATGTTTAGCAGTATCCCTGGCCTCTACATACCAGATGCCAGTAGCAACCCCCCTGCAATTTTGACAACCAAAAAAGTCTCTAGATATTGCCAAATACTCCTGGGGTCCCAAATCACACCCAGTTGAGAACCATTATCCTAGAGTGAAGAAAATGAAAACAACAGCAAAAACAAAATAGGGCAATAGCAATAAGAGTAGGGAATGAATGGAGCTTATTATAAATTTTCTTCTAGGAGTCCCTATTGTGGCTCAGCAGTAACAAATCTGACAAGTATCTATGAAGACACGGGTTTGATCCCTGGCCTCAGCCCATGGGTTAAGGATCTAGCATTGCTGTGAGCTGTGGTTTAGGTCTCAGACAGAGTTCAGACCTGGCATTGCTGTGGCTGTGGTCTAGGCCAGGAGCGACACTCCAATTTGACCCCTAGCCTGAGAACTTCCACATGCCACATGAGACCCTAAAAAAAAAAAAAAGCTAAAACTAACTAAATTTTCTTCTAACAAACATCTTTAGTGCTAGATTGACTAGGGTTTGCATTCTGGCTCAAGCAGATGCTAGCTGTGTGGTTTCAAGCAAGTTTATCCTAGAGCTGAGTCCTTTCTGTGTCTTAGTTTTATAACCTATAAAATGGTGATGATAACATGCCTACTTCCTAGGCTCTCTCTGAATAATGAAGACTTTACATTGTACCTGACACATAATAAATGCAATGGAAGTCTGGTGTTGTAGCAGTAGTACCAGAAGCAGTAGTAGAAGAAACTAAAACTGTTAATAGAGTGTCTTTAAATCTCAAATGTACTACGACCCTGGGCTGAGCTGAACTTTACCTTGCAAACTCAACGGATATGCTATTTGACAATGCTTGAGAACAAGACTTCTAATTGAAGATGCATGAATAAATGTCAGTCTGGTAAATAAACTCCCTAATATCTGCACGTAACTTTTAAAGAATGTGTCAGCATGTATATTTTTCGGAAGAAAGAGCCATCATTTTTAATCCTGTTCACCGAAAGACCTAGGTAGTCCAAAACTGTAACAAAGTGCTGCTTCACACATATTAATGAATCAAAATGTAAAATTCAAAAGCTGGTCTTTTGAGAGAAAATTGTGACCTATTAGCTAAACTAGTCAGAAAAAATGGAAGTGAAATATAAGTACCTGTAATAAGAAATAAAAGGAGATATTAAGATAAGCAAAGGAAATTAAGGAATAAATTCTAAGACCGTTTTGTTCTTTCCTATGCTAATAAATATTCATTTTATATTGATATTTTATTGATCATCTTAAGGTGTATGGTATTTGGGCCAGGATCCCTGACCTCTCCTTGCTCTTCATGCTTTGACAGCGTGTGGCCTCTGGGTAAGACAGATGGCCTTCTAGCCTGGGGCTTTAGCCTGGACTTATCAACATGTCACTGGTTGGAACACTCACTCCATCCCTGAGTCCCAAGACAGGGACCCAAATAACCTGTCATTCCTTGAGGACAACTAGTCTGGGCCATGATATCTTAGTAGTTATATACAAAGCATTTGTCTATCACGCATCAATTGATTATGTGTTTGAAAAGAGGCAGTTTGCTTGTTCCTTCTTAGTTACTAGTAGTGCTGCTATATCATTTAAGGTTGGCATCATGCTTAGTAGAGTTCACAGGAGCATCCACATAAAAATATTAGAGTTGGGATAAAACCAGTATGCCCTTTATCACCAGTGGTGTTTAATGTAGTTTGGAACACTAGCCAACAAAATTAGAGAAAGATGTAAGAAATAAATAATCTTTGAAAAGAAACCTATAAATGACCACTTTTTGCGAATGTTTATGTGCAGACCTCAAGAAAATCCATTATAAATCTCTTGCCAGTGATGATTCAGTAATTTAATTATTTAAAATTAATATGCAGAATATATACACATTTACATACACACACACAAAGTAATAACAAAATAGAATAGATATAGCCCATTTTAAAATAGCAAATTAAAAAATATTTTAAATTAAACTCAAATATCAGTGTGTGGATATATATTATATATCTATATATAAAATATTTATAGAGGACATATAAAAAATACTGCCTCTGAAGATATTAACTGTTTAAATAGCTCAGAGTATCAGAAGGAGACTTACTTTTTCATTTACACCACTCTGCAATTTTGAGTTAACATCGGCGTATACTACCTTTTAAAATTGCATAACTGAAGTATATTTTCAAATAATCATTTCTTTTGATTAATAATACCATTGTTCATAAAAAAAATAATATCAATGTTCCTAATATCCTGAGTTAAACTTTTCTTCCAGGAACAACAGTAAGTTTAATTGAGAATGAGTCAACCCACACAATGGAATGAGAGCTGAGCCACATATAATTTAAATGAGGCAAAATTATATACAATAAACAATAAAGGATATTCATGGTATTTCTTATGTAAACGTATATTTTCTCCTTGGTAAAGAATTGTGAGAACCTCTTAGTAAAAATATATTCAGAAGGAGTCTGTTGTAGGATGGATTCTTTCAGTCCAAATTACCGTCTACTATCTGTTCCACCAGAAGTTGTTTCATGCTAATTTAGTTCTTATTTGAATCATAGTCCTTACTAGTATGTTTAAAACAGTATTCAATTTCTTTTAAGGTTCACCTAAGTCACAACATATATCATAGCTGATATACTATTTCAATACACTTTGTACGTTTTCTTTCCAATATATTATTTGAATTCTTCTCTCCCTGTCTCTCATTTTCTGTTTCTGAAAACCCATCAAACTCCATTTTGGGGGAGGGGGTTTGTTTTTTTCTCTATAGGAATAAAAGATAGTCCATACCTTTTGGAGAGAAGAGTCATTTCCTGATGGAGTTAATGAGCAGAAAAGAATAACCTGATGTCAGACATACCTATGAACCCTTTAACTCTTTGTGTGTCAGGTATTGAACATCTTAGGATCATAAACATCTTAGTGGTCCTACTTCTTATTCATTCTTAGGATCATAAACATCTTAGTGGTCCTACTTCTTATTCATTCCATGTGCTATATGGTGTTGGCTACAGAAATACTTTACAGTCTTCTTATTTTCATCATGTTTCTCATCTTAAGCAATGTCTTACATCTTTAAGAAAACTTTGAGATGATCCTTAATCTCACCATTTATTAGAAGAATGGGGCTCTGAGCAGCTGTTCTAAGTAATTTCCCTCATTTAAGAGAGAGAGTTGACATTTTAGCACCTTCATGAAAATCACTAAATAGACAATGGAGCAGAGTGTTGAAGGATATAAACTATGGTGTTCAATAGCCTTGGATTTAGGGCATGGATTTGCCATTGATTAGTTACATAACCTTGAAAAGTTATTGCATACTGTAATCCTTAATTTTCTCATAAGTATATCAGAGATCAGAATGACACTTAGTGCATAGGCTTGTTTACTTGTTCATCCAATAATCATTTACAAGGGTCAATAATATGACAAACATTATGGATATTATGAGGAAACAGATTGTTCTAATGATAACACTGATATGTAGAATTAATACCACTGCATTTACAATGAAGTAGAGATCTGGTACTGGAGCACCAAATAAGCTCCTTCTCTGGATCTTCACATTTATTATTGTCTCTACCTAGAATGCTCTTCCTTCAAAAAGCCATAAGGATCACCCTCACTTTTTCAACTGTCACCTCATTACAGTATCCTTTCCTGACCTCTTTTCTAAAGTAATCCCCACACCCATTTCTCTCCTCTCTCACCCTGATTTATGTTTCTCCATAGAACTTACTCTGCCTGCTGTATTGAATATTTGTTTATTATGTATGATCTGTCTTTCATAATCAGAACTTGAGCTTCATGAAAGCCAGATCTTGGTCTCTTCTGTTCCCTGCTCTATCCCCAATGCTAAGCCAAGTGCCTGGGACAGGTGAGCACAAAAGTAAATTAATAAGGGAGTTAATTAATAACAGGGGGACTTGGAGTTAGTGCAGGCTTCCCTGAGGAAGTGGTGTGGTGCCTGGCAGAAGCAGCAGAATTATGCACAGCTGTGTTGGATGAGCATTCCAGACAGAAGACAGCAAGTACCAAGGCTTGGGAAACAGGAGTATGTATGTTAGGCCCTGAGTCCAGAGCAAGTCTGGTGTAGCTAGAGCAAAGAGATGAAGGGGACTGCAGGGAAAAATAAGACAGTAAGCATCTAGACCTGCTAGATGTTGAAGGTCATGTTATAGGTCTATGCCAGGAACAAGGATTTGAACCAGTAAAATGTTTAAAAGAGGGAAGAGAATGTAGTAAAATGCTAGTCTTAATAAAGCACTCATTACATGTTAAGCTTTTGTTGCTTTTGTTGTTGACATCACTTTTAAGGATGTTGAGATCTCTAAGAAATACATGTTTACTGGCTTCATGTAGGTATCCCTAATGGATCTCCTTTGCTGGAAACTGTCATCAAACAATATTTTAATCTTCACGGGTTCTTGGCAAAGAACTGAATGGGCCATCATTGACCTGAGGGACCTTGATTCCCTCAAGGTCACAAGTTGTAGATTTAGATGAGGAGTGCAGATTAGGAAATGTTTAAGAGTCACTTTGCATCCCCCTTCCTGATGCTGGTGTGGTATTTGCACCTCCAAGCCACACTGCTGACATGCAGGAGTGTGAGGGGGAGGGAGCAGGCTACTCTGTCCTCACACATTGTAAAACTTAATAATCATGACGTTTTATATGACCTCATTACAAAGAGACTCAAATTGAAAGCAAATGGTGTTTGCTGAGCTGTGTAACTGTAAGCACGTGGCTCTAGTCAATGGTCAGAATAAAGCAGAAAATCACAGATCCAAAGTACTAGAACATTAAAATATTGAATAAAGAGATAAACAACAGCACTTTCTCTTTACTCTAAGGATCATAACCATCAGGTGTAAAGTTAGGTGCATGTGCTGGTAAATGAGTGCTTTCTTAGTTCTTGTGGAGCTTTTGAACTGCACAGTCTCTTAGGCTGTGCCATACACTTGATATCTGTTCTTTCTTTTATTTGACACTAGGTTATATCTCTAATCATTACTTAGTGGACCTTAGTGAAAAGGATGATAGAATGAAGTACCATAGGTAGCTTTTGACAAAGAAACTTGCCTTAATGACTTAGAGAACCAACCCATAATTAGAAAATTGTATTTGAAGAAGAAAAGATATATATATTTCAAGACATCCTATTTGTCATGTTTTGCATTCCTCTGGGAATGAAAGCTAATCCTGTTCAGATGCAAAGTGTTCTTTCTTACAGGGGTCTGACTCTACTAGATGCTATCTGTTCAAAAAGACTCAATGATGACTCAAAGACAGCTTTGAAAACCACTCAGCATAGTAGCTATTCTGATGTGATTTCAAGGCAAGGGAGATATATTTTCATGGAAACAGGATCTTGGCTGATTTGAATTTCATCTCTTCCTGCTTCTTATTCCTTTCTTGTGAAGTGATAATTCCCCTTTATGACTTTGGTCTTTTTCTGCTTTACTAAAATGTATTGTCAGGAATAAAATATGGTGATTTTCGCTAGGAGTAACAAGGGCAGGTGGAATTCTAAACTACAAAGATCCCATATTCCTAGAAAAGAAAAGCTTGCTTTATTCCAGTTGAAATCCTATCTTTAGCCAGCATGGAAGCTAATAAAACCAAGTTTGCAATGAAGAGCACAAAGTCTTATGTGATTTGCTAGTCAATGGATTTTTTTTTTTAAGAGTGATAATCAGATCATTCTAACCTGTGATGAGATAACAAAACCCACCTTACTTTATTAACAGAGCCCCTTTGAAAAATCACTGTTAGAGGATAAGCCTAAATTTCAGATTTTTAAGTGTATAACAATATCTTACAAAAATTAGAAGGCAACATTTACTCTGATACATATATAAAATTATGGATTAATGAGTAGCTCTGTAAGGGTGACTGCTGGTTTTGTATAAATGGAAAAGTTAGGGAGGTAGAAATCTGCTCTACCATCCTAAATGGGCTGTGAACAAGGAGTGCTGAAAGTTGGACTTGGATCCAGTTTGGATTTATATTAGAGTCCTGCTTTGTCATGAAGCTGACCCATGTAAAATGCTGCTATTTGGTCATCCAGTGGATTGCTAGGGTAACACTGCAGAATCTAGAAGGATTCAAGTCTTGCTATGTTTTTAAAAAAACTAGAGTAATGATGTTCGTATTGAAGAGGTAAGGCATGCCCACATATACTCTTGCATATTCATTCACTTTGGTTAACAAATAATTGATTGTATTATCTCCCCACAGCACTACTCAGCTTTCCAAAAGTGTTAATATAGAACCTTGGCTCCTCTCCTTCTAACTGCTTAGGATTCAATGCATTGGGTTGTTTTATTACTTTTAAGATTGTATGGGAGTTCCCATCGTGGCTCAGTGGTTAATGAATCTGACTAAGAACCATGAGGTTGCGGGTTCGATCCCTGGCCTCGCTCAGTGGGTTAAGGATCAAGCGTTGCCGTGAGCAGTGATGTACGCTGCAGACGCGGCTTGGATCCTGCGTTGCTGTAGCTGTAGCAAAGGCCGGCAGCTATAACTCCTGTTAGACCCCTAGCCTGGGAACCTTCATATGCCACAGGTGCAGCCCTAGAGAAAAAAAGGCAAAAAGACAAAAAAAAAAAAAAAAAAGAAATGTATGAACAACTTATCAGAGCTCTTGGCAAGGACTTAATTTTATCAGCCAGAAAGGTCAGCAGCAAAATCCATTTCGTAGCTGTTTAATAAGAGTCAAAAGATTAGTGATAGAGGGCGTTGATGGTGATGGCCTTAAGAAAAATGTCAGCTAGTATCCGCTTAACTCCTAGGAAGGCTTCTAGTCCTTACCTGGGAAGATAAGTTTTTCTTAATTTTTAAAAGGCTCTTTTGGAAGAGAACACTGATTAGCTGCCTCATAATTGTCCATGACTCTGTCTTACAGTTATTTATTCCTTGCTTGTATTATACACTATTAGAATATGTCATAGAATATTATAGATTAACAGAGTTTCCTGAACATTTTCCCATAATCTTTCCAAGCTCAGCTTTGGTTACTGTATGATTGATTCATACTCTGATCAGGGTTGTTCTTGAAAATGATCAAATTGACTTTGAGGTGTTTTGTGGATTGCAGATGAAAGGTTTGTTTTTATGAAGAATACTTTGGCTCCCTAGTTGTTAGACACATTTCATCATGAGGTATAATTCTCTCATGCCATAATTCTGAGTGAAACAGTGGCTCTGTAATCTGTTCTCTAATAAAACTCGCATGAGTATAGGGGTCAGTTTTGTTTTGTTTTGTTTTTGTTTTTGTTTTTTGTTTTTTCTGCTAGTTTCTGTAAAATCTCTTCTGCAGGTGAATTTACCAGCCCTTCAGGCTGACAGTAAAGTATTTCTTTCCTTGAAGGTGAATGTGTATTGTTGCTGATTCTCTTGTGGCTCAGGATTGGGAGGAAAAGAAAGAAGAAAAAAAGCTTTGACCTTTTAATCTCTGCAAACTATTTGAGAGTATCTGAGAGATATATTCTTGGAATGAAGTTAGTTCAATGTCTTTTCGCATTCTGTAGTATATTGTCACTGCCAAGTATAACAGACTTTTTTGACTCGGGGTGGGGGGGAGACGGTTAAGAATGACAGAATCCTAAGTCTTTCAGATTCTAGGATGGAATTAGAAATTTCTTTAATTTTAGCCAGCTTCCTGTATTTTTAAAAAGTGTCAATATTTGTGGATACTATCTATGACTAAGTCCCTGATTTCTTTACATTGGTAGTTTATCCTTGTAAAAGACTGTTTCTCTAAAATTGCAATAAATTTATTCTAATAATATTTTTAGGAATACCAAGGCATGGAAATGCATGGACCTACAATGATAAAACTGCCTGTTCCCTAAGTGACAATATCCGTCCAAAACCACCTACGTTGATTATTTCACTTAGAATTTTTTAAGGATTATAGACCCTAATGTAATTTTTGATTATTTCTTCTAATAAGCCCTGAGGAGATTGGGTCTTGCCACTTGCTGAATGAATCTGGATACATGTTAAGGGCTTAGAGTAAGCAGATTGATGGGGAATGGGAATTTGAACGGGGTGAGTCTTAGTTTCTTTTTTTTTTAATATAATGATTTTTATTTTCTCCATTATAGCTGGTTTACAGTGTTCTGTCAGTTTTCTATGGTACAGCAAGGTGACCCAGTTACACATACATGTATACATTCTTTTTTCTCACATTATTATGCTCTATCATAAGTGACTACATATAGTTCCCAATGCTATACAGCCAGATCTCATTGCTTATCCATTCCAAAGGCAATAGTTTGCATCTATTTACCCCAAACTCCCAGTCCATTCCACTCCCTCCCCCTCCTCCTTGGTAACAAGTCTGTTCTCCATGTCCATGATTTTCTTGGCTGTGGAAAGGTCAGTCGTGCTGTATATTAGATTCCAGATGTAAATGATATCATAATAGCTAGCTATCTTACGGTCAGATCCATTTACCAGGGGGTTAATAGGCAAAGGCAATGCCCACTGTTAGAGCTGAGATTTGTAAAGGCTAGAGTAAAGGGTTTGGGCATTACATTCTGTGCCTGAGATGTGGAAGTATTATCTTTAATTAGTTGCCTCATGAGTGAGAAGAGATATTCTATGATTCAGAGAATTTAAAATTAATAAATCAAGCCCAAATATCTCTTTGGAAAGATATGTAGACAAAATGAGTTCAATCCTTTCTCTATTCTGGATATAAAATCAACTTTAACATAGAAAATTTGACACATTTAATATGTATATTTTTTGTAGTTCTAAGAATGATGCAAAATTATATGGCATACATTCCATGTAATAACATAATCTGTACCCATAACTGGTTTTAGAGCCATGCAGACCTAGGCTCAAACCTTTGTGGCAGTAGCTGCTAGCTCTGGAGCCTCGAGCAAAGTAGATAGTCCTTCAAAAGTCCCTCCTTTAAAATAAGTAACAAAGTATTTGGCCCAGAGTGCTTGATGAGAGGATTAAATGGGAGTAAGAATGCCTTAACCTAATAATTGCTCAACAAATGGTTAGACTAACCTGTAAACAGTTGTAGTAGAGCTAGACAATGTGGTAGGTACATTGCATAACCCACTCATTTAATATTCCAAACAACCTGGGAGTTAAATATCTTAAATACTCATTTCAAATTTTCATATCATTAACTTCATGGAGATAGATAACCTGCTCTTATGTGAAACGCAGCAGTCATCATGGTGAAAGTGATGGTGATGGTAAAAATGATGGTGCTGGCTGTGCTGGTGAAGCTGGTGGAAGGGCAGAAATGGACCAACTCCTTCCTTAGGGGCTACTGTCTCCTTGTAACAGGCCTTCTTTGGGTGTGTGATCTCCCTCAGAAACTAGTCTTAGCACGACGGGGAACAAAATCAATAATGGCTGTTTGAGTTGTTCTCGGTGTCACTTCAACTTGTGGGAGATTGAAACTAAATCAGAAAAGCAAATAGTGGGGATTAAGATGGCGGAATAGAAGGACTGGAGCTCAACTTCTCTCCCAAATAACAGCAAAAATACAACCAAATGCCGAGCAACCTTCAACCAAATGGACTGTAAACTTCCAAAAGAGATACTCTGCTCCAGAAAACGTAGCAGAGACCACATCAAGAGGTAGGAGGGGCGATTACGCGATAGAAGCAACCCCATACCTCCCGGGTGGGAAGCCCCACAGAGTGGAAAGTAACTGCATCACAGAGACTCAGCTACAGGACTGAGAGTTCTGAGCCTCACGTCAAAACCCCACGCCTGGGGATCGGGCACAGGGAGAAAGAGCCCCCGGAGCATCTGGCATTGAAGGCCAGAGGGGCTTGTGTGCAGGAGCTCCACAGGACTGGGGGAAACAGAGACCCCACTTTTGAAAGGCACACACAGACTTTCACATGCACTGGGTCCCAGGGCAAAGCAGTCTCCAGAGGAATCTGGGTGGAACCTGACTGCAATTCCTGGAGGATCTCCTGGGAAAACAGGGGTGACTGTGCCTTGTTGTGGGGGAAGGACATTGGAGGTGAAGCTCTCGGGGACATTCAGCAGCCTGCATTTCTCTGGAGGTGGCCATTTCTGGGAAAATCTTGTCCCTCCCATCAGCACTGAGAAGCCCCAGGCCAAACAACAATTCAGGTGGGATCTCAGCCCCACCCATCAGTAAACAGGCTGCCTAAAGACCCCTCAGGCACACAGCCAGCCTCTAATCTCATCCAGAGACAAAGCCCCAGCCATCAGAGGGAGAGGAATCAACCCCACCTACCAGTGAGCAGGGATCACTCCCTCCCAGCAGGAAGCCTATGGCAAGCCCTCTCCATACCAGCTTTAGCCACAGGGGAGGCAAACACCTGAACTAAGAGAGGCTACAACTCTATTGTCCACATAAAGGTCACCACACCAAAAACCTACAAAAATGAAAAGACAGAAAACTCTAACTCAGATAAGGAAGAAAGAGAAAAGCCCAGAAAAACAGCTCAGTGATGAGGAGATTATCAGCCTCCCAGAAAGAGACTTTAGACTGTTGATGCTGAAGATGATGCAAGGCATTGGAAATAGACTGGAGGCAAAGATTGATCATTTACAGGAAACACTGAGCA
>PVHT021183666.1:10120895-10167747 GCA_004024745.2 Catagonus wagneri
ACAAACAATAAGTGCTGGAGAGGGTGTGGAGAAAAAGGAACCCTATTACACTGTTGGTGGGAATGCAAATTGGTGCAGCCACTGTGGAAAACAGTATGGATATTCCTCAGAAAACTCAAAATAGAATTACCATTTGATCCAGCAATCCCACTCCTGGGCATCTATCCAGCAGACACCATGACCCGAAAAGACACCTGTAATCCAGTGTTCATTGCAGCAGTGTATGCAATAGCCAGGTCATGGAAACAACCTAAATGCCCATCCACAGAAGAGTGGATAGGGAAGATATGGTTCATACACACAATGGAATGTTACTCAGCCATTAAAAGGAACGAATTACCAACATTTATAGCAACATGGATGGACTTAGAAATTATCATGCAAAGTGAAACCAGTCAGACAATTAGACAGCAACACCCAATGCTACCGCTTACATATGGAAACTAAAAAGACACAATGAACCTTCTTAGAGAACAGACAATGACTCACAGACTTTGGAAAACCTTGGTTTTTCAAATAAGACAATCTGGGGGGGTGGGGGTATGCACTGGGGATTTGGGATACAAAATCTGTAAAATTGACTTGTGATGATTTATGCACACCTATCATTGAAATAAAATCCATTAAGAGGGAAAAAAAAGCAAATAGTGGTAAATGAACTAGAGAGAGACCATCATTTAGGTAGAAAACCAAGACTTAAACCATTGAGATTTCTGGTAGAGGCTTGCATGTCAGAGACAAGTCTTTACTCTTTGGAAGTATTTCTGTCTAGTTGTCACCTCCTTCAATAAGCTAAATTTGAGTTAGCTGCAAGAGCCTTTCTTTTCTGCCAGCAAAGTGTGAGGCCCATAATTTCCTTTGTAAATGGCTGCATAAACTATTCAGTAATTGACCTTATTTGACTTTTACTTACACTTTAACTCTAAGGGTTTTTTTTTAATTTAATGGAAGACACCCCATTATAGGAACTTCTGTTGTCAATAGACATCAGATGTTTCTTATTGTATTTTGTTATTTTCCTTTCCATAGGAAGGAAGTGTACTTGGGTTGACAACTGATTGCCTGATTTTTAGAACTTCCTCACCAAAGATCAACACGAATGACCAGCAATATTTCAGTGTTGAATTATCGTTGTCAAAAGAAAGATCCATTCAGGAAGTAATGAACTCCTTTCATTCAGTTAAAACAAACAAAAAAAGCTGTTTACTTTGGTTAACTGTGGCCAATTAATGAGACCTCATGTTCCTCCCCTAAACTGCAGTTCTTTATGACACACTTTGATTTTTGCTTCCAAGTCTGTTCTGTCTGTAGCGCATTATAGTGGAAATTATTTTGTGGCTGTGTGTTTTTAATTTTGACCAATATATTTTCCAGATGTGAAGGGATGAAAGAGAAATGCATAGAAAGTAAAAAGATAAAGAAAGAATAATCTGATAAGAATGGTTAAAATAAATATAATGCCAAGGAAAAAATATTGGATTTATTTTATGGAGATATTTTGACAAGTCTGTTTAAAAGCACTTTGAGTGAAGCCAACACTCAGTTGTCCACAAGCATCACAAATGTTTATGATGTTTCAAAGCCTAATTCAGATTAATTTCATCTTCCAAATATTATAACAAATTCTGAAATCAGTCTACAATACTGGTATAAGTCTACTGTGATGCAGGAAAGAAACCTTGGACTAGAAGCTGGGGTACATGGGTCCTTGTACTGTTTTTAGTTAATTTTCTGTGTGAATTTATTCAAGTAATGTATTTTTGCTAGGTCTGTTTATTTATCTAAAAATGATGAGAACTTGTTTATATGCCTTCCATAGTCACTTCAATCTAAAAATTCATTTAAATTTATATTTCTATGGGAGTATGTCCATCATTTCTTTCTTCCTTAAGAATATATTGAGATATCATTTTATGCATAATACTTGGGCTCTACATGTGGCATAATAAAACATGGTGGAAAGTAGTAGAAGAGACACATCTTATTTGGGGGAACTATAAGGCCTACAGCTGGCAATGTTTCCTAAGACTAAAGTCATTTTCATCATCTCTATATATTTGTTTCTGTTTTCCCTAATTTCACAACTAAGTCTACATATAACCAAAGGGTAATTATTAAATTATCCATAGAATGGGCTTATCCACATATTGCTTGAACTGCGCACCATAATCCCCTTTTAAAACTTCTATTATCCATTGATTCACTCACTAAGTCTTTAAAGAACAGTTATCATAAGATGAACATTGTGCCGGAGGCCAAGTATGTTTTGCCAGGGGAAAATAAATAAATAAATAAATAAAACTTTGAAGGTGCTCACAGTCTAAGTGAGAAGATAGAGAATAACAGGAAAACAAAATGTTAGTTCGCCATTAAATTTCATGGAGGTATACCAACAAGCCAAGTGGTACAATTATATAAATGGTGGGAATGAACTACTTGGATGGAACCATCAGTTTGGTGCTGTTAAAGATGAGATCGGAAGGATGAGATGGAGTCATCCATGGGAAAAGCAAGGGGAGGGACAGAAGTATCCGGAGAGCAGTGCCGAGAGCCTGTGGTATGATTGCAGAGCGTCCTAAGATGAGGTCAGCACTGAGAAGGAGTGACAGGATGCTGGAGGCTGTGGAAAGTGTTGATGTTTTATTTTTTTCCAAGCACAGTGAGGAGTTTTTGAACAAGAAGTTGACAAATGATACGATCTCATCCTTTTGGAAAACGAACAAACACAGAAAAGCCCATCTGTGCTGGGATGCTTGGGCCAGCCTTCTGAGTTGCCAAATAGTTTTGCCCATTTTATTGATAAGAAAACTAGAGTCAAGGGAGTTAAATAGTCTATCCAAAGTTCCCACACCTGGAAAGTGGGGGGAGCTGAAAAATAAACTATTTTTATTTGACTTAGAAGTCCTTTCTGATGTGCCTGCCTGCCTCTCTGTAGTGAATCAGTTTCATCATAGGATGAATTCATCACGGGATGTTTGAGAACACGGGTTTTTCTACTGATAACATTTCACAAGTGAAGGTCTAGATGCAGAGGGATGAGAATGGTTGGGGAGAACCTCACCTATCCTTGGGCATTGACCAGGGGCCAGGCAAGTTGCGCGTGTGAGAGAGAGTGCAGGTTTAGTGGTTGGATCATTCTGGCCTATCATGCTATGCAAGGCAAGGCCAGACACAGAAAACATGGAGTTTGGGCAACACCAGGAATCTGAAGCTGAGATAATGATTATTCGCCCCAAAGAGAGAAGTCAGAAAGATTTGGACTGAGATTTCATTTTAAAGGAAAGTGGAAAGGAATGAAAATACATCACATATGGATCAACACTAAGGTCCTACTGTATAGAACAGGGAACTATAGACTGTCTCTTGGTCCTGGAATAGACCATGATGAAAAATAATATTAAAAAACTACATACATAGGAGTTCCCTTCATGGCTCAGTGGTTAACGAATCCGACTAAGAACCATGATGTTGCGGGCTCGATCCCTGGCCTCACTCAGTGGGTTAAGGATCCGGCGTTGCCGTGAGCTGTGGTGTAGGTTGCAGATGCGGCTCGGATCCCACGTTGCTGTGGCTGTGGCGAAGGCCGGCAGCTACAGCTCCTGTTAGACCCCTAGCCTGGGAACCTCCATATGCCGCGGGTACGGCTTTACATAAAAGGCTAAAAGACAAAAAAAAAAAAAAAAAACTACATACATAAAACTGAACCACTTTGCTGTACAGCAGAAATTGGCACAATCTTGTAAATCAACTATATTTTAATTAAAAATTGAACAACAATACAATACATATGTGTTCATCCTGTTTTAAGCCCAGAAGGCTAGCTCTTTAGCTTCTTCTGCAGCTTACTTGGTGCCTATTACTCTTATTTAGGCCTTAATGATTCTATAAAATATTTATACAGCATTTGATATTGCATCAAATTCTAGTTCGCATCAAAATACACTAACCTATATTAAAATCTACCAGGAATAATTACTTTAGAATCAATTGAACATATGTTTTAAAATTATTTCTTTCAGAAGTAACAACTGTTACTTTATACCTATGGTATACAATGCAAATATTACTTTAAAAAATGTTACTTTCTACCTATAGTTTAAAATAAACAAAATTTTGAAAAAAGTCTCTGAGAGTCCTTCCCTGTCCAAACATACATACACGTATATGCTCCCTAGAAAGAGCTGCTCTTAGCAATGCTTAAACATATCCATCTGCGACTTTTCTGTAGAAGTAATTCTGCGACTTTTCTGTAGATGTAAAAAGATATATAGAAACTCATATATGAATCTAACGAGGGTTTCCTCATCTTTCCTACCCTTCTCCCCCGAGAGCTTACTTTGAGTGGCAAGGCTATCAGCTTGCCTTACTTACTTCTTTATATGGTCCTTTTCCGCTGGTGACCACTAGTAACCTACTCTACCACTATTAGGATTCTGCCTATTCCCTGTGGCCACAATGGCACAAAGAAGGAAAAAAGAAACATGAAAGCTGTTGGAGCAGGTTGGCAAGAGTCAGCTAATAGCAACTGCTCTTGCAACCCTAACCAAATGAATAAAACCTTGCGTGTTTCTGAATCACATTCTAAAGATCTCTATGGAAAACAGCACCCTGAGGCTTCTTCACTGGATATGACTCTATAGAGGAATAAATTCCCTTTGCTGAGCGTCAAATCTCTCTCTTGCTATAATTAATAGTCTCATCTCCTGTGGCCAAGTGTCCCTTTCAAGCAGCAGGAGCTGCAGATTTAAAATTCTTTCATTTAAACCAGAATGAATCCCCCTAGCCTCACTTGAGATATCACCCATGAAAATATGATTATGCTCCTTTGCTCATGAAGAGCACCTATACATCATACCATAAATCATGGAGATTTTATTTTATGAATTAAAC
The DNA here is from genome assembly GCA_004024745.2 of Catagonus wagneri. NCBI lineage: Eukaryota > Metazoa > Chordata > Mammalia > Artiodactyla > Tayassuidae > Catagonus > Catagonus wagneri. Next base: position 10,125,786 of record PVHT021183666.1, read on the forward strand.
ATGAGGCTTTTTCTTCATGATTGAGCTACTCCTTTGGTGGAAAAAAATGGGAAGATTCCAATCCTGTACAGTTCTGAGATCTTTATCAAACGGCATAAAATCATCACTCTCTTTGCTTTAAACATAGGTCATCAGCAAGTTTCAGCTACCTGGAAAATGAAGATGAATTGATCCCTGACATCCCAGTGCCATGCCCTCCCTCCCATATCTGAACTGTCTGCTTTATGTAATCTCTATGACTCACTTGGTCCCTGAGGCCTTCTTTCGTACTGCTCTTTTCCCATGAACTTGTGTCTCTGAAGCAACCTGAATGAAAAAATCAAGTCTATTAAATTTTCAAATATTTTTGGCACAAGTTAATAATGACTACACAATAGGAATGAAACCAGAGAGGTTTTAGTTTTGTCATTCTTTCATCTTCTTGATAGCTTTGGCAAGCCAGAGGGATCCATAGTCTTTTCTGATGGTTTTGAACTTGGTTTCCTAAGGATGAAACAAAGGAAATAGGTCTGTGTTTGAAAGGACCAAATAGTGGTTATTGTTATAAGACATAATACTGAAGAGTCTGGATTTTGTAATTCAGAATTGAACTTTCATGAGATTAGGTGACAAAAGAACTCTGCAACTAATGGGAGAAGGAGAGGAAAGTGGGAAGAGGGGAGGTGGGGGTATTGAGTCTTGTGAGAATGGGTCACTATTTAAGCATCAAAGCAGAGAGAGAAGCAGGGCAGAGAGGAGAAAAGACAAGGCTGAAATTAGAGGTGGAGAGTCACAAAGAAAAAACCACCGCCTTTCCAATATTGCCTCAGGACCCCAGAAATCACTCAAATTAAAATTTCTTTCTCTTTTTTTATTTTTTTTTATTTTTATGGCTACACCTATGGCATATGGAAGTTCTGGGCCAGGGAACGAATTCTATCTGCAGCTATCCTTTAACCCACTGTGCTAGGCTGAGGACTGGAGCCACACCTCTGCATCAAGCTGAGCCACTGAAGTCAGATTTTTAACTCACTGCACCACGGCAAGAACTCCAAAATTGTTTTATTTTTTAATTAAGCAAATAGAGGCAGATAATTTTCAAAAAAAATGTTGATTCCCATCCCAATCTAAATATGATCTCACTATCCATTTTACATAGGATTGACTTCATTGTTGCATGGAAAGATTTTAGAGGCCACAGAGTATCCACAAAGCTCTACTACTGGCACCAATAATTGTGGTGTAAAGGGTGATAATGATTCCCAGATGACAATGTACAGCTATAATTTCTTACTGCAACTGTTCTCTTATAATTCTCTGTTGTAGGATGGGGAGTCATATAAAAACAGAGCAGTTTGCATGGACAAACATCATTTTGCTCATTGTAATTACTGCAGCCAGTCTTGGTATATTCTCAGCAGTGGAATTTCTACCATCCAAAAGAAGTTTTCCTCTCCTCAGTAATATTCAGGACAGATGGAATTGAATTGCTCATTCTGTGCCTCTTTGGAATATTACAGACTTCATATTAAAACCATGAGGTATGGCTCCAAGATCTATTGAGAAAAGTTTACTTGAGAAAAGGCTAGTTTTATTATGGTCACTTTTCTAACTTTAACCATCTTTTTAGTTGACTTTTAACTATTGTCTGATTCTGAACAATTGACCTTTATCGTCTTCCCTTAGAAGACTAGAATTAAAAATATTTATGGTTTGCAGTAATGCATTCACTTCTGTGGCAAAATGTTGCCAATTGGTGTTTTTCTCCTTTTTTCAAAAGATGATTACATGTTCACAATTTACAAGGTATTGTACACATTTCAGTAGGAAATTGTAAGCCTTTATCTTTTGACAGCAAGAAGGAATTACTGCCCTTTTTTAAATAGCCTCCCTATTTTGTCCAAATAAATGATTCATGCTGGAGACTTCATGATGTCTTTTGTTGGTTTCTGTGAATATCAGCACAGGCAGTCAAAAGGGAAAAGAAGTAATGCATTTCTGAAAATTTCAGAAAATTATAGGTTTTATATGGAAAGGAGGATGCATTCAAATATCTTTAGTCCTGGTTTCTTCTTCCTTCTATGCTTTATTAATGCAAAGCTTAGAGCAAGGAGAAAAAAATAAATGAGAGGGTAGGAAATGAATATTTTCCTTCTGTTTCCAAGGACTGCTCAGTGCCCAGTTTCCTTAACCTCATGGGAGTAAAAGAAAGCAAGAGATGGCTGTGGCCATGTTGAACAACGCTTTCCTCAGTAACAGAAAACTCCTCCTTATTTAAAAATAACAGTACGTTAGAGTTCCCGTCATGGCACAGCAGTTAACGAATCCAACTAGGAACCATGAGGTTGCGAGTTCCATCCCTGGCCTTGCGAAGTGGATTAAGGATCCGGCGTTGCCGTCAGCTGTGGTGTAGGTCGCAGATGTGGCTCAGATCTGGTGTTGCTGTGGCTGTGGCGTAGGCTGGCAGCTACAGCTCTGATTTGACCCCTAGTCTGGAAACCTCCAAATGCTGCAGGTGCCCTAAAAAGCAAAAACAAGGCAAAAAGACCACAAAAAAAAAAAAAAACAGTACGCTGAAGTTCGCAATGGGAGAAGTGGTATCTCTGCACAATCCCCAACGCAGCACAGCACTTAAAGGATCCAGCATTGCCACAGCTGTGATGTACGCAGAAGTTGTGGCTGAAATCTGATCCCTGGCCCAGGACTATGCCTTGGGGCAGCCAAAAAAGACAAAAAGAAATAAACAAACAAACGTGGCTTTGCTGTTTGCCTTCTTCCAGGAGTTTCTGAACATATTTCTTTCATTAAATAATTAAGAAAATCCACTACTGCTAAGTTTATACAGTAACATTATTTTTGCTACTATCTTACTTGTAGTTTACTCGAACTCTTTCATCTCTTGGACATGCATATTTGGAAGGTGACTTAAATGTCCTTTAATTTCCATAACTTTATACTTTGGCACATAACAAATACTTTTGGAGCCTCAGCTAGTGGAAAAGTAAACTGTGGTTAAATGTTTGCAACATTTTGGAGTTCCCTGGTGGTCTAGCAGTTAAGGATCCAGCACTGTCACTGCTGTGACTTGGGCTACTGTTGTGGCATGGATTCGGTCCCTGGCATGGGAACTTCCATGTGCCATGGGCACTGCAAAAAAAAAAAAAAAAAAACAGGTTTGCAATATTTATACTAGTGGTCAAATCCTGACACTTTTCCCTGTCTTTCATTTTCCCAGGCCCCCAGGGTCTTTCAACCTCAATACTATTGACATACTGGGATAGATAATTGTTGTGGAGGGTTGTGTTCTACCTAGTAAAATTTTCAGCATTCCTGGCACCTATACAAAAGATGCCTAGAGCATTCCCCTCATTTTGTGACAACTAAAAATACTTACAACACTGCCAAAAGTTCCCTGCAGAATGAAATTACTCCTGACTTAGAGCCACTTCTCTACTCCATACACACATGGTACATATCTGAAATTCTTTGAAAATGGGAGTCCCTGTCATGGCTCAGTGGTTAACGAACCCGAAAAGTATCCATGAGGATGCGGGTTCGATCCGTGGCCTCACTCAGCGGGTTTAGGATCCATACATTTAACATGTACATACACATGGACACACATACATGCACTTGAACATATGCATCTGGATTTTGAAATCACGACGTCTCTTCCATATCCATTATAGTAAACAGAGCAGTGACTTTGGTGTATATTTTTAGATAGCTAAGTCACTCTTACACTTTCAGAAATATCTCCCTATCTTATAATACTTGGATGCCAGGTATATTCATAGCAATTAGATACTATATTTAGACAGAATCTAGTTTTAAATTTCCTCTGCAACTTAGTTGTTTTAATCCTGTCAGAACCTCATCTGTAAAGTTGTGTCAACAATAACAACAGTGACATAATGCTAATCGTAAAAATTATAATAGTAGTGATGATAAAACAATCAGATGGTTGAAAAGACAAACTGGGAAAACAAGTATGAAAGTATACAGCACAGTGACTGGCATTTTGACTGTACTTAAAAAAAAACGTTTAAATTATGAAGTATAAATCTTATGCAGGTGTAATTTTCCCACTCCTCCAACCTCTCCATCAAGCATATATTCTGAAGAGTCTTTGGATTCTAATGGAAAAGGCTTGAAGCTCTGGGACTTCAAAAGACTTCAAATGACCTGAGATTGACTTCTATCTCTGATTCTTATTTGATGTAACAATCTTACAAATTGTGAACTCCTAAGAGACTCAGTTTTCTTGAAAAGATGAGAAAAATCACATAAATTTGAAAGTACTTACAGATTCTGAAGCACGGAGGAAGGGCACGTTTCTTTTTTTTTTTTTTTAATATAATTGGTATGTAATCCAGAAAGACAAACAAACAGAAGTACACATCCCCACTGAGTATTGCATTCCTACAAATGCCAAGGAATTTATAAACGTGTAAGCTGAGGGAAGATTTCAGAGAAACTGGTGATGCCTGTAACCAAAATACAGAACCTGTGAATGAGTTGGAATCTTCCAGCGTCAGCCCCGCAGAAAAAGGGCAAGTGATGGTTTGTTTCTCAGTGCTATTGGCAGTAACCTTCAAGTTTGATTGGCTCAAGTAGGTCTCTGCTTCCCTGTCAGTAGGCACAGCCAAGCATCTGCATCTTCATTTTTATTCTATTGTCACCTCCCTACAACTCTATAAACAGCAGCTCTCCACGACCACCTGTCATAATCTCCTTCCTGGCTCTCCGGACTTCTATAGGAATCATTCCCTGTAGAATAAAAAAAGTTAATGGTTTGGCAAATTCACAGGAAGAGGTGGGGAGAAGAGGGATGCTTTTCAATACAGTTGTAAGGCAGTTATGAAGTGTAGTGTCAAGACTTTCAGGAATCCATGACCTCTTGGAGACAGCACATTACTGCTCTTCTTTATAAGCTGACTTTAATATATCAGCCAGGGTGGGAGCAATGTCATCAGCCCTGCACTTGGCATCCATCCAGCTTCCTTTCAGCTCCTAGCAAACATCTGCTATGACCCCCTGCTCAGAGGCCCAAATGTGAAGCAGAGCGCTTTTATCGGGCCTGCAGGAAGGCTTACTGGCATGGAAAATTGCTTCCTTGATGATCAGTTCCAAAAACAAAAATGATGACATAAGGTTTTCTTTAAAAAAAATACTGTTTTTTAACATCAGGTAGATCTAAAAGGATATTTACAACATATGTAAAATATAAATAATAGTGATACTACAAAAGCTCATCTGTTTATCACTCGGTCCCTTAAGGGTCTTGTCCACAGTTCTATTTCTGTCTTTCCCCCACATAGAGAACTACTGTTCTGAATTTTGTGTTTATCATTCTTATTCTTTCTTTTTAAGGGGTTACTGTATATATTTAGATGCCATTTGAATTTTTTGGCATTTCTAAAAATAGACTCTTTCTACATGGTTTCTTCTAGTATGTGTTTTTATCACTCAATCTAATATTCTTGAAATACATGTGTATCGTTACAGTTAATTTATTTTCCCTGCTGTGTACTATTCCATTCTACTCTTGATGGATCTGTGGCGTTTCCAGTTCTTGGGACGACCAGATGGGCTTATAAACATTTTCATCAGTGGCACCCAGTCATACATAGAACTTTTCTAGATTAATGGATTTAGGAATGCAGTTATTGTTTACATGGTAGTCACACATTCAGAGTTTCTAGATGCTATCAAATGCCTTTCCAAATTGATGACACTGTTTTTCACTCCCGAACCACTGTGGTGATTGTTACTACTGCACTATTTTTACCCTTGCCAATGTTTGGTATCATCTGACTTTTAAATATAATTTTCCAGGCTGATGAATTGAAATAGCATCTTCCTGAGGTTTTCATTTATAACTCCATGATTACTAATGAGTGAACACTATTTTTTAATTTGTTGATTGTTTGGTTTCCTGTTTCTGTGAAGAGCCTGTTCCAGACCTTTGCCCATTTTTTTCTCCTTGGAGTTTGTTTCATATTCAATTGTAGCACTCTTGATACATTTTCAAGATAGTTTTTGAGAGTGGTATTTGTTTCTTATTCAATATGTGGCTTATTCTTTTCACTCTGTTTTGATAATTTGGATAAATTATCATTATTTTAATATAGTTGGATTTATCCACCTTCCCCTTCATGATGTGTATGTGTGTCTTGTTAAGAAACACTTCCCTGCTACTTGTCATCAAAGTATTTGCCTATAATATCCTCTAAACATTTAAGGTTTGCCCTTCAAATGCCAATATTTCAGCTCTGTAGAATTGCTTTTGTCTATACCATAATGCAGTGGCAGAGTGTCCTACAATGGAGTTGACGTATAACACTTAGCTTCTGCTATGTAACTAAAAGCCCAAGACTACTGATTTGCAGTGACCCCTTATTTAGCTCCCAGTTCTGTAGTGTGCCAAAGTGGGCTGGACCCAGTTGGATTGTCCTCCTGGTCTGGCCAGAATTGGCCGTTGTTAGATAATTAAGATATAATGATACAAATGTTATTACCAGATGCAGGGTTAAATCTGTAGCAGTTATCCATTACCGCTTAAGAACCTACCCCAAAACATAAAGGCTTAATAGTAATGCACATGTAATATTATAGTCAGGAATTTAGGAGTGTCTTAGGTGAGTGGTTCTGGCTCAGGATTCTCAGTGAAGTTGCTTCCAAGGTATTGTCATCTGAATGCATGACTAGAGCTGTGAGACTTGTGTCCATAGTGGCTCGCTCACATGGCTGGCAAGGTGGTACTGGCTGTTGGACACCTGGGTTCTGCATCACATGGCTCTTTCCAAAGGGCTACATCACTGTCCTCACAATAGAGCATCTGGCTTCCCCAGAGCATTCATCCAAGATACCGCACAGTGAAAGCGTGACTGTCTTTTATGAGACAGCCATGAATTTCCACTCTGGTAATTTCCAAGTTATTGAATAGGGCATCCTTATTCAATAGAAGAGGCGACTGAAAGGGGACTTGAATACTAGGAGGCTAGAAGATGACAGTCATCAAGTGCAACCTTGGAGACTCTTTTTCTACATTCTTTTTAAAAATGTTTTGATTGAAAGGTAAATTTCAGTAAATCTACATATTATTATAAATAGCATTTCTTTGGATTTTAAAATGCAGGTATATTTAGAGACAGACTTACATCAGAGTGGAGGGAGGAATCAGAAAATTAAGTTTAGTTTTAAATATCTTACTCAGGTTGTGGTTTTAAAGAAGTCTCTATTGTAGAGTAATTTCTCCGTAAAAATGATTGATACTATATATGTTAATCTTCATAAATAACTTTTCTTCTTTTTAAGTAGTATTAATATCCTCATTTTTAAGTTGAAGAAACAATTTCAGGGTGCTCATGTAACTTGTTCAAATGTAAATAGCTACAAAGTAGCAGAGATGTGGCATTCTCCTCATGGCTCATCAGGTTAAGAACCCTACATAGTGTCCATGAGGATGTGGATTGGATCCCTGTCCTTGCTCTGTAGGTTAAGGATCTGGCGTTGCCCCAAACTGTGGCGTAAGTCGTAGGTGAGGCTTGGATGCAGTGTTCCTGTGGCTGTGGCCAGCAGCTTCAGATCCAGTTCAACCCCTAGCCAGGTCAGGGGTTTGGGGGCAGGGGGGCTGGGGTGGGGACAGGAGGGGAGACATAGCAGAGATGTGCTTCTAAACCTAGAGTATAAGTCCTCAAACCCCATGCACCTTCCAGGTAACAAAATGCCCAGTGAATATGCGGGAAGGGTTTCTTGGCATTTCCAGATAATAGTATTGGGAGTAACTCTTTAAGTATGAATTTTCTAAAGGGGATGCTTATTTATACTGCCCGAAATTCAAATAAGTGGCAGAACTGCAAAAATTGCTTAGAGTCATTCTGTTAAAAAATCTTACCTCCCTCAACAATTCTGGAAGGAATTCATTTAGATCAGAAATGTAAAAGAAATAGCAAAAAGTTCCACTGAAGTGAAAATATCTTCAGGATGGAATGCTATTTTTTTTCACTAAATATATTTTCAAATATATCAAATGTTCCCAATGTATATTACTCTAGTCTAGTGAGTTTGTGCTGCAACTAGGGAGCCATGAGATGGTGTACTAATCTTGGTCTGCTCGTTCTTTCTTCTTTAAAATTTTGCTTTTACTGCCTGCACTGCACAGCATATTGGTAAATTCTTCTCATTAAGGGGAATATATTAATTATTCAGGTGGGATAATACTGATAAAATGAAACATTCCTCTAAATTGTGTCTATTTGTGAATTTATTCTAGAAATAGATTTGTGTGAAAATTACTTTTCTATTTTGAGTTGGTCCTGGGTTTAGTGGAAAGATAATATTTTGGGGGCTAAGTGGTACCTAAAAAGAACCATGCCAATTATTCAAATGTTCCTCTTCTTTATTATTGTTTCTCATTCTTATCCTTACAAGTAACATTGGGTACAGAAGCTCAGGTTTAATACTTATTTCAAAAATATTTTGTAGCACTTAAGTCTGACTTTTAGCTTTTTAAAGTCTCCTATATATGGATTATGCAAATGTGTCAGCTGTGCAACCCTGGCAAAGTTCAATAAGTGAAAATCAAGATGTTTTAAGTAAAAAAGAAAATTCAAGTGTTGTTTGAACCAAAAGGAAAATACAGTATGTCTAAGATAATAATGTTAACAACTGAGGAAATATTTACAGTGGCTTGAGGTTACATGCCTTTTTAGAAGTTATCTATTAAATAAAGCAAGACAAGTGTGTAGCAGTATCTTTGATATTATGACAAACTTTAAGTCAGTAACTTCATCAAACCTCCTTGGAAATTCCTTTGTAATTTCAAATGGCAACAATTTATCCTCCTGAGTTATTAGATGTAGTTATTTGTACAATTACCGCATTACTCCGCGAGGAAGTTTGCATTTTAGTTTTAGGGCTTTAACTTTTATTGCAAATGTTAATGCAACATTAAAATTCAACATTTAAGTTCCCAGGAGCAAAGAAATGCAAAGGGCAAGGTTCTTTTAACGTGATTAATTTGTTATTCTATCCTAGGCTGCTCATTAGGATATTCATTTACGTTCTGAACTTATAAATTAAAAAGCATTAAACCCAGTTCTTTCTTTCATGATTTCACTCAAAGGGAAGAATATTTTCAGTCACTATCCATGATAAAAATCTAAGTCTTTGTGTGTGTGTGTCTTTGTGTGTGTGTGAGTCGGGGTGGGTGGGTGTGTATTTAAATTCTGTCCACAAATAATATTTTATTTTCCACTCAAAGATTTTCCTAGTTCTTTATTCAGGTCATGCCTATGCATTATCAACCGAACTAATCCAAAAGGCAAAGATCCGGCAAAGCATTCTCTTTTGTCTATGACACATAAATGCCATTTTCTATTCTCTGTTAACACAATTTTACATATTCCTCTAACATGCTAAGAATGTTGCCTCCATAGAACATTCTCTCCACCATAACTCACATTATTTCTGATAACAAATTTACAATTTTCAAAAAACTTTATCATATCAAATTTGATCAATAACTGTGGTAGATGTACCAGCCCCTGTTTTTGGTATAAGTAAATAAAAACAAAGATCATGGACTTTGGTGTTAAATAAATCTGAGGTTTAAAGCTTGAGGTCAGCTGAATAATTTTGATATCTTGGGAAGATTACATTTTCAAGGGTAAAATTGGTGTTCTATGGAATTTATCAAACTGGACTGTTATGAGAATTAAATCACGTGTGTATATGTGTAAAGGCATTTCATTATTTTTATTTATATGTATTTTATAGAGGTTCATAAGAATGGTAATATATTTATATGTATTTTATAGAGGTTCATAAGAATGGTAATATAATATTTATATATGAACCTATATAAAATGTAGTGTTCATATCCAGTATTTGGAGTGAATGACTTGTTAACTGTTTTTCTCTTTAATAAACTTAAATTTCTAAGGAACTAATTTTATGTTTTAGCACTTGACCATAAATATTTATTTACAGCCTATCTTGATGAAATATATAAATGGTGTATAGGTTGCAGTAAAAGTTAATGGCCTTTAAAATATGAAATGATTATAATTTAGATGTATAAACACACACATATACACATATGTATATACTTATAAAAAATATTAGGTTCTTTAAGTTTTTAAGATAAGATACTTTGAAAACCTTATGGTAACCAAAGGACACAGGTTGAGGGGTAGGGTTGGGCTGGGGATTTGGGATGGAAATGCTATAAAATTGGGTTGTGATGATCATTGTACAACTATAAATATAACAAAATTCATTGAGTTAAAAGCTAAAAAATAAGATAATGTAATTTACTGGGGGAAAATGTAGATATTATAAATGCTAATATTGTTAAAAATAATACCTAACATTTATTGAGCATTTACAATGAAACAGACACTAGCCAAAGCTCTTGATTTATATTATTTTATTTAATCATCACAGCAAACTTATGATACAGGATTTTTAAAAATTTTAATTTATGTTTTTATGGCTGTACTTCCAGATATGGAGGTTCCTGGGCCAGGGATTGAATCTGAGCTGCAGCTGTGACCTACATTGCAGCTGCGGCAACACTGGATCCTTTAACCCATGGTACCTGCCAGGGATCAAACTTGCACCTCCAGAGCAACCCAAGCTGCTGCAGTTGGATTCCTAATCCACTGTGCCAGGGTGGGAACTCCAGGATTTATTATTTTTATTGAAGTGTAGGTGATTTACGATGTTGTTTTAAGATATAATGTATATATTCTTTTTTTATATTATTTTCCATTATGATTTATCGCAGGAGAGTGGATACAGTAGTTCGCTATGCTATACAGTAGGACCTTGTTGTTTGTCCATTCTATATATAATAATTTGCATCTACTAACCCCAAACTCCTAGTCCATCTCTTCCCCGGCTGCTCCCCCGTGGTAACCACAAGTCTGTTATCTGTGAGTCTGTTTCTGTTTTACAGATAGGTTCATTTGTGCTATATTTTAGATTTCACATGAGTGGTATAAAATATTTGTTTTTTCTTTTTGACTTATTTCACTCAGTGTGATAATCTCTAGTTCCATCCATGTTGCTGCAATACCATTTCATTCTTTTTTATGGCTAAGTACTATTCCATTATATATGTATATATATATATATATATATATATATATATATATATATATATGGCACTTCTTCTTTAACCACAGAAGTTATTAATAGCTCTAATTTTCAGTTGAGGAAGCTGAGGCCCAGGGAGATTATAGCCAATATTATTTAGTGAGAAAACATCAAGGTCTGCATTCCAGGTTTCATGCTCTTCTCTGCTGAGCTATAACCCTTATAGTTTATGCAGAATTACCTAAGGTGTTATACCAAAGACCAGATGAGGTTTTATGAAGATTTGTATCATTGATTATCTAAATGACTTTATGAATTGAATAGTCAGATGAGGGTCAGGAAGTTTGGTTTGTTCTTTATTTCTTTGTACATTTTTGATTTTGAGCCTCTCACTGAAATTCTCGAGTATAAACAGAAATAACTGAGAATTTAAATATCGGATACATTTTCTACACAATTATTCTTTTATACTTCCAGCTCTTTATGACTGGTAAGATTAATTGCTAAAACACATAATGTCAACAAAAATATAGCAAAATTGGATAAAAACAAAATATCAATATCAGGGGACAATTCAGGAACTTGTACCATGATTATTAGGTGGTATCAATCACTGCTTGATTTAGACTCACCTCATCTCCAGCCTTGAATGAAATATGTATTCTAAGTCATCATAAAATAGGTAGGATTTGTTTTTGCCTTATTTGGCTGTTAAACTTGCAGTTTGCCTTAAATTGCATGTTTTGTCTCCTAGTTAGTTAAATGCTATGATTATCTCAATCACTCTCTAGAGCATGGAAAGCTGTGAAACACCCTGTTTCTTTACTAAAAGAGAAATAACTCTTTTAATTCCTTTCTTCTACCCTTATTTTATCTTAACATTTTCTTCCTCCCCTTTTGTTTTTGTTTTTGTTATTCCCAATCCCTGCTCAAAGCTGTCCTCTTCTCCCTTCTTTTACTAATATTTTAAATTTGAATGATAATGAGCAGGTACAAGAAGAGAATAGCATTTCATTAAACACATTGGACTTTGCCAGATTCATATCTTATCTTTCTATAAAGAAAAGAGCAGAATGGAACAAATTAGATTTATTCTTCTTTTGGGGGCATATAAATTCAATAAAAATACAAGGATATTTCATGCTTACTTGACCACTTCTTTGAATCTGGACTTTGCTGTTCAAGTGAGGCTAGCGTTTCTTAATCTTGGTATTATTACATTTGTGACCAGATAATTATTTGTTGTGGTGGCCTGTCCTGTGCACTGTAGGATGTCTAGTATCCTCCCTGGCCTCTTCCCATATGCAATGCCAGTAGCATCTTCATCCAAGTTGTGGTAACCCACAGTGTCTCCAGATATTGCCAGATGTGTCTTGGGGCATAAAATGGCCCCTATTGAGAACTACTAAGTGAGATACTTCCATTCATAATTTTTATAGCTCTTGGATTTGTTCAGAACTTGATAATATTGCCCACTCAGCCTTATAGTATTTTAAAAGACAGATTTTGTAAAATTCTTTTCACACTGGGATGCAGGTGTAGGGCCCAAGGATACTAAGTTCTATGCTCATAAACTTTCATATGAAGGACACCAACGTTGGAAATGTACTGTAGGCAGTTCAGCATAGGCGATCCATTTAGGAAACAGGCTAACAGTGGAGGTGTGGGTTGGTAAATAGGCTTGGGGGTGATATTGCTTGAAGATGTGAGAGCGTGTAAGGTGGTAGAAGAAAACTATGTAATTAGAAGTGAGGAGAATACAGAGGTTTCAACTGAAGAGTTACCCATCATTCAATGTTGCAAAGGGAATTCTGAGAAATAGATAGAGGAGGTGTTAAAGATGAGGAAAGGAAATATATAAATCAGGGTAAAATATATTGCTGTGATACTTAAGTAATAACAGTAATAATATTAAACAGTTCACACACAGCAGTTACTAGAAACTAGAAAGAACCTAGAAAGAATATTTATGTGCATTAATTTCTTTTAATTGCCACAGCACCTCTGTGGGTAAACCTATCTCTGTTTTGTAGCTAAGAAAAACCTATCTTTCTCTATCTATCTATCTATCTGTCTGTCTATCTATCTATCTATCTATCTATCATCTATCTTATCTTTTCAGTACATCTTCGAGGTAAGTGAGGAAGAGCGTAAAGTCTAAACCCCGATTCTGATTCAAAGCCCAGCTCTGTGACTTCCTAGATTTGTACTCTGGTCAAAATCAGTTAATCATTTTGTCTTCAGTTTCTTCACTTGTTGAATGGAGATAATTGTGTGGATTAAATGAGTTAGACATTTTCTAGTATCTTTAATGATTTAGCTAAAATAGTAGCTGCTAAGTAATGAAGGATAGAGGAAACCAGTTGCACATGTATCTTTAGAAACTGGGATGGACAGACAGAGGATGGATATTTTCAAAAGCAGTAATTCATTTCAACATATTTCAGCTGTCCACTACCTAATAGGCACTATGGTAAAGTATACCTGTATTTTAAAATTCAGTGAGGTATTTGCTACCCTTAAGAAGCTTAAAATGTGTTGAGGCTAATCAAATTCATGTGAGCTTTTCAGAATGATGGAAAATCTTATTTATCAGAAGGTAGTTCACAGAAAATGTGGGAGAAAATAGTTATAAGTATGATAGGTAGTAAATATTTTTTAATAGAGAAAAAAGAATGTTCCTATTGGACAAAAGATACCAAGAGGAAAATGACAAAAATAAAACACACAAAAAGAAACAAATACACCTGTGATTAATATATCAAGTAAGTACAAATTAATGAACAAGATTTTAGTTTTCACCAATCAGCTGGATTAAAACTAAATTTATGAAGATGTAGAAAAGTGGACACCATCTTGTGACTAGACTCTGACTAGAAGGAAATGAATTGGTCCAATCTTTCTGCTGAAATTTTTTTTAATACATAATTTATGATTGAAGACAAACATTTTGCAATATTAAAAAGGAAGAAATAAAGGGAAAGAGAATGGGGAAAAAGGTAAGAAGAGAGGTAAAGAAAATATCTTCAAAAATTTAGAAAAATAAGTTTTTAAAGGTTGGTAAGACAGATTGCTCTTCATGTAATATCTAGAGTGGTTATTTAATTGAATTAACTGATTCATTGGATGCTAACCACATTTTAAATGGTAGCAACATGTTTTGCAAAACAGATGTGGCATAGTTCTATAATTTTAGGTATGACTATTGAAATAGAATACAAGTTTTTAAAGATTTGGGTTATTGTTTTTCCCAGTTATTTCAACTGTTCCTATTACATAGTTACTTTGTCTAATATCCCTTAAGCAATTTTTTTTTAATTTCTAGTTGTGGATTTGTTACCTAAGAAACTCAAGTCATTTAGTATATTTTTATGTGACAAGATGAACCATAAAACATTATCTTTAAAAGGAAAAATTATTTTTTAAATCTTTATGTGATTCATCTAAATAACAAATAAATGGAGGGATTCTTTTATACGGATCTTCAAATACTTAATAATTTCAGATTGAAAAGGATTTATCATCTTAAAAACACTGATTCCACATTTCCTGGAGAACCAACAATAAAACCGTAATGTTCATAGGTACATGAAAAGCATATACCTAAGAAAAACATAAATGCATCATCTGCGTTGTATGGAAATTCTCACAGGTTTACAGTCACATAAGTACAGATTAAAGTCTTCCGACTTTTACTTAAAACAGCAAGCTAAACTTTTTTCACTATTTTTTTCTACCTTCGTTGGACAGGCTGCAAGAATTCTTTATTGCATATTTTTCATGCTGCTCAATATTAACGTTTACTGAGAAAATAAAAAAGGTAGTGCATCTTTGAGTCTCTTTTAAGCTTTTCTTTTACATGGTGTGTCACATTAATGCTGCCCTACAGGGAAATAATCAAAGAAGTCTAATATAATACTGTGGTTCAGAAAGGAAACATGACAGCAGTACATTACTGCAAATTGAATTTAATGAGCTTCTTAGCACTGGCAGAGTGACTCTTTGAAACAGAAGCTATTCAATTGAGATCATTTTGATTATAATTAAATCATTTTACATTTACCACAGGGACAAGTTTAATCTTAATTAGACACTTTTACAGGAAGGTGAAGCCACATGATTTATATTTTCTTGATCATATAGTGAAAGATTCATAATGTCAAGGATGAAAAACAATATGGCAGCCCTTTCAAGGGAGAGCGGAAATAAGTATTCTCAAAGTTTTTTGAGGGGAATGCATTAAGCAGAGCAATGCCAGTGACTTGATCTTGGGATGGTTATGTACGTATCTGTAAGTGGATGGATAAACAAAAACAGTATTCATTCATTTTTTATTCTGTGGCTTTTTCTAAAATACTGAAATTGTGCTTTGTGTGAAAGATCATTAAATTAAGGGGCAAGAATATTAACTAAAGTGAATCTGTTTTGATTCAATAAAGTGAATTCTGTTTTGGTAGAGAGTACACTTGATTTGGATTCTGAAGATAATTCAAGAACTAATTCTGTCATTTTCTAGCTTTTTGATCTTGGGCAAATAACATAATCTCCCTGGACCACATTCTGTTCTTTCTAAAGTAGGACTAAAACCTCCCTTTTAGTGGTATTGTAATAATTACATGAGGCAAAATATGAACTTACATTGAAACTTAAGATTTATATATAAATGTAACTTATTAATATTAATTTTAAAAATAAAATAAAAAGGAGTTCCTGTTGTGGAACTCAGTAGGATAAGAACCCAACTTATATCCATGTGAATGCAGGTTTGATTCCTGTCCTCACTCAGTGGGTTACAGATCTGGTGTTGTTGCAAGCTATGACATAAGATGCTGTTTGGCTGTGGCTGTGGTGTAAACCAGCAGCTGCAGCTCTAGTCTGACCTCTAGCTTGGGAACTTCCATATGCCACAGCTGCTTCCCTAAAAAATACTAAATAATAATAATAATTTTGAAACATGATTTTTTTATATTTCTGTAATTTATGCTACAGGGGGCTAAGATTTCCCCCTTTTAAACATTCTTATTTCATACACTGCATGCTGTGTGAAAGTACGAGAAAACTACAATAAAAGGAAAAGAACAATAAAAACCAGTGTGTGTTTCTATAATTGGTGTTTTCCCAACCATGAAATATTCAAAGACTGTCTCATGTTTGAACAAAATGACATGACATGAAAGTGGATGGCTCAAGAGATTTCGTGAGGATTAACCTGTTTGGCATTAAACACAAGCTGTAAGTCTAAGCTAAGTTATCCTCAGTCATCTAGGACATTCAATCATTGCCTAGAAATTGAAACATTTGAAAAGCATCCATCTTCTTAACATCACATGGGGAAAATGGCTCTCAAAGAATACCATGGATGTTATCTAATAGGAAATTTGGATAATATTCAGATTTTTAAGCCATTTTGAACAAAAACAATTTTGCTAAGAAGCTGTATTAAAAACACCCAGATTTCAAGCTAAATTGTTAGAAATTATATTTATTTATTTATATTGATTGTGAGATAATCTGTTTGTATTCTTAGGTACCACAGTATGATATCCTGTAGCATATTGGTACATGTGATAAATGTGTTGTTAATATCCTACAGACTAAAGATTTGAATTGCCTCCTGTTCAGTCATTTGTACAAGTGAATATTAATTCCATCAGTATTCCTTAGAATGATCTTTATGTAAATAGTCATTTTGTGTGCATGTGTGTATGTGTGTGTATTTCTTGCTGTATCACTAACAGCTATCATATCATGTTATTATATAAATCAATTAATTAATTGCGGATATGGTAGATCTAAGACATTAAATGGACACACTTGTAGAGATTTTACTATGTTTATATTTACCTAAAATCAGAGGCAGCATAATACTTGGAAAAATGTGCAAGACTGAACTGGATTCTAACTTCCTTCACTTACTTACTGTGGGTCTTTTAATAAATCATATCATCTTTTTTAATTCTTTTGATCTTCATAATGAATAGGTCGGATAAGATGAATTTTGAGTTCTTATTCAATTTAAATAAATACACCCAAATTTAGTGGGTTTTCTGTACCATGTGTGGGCACTTTCTTTGCTGGGTTAAGTCAGTCTTTGCTTAGCCATTTAGAGAGTTTTACCAAAGATGATTTGACATCTTTAATTATTAATTAATTTCTGGACAGTGTTGTAATTGATCCATGTCTAGAAAGAGAATGAAGATAATTCATCGTATGTTTCCTACAATTCTTTAGTGTAAGATTTTGTTGCAAATACTTCAAAATTCTTCAACATTCAGGTAATTGTAATTAATGGAGCTGGGTAGAGTAGGAACACTGGGGCTTTAAGTTTATTCTGTCTGCTGAGCTGTGTGTGAGCTGAGGAGACTAAGTCGATGGGGTGGATGGTAGCAGACTCACCCGTGAAAACTTTCCTTTGGATTTATTTCATTCAAATATTCTTAGTTTTATTTATTTGTTTATTTATTTGTTTGTTTATTTATTTATTTTCGTTTTTCCTCCCTTCCTTCTTTCCAGGAAGTTTTTCTTTATCTTCTTTTTCTCCACTTATTTTTCTGTTCTCCTCTTAAAAAATAAGGTATTTATGGGAGAAGAAGGACAGTTGGCAGGTGGGATTGATATGGATTTGAATAAAGTAAAAGGAAGAGATGTTATACTTGATTCTCTGCTGTCACCAGAGTAGGATTATTCCCGAAAAGTCAAGAACTGAGAGTATAGAGAAGAAATAAAAGTAACTAATGAATATATGAAGAAAGTTTAACCTCACTGTCAATAGGAGAAATGCAAATTATACTAATAAGATACACTTTGTAGCTGTCAAATGAGCAAAACTTTTAAAATAATAATACATGTTAGGGAAACTAAGATGAAAGGGACATTTGCTTGTACTATACTCCACAACCATATAGAAAACAAGTTTTTAAATGTTCATTTGTTTTGATGTTTTCAAACATGTTATTGTGAACGTAACTTTTAAGCATCCCAGATGTGAACAAATATCTATATTAAAGAGTATTGCAGTGGTTTTGAATTGCAAAAAAATTCCACTTAATTTAAAGTGAAAATAATTAAGGTCAAAAGTAGCAAAATAGTTAAATATAATTATATATTCAAGACAGAACACTATATAGCCACTAAAAAGATATTCCTAAACAATATTTAAAGGGAATATGTTCACTCTAGATTATTGAAAGTAAAAAAGAAAATTCAAGTGTGACCTACAAGTTGTAAAATATATTCAAGAGATCAAAGAATCAAGAGAAGTACATAGAATCATTAATAGACATCTCAAAGTGTTTGCTTGGCTCTTTTTCCTGCCTTCTTGCTTCTTTTAGTATTCTCAAATTTTGTTACAAAAAGTATTTCTTTCATGAAAAGAAAGTGCTATTTGTTAAGTGTTCCTTAATTAGAAGGTAATAATAATTTACATCCAAATAGTGCTTTGTAGTTTGAAGAACATTTCTATCTCCTTCATTTTATTAGAACCTAAAAATGACTACTCTCCTTCCCAGCTTCATCTGTGACATTATCCTTACTTGAGACTCAGTTCAAAGTCACTCATGAAGTCTTTGCTAAACCTTCCAGTCATTCCTGTTTTACTTCTATCTGTTCAACCAAAGCTTTTGACACACTTATATTCTCTGAATAAATAAAGGAATGAACAGCCCAAATACTGTAGGCTGAATGTTCCTTTCCCTCCAAATTCATACATTAATCCCATGTGATGATATTTGGAGGTGGGAGCCTTTGAATGGTGTTTAGGTCATGAGGATGGAACCCTCATGGTTGGGACTAGCCTTTATAACAGAGACTCAAGAGAGTACTTTTTCTGCCATGGGAAGTTATAGCAAGAACAACCAGGAAGCAGGTCCTCAGCAGACATCGAATCTGATATTCTTTTGATCTTGGATTTCCCAGCCTCCAAAACAGTGAAAAATAAATGTGTGTTCTCTAAGCCACTCAGTCTGTGGTACTTTTGTTATAGCAGCCCAAACTGACTAAGACATCAATGAGAAAAAATTAATTGCAGGTAAGATATAGGATTGGTTCTGCTTTCTGCATTTTATGGATGAGAAACTGAGGCTCAGAGTTTCAGTTACTTTCCAAAAATTCAGAATAATGAAAATCAAAAGTAAAATAGAGTCTTCTAGTCTTCAAACTTTGTGCTTTTTAAAAATATTCTAATATTTGGAACCACGGGATCATGAGAGTCAATAAGGAGTTAAGGAATTATCAAGCCTTTTGTCCAGATTTGTTTTAGTCTGGGGAAAATACTACTTCTTAGAGTTAGTTAATTCATGCAAATATATGGAATCATTCTTTGTGTCCCTTTTAGAGAGATATAGAGAAATGAAAGATAGCAAAGTGTAGAAATTTGCTCCATTTCTTAAAATGTTTGAGAGAAAGAAACTCTTTGAAAGAGGTGAATAAAGAGAAAATGGAGAAAGGCAATGAGGATTGTGGCAGAATAACAGTGCCCAAAAGATGTCCACTCCCTAGTCTCTGGAACTCATGGATATATTACTTTAAATGGAGAATGGTAATTAGAAGATATGATTAAGTATAGGACCTTAAGAAGAGGACATTCATCTGGATTATCCAAGTGGATTCAATGAAATCAAGAGCATCTTTAAAACTGAAAGAGAGAAGCAAGAAAGTCAGAAAAGGAGACGTGATGACAGAAGCAGAGGCAACAGTGATGCAGTTGCTAGCCTTGAAGATGGAAGGCAACCGCTATCCACATACCTTTTTTTTTTTTTTTTGGCCTTGCCCACAGAATGGGGAAGTTCCTAGGCCAGGGATTGAACCTGTGCCATAGCAGTGACCTGAACAGCTGCAGTTATAACACCAGATCCTTAATCCACTGTGCCACAAGGCAACTCCACTACTAGCCTTCCATTGTAGGAAGCCTCTAGAAGATGAAAAGACTATAAAAAGAATGTTCTTCTAGAGCATCCAAAAGGGAATGCAGTCCTGCCAACACCATGACTTTGGCCCCTTACAAACCATTTCAGATTTGTTTTTGCCTTTTGTCTTTTTAGGGCTGACCTGAGGCATATGGAGTTTCCCAGGCTAGGGGTCAAATTGGAGCTGTAGCTGCCAGCCTATACCACAGCCACAGCAATGTGGGATCTGAGCCACATCTGCCACCTACACCACAGCTCACTGCAAGGCTGGATCCTTAACCCCCTGAGTGAGGCCAGGGATTGAACTCGTGTTCTCATGGATACTAGTCGAGTTTGTTAACTACTGAGCCACTACAGGAACTCCCCATTTCAGACTTCTGACATATAGACTATTAGATAAGAAATTCATGTTCTTTTAAGCCACATTTGTGGAGATGTATGAGAATAGCAATAGGACACTAATACAGCGTGTCCCTTTTTGGTTCAGGCTTTTTTCCCCTTTTCTCTTCTCCCTCATGCTTCACAAACTGGTGCTGGTGACACAGTGGGAAACTAAAGCACTGTGGTCTGTGCCTTCTTAGAACCTATATTCTGGCTGAATAAGATAATAAAAAATATAACAATGCATGAATACATCAGGGAGGTGGGTGCTGTAGAAAAAGTGAAAGGGGATCAAATTAGGATAAAGAGAATTGAATGACTCAATAAATAAATGGAGCCAACATGTGCCGAATTTCCTGTCTTGCATGCCAAGTCACCAGGATCTCTCTGATTGCCAGGAGAGTGACTTCTTTCCTTCATGGGGTTCACTGAACATTTGGCTCTTCCTTAATTTTATTAGAGTTAGTGGATGAGTCCTTCAACTGCAGAGAACATGTGCAACATTGTATTGTATACTGTGTTCCTAATACATAGTATCTGCACTGCAAAATTTAAGACAGAAGATAGGAACAAAATGGTAGGGATAAAGTGTGGAGAGAACAAAGGGAGGAAAAAAGACAGGAAAGTCTGGAAAGATGGAAGAAACAAAGGAAGGAAAGAAGATGACTAAGGGAATGATGGAAGGAAGGAAGACTACCATTCTGAAACAGTTACCTAGGTAAACTCAATACACTGTATTTCCATAAACAAGCTGATTTGATTGGCAGCAATTTGTGCAGTGTAACACTTAGGAGGCAACCCTCCTGTGCTGCCACACATAGATGTGACATTATGTATGTCTTATAGCTGTGGAACTATGCTGTTGCCTTAAAACAGACTGTCCCCATTAACCTAAGACATCTCGTTGCCTGTGGCACCTGGAGCTTGACTTCTGTAATGTTTCTGTATAGCCATGGGAGTCGATAAAAGAAAAGCCAGGACAACAACAACACAACTCTCTGGTGTTTTAAGGGTAATATATTATGGGCATATCACATACAAAGGAAAGCATTTAGCTACTCTCACCTTTAGCAAACAGAAATTCTGTTTCTCTGAATTATACTTGTGGGTGGACTGTGATTGATTGCTGCTCTCAAATCATTTATTTTAGAAAACTCAATAAAAGAAAGTGATGAAAATGGGCCAGATGATTTCCACAGAGGGTCAGAATGAAAGAGCTAGGAAATAGGCAGATTCGATTCATATTCACGCCTTATTTTCTCAATTGCTTCACTAGTCCTGGATGGAACACTGTTCATCTTTCCTTCGCAATTCCAGACCTAAGAGGTGAAGCAAATTTCCCTGATGTTCTGTTTATCTCATTCTTGCTTTTATTTCCTTTGATAAAGACCTAGTGGTATTAAAGATGGCAGGGGGTTTATTTTACATGGAGATTCTGGTTCAATTACTTCCAGCTACCTTGGTAGGTTGCCGAAGAGAGCTTCAGAAGGTAACAGAGCTAGTGTGCATTGCCTTCCATCTCCCAGGTAGCAAATGCAATTGTTTTGTTTTCCACGGTCTCAAAATGACTAGATATCAGCAGCTTACACCCTGCAGGGCAAATCAGGATGCAGCATAAAGTGTTCGGAATTGCTATGTTGGCATTGATAGCAGAACGGTAATAATAGAGTGTGTGTGGACACAATAGGGCTTTTGGCAATGTCAACGCTCATCCCCTGGTGGAAAATAGACTGTGTCATTGTGTCATTCCAACTCACCTTTTATTTTCCCTCCTCTTCCTTGACCTGGAGAATTTTTTTTTTAGGATGCATTAACTCCTCCTTCTTTGCCACAGACACACTGTGATTCAATAGCTGCCTCTGCCGCTGTGTCTCTTGCTAGGCAGTTCAAAGATTACTCTCTCCAATAATCTCTCTTCCCAAAGAGTTTTGTGCTCATCTGGTTCACCTCCCTGCTAACTCACTGTAGTTGCTCCCTAGATGTATGTAGCAACTAACAAATTCCTGGACTTTATCCCTAAGTGTCTAGGAGGGAAATGCTGTAGAGAAAGTCCCTAGACTAGTTAGTCCCCTACAGGCACACCCTCCTCGCTACCTACATGAACTTTGCTCCGTTTAGAGCTCTTCTACAATTGGAAAGCTGACTTCAGTGTTCTGTGCTTTTCAGTCATCTTTAGCTGACCAATCTATGCCTTTGTAAACTCAGTGTCTGGCATTGCCAACATTGTACAAATAGGATGCTAGTCATTCCATAGAGCTTTCCACCTTTGTGGCATTCTCTCTGCCTTGACCTCATTATTTGCAATATGATGACTTTATAGTTAACCATCTAGATTTTATTGCGTCTGTTTTATCTCACTTCTTTATATATCTCTGTGATATGGCTGACCAGCTTTTCACTAATGCCCCATAACCAACTTATCTAACCACACACACACACACACACACACACACACACATATCTATTTTATATCTATATCTGCAAGTGTGTGTGTTGTTAAAAACAACGATAACAATCATGATACTTTGCATAAAATCCACTATGAGACAATACTCATCTAGTTCATTGGTTTTGATGCTATAGATGACTTCCAAATTCACTTTCTGTATTGATCCCATTGTTTTGATATGTATAAGGAATTTTTCTTCCTTTCTTATTCTCCACTAAAAAAAACTCACATTACTACCTTTTTTTAATGTATAAGTTTCATAGAGAAGGTTCTTTTAATACCATGAATGCATTTGTAATGGAAGCAACTGTGTGGTAGCATGGGATTGGCATCGGTTGATGCATGTAAACCAAATAGGAGCCTATTTTGTCTTATTATTCATGTAATATCATAAATAAATTAGTCCAGGAAGAAAAAGCTGAGATAATGTGGTAAAGCAGTGTTGCTTGGAGTGATTGCTATGTGAAGAATTTCTGTAACTTCCTAAGACAGTATCAGCAGCACTCTGTGAACAAAGGGAATTCTTCAGGGCCTCCTGTTTAGAAATGATTTCTGCAATAAAAACTTTTCCTTCCACCCCTTGATCCTCTGGTGATCTGTAGTTTTTCTACAACTTTCTTTGCCATATTTCCACTGCTGCATATTTTAAACTTTCATATTTTAATTTCTCTGAATTATGACCCAAACATTTCAGAGAGAGAACATGACAGAGATCTTACTTTTAAAACAATATGAGAGTATGCTGGAAACTGCCCAACCACATGTTGGAAAAACTGATGGAGAAGTGAAGGAATCAGAGAGATGCTGGTCTTTTATCTCCCTCCCTTCATTTCTCCACCCTCTCTGCCTGGAGAGTGAAAAGCTCCACTGACAGTGTCAACAAAGCTATGATTCCACTCATTGGTCAATACACATTCATTTTCTGCTGAATGCCTAGGGAATTGATGCGGTGTATGCTGGTCTCTCTCTTGGGTTCATTTTCTCAGGGACAGTCGTGCTTAATCTATATCATACACATCCCTAATTATCAGGCTGGTGGGTGGGAAGTTTAAACCATCATTTTCCTGCATGGAAACTCAGATACAAAGGAGAAAATCGAAATGATAGCCCCCCCCCCCCGAAAGGAAGGGAACTTGTCACATCAGTCTTCTAAGAAAAGGAGATTTCTTTAAGAGAACCTCTGCTTATCCAGGGAGTCAGTGTTGGAACAAATAGTTGACACAAGCAAAAGACTCCCAAATTATAAGCCATCCATTTCAGAAACCAGTTCTTTAAAATGGATATTAAGTTAGTTTCAGGTATACAACATAGTGATTTAATATTTCAATACATTATGCAATGATCATCATGGTAAGTCTGGTGGCCACTTGTCACCATACAAAATTACTACATTATTGTTTTTCTTCTATTTTGGCCACACCCACAGCATACAGAGGTTCCCTGGGCCAGGGACAGAATCTGAGCTGCAGCTGCCACCTGAGACACAGCTATGCTACCGCAATGCTGAAGCATTTAACCCAATGCATCAAGCTGGGGATCAAACATGCACCTCCACAGTGGCCCAAATTGCTGTAATCAGATCTTTAACCCACTGTGCCACTGTGCCTGTTACAATATTATTGACCTTATGCTGCATGTTACATCCTGTGACTTATTTATTTTATAGTTGAAGTCTGTACCTCTTAATCTTCTTCACCTATTTCAATTATCTCCTCTTCCCTTTGGCAACCCACCTGTTTGCCTTCAGTATATGTAAGTATTTCTTTTTCTTTTTGTCTGTTTGTTGTTTTATAGATTCCACATATAAGTGAGATTATATGGTACTAGTCTTTCTCTGTCATACTTATTTCATTTAGCACAGTATCCTCTAAATCCACCCATGTTGTCACAAATGGCAACACTTCATTCTTTTTTTGTGGCTGAGTAATAGTTCATTGTGTGTGTGTGTGTGTGTGTGTGTGTGTGTGTGAATGTATCTCCCACATCTTCTTTAACCATTCATCAGCTGATGAACACTTAGCTTGGTTTCACATTTTGGCTATTGTAAATAGTGCTGAAATGAACATAGGTGTGCATGTAACTTTTAAAATTAGTGTCCTTGCTTTTTTCAGATAGAAGTGGAATTGCTGTATTATATGGTAGTGCTATTCTTAATTTTTTTTGAGGAACCTTTATACCCTTTTCCATTGTGGCCCCACCAATTTACATATCCACCAAGAGTGTACTAGGATTAGTTTTTCTCCACATTCTTGCCAACACTTGCTATTTGTTATCTATATGTGCATTGCTAAAGCTGATGTCAGAGTGTACCATCTATATTTTCTTCTGTGGGTTTTACGGTTTTAGGTCTTACGTTTACTCTTCAATCCATTTTGTGTTTATATTTCTATGAGGGGTAAGAAAATTGTCCAGTTTTATTCTTTTGTGTATAGCTGTCCAATATTCCTAATACCATTTATTGGAAAGGCTCTCTGTATACCACTGTATATTTTTTTTCCTCCATTGTCCTAGATTCATTGACCATAAATGTGTCGGTTTATGTCTGGGATGTTAATTATGTTCCTTTGATCTATGTGTCTTTTTTTGTGCCAGTACCATGCTGTTTATTACTGTAGCTTTGTAATATTGTTTGAAATCAGGGAGAATGATGCCTTCAGCTTTACTATTCTTCTCAAGATTTTTGGGCTATTTGGGGTCTTTTGTGGTTCCATACAAATTTTAGGGTTATTTGTTTTATGTGAAAAATATCATTAGTGTTTTCATAGGAATTATATTGACTCTTTAGATGTAATTCGGTAGTTTGGTCATTTTAACAATAATGATTCTTCCAGTCCATGACCACTATATACCTTTTCACTTACTTGTGTCATATTAAATTCCTTTCATCACTGTCTTATAGTTTTTAGTATACAGGTAGTATATAGGTTTTTCACCGTTTTGATTAAATTTATTTCTAAGTATTTCAGTCTTTTTGATACAATTGTAATGCAAATGTTTCCTTAATTTCTTTTTTGGATATATTATCATTAGTACATAGAAATTAAAAATAGGTTGTGTATTAATTTTGTACCCTGAAATTTACTGAATTCATCTACTCATTCTAGTAGGTTTTTAGAGGGGTCATCTTTTTATTTTTGAGTATTCTCAACTAATTATTGTAGAAATGTGTGATTTCATTAACTTTGTCATACAACTAGTTATATGCAGTAGGTTGACTGTATCTGCTACATGTTTTCTTTCCCAGTGAGATGTTTTCCTTTTATGATTTTCACATTTCTACTTACAGATTTTTCTTTTCTGTTAAGCAAGTCCCTTTAATATTCATTTTAAGGTTAATTTAGTGATGATGAACTTCTTTAGCTTTTGCTTGTCTGGGGGCTTCTTCTCTCTTTCAGTTCTGAATAATAACTTTGTTGGACAGAGTATTCTTGTTCATAATTTTTTTCCTTTCGGTATTTTGAATACCACTCTTTGTGGTATTTGTGCCGCTCTTCCTTTTTGACCTCTCAAGTTTCTACTGAAAAGTCAGCTGAGAGTCTTTTAGAGGCTCTCCCATATGTAACGTATTGCTGCTTTTAATATTCTCTCTCTGTCTTTAACTTTTGACACACAATAATATTGTGTCTTGGTATAAATCTCTTTGCTTCTATCCTCTTTGGGACTCTCTATGCTTCTTGGACTTGGATGTCTGTTTCCTTTGCCAGGTTAAAGAGCTTTTCAGCAATTATTCTTCAAATACAATTTCTGTCCCTTTCTCTATCTCTTGCCCTTTGACCCATATAATATGATAGTTAGTACACTTGATATTGTCTCAGAGAGCCTTTAAACTATCCTCATTTTTGTTTGTTTGTTTGTTTTTTTTTTTGCTGTCCTGATTGGGTGAATTCCACTAGCCTGTCTTCCAGAATGTTGATATATTCTTTTGCATCATCTGATCTGTAGTTGATTCCACCTAGTGTAGTTTTCATTTCAGTTATTGTATTCAAAAGCTCTTATTGGTTCTTTTGATAATTTTTAATCTCTCTGTTGAGGTTCTCACTGCGATCTTCCATTCCCCCCCAAGTTCAGTGAACATGTTTAAGGACCATTATTTTCAACTCTTTATCTGGAAGATTTCTGTTCTCTTAATTTTTTTTCTGAGGTATCATAGTGTTCTTCTGTTTGGTATATGTTCCTTGGTTTCCTCGTTTTGTCTGACTCTGTGTTTGATTCTGTGTATTAAATCCGTCAGCTACATGGCTTGGTCTTAAAAGAGTGGCTTTATACAGAAAGTGCCCTTTGGAGCTCAGTAGTGTGGTCCCCCCTGGTTGCAAGAGACAAGTACCCCAGGAGTGTCCTTCGTGTGTGCTGCACAAACCCTGCTATTGTGGCTGGATGTTGCAAGCCCACCAGTGTGTGGGAAGACCCCTTCTGTGTCTGACTATAAGGCTTAGCTGCAATTATTGTAGACACTGTGGTGTGAGGGAGAGCCTTCAGTCTGGGAGGCCACTTTGGTAAGGCTTCAGTGTTGGCTGAGGCCTCCAACAAGAATCTAATGTGGTGGGGGATTGCTTTGTAGGGGCTTTGGTGTTAGCTGAGGATGCCTGCCAGGACAGGCAGGGTGGGGAGCTGCTTTGAAAATGTACCGGCTTAATTGTGTCTGCAAGTGAATCAGGGGCATGCTAAGGGTTGCTATTAAGTTAGATGGGGAGAGTCAGAAATGGCCCCTGTCTGGACCAGCTAGGTAGAGGGTGAGACAAAAAGAGACAAGCAAACAACAAAACAAAGAAATCCTGAAACTGGCACCCAGTTTCTCTATACCCAGAGAAAGTTCTAACAGATCCCCCTGCCTTTGGGCACATGTCCTAAAATGAATCAATGAACCTCCTTCACATATGACCAAGTTCCTTTTCCAGCTGCTGCCTCTGTGCTGAGACTCAGAGAGACCAAGTTTCTGTGCATGCCCATTGAGAGGGATTTCTCAGTTTCCTACAGCCTCCCAGCTCTTTCTATATGCCCCAGGTTTTCAAAGGTTTTTATGTGGTCTCCTTTTGCTGGTGCAGACTCTCTGACTGGGGAGCCTGAAGGAGACTTTGGAGCTCTTGCTCCTCAGGGAGTCCTCAGAGGCTGTAATATCCCTCCTGCCTGTGGGTCATAGCACCCGGGGTGTGAATATTGTCCAGACCCTGTCACTGCCCTTCCTACCAGTCTCAGTGTAGGTTTTTAAATTTTTTAGTTGTGGGAAAACTTTTCTGCTCATCTTCAGGTCATTTCTGAGTTAGTTGTAAATTTGGTGTGTCCTTGGGAAAAGGCAAGCCTGGGATCTTCCTACCTCTCAAGCAAAGAATTTATTTAAACTGCAAGCATACCTTTAGAACTCTGGATAACTTTACTTAAAGTGCTTTTTTCCTTTTTCTTGCTAAGCAGGTAAGTGTTTGGTATTAATATATATTAAGCTAATTCTGGCTCTTATCCAAAGTTGTGACCTGAGGCACGCCCTAAGTTTAGCAATTCAAGTCACTTTCTTTGAAGGGCTTCCTCTAAACTTCCCACCTTGGAGAAGTAATTAACCTCATTACGCACTGATTGTTTCTTTCCTGCTTATTTCCTCTACACACCGTGCAGTTCTTTTCGTATCCTCTTGCACAGTTGTTTTCATTTTGTATCTAGTTTCATGAATGCCTGAAGGTACAATAATATCTAACTTACTGAGTTGCCTTGAGGTTTATGTGAAAAAACATATGTTGATTCCCACCTCCTGGTCCTGTTACAGCTCTGGAGATGCAGAGGAAATTGGATATTCGGGAAAGGGAAAAGCTTGGATAAGGTGCTTAGCCCAGCACTGGTATAAAGGGAACTCCCTGTGAGTCCCCTTTGAGCATTCCGGAATGTTTCTGTACATACTGGTTTATATTGGTGGCCAAGTGGGCCACCTGAAACTCACAGACATCGTCTCTTTGGTTTTTGGAAGGGTTTGTTTATTTATTTTTTATATGCTTGGTTTTGTTTATAGAATAACTAGTTAGCATTTCAATATCAAAATTTTTCATATAAAAATCTAGATTTCTTGCCGCACTTGGCTGCGATCCTCTATGTGTGAAGCTGGGTAAGAATTCAACTTTGATTTTGTCCACAGTTTGGAAATCCAACAATTCCTCTGTAGTTACAGAAGTAAAATAGAGCACATGGTCACAGAAGTTTGTGGGTGGCTATTTGTAGTAATGGTAATTTGTGAATGTTCTCTTCAGAATTCTTCTATTTCTTAATGAAAAAGAAGCCAGGATACCAGCTGAAAGTGAGAACCTGGGGAGGGACCATCAGAAGAGGGACAGCAGATTTCACTAGCAAATTCTCAAATTTCCACCACTCCTGAAGTGAGCAAAGAAAAGTCCAACTTCTTTCTTTTCTTTTATCGGGCCTCAGGTGCAGCATATCGCAGTTCCCAGGGTAGGGGTCAAATCAGAGCTACATCTGCCAGCCTACACCAGGGCCACAGCAATGCCAGATGCAAGCCATGTCTGTGACCTATACCAACACCAGATCCTTAACCCACTGAGCAGGGCTAGGGATCAAACCTGCATCCTCTTGGATACTAGCTGGATTCGTTTGTGCTGAGCCACAACAGGAACTCCAAACTTCTTTATTTTCTATAATCCATTTAATGCTCTTCTCAATACTGCATTGCATTCGGGGGAAAGTGAGATAACAGAGAATTATCTAAAAGGTGCCAATTTACGGTTTGAGTGTAAATAATCTCTATAATGTTAAATATTCAATCAACTCACAGTTTCACTCCCTATGAAGAGTTGTTCTTCTCACCCTCCTCTTTCCAAGCTGACATCCAAGTGTGTGGGGAAGATTATAGAGTTCAAGGGACTATTCCTTCTTTGTAGCCTGCCATCCTTGTCCTGGTCTCCAGTGGGGGATGACAGGTATGATTGCTGGGTGTGCCCAGTTTCATGACTGATGAACGCAGCTTCCCTTCTCTATACTCAGTCCTGGTCTTATGAAACTTCACCTCCACCTCATCCCCACCCTCAGTGATCCAACCCCCAATCAGATTTTGCCTGCAGTGCAGATGTCTTCATGGTGACCGAAGGTGACTCTCCTTTACTGCAGTGGTTTACTGCTTCACCCACCACTGCAGTAAACCACATTGAGCAAGTTTCCCAGCAAGATCCAGTCCAGAAACAGCTGCGGGGTGTGAGCCAGGAATGTGCCTTCAGACTTGTCTTTCCATCCACCTTCATCAACCATGACCACACTGCTGCCTCCCATATTGACACAAAGCTGGCAGACAGGCAGCCTTAGGGCAACATTCCAAAAGGGTGGTGAACAGAAGCTACTCTTTTTTTTTTTTTTTTTTTTTTTTGCTTTCTTACAAATTATCTTCCTGAAGCAGAGAAGTCAGACGTAGGTCTTTCCTATAAGTTCTGAAACCGGAAGAATCAGGTCTTTCATTTTCTTCCAGCAGAGTCTTCCAGAGCCTGAGCCCTCTTTTGCTTTGGGTACTAAGCCTCATGTTCTCAGTCTGAATGGCAGAAGGATTTTCTCTGTGCTATTATGGAAGGAAATGTCATTGGAGTCACCTTTGCATGATTCTAAATAATGGAAGCCCTGGATCAACTTAGAACTAGGGGTTAACAAAGATGAAACTCTATTGGATTAATAGCCCCAAAGAATTATCCTCCACACCAACAAACTCTTTCTTCTTGCTCTGTGTAATTCAGAACTGAGTTAAAAGTATTTGGCTTTCCACAATAGTGTGTCATTCAAAGAATGACTTTTTCAAACAATATTTCATTATGTGACTTTTAATTGTTCATCATTTTTGTCATCAATTGTCTTTTTGCTTTAATTCTGTACTGAGGCAATTTCTCAAAGGGCACAATTTTTAAAAATAAAAATCAGTAAATTGTACCTGAGCTGTAAAAAAATATGCAGTTTTGATGGGTGTTTGGCAGTTTTCCACTCTCTCTTTCCTTATTTCCTGATTTCACTTATTGGTGCTTTGCCCCTGCCTCTGGGGTCCTTTGAGTTTGACAGTTCCTTGTAAAGTGAGCTTCTTCAAAGACTACATGGCTTCTGATATCAACATATTTTCTCCACATTGTTTTTTCCTTCACATTCCATCTTTCACCTCTACATGTTTGCTTTCCTAGTTAAACAAAGATATGTACGTAAAGAATAGCTTGCATTTCTCTTTTCTTAGATTTACAGTGCAGTATGTTCTGAATTTTTGCACTAATTTCCTAATGTCATGATGGGGTTTATAACTGGCATGAACGTGTATTCTTTTAGAATATGGTTTAGAGAGTGAGCTTTGAAGTAAAAATTTCTTGGTTCTGAGAGACTGAATAAATCAAGGTACAGTGACCAAACAATGCATGAAAACAGAACTCTGACCCAACACCTGCAATAATTAGAGCAGGAAACCAAGCCCCTACTTACGTAGCAGTTGGCTCTAAACAGTTAAGAGTTGATCAACAACTTCTACTTTCCCTGATTTCCCCCCCCCCCCCAATTTCATCTTAGGACAGAGAAAAGCAACTATGCTCCCCTCAGCAATCATACAGGATGTGCTCCCTTCTGGTCAGTCTGCTCCAGCTTTGCCATGCCAGCATCCTCTGATTGGAACATAATTGAAGCATCCCTTTATTTCACCATTAAGCTTTCCAATTCCCCTGCCTGCCTTTGAGTCTGCCAAATGCAAGCACTGATAGCTACTCCCTTGCTAGAGCAAATTCTGAATAAATAGTGATTGCTTTTTCTCCTTTGGGTGGTCTGAATTTATTTCCACAGTTCAATCAATCCTATTACTGTCACTTATGAGTTATATAACTTTTCGTGTGTTTCTTAACCTTGATGAGTCAGTTTCCTCATTCTAAGAGGGAGATGTTTGTGACACCTACCACATAGAATCAAACCACTGAATAAAATGCGTGTAAAACTCCTAAAAATTGTTCGGTGCACTGTAAGCCCATAACAGGTCTCAGTATTTTTATCCATTATATTTGTTTATTATTAGATATGATGAAATAAACTGAGAGAATAAAAGACTTGCTTAAAGTACAGAGAGAGTAAATGTCTAAGCTGGGTGCAAAGTCTGCTTTGTTCAAGTCTAGTGTTGCTTGTCCTAATCCAAGAAAACTCTTCTTTCCACACAGAGCACAATCATCAAATGTTTTCTAAAAGAATGTATGAAAGAATAAGTAACTGAATGAGCAGACTACATAGTTACATAAGCTGCAAATACAAGTATGGATAAGGGGATCAATCATTTAATCAACCAAAAAAAATGTATGTGTCCAGAGCCAAACTGTTAAGTTTTATAAGGAGGTAAAATGATTTTAGACCTGGAAAGTATATTGGAGGTCATTTAGTTGTATAATTTTCAAGCTTTTTCAAATTCCACAATAGAAATTCAGAAAGAAAAATTTACCACAGTAATCCTTAAATGGTAACAAAATAAACTAAGCTTTAATCATAAGTAATTTTTGGTTTTAAGTGAAAGACAGAGGAATTTTCAATTCTTTCTTGAACTTGACTCTTGCTATAAATACTGTTTGTTAAAAATCTACCATATCAACCATAATCTTTAGGAGATGGTTAAATCGTGATCAAAAGAAGTCACTGAAATATTTTATTGAGACTCGTGCATTTTAGTTTGGATTCTCTCAAAAGCAGACCTGGGGACAAGGATTTCTGTACAAGCAGATTTGAGAGACAACCCCAGGAAATATTTGAGGTAGTATGGAGTGAGATAGGAAAAAAGTAGAGACAATAAAAGATGTATTGATAAACCTATTATTGTTACGGGCAACCGGAGCTCAGTAATTCTGGGAACAATCTGAGTGACGGTGAGAAATGTCTGCAGAATTATTCCCACGAGGTGTGAGGAGACTGAGACTTCAGTCCCTCTTGGATTGATAGGTGGTAACTCCCATGTATTCCTTTCAACTCTTACAGACCAGTGGCTCTCTGACAAGAGAACATCTCCAGCCAGAAAGAAATAGGAAGTGATAGGTATTTTTGGGAATTGTCTGCCCATGACCTCCAGGGTAACCAAAGGGGCTACAACTTGGGCAGGACGATGACTGCTACACAAAGCCTTAACCCAGAATAGCACTAAGATATTTGTTTTAGATTTGTGTCTTTATCAAAATTAGTGATAATATATACCACATTTTCTTCATCCATGCATCTGCTGGTGAACATCTAGGTTACTTCTATGTCTTGGCTATTGTAAATAGTGCTGCAAAGACTGTTAGGTGCATGTACCTTTTTGAATCACTGTTTTATTTATTTATGCAATGGAATAGTGCTTAGCCATAAAAAGAATGATATAATGCCCATTTGTAACAACATGGTTGGACTGAGAAATTATCATGAAGTAAGTCAGACTGAGAAAGAGAAATGTCATATATCACTTATTTTTGGAAGATAAGACAATGATACAAATGAACTTATTTACAAAACAGAAATAGACTCAAAGCTATTAGCTACCAAAGTAGAAAAGGGGGGAAGGGATAAATTAGGAGATTAGTCTTAACAGATATATATTACTCCATATAAACCAGATAACCAACAAGGAGCTACACTCAATATTTTGTAATAACCTATCAAGGAAAATAATTTGAAAAAAGTTATATGTGTATTTATGTATAACTGAATCATTTTGCTGTACACCTGAAACTAACACACAGTACAGTTGTAAATCAACTGTACTTTGATAAAAAAAGAAAAAATAAAATTATAAAAGGAAAATGATAAACTGGAGAAAAAATATGACAAATGATTTTATTTTACATATATAAATAATATGTAAGGAAATAATAAAAAGAAAGAAAAAAAAACCTGATGTCACATGAAAGTTGATTCATAAAAGATAGAATGGAAATGTTAATGACACTGGAGAGGGGTGTTCTTTATTCCAGTAATCTAAAAGTTTATTAAAACTGAGATCTAGATTTCTCACATAGGCTGCCAAGGGTGCGGTGAAAGCGACTCTCATTTATGACTGACGGATACTACCATTTGGAAAGCAATTTGGTCATCCATGTCAAGAGCTCAAAGTTGTTCCTTCCCTTTGATTAAATTATTCCACTTCTGAAAAATACATCCTGGGTAAAAACATGGAAGTATATGAACAAAATGCAGTTTCTCCTTGAAGCATTAGAATAGTTTAAAGCAATTAATAATCTCCATTGACAATATGCTGATGGTTAAAAATATTATGGATCCATAGGAAGCATATTATACAAGCACTCTGCAAGGAGATTTCACTGGCATGGTTTTGTTAATCTCATTTGTTTTAAAGAAACAAAGGTCTGTATGGAACACACAAAATCTTTGATATAGCAGTGAGGGCTTGGTATTTACCAGTTACTGTCATAAATAATTTTGCACGTATTAACACACTCAATCCTCTCAAGGGTTCGGTGATGTACTGTTCTTAGTATCCCCATTTTCCAGGTGAGTATACTGGGGCCCCTGAGACTTTAAGTACATCAACCAAGAATACAAAGATAGTGAAGAGTGGAATTGGGATTCAAACCCAAGCAAAGCAAGACTCAAACAGTTCCTAACTACTTTTCACAAGAGTATCCTTGGGATACTGGTAGGCCCTGGGCAGTGACTTGTTTCTCTCTCTCCCTCTGCCCTTCCTTCTTTTACCTTCCTTACTTTCTTCTCTCTCTCTCCTTCTTCTTTTCCTCTTTTCCTCTATGCAGACCCATCTCCACCAAGCTCTACCAATGGGTACCAGGAATTTTAAGGGCAAGACAACTCTTGATAGGCACTCATTCCAGGTTCAATTCATGACCACTCCAAATTAAAACCAGTCTAGAACTCCCTGAGCCAAGAACATGCACCAAGAGAAGTCACGGTTGTTATTAATGATACTACTTATTAATGTCGTTTAATACTATTAATGATAATTATTATAATATCTAATATTTATAATGTTTTCCATATCCATATTTCCTCAAATAATAACTGTGATAACCTTCTGTAGAGCAGATATTAAAATTCCATCGTTTGGATGAATAAAATGTGGATTAGAGAGACTGGTAGAAATACATTTGTTACAAGATAAGCTTAATCAGACAGACCTGGGTTCAAATCTCACACTTTTACCTGCTCACTGACTTCGGGCAGGATAGTGAGCCTTTTTATGTCTTTTAATGACTTGAGAACATTCATAGTACCAAGCCTACTGGTTATTGGGAGATTTGAACAAGATGATGCAAAAATTCCAGAAGCAAAACCATTTTTCTTTAGAATTTTTTTCTTTTTGGATTTGTTTATTCATCCATCTGAAAATGCCACTATAGCACCAATAAATAGTAATTATCTATAATCTTTTGCTATTGTTATAACTTTTAAAGGTGGGAGAAAAGCCATTTGTTTCCTAATCTTGAGGAGCTGACCCTATAAGAAAGGGCCTACTACCCAGAAGAAAGGAATGTGGAAAGCCAAAATCCTTTACTTGCTAATTTTTTCAGGATCTGCCTCAGCTTTTAAGTTAAAGTCACATTCCTCTTGGGCCAAACTCCACCCAATGACCATACAAGTCAATAGACACTAATATCAGTCAGAGAAGAAAGTAACAGAGCAAGGCTGTGGTAGAAGGGATAAGGACTTACTCATTGTCTAATAGGATTCCTCTAACAGGTAGTCTTTTCCAG
The DNA here is from genome assembly GCA_004024745.2 of Catagonus wagneri. Taxonomy (NCBI): domain Eukaryota; kingdom Metazoa; phylum Chordata; class Mammalia; order Artiodactyla; family Tayassuidae; genus Catagonus; species Catagonus wagneri. The sequence goes on from PVHT021183666.1 coordinate 10,161,272, forward strand.
AGTGCTCATTGGACTGAAAGAGATTTTGCAGGGTCTAACTCTACATCCTAAATGCATCTCAGCAGATGCTTCCTAGAAGCCACAGCCAGTTCACTCTTTAGTGCAGCTGGGAAAAGCTGGGTTTAGGTTAATGTCTCTTGATTTGGGGACCACTGACATTTCATGTTGTGCAATGTGACATGTGCATTCAAGGACCTTCAGCAATATCCTTGACCTCAACCCACTAAATACCAGTAGGAGCTCCCCAAGCTGTGACCACCAAAATTGTCTCTGACCATTGCCTAGTGTCCCCAGTTGAGGGCCTCTGGTGCAGGAAGATCCCAAAAGTCCAGAGTTAACTTTAGCTGCTCAGTTTAGATACCTAAGCTAAAGACAGAACTGGACTCAGAACACAAGTTTAGGCCATTTCTGATCCAAAGCTCTTTCTAGATTTTGAGTTAGAAAACAGAATTTGCAAGAAATACACTATCATCCTCTACTTTCTGACTGGAATCTCCATCAGTGAAAAATTCCGGAAGAAAAGATTCTTTCTTTTTCCTTTTTCTTTTTTATACCTCTTGTGAAGAAGGTGCTATAACCTCTACCACACCTCAGCCCTGAAAACTATGAAGTTCCTTTACCACAGGGGTCTCAAGTTTAAATTGTTTCTTTTTATTTGGTTGCTTATGGAAACACCTGAAAGTCGTCTTTGTTCTTTATGTGTGAAACTGTAAATGGGTCTTCCTCCAATCAAACACATCTACTAAGGTATCTGTCCAGTATAGACTAGCCTTCTTAATAACCTTCTGTGTCATCTCTTGTAAAAGGTTTTTCTTGATATTCCGCTCCCCTGACGTCTTCACTGAGATGGGGAATATTCTGTTTCTATGGCATTCATCCTGTGGCTACTGCAGTCAGGGCTTTAAGCCATGGCTATTGCTACCATCTCCTTGTATCATTTCCTCTCCTGCTTTGTGGACTCCTTGAGCATAATGGCCTGAGCTTTTCAACATTTGATGTCTCATTACTAAATTCTTAGCTCAGTAACTGCTTTGGTGAATGAATTAATGGATGGTTAAACCATTAAAAGCTACCAGATCACTCTACCAGAAAAAGAATTATGAAAGAAAAGAGAAGTCTTTTTCCTTTTCTTTAGGAGTTTGCTAAGTAGTTTCCTTATTCTGATCTTGATGCTATTCACAGGCAAAGCTAACAGGGAGGTGTCTTGAAACAGTTCTGTCAAATCAAATACATTTGCAAATGTTTGGGTCTGGCATTCAGTTTCACGCTCATCTAAATATGATGTGGGCAGCTCTGTGTGATAACACCTGACCTTAGCAGTAGCTCACTTTTACCTTCTGATTTAAGATTTCAAAACCTGATTATGGGGTAATAAATTTGCAATGCTGCACAGGAAAATCTGTTGCTGAATGAGTGACAAAAAAATTCAAATTCTTTTCATAAACCCCATTCTATTCATTGCCAAGCATTATTATGGAACAATAGTGATTACAATATCCTCAGGAAAAAATAATTAGTAAAACAGGACTATGCTTATTTAAATATTGTTTATCCAGGTATTTATTATAATAAGATAATGATCTTGCTGTGAATTAGCTATTGAGTGAGTTGCTCTCGTTGTTTGTAAAGTTTAATTCTATACCAAAAAATAATCTCAGGGATGTAGTCACTGCAACAGCTAATGAATAAATATGAAGCTTATTTTCAGACCATTTACACATTAGGAAATTTAGGTTTAAGACCTTATTATTTTATCACATTCAGTATAAAATTATAGACAGGATTTGTCTTGATACGTGCAATAATCTGCATGCATCAATCACAAGAAAAACAAGATTTAACATTTCTCATATATTAATACTGATGTGCAGTTTGAGTTTAAGCTTGAAAGGGAACAGAAGTATTTCTTTGGTACAACTAGTGTGAATCTCACTGTTTGAACAGTGATTGTGTACTAAACAGTATTTAGTAAGCAACAATATTTACTTACCACTGTGCTGAATGTTGGAGATGGGACATATAAATAATTTTAAAATATGGTCATGACCATCCAAGGCATAATACTTCTATTTAGAAGATATGTATATATCCTCTTCTCAATATATGTATGTAAGTACATAGATGTATATGTGTACATATATGTACATACAGGTATATATTACATATAATAAATACAGAAATGTATCAATAGACATTTTTATTTGAACTTGAAGGTTTATTGAGTCTAAGAGGTGTAATTCAGGAAGGGCCATGGCACTGTGTTTTGGAAGTTCTGAACTGAATCCCAGCTTCATCATTACTAGCTATATGACCTTAGGCATATTATCCAAATCTTCTAGCTCAGTGATTGTCAGACTGCTGCCTGTTAGGTAGGTTTTAAAAAACCTAAGGTAGGTTTTAAAAACCCCCACATGCGGGCATTGGAATTTTTTCAGGGTTTTAAATGAGCACAAAAGATAAAGAATTATTAGCCTATTTCTCAAGCTTTAATGTGAATACCAATTGCCTTGTTCAATAGGGAAAATGCAGGTGCTCATTCATAAAGCCTGGCCTTTCTCACAGGCTCCCAGGTGAGGCTAACACTGCCTGCCAGAGAGCCCCATTTCAAGTTGGAAAGTTCCAGCCTACAATTATGTCCTCTTGAAAATAGAATTATTGCTTAGTGGGCTGATGGGAAGACTAGCTATCAGGCACAGTACTGATCACATGACATGTATTTCATATAATACCGATTTCAACTCAACTTCCCGCAAAATATTGACATAACTAGGGCGAGGCATCCCTTTCTAGGATGGATTATATCTGATTCTTAAACATTTTATTGTAAATCCCTTCTCTTTCTCTCTTAATTAGGCAAAGGCTAATGAAGCTTATACACCCGTTTCAGCCCACACCTATCATCCTCTAAGTTCATGGTTCTTCATCCCGGCTCCATATCAGAGTCTCCTGGGAAATTTTCACAGCATACCCAGTGCCTAAGCCCCCACCAGACAGACTATTCAGTTCTCTGGGGATGATTCTATTTTGCTCCTATGATTGAGCACCACTGCTTTTCTGATTGTCTGCATTCCACTCACTTGGGTCTTTTATTCACTTCGCATGCATTGAGCTTCTATTACATGCCAGTGTGGTGCTGGAGAGTGGGACTGATAAAAAATGAGTCTAGGTAGCAATTATCTATCAGTATCTTGCTATCAATTACTTTACTATTTTTACAACTAATCTATAAAGTAGATATCATTGTCATCACTATCTTAGAGATGAGGTAACTGAGACTCAAGAAAAGTCGTGAAACCTGTCTAGGGTCTCAAGCTAGTGAGTGAATATGAAAACACCAGGCTCTCAGTCACATGACAACCTTGCTCTCTAGGAGGGTGTAGCAGACTGTGGGAACACAGAAGTAGTTTAATTTTGGATTATATTATTCACAATTCCCCATCTGGGATTTATTTACCTTTTATAATGACTGTTTAGTTTATCTGCTCAAGAGTATAAAATCCTTAAGGTCAAGTTTACTGTTTCTGATTATTATGTTTTATTCCATAGTATGAATTTATGTAATTTACTTATCCATTTCCCTTTCTTAATAAATCTAATTTGCTTTATCCATGGTTTTTACTCACAGGGGAAAAAAAAGGCTTCTAATGGGTCTTACTGCAACATAAAATGCAAAAGTTTTACTGATACACACACACACACACACACAGAGGGATTGTTGCTACGTCAAATACTTAATATCTCTAAAGTATCATTTTACCCTCCCACTATAGTTTCCAGTTATTCACATATTCTTCAGCATTTGATTTTAAAAAAAATATTGGTCTGATTGGTATCAAATTCTTTTTCACTGTTTTGATTTCTACTTTTCAAATTATTAAAGTGTGAACATCTCAGTATATTTATTAGCCACTTGTGTTTTTTCTTTTCAGTTTCATACACGCCCCTCATTATTCTTTAATGGTTTTATTGAATTTTTCTTAGAGACTTACAAAAGTTCTTTATGATAATCTCTTTAGACTTTGCCAAAATCTTATTCCAATATGATATCAGTCATATATCTATAATATTCTCTTCTGATTACAAGTAATGGATAGAATTATAGGCTGAAATTATTTTCTTTTCTTATTTTCATTGTTCTCTAGTTTCTGTTGTTGTTTGTAACTTTATTGTCAGACTGCTGTTCATTTCCATGTAACCTATTTTTTCCTCTCTGATTTTTTGAAAATATCATTTACTTTTGATATTTTTAAAATTCATTACAATGTATTCCTTTTACTTTATTTTACAATTTCCTTTTACTTCTCAGGATTCTTTATGTTCCTTAATCTAGATATCTATGACCATTATCAATTCTAGAAAAATGTATATATCAACTCTTTGTATTACTTTACAAAAATTGCTTCATATATGCATTTATGAACTCTTTTAGACGTACTTTGGATATTCCCCTTGAAAATCTTGGCTTTTTCTTAACTTTTTGCAGTTTTTCCTGCATTTATCTTTTTGTAATGGGTTATTTGTTAATTCCTCAATTCTATATTCCAGTTCACAAACATTACTTTCAATTGTGTCTAATTAGAAAATTAGTGCATACATTAAGGTTTTTTTTTTGCTTGGAGTTCCCATTCTGGCTCAGTGGAAATGAATCCGACTAGGAACCAGGAGGTTGTGGGTTTGATCCCTGGCCTTGCTCAGTGGGTTAAGGATCCAGACCTCGCATTGCTGTGACCTGTGGTATACATCCGCAGTTGCAGCTCAGATCTGATATTGCTGTGGCTGTGGTGTAGGCACAAAAGACAAAAATAAAGTAAAATAAAATAAAATTTTGCTGATTATTTTTTTTGGTATTTTTAGGGCTGTACCCACAGCATGTGGAGGTTCATAGGCTAGGGGTCCAATTGGAGCCACAGCCACCGGCCTACACCAGAGCTACAGCAACACGGGAGCCCCCACCAGACAGATTATACCACAGCTCATGGCAGTGACGGATTCTTAACCCACTGAGTGAGGTCAGGGATTGAACCCGTGTCCTCATGGATGCTAGCCGGGCTTGCTAACTGCTGAGCCAAGATGGGAACTCCTACTTTTAAAATCTAATAGTTCTATTTGGTTATTTTCAGCTCCTCCTGTTCCTTATATTTTTTTAGGAAATCATTTTATGTTTATAATATTTGTAAACATAGGTTTTACATAGTCTTTATTTAGTTATTATTTCAATTTTAAACTATTTGGTTTTATTTCTCTTATGTACTATGTCTGCTGAATTATCGTTTATGGTTGGAATATTATATAAGTGTTTTATAATATTGTAACATGAATTTAGTTTTACTGTGTTTCTGGAAATCACACCATGTAGTTCCACCACTTCTTATAAGAACTATATCAGCAGTATCATTATACTTGGCAAGGTTTCATGCTGATTTGGGGTACTAAAGACAAACAGACATGATACAATTAAACTCAGTACCTAGTACAGCAAGCCTGACATTTCAGCAGGGTCTATATTTTTCCCTCTGTGGTCACTAATTGTGACATGTTTCCTCAATGGCTTTCTGTACTGTGGGCAGATTTTTCTAGTCTGTATTTTTATTAATAGTGAAGCCCTTGTAGTCTTGCAGTTTTATGTAAGGTTCCCAAACTGCCTCATTCAGAACCAAACCTTTCCTACTGTTTCGCCTTAAGCTTTAATGAATATCTACTTCCTCCCCAAACCTCCGAACCTTGGCACTTATCAGAAACAGCTATAGCGTTATTATACTATAATTGCATAATTATATAATTATAGTATATCTATATTATATAATTATAGTATATCTATATAATTATATATCTATATAATTATAGTATATCTATACTATATAATTATATCTATATAATTGTATTTATATAATATAAATATAATATATAATGTTATATATAATATTATATTTTTTAATTTTTTTTGCATTATAGCTGGTTTACAGATTTCTGTCAGATTTTCCAACTGCACCGCGTGGTGACCCGATTACATGTACATATATGGATTTGTCACATGTAATTAGATATAGTTCCCCGTGCAATACAGTTGGAGCTCCTTGCTATTCCATCGTTAAAGCACTAGTTATCCCCATTCCCTCCCACTCCTCCCCCACCCCTCCCCCGCCCCCTTGGCAACCACAAGTCTGTTCCCCAAGTTCGTGATTTTCTTTTCTGTTGAGATGTTCATTTGTGCAGTGTTTTAGACTACAGTTATAAGAGATTTCATATGACATCTGTCTTTCTCCTTCTGACTTGCTTTACTCAGTATGAGGGTTTCTAATTCCATCCATGTTGCTGTGAATGACATTATTTTATCCTTTTTTATGGCTGAATAGTATTCCATCATGTATATATACCACATCTTCCTAATCCAGTCATCTGTCGATGGACATTTGGGTTGTTTCCATGTCTTGGCTATTGTGAATAGTGCTGCAGTGAACATGCGTGTGCAAGTGTCT
>PVHT021183666.1:10168747-10256196 GCA_004024745.2 Catagonus wagneri
TTTTTTTTTTTTTGCCTTTTGTCATTTTATGGCCGCGGGTTTATGGCCGCACCCGCGGCATGTGGAGGTTCCCAGGCTAGGGGTCTAATTGGAGCTGTGGCCACTGGCCTGTGCCGCAGCCACAGCAACGCAGGATCCGAGCCGCGTCTGCAACCTACACCACAGCTCACGGCAAGGCCGGATCGTTAACCCACTGAGCAAGGGCAGGGATCGAACCCGCAACCTCATGGTTCCTAGTCGGATTCGTTAACCACTGTGCCACGACGGGAACTCCCCCTCCAGCATTAGTTGTTTGTGGACTTGTTAATGATGGCCATTCTGACTGGTGTGAGGTGGTATCTCATGGTAGTTTTGATTTGCGTTTCTCTAATTATCAAAGTTGTTGAGCATTTTTTCATATGCTTGTTGGCCATCTGTATATCTTCTTTGGAGAAATGTCTATTCAGGTCCATTGCCCATTTTTCAATGGGGCTGTTGGCTTTTTTGCAGTTGAGCTGCATCAGTTGTTTATATAATATTAATATATTATATATTTTATATATTATAATATATTGTGTAATATAAATATTATATATGTATACATTATATAGTATATTATATATTATATATAATATTATATATTCTATAGTATATCTATATAATATACTATATAATATGTATCTATATTATATAATTATAGTATATCTATATAATTATATATATTTATATTATTACATAATTATAGTATATCTATATTATATAATTATAGTATATCTATATGAATTATATCTCTGTAATTCATTTTCTTTCTTTTTACCCAGCAAGTAGGAATTCCTTTTTTTCTTGTGAGAATTATTTATTTTTACATGGCAGTATTTTATCCTGAATTTCCAAGTATTTTTTGCAGAATTTTCAAAAACTTTTGTCTGTTATTTTGCCCAGTATAAAACTGTCACTCTAAGTAACTTGTATCAAGATTATAATGCCATTATAAAGTATCTTAGGCAATAGTCAAGTTTCAAATAATAGGAGTATACTGTACTATTACTTGGATATTTTGATGGCATTGTTCGTGCTGAGGGACCAAGACAGAGGAGGTGGTGAAGGTTGAAAAGGCAATATTAGGCTATGTAAACCTTTTTTGTCCAGTGCTCCCCAACACCAGGGCAGCATTGCCCTAATTTTACCCCATTTCATCAAACTTTTGCTTCTTTCCCACATTGTGCTAGCATGAGACAGACCACATGGAGAAGAGAAAGCTCATAGCTAGAAAGTACTTTCTTGAATATCCTTATATATAGCATTTGAATATCCTTATATATAGCATTATTCTCTTCTTGGCCAGTGTTTTTTGATCACACTTGGACCCATCCATCCAATTCCTAAAAGTTTCACACAATTCCATCAAATTTTCTCTCTTTCCTAGTATTTTCTACTTTTGAGGATGAAGACCAGCCATTCACCCACCTAGTCTTCCATTCAGTTTGGAAAATCTCAAATAAATATTTTTTAATCACTCAATTATCAGAGTCAAGTTTAGCGACTACCAGTAGTTAGTTATGAAAGAGTATATAAACCAAGATGCCATGGGTAAACACAGTGGGGAAGCATTACTTAATGCACATGCTATGAGTGTGAGGGACCTAGTAAGAACCACACCTGACAAATTTTATGGGATAATGTTTTCATAGAACACATTTGTACATTCATCCATTTAATAAATATTACTCAATACCTTACCCAGTGTACAGTGATGACATAAGGAGGTGCTTTTAGACCTAATCCCCATTTTTCATTAACTCCCTCTTCATTCTTTGAATTAGATATTACGTTATTCTCAGACTTACGTAAAATTCTATACAAATGAGACTTCAAAGACGACTTTACTACCGCACTGCCATTCCAAAGATTTCCTCATACGGAATGAGAAGTACTATATTTTATGCACCCTCCACTTTTTAAGTTATTGGATTACAACAAATGAAAATAATAAGGACCCTTTCACAAGGAGAATACTGTATTTTGGAGCAGATGTTATCAAAGGATTAGTAATAGTTGAGACTTTCTTATTTAGAAAGATACAGAGGCACAGCTTATAAGCAATCTGTATTCTTGTACTCTTGACTGGTTGTTTTGAATGATGGCTCTCCCAATGGGACAAGTGTCCATTTAGATTTGTTAGTGCGCATGCTCTACTAGGCTTTAAATGTTTTCTCCTGTTCCTTTGAGAGTTCAGGGAAGCATCATTTGAGGTTTCCAGCCATTGCTTCTTCTGCTCCTTCCCACTCAATGCAAAAACGTGGGTGACTTTTCATAGATCCATAGGTCAATGCCTAGATTGTATTAGACTGGTGAAGTCCAACACCATGGCCACAAGGTACATCTGGCTATTGACCAGTTGAAATGTAGCTTGTTCAAACTGAGGTGTGCTCTAAGTATAAACTGCACATTATGTGTTGAAGATAGTAGAACTGAATGTATCTCATTAATTATTTAATATTGATTGCATGCTAAAATTATATTATCCTGGATGCCTTGGGCTATTGATTGTACCCATTTCTTTTTAATTTTTTTAATGTGGCTATAAGAAAATTTAAGATTACACATGTGGCTCACATCATAGTTCTAAATCAAAGCTCCGTTTTATATCTGCTATTTAATAAAAAAAGCAATTATATTTAAATTCCCTCATTCAGTAGTTTCACAAAGTGATGTCCCATAATGGGAAATGTGTTACCAAGAACATAGTGGGGTAATACTAGAAATAACCTTGTGTCTAGAGCTTTGCTATCTGATGCCTTCTCCCTTATTCAACATTACTTTTAAGTTGATCTTCAGAGAAAAACATATTAGTATAAAAACTGGGAGTTCCTGTTGTGGCTCAGTGGATATAAGAACTGAACATTGTCTCTGTGAGGATGAGGGTTCAATCCCTGACCCGGCCCAGAGGGTTAAGGATCCAGTGTTGCTATCTAGGGCTGGGGCACAGGGCCCAGCTACAACTCCAATTCGACCCTTGGCCTGAGAAAGTCCATATACCACAGGTGCAGCCTTAAAAAAAAAAAAAAATATATATATATATATATATATATATGTATATATATATATATATGTATATATATATAAACTGTTTTAGGGATATGAAATCATATCTCTTGAACATTCATCATAAAATGTTTTATAAGGGAAAAGAAAACTAAAACCATAAATATTCATCTGCTTCTTGGACTTCCTATGTGCCTCACAACATAAATGTCTGTCTACTTCTTATCATTTTCTTATCACAGTTTTCAGGAAATCGAACTATCCAATATAAACCTTTTTGATTCCTTATGGAAAAAGAAACTTCAGATACTTAACAGTTGTACAGTTGTTACGCTATATAAATGGAAGGAACCAGAAAGTCAAATAATCTAAATCTGCAGATAGTCCCCAATTCTGTCATAAATTTGTGATTTCATATGCCTTTGCAGGGGTTGTGATGAAAGAGTTTTCTTTCATGATTGTTTATTATGTATTTATAAATAAGTTAATTGAAATTATATATTCTAGACCCATATCCATTCACCACTAAGTACAAAGGCTATTGGTACATTCAGTGTTAATAAACAACTTGTAAAAAATAATGAAACATGATATATGAATAATAACAGTGGAACTTAGTTTACAATATGCTTATTTAAATGAAATGAAATAGAATACATACATCTGAAACCTTTTAAACTCAATATAGGCTTCAAAGTTGAAAAGGAAGTAATCATTCAGAAATACTGTGGAGGAGTTCCCATCTTGGAACAGTGGAAACGAATCTGACTGGGAACCATGAGGTTGCGGGTTTGATACCTGGCCTCACTCAGTGGGTTAAGAATCCGGCGTTGCCGTGAGCTGTGGTGTGGGTTGCAGATGTGGCTCAGATCCTGCGTTGCTGTGGCTGTGGTCTAGGCCGGCGGCTACAGCTCCCATTAGACCCCAGGCCAGGGACCGCCATGTGCCACAGGTGCGGCCATAAAAGGACAAAAAGACAAAAACAATAAAAAATAAAATAAAAAAATAAAACAGAAATACTGTGGAAAGTTACTTAGAAAAATCAAAAGTACTATGTGAAGAATTATGATCATCTGGGATTTGCAGAACACACTCCTCCTCCTCCCAAGAGAGTAGCTTATATCTCATGACTATTCTTGAATGTATCCTTTACATCTCATGACCTTATCCTTTTATCTCAATCCCCTTTATCCTTAGGGCATTGACAGTCTAAGGTTGATATGGCAGCTCCATGAAGCCATCAGAAATACAGTCTTCTTCCAACTCTCTTTTACCGTTCCTGGGTTGTGTGTCGTATCCATATGATCCAACACAGCAAGTAAAACTCCAGATACTAAACCTGTGTTTCAGAAAGCTTATTGGAGAAAGCATAAATAATTGTATCATTGTTCCATTTAAAGAGATGTCCTTGAAACCACATATGACAACTCAACTTCCTACTTTTTGGCCAGAACTCAGTTATATGAACACATTTCAGTGCATGAAGATTGGAAAATTGTGTGTGTGTGTGTATGTAACTGAGCAGCAAAGACACTACTATAAATTGACCTTTTTACTATAAAGGAACATGAGAAAAGAGATTCTGGGGTCAGCCGCTAGCAGACCATGCCATGAGCTATACATACAGTATTTTTCGCCCAATATCAATGCATATAGTTCCTTGCCGCCCTCAAAACTGTATCCATTTACTGTCTCCTCACATAGTCAAATGATAGGCAGTCCTTTCTTGCAGTTCTGATATAATTGTCTGTGATCTGAAGACCAATAGACTGAAAACGTCAGTTATTAAATGCTACCTCATCTAATATATAAAAATTAAGAAAGAAAATTTAAATTCCCTTTCAAAAAAAGAGAGAATATGAGACACAAGGGCAGTCATGAGTGAACAATTGTCAGATCTGCTGGCAGGAACAGTGAGACTCCTTGCTGGGGTTCTGCCATTCAAGAGGTCTTTATTATCTATTGATTTCCATGTCCATATTTTAGGGGGCAGTTAGAAAACATGCCCTTCTTGAGGAGCTATATCTTCTGGAGCAAGATTAAGAAAACTGAAAATGTTTTTAGGATTAGTAATACTAGGCTATCATTTTGGTAACATAATTCCCTTAAAATTTCCTAATCCTCTGGCCTGTTTGCTCATAGCCTATCTTCTGTGTAAATAGCCATGCCTAAAAATCTTGTCAAAGTGTATTAAGCTCAACTTGTTTAATATAATCAGAGTCTGGATACGATATAAAATGGGTTCCAAACTGGATGAATGTAACCTGAAGAAAGACCTGTTAGGCACCTGGTAAGAAAGATGCATTGTCATCTAGCAAAGGGGAATATTTATCTTGTGTTGTTTGAAGGCAAAACAATATCTAGTAGAAGTAAATTATGGGAAGGTAGGTACTGATGAAACTTGGAAGAAAACAAAACAAAATAAACACTCCTTCCAATAACTGGTGCTGCCCCAAGTCTGGAAGTTTTCTTGGTGAAGTTCCATCACTAGTTTTCAGGGCTGTTTTGCAAGGGATTTCTAGTGTGTGAAGTTAGATTAGATAATCTCTAGGACTCTGTCTAACCCTGCCTTGCATGTTTCTATGATTCTATGAAGCCAAAGACAAGGATTGGACAAGTATTGATTCAGAAGAACACAGAGAAGCGTGAAGCAACTACAGAAAGTTATCAAATTGTCTTGCAAGCTGCCATGAAAGATTTATGCTAGTCCCTTAAAAGTGACCAAAAATTTGAGATTTTTCAATCTTCATCTTCCAGTTAACCCTGTGGTCTAGTTGAATTCCTGATACAGGGTGTTTTGTGGCCACCTGATCTACTTTGGATTCCTGACACCAGGAAGATGTCACCAAATGAAAGGTCTCTATAAATGACATTTTGTTCTTTAGGAAATGTGTTTTGTTCTACAGAAAAAGTGTTCATTTTTTGTAAAGGTGTTTTTAGTGAGTCTTGGGGTTTATGTTTGTTGGTGAGGAGGCATATTGTTTTTAGTGATGTCTAGATCCATGTTGGTATATTTTGAAGTTTTCTTTTTCTATTCCTTTGAGTGTTCACAGGAGCAGTTTGTGAGTTTCCTGTCTGTACTTGTCTGCAAATTCAGAGTTTTGGACTGAGAACTTTGCTTTTGATAAGGATACCCTGCTGTGAATAATGTTAGACTGAAAAAAAACAAAAAACAATACAAAAAAAAAAAAAAAACAACTTCTGGGAGTTTTCTTATGGCCCAGCAAGTTAAGGATCTGGCATTGTCACTGCAGTGCCTTGGGTTGCTGCTATGGCGCATATTTGAACCCTGGCTTGGGAACTTTCACATGCCATAGACACAGCCAAAAAATTTTTTTCTGTTTTCAAGAAGGTATACGGGATATTCAAGAACTGAATGAAAACATCTAAGGAGAGCAAAAGGCATTTGCTTATTCACACATTCTTTCACTGAGTTCTTGCATACCTACCTTATGTCAAATACTGAACTTGGCATTGATGATAAAATGGTAAGCAAGTCATACACAGCTTTGTCTTTGAGTAGCATCTAGCCCAGCATCTGGGGAGTAAATAAGTTGTGAAAATGCTGTGATAGGAAAAGAAATTGTTACTAGGGAGATCATGGAATGGGAAACTAATCTAGATCCAATAAATCAGAAAGTGGTACCATGTTGAAACCTGAGTGTGAATATGAAGAGAGAAGAGTGGGGGGCCGGGGAATCTGTACTTAGCTGGTTCCTCAGATCTCCTGCTATCTCTGCCTTAACTTAACGCTCATGATCAGGGCATATCTAGTTTTTCTGGAGCTTAAAGTTCATACAGTTTTTATAGGCTTGCTCTTCCTTCCTTCCTTCCTTCCTTCCTTCCTTCCTTTCTTCCTTTCTTATTTTGCTTTTTAGGGCTATGCCCATAGCATATGGAAGTTCCCAGGCTAGGGGTCTAATTAGAACTACAGCTGCCAGCCTATCTACTGCCACAGAAATGCAGGATCCAAGCCACATCTGTGAGTTACACCACAGCTCACGGCAAGGCCAGATCCCCGACCCAATGAGTGAGGCCAGGGATTGAACCTGCATCCTCATGAATACTAGCTTGATTCATTTCCCCTGTGCCACAATGGGAACTCCTTTATAGGCTTTCTTTAAGGAACAAATACAATATTATAAATACAAAATAGGGTACACAATTAAGTAGTTATTTCAAATGAAATAATCGCAAGAAAATTCTGAAATTTTAGAGACTCAGATTCTTTTCTTTTGAAGTCTTCGTGGGCCATTTTTGAGAAATGCTTATGTGGATGTGCTTTTTGGTTGCAATTGAGCTTCCCTCCCCACCTGGAACAATCTATGGCTCTAAGTAACCCTCAGTACTCAGGCAAGGTGCTATGCAGGTAAGTGATCTTGAAGCTTCATTAAATATAAAGTCAAGTCATCTTACCAGTGAACTTGATTTAAAAGTAACACAAGGTAGAAGTCCCGCCTTGTGTGTTATGACTTTTGTAAATTCTCTGCACATTTTTTTATTAAAAATCATCCTTCAATGACCCAGTTTATAGCACAGATTCTGATTTGACACCTGTGGGTTTGAATTCTGGTTCTGTTGGAGGTCAGCTGTGCAAGCATAGCCATGTGAATTAGACTCAGTTTTCTCATCTATGAAATGGAGATAATAACATACCCACCATTTAGAGTTCAGACAAATTTAAATCACCACGATAACCACATCGTTATACCATCATTGCATTATGTAATGCTTTTATCACTGAAGCTCATGGGGGACATTAAGATTTACAAAACAGACTCATGAACATGGAGAACAGACTTATGGTTTCCAAGGGAGAGAGGGGAGGAGGTAGGATGTATAGGGCCTTTGAGGTTAGTACATGCAAACTATGACATTTAGAATGTCATCGTTTCCCCATTGTGGCGCAGGGGAAACGAGTCCGACTAGGAACCATGAGGTTGTGGGTTTGATCCCTTGCCTTGTTCAGTGGGTTAAGGATCCGGGATTGCCATGAGCTGTGGTATAGGTTGCAGCCCTGGCTTGGATCTGGCATGGCTGTCTGTGGTTGTGGTGTAGGTCAGCAGCTGTAGCTCCGATTCAGCTCTAGCCTGGGAACCTCTGTATGCCTTGGGTGCAGCTCTAAAAAGCAAAAAATTAAATAATAAATAAATAAATAAATAAATAAATACATAAAATAGAATAGATAAGCAGCGAGGTCCTATTGTACAGCAGAACGAACTATATCCAATCTTTTCAGATAGAACGTGATGGAAGATAGTATGATAAAAAGAATGTGGGTGTATATATATACATGTATATATGTATGTATGTATATATGTGTGTATGTGTGTGTGACTGAATCACTATGCTGTAAGCAGAAATTTACACAACATTGTAAATAAACTATATTCTCATAAAAAAAGATTTGCAAATATGAAGATAGGCATAGAATTTGTAAAACAATATTATAATCATGCATAAATGTGCATAATCCTTGTAGATAATCTCATCTGATCTCACCCGGTGCTTTCTGCCAGGACTGCTATTCATCTGGGCTATTTGCTGTCAGCATCCATTCTAACTGTATGTTGTCATTCACATACTAGTTGCTGGATATTTTTAATACCATTCTTTAGGGCAATACGAGAGATGTTTACCTCTATCTTTAATTCTTAAAAATTTTTAAGATTGAAACTGTGAAGGCTGACCTGTCCAAAGACCCACAAATGCAAGGGAGTTGAGTTCCGTTGACTGGAAATGAACTGACCTGCTGCAAACACAGTGCTCTTTCTATGACATCAGAACTCAGTGGCTCTTTTGATGTTAAATCTAATTTCAGTTCATCTTGAAATTAATAGTGAAAGTCAATCAGTTAGGTAGGGCAATTTTGTAAATATTATAAAAGGCCATATTTTTGTTTCTTCCTTCTAGTGGAAGAATCACCAATGGGATCAGAGATGTTTCTGAAATAAAGAGCATTCCATTTTATTTTGTGTGAGAGTGGGGATATGCTGGAGAAATGACTTACGGCAGACTGAATGAGGATTGAGATTTGAAGGAACTGCTGAGGGAAAAAGTGAGGAATCCTTCAGCTTACACATAGGAAATCTTCAGTTAAGGAACATAGAGTAAATACAATTAATTCTAGTAACGAGCATTGATGTCTTGGTCATTATTGTTAATTATTTTCCTTGTAACCCTTCACTTTCCATGTGTAAGGTGCATCATTGGATCCCAAACCATGCAGTGAGGAGCTCGTATGTTTCTTTTGGGACCCCTTCAATCACCTCAGTGGGGGAAGGGGTTGAAGGGACTGGTAGAGTGTCTGGCATCCTTCATAACTAACAGCAGTGGGTGCCTATTTATCTCCTTCATATGTTGGACCTGCGCTTCAATTTTCCTTTGAAAGCAGGATGCTTGTGTAGAAGTAAAATTGTAAACTACTGTGTAATGTTTCTAAGTCTTGATTTTGAGTAAGTTACTTCACTTCTTTAAAATTCAGTAAGAACTGATTTCAGGGGTGGAAAAAAATCTCCCAGGTTTGAAAAACTGGTCAAAGCATGATATATTGTTGCCTTTGATGTGGAACAAGGCATCAGTGTTTGTTGTTCTGTTGTAATCTCCTCAGGGCTATATTTGATTGCCTGTTATTACACCTGACTTAGGTACCAATATTCTTGGTAAAAAAAGGCAAAAAGCTTCAAGGGATTATTTCTAAGAACTGTTGCCCCCTTTCATATTTTGAATTTGACTCCAAAATGTTGCCTAAATTTAAGTTTATTATGTAAGGGGATTACAGATTCCACTGAAATAAATTGCTTGGACATCTTGACTACAAAATAGTCCTTCAGCAGGCCAAACAAATCAGGCATAACTCCATTAAATGATATAAATAGTCAGGATCTTCATCTCTTGTTGTTATTTATTTTTCTTAAAAGTAGGCTTGGGTAATTCTAATTTTCTAAGAAGTCTATAAGTTGTCTTCTATTCTGTGTCTCCAATAAACTAGGACTATTTCTCCCTCTATTTTTTTTTTCTTTTTATGGACATCCTGCAGAAGTTCCAGGGCTAGGGGTTGATTTGGAGCTGCAGCTGCCAACTTACACCACAGCCACAGCAACACTGGATCAAAGCTACATCTGCAAACTACAATGCAACTTGAAGCCCCATCAGATCCTTAGCCCATTGGGCGAGGCCAGGGTTCAAACCTGCATCCTCATAGACACTCTGTTGGGTTCTTAACCCACTGAGCCACCGTGGGAACTCCAAGTACTATTTCTGAGGCTCAAATAGTAAGTGAATTGTCTAAAAGTCTGGAAACCAGTGTAAGTTGGAAAAGTCAGAGTCCCTGGGTGCCATTTTAAGTGTCACTAATCCTGACTGATATATCACAAACTGGCTATTTTTTTCACGAAAGCATGATTTGTCTGAGATTTTATTCTTCTGACGAAAGGCAACCTTAATTTGCTCTTGCGGTGTGTTATGTAAATTTGTTTTCACAACTCTAAGAACTGTAAGAATGAGATAAGAGATATTAAGTGAGGTCTGTGTACCTGGCAAGAATAGTGCAATTTGGACATTTGTAATTTATGGTGTTAAAATTAGTTTTTCTGTCAATATCCTGGTACTGACCTATAACCACAAAGACATAGCAAGAACTCAGCCCCAAAGGAGAGGTGGTTATAATATTTATCCTTTACCAACTCATACTCCAATAAGAAACAAATAATGAAGTCAAATAATGACTTACCAGTTTGAGACTAGACTTGAGACATAATCTCAGGAACAAGGAAGAAAATATTCATTTATTCACCTAACACTTAATGAGCAACTGTTATATGCCAGGAGTGTGATTAAGAAAAACAAAATCTCTGACCTTGAAAAATTCACATTCTCGAAGAGAAACAGATAATGAATGTGCCTAAAATTATTTTAGATAGTGATGGGTACTATGAGAAAACAAAACAAGGTAATGTTACAAACAGGGATAAATGGGAGAAAAGTCTATAAAGAGGTCAGGATTTCTCTCTGAGATAGTGATTCTATGCTGAATAAAGAGAGAATCAACAAATGTCTCATTGAGAGGTACTGGGTCAATGAGTTCCAGACAGAGGAGAATGCAAAAATCCTGAGGCAGAAATTAACTTGTATGTTATGTAAATGCAAAGAGGACCAGTGTTGTTGAATTAACATATAGAAGGTCAAGAGGAGTAGAAGCTGAAATAATAGAAGCAACATTTCTCCACCTGCTTATTGATTGAAAATATTCTATTGTGTGGCTGAACCCTAATACTCTAATAATTATATCCCCTCCCACAAGTCCTTCACATCAGTGTATCTTTTCTAATATTTAATCTTCTTGGATTAGTAGAAGGTGCTATTTCAAAGACCAGGAATGTATTTTGTGAAATTTCTACTAAAAGAGCCTTCAATGATTTAGAAATAATAGAATAATTATCAATGGCAATCACAGATTTTATACTACCTAAGGATATCACTATAGATACAGGTAGAGAAATAGATGCAGTTTGGAATTCCCATGGTAGCTCAGTGAGTTAAGGACCCAGTATTGTCTCTGTGAGGATGTGGGTTCAATCCCTGGCCTCACTCAGTGAGTTAAGGATCCAGTTTTACTGCAAGCTGTGGCATAGGTTGTAGATGCAAATCGGACCCAGTGTTGTGGGCTGTGGCATAGGCCACAGCTGCACCTCTGATTCGACCTCTAGCCTGCGAACTTCCATATGCTACTGGTGTGGCTGTAAAAATTAAAAAAAAAAAAAAAAAGAAAGAGGTGCAGGTGTAGGTATATACATTTTTTTTTTCCCAAATGCAGTCCATGCACTTTTTCAACCTTAATAAGTGCTTATAAGAAGTGGTTCCTCATCCCTGGTCTAATTCGATTCCAGATTTG
Source organism: Catagonus wagneri (assembly GCA_004024745.2). Lineage (NCBI taxonomy): Eukaryota > Metazoa > Chordata > Mammalia > Artiodactyla > Tayassuidae > Catagonus > Catagonus wagneri. Next base: position 10,180,665 of record PVHT021183666.1, read on the forward strand.
TAGATGAGTAAACAGAGGTTCACAGAGGTAAGTGACCAAACTGACAAATGGGAAATTGACTCATACCCATCTTTCCCCATATTCTGCAATTTTGCTACTGATGGTGCTACAATATATGCATTGTTTTGTTTCTGAAAGGTAGATTGATATTATGGGCAGGGTGGGAAAATGGGCAAAGAAACTGACCATTATTCCTAGAAAGCCCCTATTTTAGGCAAGCATACCATCAATGTAGCCACATTAAAAATGATGCTTGAATTGGTCAGACGCACATGCAACCACTTTGGAAACACAGTCCTCTCTCTAATATTTACATGTTAAGGGAGAGAAGTCTATGTTGTATCCTCAGGGATTTATTATGTGTCAGGGATATCACTTACCTGCAGTCCCAAAGTGGATAAACTGCCTTTTTTAACAAGGCACTAATTTTCATTGTGGGTGAGGGGACACTGAAGTATAGAGGAAAGGTAGCCGTCTATGTACTCAAGACTTTAACTGCTCCATTTGGTATATTTTTTCCCTCTACCCCATAGGGAATAGAGAATGCACAATACATTGTATGCGTTTTTTTTTTTTTTTTTTTCCGGGCCACAGCTGGAAGTTCCCAGGCTAAGGATTGAGCCCACGCCACATCAGTGACAAGGCCAGATCCTTAACCTGCAGAGCCACACGGAAGCTCCCATCCTATGTGGTTTTTGAAGTAGCATTTCTCCCCCCAGGGTAAAAGTTGCTCCTGGAAAAGGAAATAAATCTTCCTGATAGTGATGAAAATAAAGAGCTCTGAAAAAATATTGTTCTTTGCAACAATTAAAGCTATTATCGAGGAAATGAAATGTTCTGGTGGCAATGAGAATGTGGTGTGGTTGGTTGGGTTTATTAGAAGAGATATCATATCCACTATTCCTCTAATGAGTGCAATGTTATGCCAGAGTATTCTGGGGAGAGATGTTAGAATCTGCATCATAGTTAGAAAGGTAAGTGTAGCCAGCAGAGGTTTAGATGGAGCATAAATATTTATAAAGTGGAAAAGAAGTGCAAGTGAAAGATGACGGCCCCTCATTAAAGTGCCAAGTAGCACAGCCCAATCAGAATTTGAAATGTGAGTCCCTGCTCTGAAGTCATCAGTCGCGTTATTGAGAGTATACATGCTGATTGAAATACAATAAAATGTCTTGTGAAAGCACAGCAGTGCTGATTGAAGGTCAGTCTTTGTTCTAAAGGCAGCTACCACAGAACAGAGAAGTAGTAGGACTTGGCGGGAGGCGGGGAGGGGGGACGAGGGCGAGTGTAATTCTAGAAAGGGGAAGGAGAGGCAAGTAAAAAGCAACCACCAAACTTTCTCTTTGAAACATCAGCTATCTCAGGATTCCTAAACTCAGATCCAAAATCTATGAGCAAAGAAAAAGGAGGCTGAGAATTCTTTGACCTTGAAGATGAGACTGCAAAATATTAGCTTCCCTTCTAACTTTTTTGGTTTATTATTGCATTCGTAAAAGGAAAAATCTGTTTGAGTTTCTAGCAGGCTGCCTTCTGAACTCCTAAAAACTCATTCAATTCCAGCACATGATTAACGGATTTTGAATGAATTCTGCATGGAGGTAGTGATTAGGCAAAGGGAGATAGGGTTCATTCATTCATTCATTTTTTTTCAGTGATATAATAAATCAGCTTAAAGGAAATCTGCCAAGAAAGAGGTTTGACCCCATTCAAAAAGAGAACAACCCAAGAATGGACCACCTATTCAGGGTTTATATTTGCCTTTAAAAATCCAGCAACCATAGGGCCTTGAACCAGGGGCGTAGAGGTTAGAACATCAAAACAAGATCATAAACTGAGGCACGTGCCCTGGTAAGTTACCATCTGAGGCTCTGTATGCTCCTGATGTTCCTCTTCTTTGAAGATGGAAACCAAAAATCGATCCACAGATTTTCTCCACAGTATTTTGTCTTTGGGAAAATATAAACTAAAAGTGAATGGAGGAAGGAAAAAACTCTCTGGTCTATATTCTATCGGGCCATTACTTTTAAAACATAAATGAGATCGAACTTTAATTTGTAGGTGAGAGTTCTCCAAGGTTCAATTTCTCTTCTCCTTCCCTGTATTTTTCTCTCATTATAGATTGATTGATGATGGTGAGCAACAGAGCTTTTCTCAGGTACTGGTTAAAAAGAAAATAGTAGAAAATATGGGGATTTTGTCCGGCAGGAGTTGGGATGAGAGAAAAAGTTCTAGTTTTAGAGACAAGGAAAATGAAAGTAATGAGATGTACCCATTCCTCACACTCTCCAAACTTCATTTGTAACCTTCTTTTTGTGTAGGTCATTTAATATCTATGTGTTTATATCTGTATGTATATCACATACAGATATAAACACATCTCTCTCTCTCTCTCAATCTCATCCTCTCTCTCTCTTTCACTCCTTCTCTCTTTCTTAAGAGGGAAAGCAAATAATCACACACTGGTTGAGGGCACATTGGTTTGGAACATGGTCAAAGATAGACATATTTATCAAGTACAAACATTTCCATATTTTAAAAATTGGTCTCTGGAGCTACAGCCAATATCTTGTGTGATTTACTCTAGACAGACCTGAGAAGAAGTAAGTGCAACAAAATCTGGATGCCAAAGGTCATTTATTAAGACGTTTATAACTGAAAAAGGATCTTAAATATCAAATCAGTATCATCAGAATCACCTGGGAATTTTTTAAAAAATTAGTATATCTCACAATCCTGATCAATCAGTGTGCTTAAGTGGTTCAGACTTGCTGACTTACTGAAATATTTTCAAAGAAAACTTGGGTAACCATGATGCATGCTCAGAATTGAGAACTGCTGATAGATAACCTAACTTTTTCACAGAAAGGGAGTTATTTTAGTTGTCCATTGCCGAGTAACAGATCACCCAAACCTAGGTGCTGAACACAACATAAATATCTCACAGTGCTGTGGAGCCCCGGCGCCACTAAAGTGCTTTCTGTTCATTGTCAAACAAGGATGCAATTAATTTACCTGCAAGTCTGTGTTCCTTTCTTTCTCTCTCTCTTTTTTTTCTTTTTTGCCTTTTTAGGGCCATACCTGGGGCATATGGTGGTTTCCAGGCTAGGGGTCAAATCAGAGCTGTAGCTGCTGGCCTATACCACAGCCATAGTAACACCAGATCCGAGCCACATCTGCAACCTGTACCACACTTCACAGCAATGCTGAATCCTTCACCCAGTGAGCGAGGCCAGGGATCAAACCTGAGTCTTCATGGATACTAGTCAGATTGGTTTACACTGAGCCATGATGGAAACTCCCTGTGTTCCTTTCTGAAGCTCAGAATATTTGTCCAAGCTTTTGTGGTTTGGGGTCAAATTCCCTGTGATTCTAGGACTGAGGTGCCTGTTTGTTACTGGCTTAGCCGAGGGTGGCCCATCGCTCCTACAGGGCACTACAGTCACTTCTCAAAGGCCTTCTCACAGATTCTCTAAAGGCCATCTTACATATGGCAGCTTATGCCTTCAAGCCCAGGAGATTCTCATTCTTCTTAATGTAACATAATCACAGTGACGGTCCTGTCACCTTTGTCATATTCTGTTGGCTAAAAGCAATCTCAGAATCTTCCCACAGCCAAGGGGAGTGGATTATATAAAATTTGACACATTGGGGGTCACCTCAAAGTTTGTCTTCCACAGGGAATGAAGTTCCAAGGAGCTCAGCTGATCAATTGAATTTATATAACAAATAAGTATGGATATTCTTTTTAGTCTAGGTGTCTTTCAATAGCAAACAAAAGTGAAAATAAAATCAATCTCTTTTTAAATACAGCATTTAGGGCTAAATGCTAATATAATGAGCAAGCATGTGCTTCTGCACTGAGCTTTTCACAGAATATCAAGCACCAATTTATGAGCTTGCTTATTTTCCTCCTATCATGTAGGTAAAGTACTTGTGTAAAAATACTAAACAGTTAATTTCCGAAGAGCCTTTGGTCATAATATATGGTAATGGTTTGGGAAATACTACCTTCTGCTACAGTCTTATTTTTGTGAAGAGTGCAACCACATTTTGAATAGTCTGCCTTTGTGAGCAGAATCATTCATGTGGTCAACATTCCAGCCTAAAGGAAAGTTAAGTTTTTGGCAGAAACCATGGATGGCAATGTGAGTTGAACGTGTTTTCCGATTTTTAGCATTTTTATAGCTACTTGAATATTTTGGGAGTTAGCATTTCACAAATATGTTCAGGCACCTCAGGAAGTAAGTAGTTGGTTATTTTAACTGACCCTTGGCTAAGATCACAGATACAAGTCTGAAATTTAGTCAGTTACCATCTGGCTCTAAATCTCTAAAGTGTACTAATTTTGCAGTTGGGAAATTCTTCTCAATATTTTTTTTTTTCAGTTTAATTTCAAGTTATTCCATCTTGACACACCAGTAACAACTATGGGCATATGATGAATGTATTTGGGGAGGTGTCAGTGTTTCTATTGCATTATTAGTGCTGTTAAATACAGATGCAATAATGATAACTAGTTATAATTCTGCTCTTGCCCCAGGTACAGTTCCTAAAGCTAGTTCATCTAATTTCATTAAAAATTATTGAGACGTTGCAAACACTCGGGTATGCCAATACAATATTGTATATTCCTTTTTGGGAAAGAAATATAATTTTGTAGTTATAGCTGGTTCCTTATTAGCCCAGTTATGACCTGCTGTCCTTACTGGATAAAAGACAATGAGGCTAGAGGTAACTAGTGTCCTGCAGCATGTATGTTTCTCATAGTGTACATTTTTATATATTTACTCCATAGGCATATATCTATAAAGGTATGTGATATTATTTTATTTTATGCTTTTCATTTGCATAAATTTTATAGGTATGCTTTTTCAACTTACTCTTTGTGCTCAGTATTATATTGTCATTCATTAGGAATGAGTTCATTTACTTTGATTGTTAAATGGTAGTACCTGGTTATATAAGTCTAATAAGAATTATTTACCCATCTTTAATTGGAGGGCATTTAATTATTTACCATTACTCACGATTATAACAAATGCTTCACTAAACATCTCTGTAGATGTGTCCATGTGCTTATGTGGGAGTGTTTCTCTAGGAAAGTTATATTTAAACTTATTGTAATGTAATCCCACAGAAATAAATATATTTTATCTTGAGACCCAGTGCCTGCACACATGCATACATTACCTCTGTGTGGAAAGATACTTACCTTTATCCCTTTTCTACATTCACATATGTAAGTGTGCACACACACATACCCATACACACGAAAAAATATGAGTACAGTTTACTTTCATTTTGTATCCTGTTCTGTTGTGAGTCTATTACAATATCTAGAGACCCACAAAATTGAATTGGCAATCTCCTAATGAGTTATAATCAGCAATTTGACAATGATGGCATAGGCTATATACCTAATAACAGAACTATTATAGAAAATAGGCATCTTCAACTTCTTCATATTGATAAATTGCTCTTTAAAGAGAGTTTTAAAAATGTACACTCTGAGAGTTCTCATTGTGATTCAGCAGGTGAAGAACCTGACATAGCGCTCATGAGGATGTGAGTTTGATCCCTAGGCTCTCTCAGCAGGTTGAGGATCCAGCGTTGCCGCAAGCTGTGGCGTGGGTTGCAGATGCAGTTTGGATAGAGTGTTGCCAGCTCCAATTCAACCCCCTAGCCCAGGAACACCCATGTGCTATAGGTAGAGCCTTAAAAAGTCAAAAATAATTTATATTTTCACCAGTGGTTTAAATATGTTTCCATTTCTTATATATTCTGTTGTCTTCTCAATTCTCCCCATCTTTCAGGTTTTTTTAATTGAGGTATGATTGACAAATAAAAAATTGTATATTTTTAAGTTCTACAACTTGATATTTTGATGTACATTGTGAAATGATCATAATCCAACGAATTAAAATATCCATCACCTCATATAGTTGCTATTTTCCCTTCCTTTCTTCCTTCCTTTCTTTCCTCCTCTAGCCTCTTTTTCTTTTCCCTCTTTTTTTTTTTTTGTTGTTGTGAGAACACTTAAGATTGACCTTCCTAGCACCTTAGATTAAATTAGACTGACCTTTCTAATATGTGATACAGTATTGTTAGCTACAGGCATCCTGCTGTACGTTAGAGCTTCAGAACCTATTCATCTTTATAACTGAAATTTTGTACCCTTTGACCACCGTCTTCTCATTTCCCCTACCAGAAGCCCTTAGCAACCACCGTTTTACCCTGTGTTTCTATGAGTTTGGCTATTTTACATTCCACATATAAGTGAGATCATGTGGTATTTGTCATTCTATGTCTGGGTTATTGCAGTTTTTTTCAAACTGTCCTTGTCTGGATTCGGAGAGATATTGAGATTCTATGAGAGAACCATGGTCAGCTTGCACTGAAAACTGTGCATAAACCTTATAACACAGTAAAAAGTAGAATGCGAATTCTCCACATATGGGTAGCAGATATTTCTATAGTGTGCCGCCCACACTCACTCCCAATATCATAGAACACAAGGAGCCCAAGGCTCTAGGTTCTTCTCAACCCATGGCTTCACTGCTTTATAAAAAGTTGGCAGAAATCACTAAATTCAGTTTTTTTCCCGAGAATAAAAAAGGAAGGTTTCAGGAGTCTGCATTCATTTACTTATACCCTTAATCTCCTAAATCCATTTTCTACAACTTATTTGTAGGTCTGTTATTAAACCTGATTGAAAACACCCTACCAGAAGTCAAATTATCTGTCTCACCAAACCTTAAAAATAGAACAACTGTTTGTTGCCTGACATAGTTCTTTGTGCTTGTCTCTTAAAAGTGTAGAAGGGTTTGTCTATAAAATCATTAGGCTTGATTTTTGTTTGGAATAGGGGGAATTTAAGGAAGGGGGAGATAGGTGATTGTGCTTATTGGAGAATATATTATTTCTTCCAGTTCAGTTTATTTAATGGACATTAGTTTATTCACATTTTCTACGCATTCTTTAGTCAGTTTTGGTATTTTTAGGTTTTTCTTATAATTTTCTTTTAACAAGCTTTCTAATACTTTGGCGTAAAACTGGCATGATACGCTACTACAATTTTTAAATGACAATTTTATTTCTAATTATAGCCTGCTGTTTCTCTGAATTATTTCAGTTATTTCAAATGTCCATTTTTCACTATTTGTTCATTTGTTTTTCATAGAAAGAGATTTACTCTTGCTAAAAATCTCTGTGATCTCTTTGTCATTGTTGCTATTTTCTTTAATTTCTGCATTCATCTGAAACTTTTTTCCAATTGGTTTTCACATCTTCCTTTTTTAAAAAAAATCTAACTTTAGTTAGATGCAAAGCTCACTGATTGCCATATCTTTTCCCTTGTAATATCTGTATTTAATAAAAGCTTAAATTGTCGTGCTAGATGGTCTCATCGTTGCATCCCTTAAATATTAAAAATAGGAGTTCCTGTGGTGGCTCAGTAGTTAACAAACCCGTCTAGTAACCGTGAGATTGAGGGTTTGATCCCTGTCCTCGCTCAGTGGGTTAAGGATCTGGCACTGCTGTGAACTGTGGTGTATGCTACAGACGCGGTTTGGATTCTGCATGGCCGTGGCTGAGGCGTAAGCTGGCGGCTACAGCTCTGATTCAACCCCTGGCCTGGGAACCTCCATATGCTGTGGGTATGGCCCTAAAAAAGACAAAAACAAAACAAACAAAAAACCGATAAATATTAAAAAATACACAGTCCACACACAACTATGTGAATGCACTTGGTGCCACCAAAATGTTTGCTTAGAAATGGTTAAAATGTTAAGTTTAACTTATGTTTATTTTACTTTAGTAAAAATGGTGGAAAACCAAAAAAAAAAGTACACCCTCCTCATTGTCATTCTTCCAAATATTTTATAGTATCAAGTATAATTTATCTTGTTTTATATAAATATTTAGTTTGCCAAAGTGCTCTACAAAGTCAGTTAGGTTCAGTTCATTCATTGGGTTCAAATCTTCTGTAAATTTAGTGTTTTGATGAGACAAAATCATCAACAGGATTGGAACAAGTTTTAGTCTTGCAGAGAATCTTTATGTTTGCTTTGTAGATACTGTTCCTTTGTTTCTTATGATTTGTCTCAATGTTTTTAACTGACCAATTGAGTTGTGTTAAAATCTCTATAAGATCGACTATTTGTCCTTTTAGTTCTGTCGTTTTTAGCTTTATATATCTGGGGGCCATGCTGTTGTTGTTAGGTGCGTTCAGATTTAGAAATGGTATAGAGCTTACAGCTGCATACCTTCAGGCTTTGTAGAGATTCTCTCTGGCCAGGGTCTTGCCTGTCTCTATTCGAATATGCATCACACTTGGCTCATCCCACGGGCTAGATTCCCTTCTACTTTCTTACATCTGGCAGTCCCTCCTCTACCTTATTTTTCTTTATCGATGTGTATTTATTATTGTCTTTCTTAGACACTTGTCCAACATTTCTATTTGTTCTGTAATGGGAGGTATATCTAGGTTAGTTCAATCTCCTTTATGGTCAGAATCAAGGATCCAACTCATAGTAACTTACTCAAAGTAAGAATTCACATTCTACATCCGTAAATCTTACATAAGGGACTCTTATTTCAAATAAAATAGGAAAAAATAAAATCTTTATTGTTGTTCTATATTAGGAGATCTAATTTACCAAATTATTTCAGAAGTAGCCATTTATTAGTACTATTACCAATACCAGTAACGTCCTTACTGGTACCCTTTCTACCTAAAGTAATAATAGAGAGTAACTAATATTTATGCCATGCATACTCTGTGCTAGCTACATTTTAAACTGCCTTAACTGTATCAACGCTTCACTTAATCTTCATACAAATGCTATGATCTAAATGTTACCACTATTCTTCATTTACAAATCAAGAAACTGATGGAAGTGACCTTGAAAAACTAGAGAAATGGCTTTCCAAACAAAACAATGACAGTTAAAAGGGGTTCAAATCATACATCTCAAAGCCAGGATTACACTTTAGATCTATGGGAGCAGACAAATTACTTAGCAGAAGGATACTTGGAGTCATGCCTGCATACTATGAACACAGACAGATAAAGAATGTTGGCACATCGAATGCATTAGTTAAAGTGATATTCGGTGCTTTTATTTTCTCTCCATCTTGTTACAGTTTGTGTCATTGGCTTAGCACTACTTAGGAGAAGGGCACCCAACGGGCTGGTGAAAATGATAGTTTTTAAACTATTGTTGTGCCTTGTTTTTTCAGAGTGACTTGGGAATTGCTGGGGGCAGGTGGGTAGGCAGGAAGGAGGGAAAAGTAAATAAAAAGCCCCTGATTTATTGTTTCAGCTTTAATAAAACTCAACTTGCATCAATTTTATTAAAAAAAAAAGATAGAGGAAAGAAAAGAAACTGAGTAATAGACGTTAAATAACTTACCCAAGATTTCTTACTTGTTAAATAGCAGAGGCAGCACCTGAACTCAGATGATCCGGCTCTGAAGCCCTCTTCTTCATCACAACACCAGGACTTCATTTAAGTTCCTGCTCTGGGCTCCATCCTTTAAAAGGACCCAAGTAGGATTTCTCCAGACAGTTCTCTTTTCACAGACATGAACTTCATGGAGCTAAGGGGACATGCCCACCTGGAGTCCCCAGCCACCTTTTAGTCCATGTCTTAGTGTTAGTTAATCCTGGAATTGCCTGTCCAAACTGGTTTTCCATGTCTGCATGGGTCTCTTCCCTTAGTGTGTACTCCAGAGGGAAGATATCGGTACTTCAGTGTGTATCTATAAGCTCAAAGGTGGCTTTGGAGCTGGGACATGTCAGTTGGAGTGTCGACATGCAGGCCTCTGAGGTCCTTTATACAAAGCCAGACTTAACAGTGGTAGGAGGATCTGGCAGGGATGGGCAGAAGTAGAGGACTTGGGGCAGGACGATATGGCGGGGGGGTGGGGAGCGGGGAGAAGACATGGTACCAAGGGCTGCCTCTCCCTAGGCCACGTCCCAGTATAAAGCTCTAAGGCCTCTGAGAATTCGAAGTTTGCAAATACCGTTTGGGGATTATAAAAATGACACAATGGCTTTGTCTCTAACTTTGAAATATTCAGTCATTTGAATGTGAGCTTCCTTCATTTGGCGGCTGCTGATGCTGAGAGGGAGGCCTTGTAAACACATGCTGCCAGGCCCTGGACTCACCTCTGCTATAGATGCTTCACACTCCTTCCTTCAACCAGATGTAAAGACGTGGCTCTCAAATACGGATTTCATTCTTTACTGCTTCCTGAAAATTCTCTGGTTTCTCTTTTTTTTTAATTTCTCTTTGGAGTTTGCATTTGGGGTTGTGGGTGACAAGGTAGGGGTATTGTTGAGCCAGAGACTTCTAACAAACTCAGAAGACTGCTATTTTATCTGTATGTTACCTGATAGATTATATAACATTTAGGAGGATAAGTTAAAAAAAGAAAAAGAAAAAGCTTGTGGATAAATGAAAAATAACAACCACCCTTAATTTAGCGTGTATCTTATGCCAGAAGCAGTGCCTTTTGCATTCCATAGGTCATCTCATTTAATATTACAATAAGCTTTTTAGGTAAATACCATTATTATACCCTTTTGCATATGAAGAAACAACTCAGAAAATAATGACCTCAAGCTGACAAAGTCAGTGATGGCCACCTGGATTTGAATGAAGGCCATATGACTTTATGATGAGTATTGATGGTTGTAAAGTTATTTGCTTTCCTAGGAATCAATGAATGAATGAAAAAATAGCCATGATTTTCCTTAAAGTTCAGCTTATCCTAAAAACCTAGTTGAGACAGTGATTGGATGTAGCATAATCTTATGCCCTGCACATCTCATTTTGATGTTTTTCTGGGCAGGAGGGACTTGAAAAACTAACGAGAGAACATAAGCATATTTAAACTCAGATTTTGTTTCATAACATTGGGAAATAGACTCTGGGAACGAATGAAAGAAAGATATACATTGAAATCAGTTTCTCTTTTGAAGTCAAGGCATTAATATATTCATTACTGAGTTAGAAGAATTGTGATTATTTATCATATTTCTGATTGTAGACACCAGATATGATATTGTCATTATAACTATAACAACAGTTCATAATTGTATGTTTATGTCAAAAGTCCTTTTGAGATTTGGAATGCTGATGACACAAATAATATAGAAGAAACTTTTATTCCTTTATATTCAATAAAACAATATCGGAAGATGATACATTCCTTCTTCCTTATGGTTAACTATTTGTGTCTCATGATTCTCTATTAAATTTATCCTTGGTTGGGATATAATTTGCGAAGATTCTGTCTTTAGCATTAGTGTCTCTGCTTTGGCTTTCATTATAATTCATGTGTTTACACTTAAGTGGCAAAAATGTATACTTTCAGAATAATCACAGTAAATGGATACACAGCAACTGTCAGGTTTGAAAGGGGAGAGGTCAAATATGCAAAAGATGCTCCATGTATTAACATCAGGCCTTGAACCTGGGGGAGCATCAGTGTCTTTTGGACTCTGAGAATCAGGAAAGAAACACTTGACACTTTACTTCCCTTTACTCATGCTCTGGGTTATACTCTGCAGAGTCTACAGCATCACTTGGCAAAATGTACATCTTCGAGACAGAGAATCAAGCCCTTGTTAGAACAGACCCCTAAGACAGATCTGCAGCCAAATGAGAAGAGTTCTGACTGTTTATGAGCTTTAGTATTTAAAGCAGAATATTGTAGCACTAGACATAGCAATGAAACCGGGCACAGCCTTGTGTGGCTCCTGGGTGCAAAAGCTTTTCTGTGCCCCCCATTTCTTGCTCTTAGGAAATGTGCCTCATTCAGCTACCATGACCTTCCCTGAGTTGCTAGGAACAGGTTCAGATTGTTGCTGATCAGGGAAGGGAGGGGATGCAAAGACAAGGGAGGAAAAGTCAAGGAACAATAGTACAGCCTTGGGGCAGGATCCTGGTTCCCTCACAAGGGATACACAAAATAATATAGGCGTCTTATACTCCTGAGAGCAAAGTTATATTCCTTATGCTTCTTTCAGAAATGAATACTTTAAACCTGAACGTCTTAGAGTCCTTCCTTGTTCTTCTCCCTGGCTTAATTGCACCCTAAACACAATCACCCATAAACTAAAGATTAGGCGCCCTGAGCACAATTGCCTGTGGGTTAAAGATTACTAGCCCATGATGTTTTTCAGGAATTTTCCTAGTTTTGTTCTAATCGCTGATCAATGTGCCCTTTTTAAAAGTTCTGTTATTCCAGGCAATAACCTAGATCACCATCATGATCATACCGAGATCTCCTGACTCCAGTTTTGATGACTAAGATTCCCCCAAAGAAAGAAGAATGCATGTTTATCCCAATCCAGATTCCTATCTGACAACCTGTTTTTCTCCTTTTTACTATAAAATTCCTTGCAATTCTTTTTAATGGGGGGGTGCACAGTCTTTTGGGCATTTGCCTGCTGTGACTCTCCTTTGCCTAGCAAAGCAATAAAGCTATCTTTTTTCTCCTTTACCCCAAACTCTGTCTCTGCATTTCAATTAGGCATCATCAGACAGAGGCTAATTTTTCGTCAGCAGTGCTTTTACTTCTCATATCAAGCCAGGATGCTAGGCAGGAGTAGACGATTATAAATTTCTAGAGATCTGAAGCCACATCTGCCCACTGTTGGACTCTAAAACATTGCCCTTCCTTTGATATGCAGGACACATATAAGGAAGAGTTAGTGTTTTTCCTGGCCTAGTGTTCACTGAAAGGTAAATTCCTTTATTTTAATGATGTGGTTCAGTTTTTTAAGGAAATGCCAGCTCTTTGATTCAGACTATGGGAAGACCACTGTGACTGAGCACATCCAAGGAAATATCCAGTTGCATCCTACTTCTGTCTGCAAAATCTGACTTTATCATTAAATTGAGAGACGAAACCTATGGCAGTTGAAACTTAACGCTCCCTTCTCGCTTCTGTAACATTGCTTGCTTGCTAAATATCAGTTGTGACAGTGTTTCGCAACAAAGGGTTAATAAAACCGGCCAAGATATAACAGGCTACTATTTAGAAACCACCCCCACAGGTCTGCAACTTAAAAAGTCCCGCGGGCGCCAATTATAGCCAGTCACCAACCGCCACATCTGCTTCTGTAAACCTGCTTGTTTGCTGAATACGGATCACGCGATCCCAGGCCAATCATATAGCAGACGGTGTCCCAATTCAAATATCAGCCAATCGGCGCCCCCGACTTGTTTATGTGTGCCCATAAAAACCCTGTACTCACTGCAGTCGGGGCCTCTTCGCGTCACCGGTAACGAGTGCGCGGGGGGTCCAGGTTCGAACCTGCAATAAAGGACCCTTGCCGTTTTGGCTTTGACTTTTGACTCTGGTGTGCTCGTTTGGAGGGGGTCTCGAGACCGCGGGCATTACAAAATATGTCTTAACGTTGCACTTTGCCCTTAATCGAACTGCACTAATATCATAGATATAATTGGTTACAAAGCTAAAAGGGGTCTTACTTATTTCCTTTAGATGAAACATTATTCTCTTTGAAGCATCTTACCCTATGTAGAATGCATCCTCTTTAAACATTTAGAGATATTTAAATGAGGAAAGTACAACTTGGGCCAATCATTAGAGGAATCATTTTTAAAGTGAAAATATGTATAGTGTAAATAGAAAGGAACATAGAGACTGACGTGAGTTTGGGTTTTAATAGTTGTTAAACAAGTAACTAGCCCTGCAGTCTTGGTCGTGTACCTTGTAACTTTACTAAACATCCACCTCTAAATGTTTTAAAATGATGCATTCTTGATAGAGCCATTTAAATTGTCTTGAGGGTTATATGAGGTTATACATAGAAAATACTTTTTTACACTGTTTTTCTCACAACTCAGAAGTAGCCAAATAGACCTCACTAAATGAAAACAAAAGCAAAAATATTTAAGATGCATAATGGTGGGAACGTATGATTAATTAAAAAGTTAAGTTCTTCAAAATGTTTTTCCATCAATTCACTTTAAATACAAGCTGCAATTCAACATTATTCAATTCACCAACCTCTCTGGGAGGTATCCTGTTTTCCTGGCATATGTTCAACAAATTTGGTGGCCTCATGATATACGGATTGTATTTTAACAAAGGGATCAGCAGCTCATCCAAGTACCTTTGACTCTAGAGGGAAATAATACCTTTAGGTGGAAACCTGCAATAGAGTTGGACATCTGCATAATGACAGAAATTAGCATAGGTTTACAAAGAAGGCAGGTCCATTAGAATTTTGATGCCTTGCAAAGGAGCAGAAGGTTGTAAATTTCCTAAGGGAAAGTCTCTGGAGGTTGTGAAGACCTGAAACAAAATCAGCCCAATGTGACAGGCTTGTGTGGTAAATGTCTGAAAAGATAGAAAAACCTGGAGTTCTTCATAAGACAAAATGCATTTTTCTTAACAAACAATGACCCCTTGCAGCTTGTGTGATACAGCCCTCTCATGCTTTAAGGGAAGCTAGTAACTGAGAGGATTTTTCTTCCGTTTATTGAGAGGCAATGTGGTATAAGCCTATTTATTTAGATACCTATGACTACAGTTTCCTCAAGGAAAAACCTGTATGAATGAAGAGGGAAATCAGGATGAGAGCACAAAAATGGGAGAAGTGAGAAGGGAGAGTGGAGGAAAGGAGGGAAGACAAGAAGAGTTGGGATTGAGGTGAGCAAAAAGAAAAAAAGAAAAGAAAAGAAAAAAAGGGAAAGAAAAAAGAAAGTCATGCTATCTGCTTGATTTTAAGTTTTAGCAGCCATGAGGTTGTGGACCCAAAGTTTCTAGACTGTGGGACTATAAGTAGGGGAAAAGTTTTTTAATGTGTCCGAGATTCTGAGTTCTGCCCAGATTATCAGCCACACTGTGCAAATGGAAGGAATGAAAAGTTGCTCCTCTCCTCTTGCTGGTTACCGACAGTGGGAGCTTGTACCTGAATTTACGAGCAGAAGGTGACTTAAGTGCAAAGCTGTCTGGGACAGGGGGTGTCTGTAGAGATCTTCAAAACATTGCTAAAACTCAGCTTCTGTCCACTGGTGCCAAATAGAAAAGTGGAGACAAGGATTTGGGTGAAGGATAAAAAACAGCTTTTATTGCTTTGCTAGGCAGTGCAAGCCTCAGCAGGCTAATGCCTGAAAGTCTGTGCCTTCCTTTGGGGAAGAATTGCAGGGAGTTTTTTTTAGTCTAAAGGAGAAAAACAGGGTTTCAGGTAAGAATTGGGATGGGAGAAGGCATGAATTTTCCTTTCTCTGGGGGATTCTTAGTCATCCAAACTGGTATCAGGAGATCTCACCTGACCCTGGTGATGGTCATCTGGATCACTGCCTAGAATAATGGACTTTGTGAACAAGGCATATTGATCACAGATTAAAACAACTTTAAAAACTTCCTGAAAAACATCATGTGCATCAATCAATCCACAGGCAATTGTATTCATCTTTAACCCACAGGAAATTGTATTCAGGATGCCTAATCTTTAGTTTACAGATTATTGTGTTTAGGGTGCCATCAAATGAGGGAGAAGTGTAAGGAAGGGCTCTGTGCTGTTCAGCTTTAACGTATTCATTTCTAAAAGAAGCATAAGGAATATTACTTTGCTCTTGGGTATGTAAGATGCCCGTGTCATTATGTGTATCCCTTAGGGGGAACCAGGATCCTGCCCCAAGGCTGTGTTATTTATTGTTTCCTGACTGTTTCTCCCTTGTCTTTGTCTCCCCTCCCTTTCCAGATCAGCAACGGACTGAACCTGTACCTAGGAACACAGGGAAGGCCATGGAGGCTGAATGAGGCCCACTTTTCTCAAAACAAGAAATGGGGGAAACAGAAAGACTTTTGTGTCCAAAAGTCCCACAGAGCCCTGCCACATTACAAAAGTTCAGGCCCAGCAATAGAACATGAAAGTGATTCCCAAAACTTTCACCACTGAAGACTCCTCTAGAATTTTCTTCCTGTCACATGAACCTCATCCTCTGAATATTTTTCCTACTGAACAGAGTCCATAGATTTAATGACATTTAGTGTGTTTCCCACATTCTTATTAAACAGTCGGCTATCTATTTCTATTGTCATTCCAGATTGCTTTTAGAAAACACTGTTTCTTACCTGACTTGATTTAAATCCATCTAACAAGATACATTAACTTTTAGGTAGCCTTTGTCTTATGGTTGATGATACCAGTCCCTGCTTCTTTTGAAATATTGAAGGTAGTGCTGGGTATTGCTTAAGTGGGCAATTAATAAACATGTAAAATGATAATATTAAAGTAGAAAGGGAAGTGAATTGAGGTGGAAAACATCAGAATAGCTGGAAGGATAAGTAATGAGATGAGGCACGGGGAAATACACTCAGTATTTTGTAGTGACCTATATCGGAGAAGAATCAGACAAAGAATGGGTATATGTATATGTATAGCTGATTCACTTTGCTGTACACCTGAAAGTACCACAACATTGTAAGTCACCTATACTCCAATAAAAATAAAATAAAAGGACAAAAATCTCATCACTTCCCCACTATTGTCTTAAGTGTATTTTAGGTTAATTTCAAAATGTACAGATATAAAACTATGTAAAACCTCCTTATAAATAATAAAACCAAAACAAATCTGCAAATTAATTATAGTACTATAAAACCCACCAAATCCAAACTAAAGTAAATAACAAGGTGAGGCTGGAAAGAGAGCCGGGGGCTCTCTGACAGGCTTAAGCAAGTATTAATACTTCCATTTTCCTTTCTCCTGGATTTGGATTGATATGTGGCCCATTCTCC
This sequence comes from Catagonus wagneri, assembly GCA_004024745.2. NCBI lineage: Eukaryota > Metazoa > Chordata > Mammalia > Artiodactyla > Tayassuidae > Catagonus > Catagonus wagneri. The sequence continues at coordinate 10,197,453 of PVHT021183666.1, forward strand.
TGCCTTTCTAGGTCCAGATAAGTGAAAAGATGCATGAGAAGGGAGAAGCAGTGGATGTTGAGTCAGACCTTTTCCTTTTTGGATGAAAGATTTAAGAGAAGCCCTCTGTTTTCCTGAGCTCTGCTTTTCTAGCTATAAAATGAGGACCCTGGGCTGTGTGGTCTTGCTATCTCTTTCTATTCTAATGTACTGCAATTTTTTTTTAACGTCACTTTCTCTGAGCCTCATTTTTCTTATCTATAAAAATAGGAAGAATGCCTATATCGCAAGGTGACTCTGAGGATTAAAGGATAGCAATTGAGTATCTTTCCCTATATAAATTGACTTGATTCCTGAATTTGGCTATTAATAGGAGTTCACAGAATGAGGTCAGATAGTGAGAAGTAGAACAGGATTTGAATTATTTCATATAACAAGTGGTGAGCTTGGGATAGTAAGGATTTATCTAATGTTTTTAGCTTTGGAATATCTGTGGAGGCACCTTGCACATAGGAAACCCTCAGGAAAGATTTACTCTGGTCTCCTTGACTGTGAGGATAAACATCCTCATTCAGTTTGCACCACTGGTATGTAGTACAGAGACTAACACTTAGGACTGCCCAGTGGATGTTTGAGGACCGCTCCCCCTCCCGGGGCAAGTGGTGGGATCTTGCTGGGTCTCAAGTCCTTGGCCATTCAACGTATTCAACAATATCTATTCCCCACAGCACTGTTATAAAAAAGAGTAAAAGATCATTAAAAAAAAGGTAAATCATGATTCTTACACAGACAGAAAATGAACAAGTGTAAGACTTTGAGTTAGCACAATTTCTTGTGTCCAAAGCAGAGTGAAGCCAAACAAACAGAAATGTAGGAGTTTGGAACAAAGGAAGGTTTATTGCAGGGCCATGCAAGGAAATGGCTTGCTTATATCTCCCCAAAAACCCAAACTCCCCAAACAATTTTTGTAAAGCATTTTTAAAAGCCAGGTAAGGGAGGAGAGCTGCAGGGTCAGTGATCAGGTCATGCACAGGTCTGTAGCTGATGGTGAGGTGACAGGATGGTGGCGTGGGATCCAGGAGCAGGACTGGGGGCTGTGTGTTCATGGTCATCAAGTAGTTAAAGTCTTCCATTTGGTGGAGGGGTGGGATTCACAGTTGTAAAACAACTTGGGAAATGTGCATCAGACACTGTTATCTAGGTGCTTCAGAGAAAGCTGAAACTGAGGATATGGGGGAAGGGCCTGTCCTGGGAAGGTCCCATCGAGTCCTGCAGGGGTACAGTTACATAACTCATTAATCAATGAGATAATCAGGAGTGTTGTAGCCTGTTAAGAGAAAAACCCGAAATAAAGACATTTATAGGTCAAGTGTATTTAAATTAATGTGCTAAGGTGGTATCTTGCATAGAGAAGAGGGAAGTCAATTGAACCTCCACTAGATAAGATAACATTTGCTTATAAGGAAGAATGACTTTGTACTACTAAGAGCAACTATTTCCTAAAACAAGAAGGAAGAGGTCCTTGAGGTTCCTTATTGCTGTCATAATGATTTTTCTAGATTAGGAGGACAGGACCAGTTGATGGTTTCTTAGAATAAACCAGTTAACATAAGAGAGAGTTAAAGAAGTAATATAGTTTAGATGTACATGAGATGATATCGTTGAATTTAGTTAAAAGAGGCCCATGGGCCTTCCCATCGTGGCTCAACAGGTTAAGGACCCCAGCGTTATCTCTGTGAGGATGCAGGTTCAATCCCTGGCCTTGCTCAGTGGGTTAAAGATCTGGCATGGCTGAAAGCTGCAGTGAAGTTTGCAGATGCGCCTCAAATTTGGTATTGCTATGGCTGTGGTGTAGGCCCCAGATGCAGCTCTGATTTGACCCCTAGCCCTGGAACTTCCATATGCTGTGGTTGCAGCTGTTAAAAAAAAAAAAAATAGGCCCGTGAATCCAAAACAGACATTTGAAATTTCAAGCTGAAACAATTAACATAGGAAGAAGAAAAATCATGTTATTAAGGAATCTAACCATAATTATGATATGATATATAATGACATGAAATTTAGTATCAGTTTTTCCTTGGAAGTCACCATAGCCCAATGTCCAAAAACTTTGTCTTGAGACAGATTCAGTGTAAAAAATGATTTGATATTGATTATTTAAACAAAACAAAACAATAAATTGGTGTCTTCTCCCACCTGAGTAACGAAGGAGTAAGAACACTGGATTCCGCTTAGCTGGTCTTCAAATTCTGTGTCCCCGACTTTAAGTCCTTCTCCTATGACCTGAAAGTGAGGCTAATAAAAACACTCAGACAACAAGCTATTCATAGCAAACGCCTAGAAAAGTAGTTGTATTAACTGAATTAGATTTTATATGTCTGTGTGTGTGCGTGTGCATGCATGTGAAAAGCCCCAGGCCAGTAGTAACTTCTCAAATATTAAATTCCTGTCCACCTTCTCAAGGTATGCAGAACAACAACAAAAAAAATTAGTGAAATCTATTGTATTTAGTCTAATCAATAAAATTTTATTAAGCCTTTGCCATTCACCTGAGCTTCTACTAGGTGTTAACTGTAGATACAAAGCCATGTTAACATGAAATATTGTTTTTAAAAGAGAAAATGTTTTTGTTCTATCCCTTTCTATTAAAAAATAATGTCTGAGTGGGATTTCCCATTATAGCTCAGCAGTAATGAACCCAACTAGTATTCCTGAGGATGTGTATTTGATACTTGGCCTTGCTCAACAGACTAAGGATCTGGTGGTGTTAAATAAAAAACATGGCCTGGACCCCATCTTGCTGTGGCAGTGATGCAGGCTGGCAGCTGCAGCTCTGATTTGACCCATAGCCTAGGAACTTTCATATGATGCAGGTGCAGCCCTAAAGAAAAGCCAAAAAACAAAAAAACGTTCAAGTAATTATAGTGTGAGTTTGGGGTGCTATAGTCTAAAAATGATCCACCAGCATTTATTGAGCATTATATATTCCTAAGTATAGCCATTTATTCTTTTTTTTTTTTTTTTTTTAATAGGAGTTCCTGGAAGAGCAGAGATAACCTATGTAGATTAACGATATGGAAACATCCTGAAACCACTTTGGAGTCTCAATAAATTGAATGGATTTAAGTGTCACAAACAGGGAAACTGGTCCATGGATAATTTTCTACAGGTAAGTGAGAGGTGTAATTTACTCTGTTAGGATCTTTCAAAGATTCATTGACTGTGGGGTGATTAATTACATTTCAGATAATTGTAATGTTCCTTTGGTACAGCTGACAGTGTCTCTTCCCTCCCAAATGTACACATGTGGATGCCAACATATGGCTAAATGTCTGGCCATTTCATCTTGTTCATTTGGGCTTCAGTCAATTACAAAAGGAGGAAGCAGGGGGGAAAAAAGTACCTACCTCATAAAACTTTTACTACTAGTGATTTATGCGGAGGGACAGGAGTCAAACAGTTCCTGGAACAGATGTTTCTTTGCACTGCCCCGGGAGTTGAAAGAGCGGCAGATTGGTCTGCCCAGGATTCAGAATGAAACAAGCAGACAAATGGTGATACCCTCCTCCTTTACTGAACCCGGGGCAACCGTTAGGTCATTAATATGGAACAAAGTGTTTGGGGAAAGGTAACTGGCTTTATATTCTCCCTTTGAAAACCTGGTGAGATTGGAAAGCTTGATGTGGTGACAGCATGAAAATATTTTCTGTTGGGCTATTGGGAAAGCTGAACTTGTCTGAATAGACCAGTGGGGAAGAATGAAAGTCCAAGTGACTCATACAAGTGGCAGTTTGTGAGCTGACAGCATGGGTTGTGGAAAACTCTGTTGCTAACTGTTGTAGCATCAAGGGTCAAGGCCACTTGAGCCTAGAAATAGGAGCTGTCCAGCTCTGTGAAGTGGAAATAATCTGTGGGGTTTCATTGCATTGTGGAGAAAATAAAATCAGATGATAGTGGCATTAAATTCCATCCATGGCTAGAGAGACATTATACTTGCCATTTTAATTGGCAAATATTTGAATCATTCATTCTGTTTTAGAAGGTAGCAGAAGTGTTATTAGAAGCTGGAACCAGAGCAAGAGGAATTGCTCATATATAATGCTGTTAATATTTAGTTCTCTCTGGGCTACATGCAGAATAGTTCTCTGTCCTAAATAATAACTGAAGACCTTTCCAGGAGATGACTCTTCTTTCTTACATCAAGTCCTTCACAATCTGTAGATTAAGGTAAATAGAAGGCATGTTCTCTGTTTTCTGGGAAATCACTTTGTTGTGAGAGTCACAAAAGAACACGGATATGGAGGTGGTTTCTAGCATCTGGAGTGTTCTCTAAAGACAAGGTGTAATGCTCGTGGTTGCGAGACCCCCTCTCAACGAGCACACCAGAGTCAAAAGTCAAAGCCAAAACGGCAAGGGTCCTTTATTGCAGGTTCGAACCTGGACCCCCGCGCACTCGTTACCAGTGACGCAAAGAGGTCCCGACTGCAGCAAGTACAGGGTTTTTATGGGCACACCCAAACAAGTCCGGGGCTTAGGGGAGGTTTTCAAAGGAGAGGGATGCCGATTGGCTGATATTTGAATTGGGACACCGTCTGCTATATGATTGGCCTGGGATCGCGTGATCCATATTCAGCAAGCAAGCAGGTTTACAGAAGCAGATGTGGCGGTTAGTGACTGGCTATAATTGGCGCGCGCGGGACTTTTGAAAGTTGCAGACCTGGGGTGGATGGAAAATTTCCTAAATGGCAGCCTGTTATGTCTTGGCCGGTTTTATTGACCCTTTGTTGCGAAACACTGTCACAACTGATATTTAGCAAGCAAGTGATGTTACAGAAGCAAGAAGGGAGTGTTAAGTTTCAATTGCCTTAGGTTTCGTTTCTCAAAGGGGGCAATGGCATGACAAAGATAAGAGAGCAACCCCTTGAGAGGAATTCAAACCAAAAAGGAGAAGCAACTGGAAGCTCTTATTTTATTTTTGTCCCTTTGATTTTTTTTTTAAAGTGTATGTGATGGTTCCCTTTTGTTGCCTTTAATTTTAGTCTTTATACAGAAGAAAGGGTGTTGTTTTCTTTTACTTAGATTCTTTTGTTTATAGGGAAGAGACACTCATATAAGTGACTCAAGTGAAGAGAGAATTATTTTGTAAGTTGTGTGGGCTGGAGTTGAAATGGAATTTGAAAACAAGAAACTAAAAAGATAGTTCTAGAACCTTCCTCTATGTTTGTATCATTCTCATAAGCAACAGGGAGCTTATCCTCCTTGTATATCTTCTTCTCCCTGAACATATATTTCATTCATTCCTCTTTCTCTCTCTCTCTCTCTCTCCCTTTCTCTCTTTCCCCCTTATTTTTTCTCTCTCAGCTTCTGGTTGTTTTTCTCATCCTTCTTATATTTGCTTCTCTCAATAATTTTGCCTTGCATGTGGCTTACCATGTCCTCTCTAGCCACTGCTCAATTATTCATAGCTTCAAATGTGCTAACTTCCTGCATCTGTTTTGTTACACTCAGGAAACAGAAACCACGCCAGTTATTCCAACAAATTAAAACATGGTTAATGAATTATTAACCAGATATTGAAGAATTAAAAAAGCAGAAAGGGACACTGATAATCATCAAGGTAGGAGCTGTAGGAAGTGCACAACTAGCCTGAATGCAGGGATAACAGACAGGAACTGGAGAAGGTTAGAATTTAGAATATTGGAGGAGGGGCTTTGCAGAACTGGAATTCAGGGGTCTTGGGTAGGATTGTTGCATGAAGAGTAGAGGAACTTCGGAAGCTTGGGTGGGGAGGACCTCACATTGCTGGGATAAATGTCTCTATGGAGAATTATGCCAGCTAGCTGGTGTAGTGCCCCAGGAGCTCAGATTGGGGGTCCAAGATTCTGGGACTCAGACTTTTGTGAGGAATGCTATTTAGCCAGTGTAACAGCTGATATTTAGACGGTTCCCTATAGGAATCACAGGCAGAGCTGGGACCACATCGCTGAGGAAGGGGGGCCAGGAAGCTCATACTACTGTATCACCTGGAGAGAGGGTTAAGGAAGCTGTTTCTAGGAGTGCTAAAAAAAAATGCAAAATAGAACTAATTGTTGTATAGGATGATACTTTCAGGAGTGGTTCCCCCTCCAGCTTTCCAGTCTCCTTCTAGCTCTCTTTACCTGCAGAAGCAGAGAATCAGATGGCAAAGGAAAACTGCCAAAGACCCAGACTCAGCATTTCAAAGCAAAATAGAGGAGATTGGATTTGGAATGAGAGATAGCAACTTAAATAGTGAGCAAATAGTCTATCTCTTGTCTTTGTGTAAAGGTGTGTGTGTGTGTGTGTGTGTGTGTGTGTGTGTGTGTGTGTGTTTGAATGTTTAAATTTTCAAAAGAAAGAATCTGATTGGCTTGATTCATCTGATCACCAAGGTCACGGATTTTGATTTAACTGAGATTTGCCTGACTTTTAGTCCATTGCCACATCTAGCTTAATCAAGTGGAATTAGATGGTGAGTTATAAGAGAATGCAATGAAAAACACTCCACTTAGTGCTATGATCTCTTTTTTTTTTTCTAAAAATCAATTCAGGGTATGCATGAGATTGCCGTGTGGTATAGATATAAAATAGGTAAATGTGATATTGTTAATGATTGACTTTTTAATTACACTTTTTATTGTGAAACATCTGTACAATAACATGTAGTTTTAAGAAATAACATGGAGAAATCCTATGTGCCCTTTCCTCCATCCCCCGAGATGATATTTTATAAAACTAGATCAGTATGACAATCATGGTATCAACATTCATACATTCAGGGTACAGAGCTTTTGTCACTACAAGGGTCCCTCCTGTTGCCCTTTTATAATCACACCCACTTCATTCCCATTCCCAACTTTCTCCTTAAGCATAGGCATTTCTACAATTTTGTCACTACAAAAAATGTTATATAAATTGAATCATACAGTGTGTAAAATTTTGAGATTGACTTTTTCCACTCAACATAATCCTCAGGAGATTAATTTAAGTTATTGGGTACATCAACAGTTCATTTTTTCAACTGAGTAGTATTTCATGGTAAGCATACACAAGAGTTTATTTTACCATTCACTTGTTGAAGATTATCTGGATGGTTTCCAGTTTGGCGACAGTTTCTAGAAGCATTCATGAACAGATCTTTGTGTGAACATAAGATTTAATTTCATTGCCCCAAAGTGCAGTGGCTAAATTATATGGTGGTTTCACACGTCTTTTTTCCCTATTTTTATTGATAGATAATTGACATATAACACTGTGTAAATTTAAAGTGTGCAATGTGATGATTTGATACACATACACACTGATAAATTTACCACAATAAAGTTAGTTACCACGTGCTTCATCTTGAATAATATTATTATTATTTTGTCATTGTCATTATGCTAAAAACATTTAAGAACTAGTCTTTTACATTTAAATATATAATACTAATATATATTGTATATTTCTATAATATATAGAATTGTTAGCAATAGCCATCATGTTACACAGGAGATCCCCAGAACTTACTCAGCTTATAGTAGAGTGTTTGTACGTTTTGATCAATGTATCCTCGTTACTCCCACCTGCCATCCTTGGTAACAATCTACTATTTTTATATGAGTTCAATGTTTTTAGATTCCACATATAAATGAAGTGATATAGTATTTGTCTTTCTCTGTTCTAACTTATTTCACTAGCATAAGGCCCTCAAGGTCCATCCATTGATTAAATGGCAGAGTTACCTTCTTTTTTATGATTAATATTTCATTATATATATATATATATATACACACACACACACATACATACAAACATATACACACACATATATATATATATATATATATATATACGCTATCTACCATTTTCTTTTCCATTCATTATTGACACAAGTTTTTTCCATATCTTCATTATTATGAATAATGCTGCAGTGAATATGGGAGTGAAGGTATCCTTTCAAGGTGGTAATTTCATTTCCTTTGTATATATACCCAGATGTGGGATAGCTGGATCATATGGTAGTTCTATTTTTAACTTTTTGAGGAACATGCATACCATTTTCCGTAGTGGCTGCAAAAGTTTCCATCCCCACCAACATTGCACCAGGATTCCTTTGCTCCACATCCTCACCAGCATTTGTTATCTCATCTTGTTGATAATAGCTGATCTAGCAGATACAAGTTGATATCCATTGTAGTTTTAATATGCAGTGTAAGGAGTTCCCGTTGTGGCGCAGTGGAAATGAATCCAGCTAGTAACCATGAGGTTGGGGGTTTGATCCCTGACCTCGCTCACTTGGTTAAAGATCTGGTGTTGCCAAGAGCTGTGGTGTAGGTCACAGACTCATCTCGGATCCTGTGTTGCTGTGGTATAGGCCAGCAGCTGTGGTTCTTATTCAGCCCCTAGCCTGAGAACCTCCATATGCCACGGGTATGGCCCTAAAAAACAAGAAATAAGTAAATTGATTAATAAATTAATAATTTGCAGAGTGAAATATTTGAATTTTGATAAAGTCCAATTTTTAGTTTTTCCCTTTATGATTCATGCTTTAGTGTCCAGTCTAAGAACTCTTTTCCTAGCCCTAGATCCCAAAGGTTTCCTTCTATGTTTTTTTTTCTAAAAAAATTATAGCTTCATTTATTACATTTAGGTGCATAAATCATAACCCATTTTGGGTTCACTTTTGTATGAGATCTGAGACTTTAGTCAAAGTTAATTTTTTTGCCTATGGAGATCCACTTAATATTCTTGCTGTTGGCTTCCATTGACTGAGTTTTTCATCAGTTTGAAATCTTCCTGGTTGTTGGTGAAACAAGTAATTTTCAGCTGAAAATTGTTCATTGGGGGTATTATATTAGGAGACTCCATATCTTATTTAAACCTTTAAGTTTAGCTGTCTTCTCTTGATACTGCTTCAGCAGGCGAAGTGTGGTGGGGTTACCATCAGGTGGGAGCAGAAATCCATGATCCCTACTTGCCCTCTGTTGATGCATGAACGGATGGGGACTCCTCATTGCTTCTGGGTGTGGGCAGAAGTTCTAGCTCTCACTAAGCATCCACGGACACGTTCTGGGCTGAGCGACATAGAAGGGAGGTATAACTGCTGCCCACTTGGTCACCACTGACACCACGTGCAGAAGAGTAGCCACATTACTACTGGGAGGTGTTGAAAGTCCTGACTCCCTGTGAAGTCGATTTTGATCTCTTCTCAGTATGACAGGGAAGATCCTCTGTTACTGCGGAGTGGAGGTAAAAGTCCAAGGTCCAGGTCCCCATGGCATCTACACTGGCAAAGCCAGGGGTGGAGGGTGGCCTCATTGCTACCTGGCAGAGATGAAAGGCCTAATTTCCTTCTTAGCCTTCACCACCATGCTATTACTTGGATCATTACTTGGATCTAAGCTTCCTAGACAGTTTGCCTCCTGCTCTCTACCTCTCAACATCTTATGTATTTCTTTTTATATATAATTGTACTTGGGTGAATAGGAAAGGAAAGTTTACTCTATGCTTCTGGAAGTAGAAGTCCCTTGGAAGCATTTTTGGAGATATTTTTCATGGGTCCACTTTTATTGTTAATTTTTAAAAGTAATAATTCAGGTAGAGCCATAGCTCTGTTAAAAAAAAAAAAAAAAAGGCAAACGAACAAAAACAATCCAACCTTTCATCAAGTCCATTCTTCTGTATTTGGGTAGGAATACATGCAGACTCACCTCTAAGAAACTTACACAGTAGAAATTTACACATAATTATTGAATGAAGTAATAAGTACTCAATGAATGAATTTAACAAATGTTCTCTTCCATGTGAAACAATATTTCGGGCATGGAAGAGGGTATGCCACATATATATTTATGGTACAGACCTAACTATCAAGTTATATATAAACCATTAAGAGTGATAAAAGGGAAAGACTACCATAGGTATAACATATAAGACAGAAAGGGGTCTTTCATCTCCTCGAGCTAAGCAGTGTCTTGTTCATCTTCATCTGCTGCTAGTGCCTAATGGAGCACATTATTCAACACACATGACTTGTTACAGAAGTTTAGCAGAGGAAGCAAGAACACTCCAAGCTGCTAGAACGTAATCTGTCATATATTTCCCAAGCTTTCTGCAGAAAGAGTTCCATAGTATTGTAAGTAACATGTTCGCACACTGATCATTCCTTTACCAAGTTAGAGAATTCTTTATGGGAATCCTATTCCTTCAAGTGAACCAAGGCGCTTATGGTTCTGACCTTGGTAGAAGCAGAGGAGAGAGAAGCATCATTCGTCACACATAACAGTTTTAAATATTTAAGATCAAGTGTCCTTGTATCTCATCGTATATGCTCTAACTGCAAATGCCAACCACAATAGCTTCATGTTTTACAATATATGTATATATGCTGGTGCTCTGTGTGTCAAATGTCAATCTCACCCATCCCAACGCACACAAGAAAAAATTTGCAACTACAATGAATAAACAAAAATAGCCTGTGTTTACAAGATGATTTAACATCACTGTCCTTTAAGACAAGCATGAATTCCATCTTTAAAGATGGCCCCAGGAGTCTCTCTGAATTTCATCAATTTATTGTTAAGTGTAACAGGCAGGGCATCACATAAACCATGGCTTTTCACTTACCTGAAGATGGAATTTTATGCGCAAACTTTACCCCTTGGCAGAAAGTCAAAATCACAGCTAACAAACTCTTCAGCATTTCACTCCTGGACCAGGGAATGCCAGAGGCTTAGGGAAACCAAGAAGAACCCTGATGCTTGGCATCTTGATGGAACAAAAACAAGCCATGTTTAACTCACAGCAAGGAGCCTCCTGTGAAATCAGAAGAGTTCTGCTCGTTGCAGGCAGATGAAAAGACATCTGTCTAACTCACATCATAGATACTTAGAGGATATCAACTTTGACTTATGTATTTGAAAAAGCAGCAGTTGACTTAGGGGGGCTTTCTAAATAATGAGTATTTACAGGATCACTCTTTTTTTTTTTTTTTTTTTTAAGCATCCTGTTTGGTTGGTTGGCTTTCTCATAAAAGGCTTGCTCTTTGGGTAAAAAGTTCTCCATGAGGGCCTAGTGCTGTAAAATAAAAAGAAAGAGCAAAGTTTGAAGTGGAGTGAGTTCTACTTTACATGATTTTCGGTAAAGAATGAGGCTAGCACATTGAACTAGATAGACTATATTTTCATGTGGTACACCTTGTTTCACAGAAATTCACTTTAATAGGTCCCTGATACAGAAAATTATACAAAGAGGTCACACCCTTAAAATTCCCAAGCATTTGTAACCTTATGGCAGTGTCCTGCCTGTCATTTAAGCTTTAGAGTTGCTACAAACTGAAATAACCAGGGTGCCAAATAGTTCTCAACATAGAAGATAACCTATGTTAACAGAAAAATCTCGCTCTTCTGTGGGGTTTTGAGGTTTACAAAGATTATTTGATTTTTTGAATTTGCCATGTATTAAGTAACTATTTCTTTTAAAATATGGATTAAATTGTCTTTAAGTCAGTATTATCATAAACAAACATACTTTATTATTAGAAACTTAGAATATCAAGAGAATCACTTTGTTAAAGAAAAGAGATTAAAGATGTCAAAAAGTTATGTGTCAGTGGCAGTTACTTCTTATGGTCATCATACTGAATGTGATTTTGCAGTTTTTCTGACCATATAATACAAGATTTAGCCAGTATTTTCTGAGCCACCTTCACACGACCTAGTCAAGGGCTGAGAGGTGGAGGTAAGAAACACAAAGAGCGTAATCAGAGAGATTGCATCTTCCTGTCATACTCCGGGTTATCAAACATAATTTCTGAAGTTCCCAGGTGTATCTGAAGCGCTTTTTGAAAGAAAAATCAGCCCATGTCTGTGAAATCTTCTATCCCGGCTGTCCAACTAAGTAAAGGTATCATAAATTGGCAGTACCTCAATTTTCTCAGCTTTTTTTTTTTTTTCAGGTGACAAATGTGCTAAATATCATGGGAATTCCTTATGCTTGATTTCTCACATTTTACACCTTTAAGCTGCACATTCGTGTCGCAAATACAATGAAATATCACTACAGTAAAGCAAAATGTTTCACAGTGAACATTTACTGTTCAAGAAACCAAAACCAGAAACCAGAAATTTAAAGGCAGTAAAGCAATGTGGGACAAGCATTCTGTTCAGCCGAGTGGTATACTTCTAGTTCAGAGTGCTATGTCTAAATGGAGTGCTTTGTACAGAGATGGCCCAGTGGTAACATGCCTTTGAGTGAGTGTTTCTTTCTTTCCTTTTTTTCTTTCTAGGTCTGCATATGCGACATATGGAAGTTCCCAGGCCAGGGGTTGAGTTGCACCTGCAGCTTCCGGCCTACACCACAGCCACAGCAACGCTAGATTTGAGCTGCATCCTCCACCTACACTGAAGCTTGTGGCAATGCTGGATCCTTAACCCACTGAGCAAGACCAGGGGTCTAACCTCATAGAGAATCATCACAGAGGATTCACAGGGAATCCTCACAGAGCCAGTCAGGTCTGTAACTTGCTGAGCCACAACGGGAGCTCCAATTATTTATTTCTCACACTTGGAAATAACAAGATAAAACCAAAAGTGTGCTAGAAAACCAGATCTCTGAGGGGGGAAAAAAAAAGACCCTGATTTGTACCGTTTTCCTATTTCTGTAGTGCAACTGCTCCCCTTATGGCCCATTTTAATTACCAATGTGGTCTCATTGAACACAGATGTAGAAAGAGGTGTGCAGAATATTCTCTTGAAGGCTGGTACGAGCTGGCTCTGGTCCCCCTAGAGATTAAGCCTTCTTGACTGGCATTCCTGTGATGTGGCAAAAGAAAATCATGCCACGGATTTCCTGCACTGATTTCCTGTTGGTTAATTAGCTGACTTGATTTTTTGATGTGGGTCTTTCACCAGTAGAGATAACAAAGTTACTTTTTTCCAAGTAGGCTACCTGCAGGAAGAAAAGCTGTAAGAATATCTCCCCAGGAGTTCCCATGCTTTTGAGGGCAAATAAAAACCAAGGAAGGCCTTGAGGATTTTCCTAAAGTTTAAAAAAGAAATCTCTTTAACTAGGGCCACCTACTTCGGGGCCCAGGGGCTGTTAAGTATGCCTTGAAGAGTCCTTTATTCGTAGCCACTCTAAGCTCAAAAACTGAATAGGAAAGCCTTAGGCAAAAGCACTCTTTAGCAACATGGTATATTAACTCTTAGAATTTACAAAATCCTTCCAATCTCCCATGATGCTGAACTACTTTTGAAATCAGGAAACTGCCTAGAAAAACTAAAGAAATCTTGAGGGTAGTTTAACGATGACTAAAAAAAACTATCATTCATTACAGAACTTCTATGGATCAGCGTTTGAGCTGGACTTCTCACTTATTTTATATTGTTTATTTAATTCATGTACCTTTACTCTTTATGATAAAAGTAGAAACTCTTCCACTTAAGGTAGAAAATAACATCCTGCAAGTTATTAAAAGTAATGCTTTTAATAACAATACCGATCACTTCTGTTAAATGTCTACTGTGTCCCAGACAGGTCACATTTATCACTTTAGTTGATAGCATTATTTCTATTTTATGGATGGGGTGAATTTCTATTTTACGGAAGGCGTAAAGAAGACTGAGACTGAGAGAATGTTATGCGTGAGGTCAAGAATTAATGAATTAAAAAGTTTTGGGTTAATTGATACAAACGATTACATTTAGAATGGTTAGACAATAAGGTCCCACTTTATAGCATAGGGGCATATCCCATTTATATATAAGAATGAGTCACAGCCACTTTTTTATATAACAGAAGTTGGCAAAACATTGTAAATCAACTATACGTTAATAAAAAAAAGTTAAAAAAAGGAACTAATCAATTAAAGAGGAGAAATTGGATTACAAGTCAGTGTTTATCCAAATTCATTGCTTAGCATGTGTCAATTAATTCAGTCATTTCACAAATGTTTATTGAGCACCCGCTATGAGTCATGCATTCTTCTTGGCCTCAAGGATACAGCAAAAAACCATACCAATACTAATTCTGGCTCTTACTGATCCCCACTTTACTAGGCAGAGAAAATCAGTAAACAAAGAAGCAAAACATAATAATATGAATTCATGTTATGTTAGGTGGTGATAAGTTCCATAGAAAAATACAAAGTAGGGAAGGAACAAGTAGTCTAGGTGTGGGAGTGCCAAGCACTTTTAAAGCGATCATCAGAAAAGGCATCACTAAGAAAAGGAGAAAGACCAGAGGAAGTGAGAGCCTGAGGTATGCAAATATCTGGGAGCAAAGAGAAAACAGATGCAGAGGCCTTGGAGTGAGGGCGTGCTTGGTGCATTTGAGGAACATCAAAGTTTATAGAGTAGCTTAACCGAGTCAAGTAGGGACGTGAGTGATGGGAGTTGAGGTCCTAGAAGTGGAAAGAATGGAATAGGATGCTAGCTTCCTTTGGCTTCTGTGGTGAGTAGAGACCGAAGGGAGGTGAAAGAAGAGAACAATTAGCAAGGTGCTACAGTGGTCCATATGAGGGTGATATCTCCTGCACCATGATGGTGGAGGTGCAAGGGGTAAAAGCTAGTTAGATGCTGAATGCATTTTTCCCCATTTTTATTGATTTACAATGTGATAATTTCTGCAGTACCAGCGATTCACATATACACATCACACATCCATTATTTTTCAAATTCTTTTCCCATATAGGTTGAGTAGATAAGATTTACAGGATGATTAAAGGTAGGTTGTGAAGGAGAGAGAGGTTAAGAATAACCCAAGTTTTTGCTCTCAGTGAACTGGAAGTTTCCATTGGTAGAGATGGGGAGGGTTGTTGATGGAGAGTTTTTGGGGGAAGATAAGGAATTTATCCCCCCCTTTTTTTGTCATTTTAGGGCCATACCCTAGTCAGGTTCATTATCACTGAGCCATAATGGGAATTCCCAGGAATTTGTCTTTTAAGTGTGGTAAGTGGGAGGAGATGCCAGAACAAAACAACATTATCTGCTTCAAAGTGTAATTTAAAGTTTCACTAAGTTAATCTATGTGAAAGCACTGTGAATGCTACTTAGCTCTTTTTCTTTACTCTGTTCTCAGCTGAGTTGTATAATTATGTCAAGACAGATATAAAGACTGGCTCTAGTAGAATAAGTGGACTGTGAGCAACATTTCACATACAAAGGAGGGGCAGTTTTTAGATTTGGATTAAAAAATCAGAAGAGGCAGGTGTGTACCCGTGGTATCAAATATTTTCGGAGAGAGCTGAGAGTCAAGAGTGATGGAGAAAATGGTATGGGGTTGTCCTGCTGAAGTCATTTTCAAACATCTTTAGATACATATCTGTTTTTGTAGGTTCTTTTCCCTTGCACGTTATTACAAATATTGAGTATAGTATCCTGTCCTATACAGTGGGCCCTTGATGGTTATCAATTTTATATATAGTAGTTTATATCTCTTAATCCCAAAGTCCTAGTTTATCCCTCCCTCTCCTCTTTCCCCTTTGGTAACCGTGTTTGTGTCCTATGTCTGTGAGTCTATTTGTGTTTTGCAAATAAGTTCATTTGCATCATTTTTTTTGACTCCCCATATAAGTGATCTCATATGATGTTTGTCTTTCTCTCTTTGGCTTACTCCACTTCGTGTGATAATCTCTCAGTTCATTCATGTTGGTGCAAATAGCATTATTGGTTTCATTTTAATGGCTAATATTCCATTGTATATATGTATTTCATCTTCTTTATCCACTCCTCTGTTGAAAGACATTTAGATTACTTCCAAGTCTTGGCTATTGTAAATAGTGCTACAATGAATATTAGGTTGTATGTATCTTTTCAAATTATGGTTTTCTCCCAATATATGCCTAGGAATGGTATTGTAGCTCTACCTCTATACTGTTTACCATAGTGGCTGTGTCAATAAGTCAGTCACTTTGCTCTGCACCTGAAACTAACACATCACTGTAAATAAACTATACTTCAGTGAAAAAAAAATATTTTTAAATGTCTATGGAGTTGTTAAGAATAGACCCTGGGAGTTCCCGCTCTGGCAGAGCATGTTAAGGATCCTCCAGCATTGTCTGTGCGGTGGAGTGGGTTCGATCCATGGCCTAGTGCAGTGGGTTAAGGATTCAGTGTTGCCACAGCTGTGGAGTACCAGCTGTGGATCGGATTTGATTCCTGGCCCGGGAACTTCTTCCATATGCTGATATGCTGTGAGTATGGCAAAAAAAAAAAAAAAAAAAAAAAAAAAAGAATCTGAATGACTGAAAGAGTAATTGAATCTGGATATGCGCCACATAGCTCTGAGAGTGCAGATGCTAGTATCAGATGCAGGGTTAAGGAGGCAACGGCTCTCCTACCTGAGACACCAGTGAGATGTTGTCAGTGGAATGTGTTAAAAAACCGTAAGGCTGTTGGGCCTCAAAGCCACGTTCTCAGGGTGCTCACCATCAAAAGGAGGCTGTGGCACAGCACCCTGATCAAGAAGACAGAGTGAGTGGACATTTCCTGAGCAATGGGAGACATCCAGATGCTCCCAGGAATAAGTACAAACATGCTCATGAACAAAGTAAGCCTTTGACTTATTTAGGAGGCCTCATTTTCACTCTCTAGTTAGAGATGCCAAGGGTCAGCATTGATCTCATATGTCCTGTACAAAAGTCAGTTCTCCAAGCATCCCTGGTGCTGGGTGGCACCTTGCCCATATGGAGGCATTAGGGACCTTTGTGTTCACTTGGGGAGCCAAACCCAGCATCACTTCTTTATTCTGAGCCTGTTCCTGGTGTGCCATTCTGAGGCTGCCTCGGGCTTTAGGACTTTAGTTGGTTTGGCTTTATTTTCTGTGACACCAATTCCCCTGTCTTTATACTCACGATTGGTCCTAAGATGGTGCAGTTGCCCCAGCTCTAATTTTACTTGCTCTTCCTGGCAAAAATTATTGGCTGCTCCATGTGCCATAGTCATTGGGCTGAGTGCCTTGGGCTCCTGCTGTGCAGGCTACTTCAGCTTTTCCATGTGCCCATTTTCCAAGATGAGTAAAGGTTGTTGAAACAGATGCCCTGCCTGCAGAAGAGCACTCCCTTAGTTTCATGCCTATAGCCTCGCTGAGCCATGAGTGCCAGGCAAGTTTAAGAGTGTTTCCCTTCGGGCAGGGCTGCCCTAACCCTTGCTGGGTTGCCCCCAAAATCTGAGGGGTCAGTATTTTGATCTTATCTGCTAAGGCTCACCAGACATGGAAAGCTCTCCTTTCCTCATATCTGCTTTTTACTGATATATGGTTCCCATTTCCTGAAGTGCCTTAACCCCACTCCTGCTTTCAAAATCCAGCTCTTTCCCCAGTACTAGGGTGAATATCATCCTTAAGAAGCTTCTCCTGATTTTGCTCTATTGCATTGAGTTCCTTGAATTGCCATTGCATTTTAGTGGCCATGTCTGATCATATCTTAAATACACT
This sequence comes from Catagonus wagneri, assembly GCA_004024745.2. Taxonomy (NCBI): domain Eukaryota; kingdom Metazoa; phylum Chordata; class Mammalia; order Artiodactyla; family Tayassuidae; genus Catagonus; species Catagonus wagneri. The sequence goes on from PVHT021183666.1 coordinate 10,214,865, forward strand.
ACTTTATATGTGTTTGTGTATGTGTTCTTTCCCTCCTACTTGAAGGTGAGCTCCATCAATAAGGTTTGAACTATAAACATCACTTAGCTCTCCAAAGCCTCAGAATCCCTAGGGTGGCTGAGATATTTAATGAGGCCCATAGGCCAGGAGCCTGGGATGTATTAGGAAAGGCTTAAGAAAAATCTTCCTGTAGGCAAATAGCTTTAATTATGATTGAGATTTAAATCCATTTGGGTAGCACACATTTACTTAAAGTACTAAAGCTCAAGGTTGTGAATTTTATTATGGATTACCAGGCTGAAACCAGTAAGACAAGAAAGAACTGATAAATATTAGTAAGCTGTTGAAGTTATCCATTTGACTGATTTTGGTATCGTGTTATTTGATGGGGTGACTATCTTTATAAGACTGACTTAGGCTATGAGGAAAAGTCTGTGGCCAAAGACAAAAGCTTTTCAATTTGTAGCAGTTGGATACCATCTTATAATTAGCCATAAACAGTCTTCCTGGTTTTACTCTAACTTGCCTAGACTGACATCATATAAATCTAAAGAAATAGAATCCAGATTTTCCTGCTAGCAACAAACATAAAGCAATTATTTCTAAAACAAACTATGTCTAAATACTGGCAAAAACATCATAATTTTCAGACTTTAGGGAAAGTTACATTTTATTCCATGTTTGCAATACCAATCAAACAAATATTTGACTGGGCTGATTTTCCATAGATCATCTGAAAAAACAGCATACCTATTGATTATAATTTATAAACCCTGAAAAATAATTTCCTTTCATATGTAATAAATATAAAGATTCTTTGACATACATGTGAAGTTGTAGTATCTTTAATGGTGAGAAATTAAGCTCCTTTCAGCATAAAATATAAACACAAATTCTGTGACCTTTAGGTTTGAACTACAAGGAATTAGAAATTATGAATATAACACTCAGTTTATACTGCTTTTTAAAAATTCTCCAACCTTTTCAAAAACAAATATTGACTTTTGAACTCATTCTCTAGTACATAGCTACATTTCCCTTGAATACAAATTCATTTAGCAAACATTTTTCTTGATGCATAAAGTGGTAAAGACAGCTGAGTCATTTAAATCAGTAATTAAAATCGGTCGTTCTGGGGTACAGATCTAGGTCTACCACTTACTATATAACCTTGACCAAGTCCCTTAACTTCCCTGAATCTCAATGTTCTCTCTATTGAAATGGTGCTAATAACAACTCCCTCAAGTGGTTGTTATGAACATTATATAAAACAGTATTTGATAAGAGGCTTCATTGATAGTTTTGTGTTAAGGACTAGTTGTGAATTATAAGAATATACCATACTCTATATCTGGCAATAAAAACATTAGAGAAATCACTTTAGGGGCAAATGTGTTTTATGTGCATGACACAACTGGCAAACAATAGAAGAAAACTAATGTGGTCAAGTGATTCCAAGCTAATTAAATTACTTCAGATCCCAAACAATACTTCCAGAATGCAGTTCCAAGTAGATATCTAACTCTTTGTCAGTGCTTCTTTGTTATAGTCATAACGTAATACTTATTCATCCCATTACCTGTCAGGAAAAAGTCAGGTTAGAGTGAAGGGTGGAGAGAAGCAATGAAAGAGAGCCTAAAAACTTTCTGAGGTCTCCCATATGCAAACACCTCTGTGCTGTGTTGAGAGAAATAGCAATAGAGTAAGAGTTCCCAGGGCAAGGCTGTCATCACCTTTCCCACTTTACAGCCATATGTCTGTCACAATATTGAGCTGTCACCCACTGAGATTGCTAGTGTGACGTCTTCATCCGTTTCAGATTGACTCTAGCCCTAAACAGTTCCAGCAGTTACTGGGGCACCACACTTACGCTATCCTACCTCTCCCTGGAAGCTTCAGAGAATCCATGTTCTCCATGCTGGACCCGTCTCCAGGGTGATTTAACTTTTGTGGGCATCAGCCAACACTGGCACAAGTAAAAAACTCCAATCAGCTTCATCTCCATTTTGAATTGTGAGAAGAGCCCAGAAAAGAGCATCAGATAGGCAGAAAAGAGTCTGGCTCAGTTCAGAGTAAAAGTCAAATCTTCTTTCTCCTCACAGTGGAAGGACACATCAAACATTAAGAGATGGATTAGGAAAGCAGAAAACTCTCAATATTCTCAAGAGGGAGCACAATAGATTCTTTTCTCTCTCTTGAAAGGGCTTAGATTTAATTTTTAAAATATCATTATAATTTCCCATTGAAGAAATACTCATAGAAATGGCATTCTTTTAAATTTCTCTGTTTCAGAAACTGTGCCACCAGGGAAAAGTATGTTCATGTGTGGGCCGTGAAGGTAGAAAGCACATTTCATATCATAAATGTTGCTGCTACAAAGTGAAATAGTTTAGAATTGTGGGATGCTTTCGGAACGTTCAGGTCACTGATGCTTTGGTCCTTGTAGCCAACAACTACCTTAGATTCTGAAATATAAACTGCCAGAGTACTGAAATTGGTTGTGTTTTCCTGAGAGTAATAATTAGATGATCTATTGGCAACTGAATCACACTGAGATGCTATTGTGTAGCAGCTCTGAAGTCAGAATCCAAGATTGACCCCTTTTATGTTGGATGACTTCAAACTTTATGTTTTTGGTTCGGTTCACTGAAATTTATTGTAGGTTGACAAAAATCAGCATTCATTTGTTTAGTGTACAAAAGAGACACTAGATCTTTTAAGAAAATATTAGCAAACCGAAGATGCAAATACCTTTCGATTGTAACATTATGGTAAAAGTGAAAAGTTCTTGTAAACAGAAATGCCATAGTTCAAAATCAGTTTTATCTACAATATGATATTAAAAAAATGCAACATCAATAAATTATTTAACTTCAAAAAAATTTTTTATTGCTTTTTAGGGCCGCATATGGAATTCCCAGGCTAGGATTCGAGTCAGAGATGCAGCTGCTGGAGCATACCACAGTCACAGCGACACGGGATCCAAGCTGCGTCTGCGACCTACACCACAGCTCGTGGCAACACCAGATCCTTAATCCACTGAGTGAGGCTAGGGATCAAATCCACATCCTCATGGACTCTAGTCAAGTTCTTAATCCGCTGAGCCACAACAGGAACTCCTTATTTAACCTTTTTGAAATGCAGTGTTATGAACTACCAAACGGTGGTCATAAGAGAAGATGCTTCATACAGCATTAAAGTGTAGTTCTGATTGTATAAAATAACTCTATGAAATGTTTAGTTCCATGTTTGCTGCATAATAAGTTTGCAGTGAACATCAGCTAGTGACAATAGTGGTAGTAGTGATAACCTAACTATGAAAATTAGAAAGAAAAAAAAAGTAACAAAAGCAAGGGAATGTCATAAAGCTCTGGATCTCCACATCATATCTGATCTTAATGTTTATGACCTCCCCCATCATATTGTGATTCTTGTATTTGTTCTTTTTGGGAAAATGTTCAGGAGATTTTCTTAAATGTAGTTTTGACTTTATCCAAATAGAAGAACTTTCATAAGAAGAATGCTTTGTAAAATCCACAAAGTCTACAATTAGAGGTGTTTATTTTTTTTAAAGGGCAATAAACTTTCTTCAAAATGATACATGGGCAGAGATCCCATCGTGGCGCAGCAGTTAACAAAACTGACAAGGACCATGAGGTTGCAGGTTCGATTCCTGGCCTTGCTCAGTGGGTTAAGGATCTGTCGTTGCCGTGAGCTGTGGTGTAGCTCACGTCATTGCCGTGAGCTTGGATCCTGCATTGCTGTGGCTACAGCGTAGGCCGGCGGCTACAGCTCCAATTAGACCCCTAGCCTGGGAACCTCCACATGCTGTGGGTGTGGCCCTAAAATGACTAAAGTCAAAAAAAAAAAAAAGATACATGGGCAATATTGGTGATTTCAGTATTGGGGAAATATTTTAGAGGGAAGACCTGATATCTGCTACATGCCTGTCAACTATATTAACTAAATGTTTAAATATGTTCTATCTGTATTACTCCGTGGATAGTGATAAAAGTTCTGTATCTATACAGATAAAGATGTTTGTATTAACTAGACTCAAAGGCAAATGGTCCCATACTATTAACCTCTAAACTGCTGTGAGCAGTAGATGAGTCAGGCTGACATGGAAATGATCAATGAGGTCTGTACCATTCCATTTGCATGTGGATGAGAAATCTGCATGCTGTCAAAAGTCCATGTTCAATATTCTCAGTCAAAGCTATGGTGACACAGGTAAGGGACTCAACAAGTAAGAATGCATGACATTGAGTGAATCCATTCTTGTTACCAGAAAGGATTGGCATAGGCACACTGAGCTATATGGAATGACTGGCCAACGGGACCTGCTGTATGGCACAGGGAACTCTACCCAATATTCTGTGATAATATATATGGGAAAGAATCTGAGGAAAGAATGTGTGTGTGTATATGTATAACCAGTCACTTTGTCATACAGCAGAAATTATCACAACAGTGTAAGTCAACTGTATTTCAGTAAAACTTTAAAGAATGCAAAAAAAAAAAAGTGCATTTCCTAAAGCACATATCCTTGTGTGCCTAGCATTGTCTTCTTCATGACAGTTTCTTCAAAAGACAAATACATGCCTTAATTTGGATAAAGAAGGCGGAATTAGGTAGAGTGTGTAGAAAGATACACAGATGGTAAAAGCCACATTACATGACAAATCCAGCCCGAGCAGTTACAGGATATTCTGCCAAAGGCATCAGTCTTTTTCTACAGGCATTTGGTTGGGATGCTTATAAACTAGTCACCTGTCCTTTTAAAATAATGTTGGTGAGAAAAGGAAATAGCTACTGAAAGCAATTTATTTTCAATATGGTGAATGGTCACTTTCAGTATTAGTCAGTACCAATATTTGAATGCCTAATGTTATTATCACCAGACTAAAATCAGAACAAAATTTCATGGTGTCTTGTAAAATCAATGTTTAAAAATTTTTCTGAAGTTAGTAAAAGAGGACAAAGATGGTTTAACTATAACTTGCTAATGGATATATTTTAAGTTGGTCAAAAGAAAAAAACTCAGACTTTTTGTTTCTTTGTATTTTTACCACAATAGGCTAATGTTTATTTAGATAACAAGTGAAATAAAAGTGGCATTTCATGTTGATATTTGAGGAAATGCGATTTTTTTTTTACTTTATATAAGCACACAAGTATAAGAAGCATTGCATTTACTCAAGACTCAAATTTTCAGACTCCATCAGATTCATTGGAAACACCTCACATTTGTCCAAGGATCCTTTCACTTCTCTTTAGAGCTAGATTATTTATTTTTTCCTCACTAAAAATCTTGAAAATAGCAGTATAACTACATTGACCTTACAAAGACTTCTGGAATAGTCAAGTCTACTTCCTACTGTTTTTCTGTTAGATCTGCAATGTGTTGCTGAAAATATGTGACCTCAACACTCAACAATTTATATAGCACATTTGCAAAGATTGACTAGCAATGTCACTATGAAGTAGGTAGTATCTTTACCTCTAATGTATATATAAGAAAACCAAGCACAGTTAAATTATTTCTCCAAGGATCTTATACCCTAAAAGAGGCTGAATTAGGTCTTGAGCTCTCCTCTTTCGACTCTATGTCCTGTAATCTTTTCTAATATCATGCAGTGCCTTTTACATGATTATAACAAAACTAGCCCTCAGTTTAAAATAATTATTTCAGTTTTAAAATTTTGCATTCACTAGAGAGCTTTATAATTTTCAAGTGCCATTAGCAGATTTGATACTCAAATCATCCTAGATAGGTTTGGAACCTCTGTTTTACATATAAGAAAATTAAGACACAGTAGGACACCAAGAGTTCCTAATGACCAATTTGGGACATCATTACCAAAGTACATGACTCTATGCCTACTGCTGCTGCTATGATATGAACAGAACTGACACCTTTCTAAAGGAGGAATGATTGACTAAAAGAATGAATTCTGAAAAGGCAGTTAGAATCTTGAGAAATATTTCTTTCTGGTAGAGTTTCTTAACATCTAAGTGCACAAATGCCAGCAAAGAGGCAGAGAAGAAACTGTATTCTCTTAACCACATGTTCTCCCTAGGAAAGCTGATTTTAATCAATTACAAACAATAAAAGGGCAGACCCTTCCTCCTGTGCTATCCGGAAGGAGGTCTTAAGATCAGAGTACAGCTTCCTTTCTAGGCAAATGCAGCTCACAATGTATTTTTTTTCCCTGAGCAGCTTAGCCAAAGTTTTATTCTCTAAGCGAAAAATCCTTTAAAAATTATATTTTACAGAATGAGACATACTTAAGACTCACTTCATTCCAAAGTCAGAAACTCATTTTCACAATGCTTGACAGACACATACTATAGACATTCAACTGTGGACTCCTATAGTTTGTGATATCTAAAATCATAATGTATTTTAATATTGTTGTTTCTTCTGCCACCTCATTTAATTGATGACCTCTCCCTCTCCTTCTCTGTCTCTTTCTGTCACTCTGTATCTTTTTTTCTCTGTCTCTGTCTCTCTGTCTGCCTCTCTTTGGAAACTGCTTGCTCCTGAAGGGACTTATATGCTGCTTGTCATTCTATGTTATTATAAGAATTCCTCTTAGGATAAAATACAGCTATACAGGGTGATGCCTACATTTGTTTGACAATTTGCAGAGTCATCCTAAAACACAGCAAAATATAAAAGTAGAGCTGATAGTTTAAATAAAAAGGATACCCTGAATTACACAGGAGATGAATGACTGAGAAATAGAAAGTGGTGTCAGATCTAGGAGACTTCAAAAATCAGGGAAGATATGAATTTGAGAAAGGATGGTAAACCATTCCTGTTTCATGAAAAAGAAAATATAACTGGTTCATCTTTTGCAAACTGAGGGTTTGAATCATTCATGCTCATGTAGCAAATAGAGGGAGAGCACCTAGACTGGGTTAAGGTAGACTTTTTGATAATGGCCACTCTGACTGGTATGAATTGGATCTTGTTATAATTTTGGTTTGCATTTCTCTAATAATTAGAGATGATAAACATTTTTCATGTGCCTGTTGCCATCTGGATGTCTTCTATGGAAAAATGTCCGTTTAGATCTTCTGCCCATTTTTGTTTAGGTTGTTTTTTTTGATATTGAACTGTATTAGCTGTTTTTATATTTTGGAAATTAAATTTGTCGGTCACATTGTTTGCAAATATTTTCTCCCCTTCCATAGGTTTTCTTTATGGTTTCCTTTGCTGTGCATTCATTTGTTAAATGTTTATTCAAAGTCTGTGATATGTCAAGCACATTTATAGGTACTGAGGATGCAACAGTCAATACACTTTTTATAGAACTTGCCTTTGAGTAGGTGGATACAGAAGTAAATAAGAATCAAAGAAAAACATAGTATTTTGATGTCAATAGGTGCTAGAGAAAAAAATATAAGTGAAACATGAAAAGAAGATAACAAGTATCTTGGATTTGCAATTTTAGATAAGTGGCCAGGAAAAGTGCCACTGAAAAGATGGCATTTGAGTTAAGATGAGATAAAGGTGAGGAAGCAAGCTATAAGGATAGCTGGGAAATGTGCATTCCAGCCTAGGGAGTGACAATTTCAAGGAACAGAGCGGGAATAATGAGTTTGAAGAAGAGTGGGCACAGAGGAGTGTTTCAAGAGGTGAACTCATAAAGGATGTAGGTTACAAAGGGTGGAGGGAGGACAAGACCTTGTAGGGTCTTGTACTCCATTGAAAAGGACTTAGCACTTTTATTCTGAGTGAAAAATATGACCATTGGAGAGTTTTGAGCAGAGGACAGAAACAATCCAACTTATGATTTTAGTAGACTCACTTTGCTCTTATGAAATAACACTGTGTAAGCAGAAGACAAAGAAAACTCAGAAAGGCTACTTAGGAGGATATTGAGGTTATACCTATAAAAAAGGTGATGAGTTTATATAAGAGTGCTTATGGTGAAGATAGTGAAATAGTTAAAGTGGTCATAGTCTGGATAATTTTTGAAGGTAGAGATGACTGGATTTATTTTACACAGAGTAGCAAGGCATTTTTGCTCAATTACTTTATTTGGAATACAATGGACAAGGTAATTAGGAAAAGTGAGAAATTTTGTTACAGTAAATTATGTGGCAGATAGTGGCTCAAATTATTATGAGGTTCTTTGGAAGAACACATCACCGCAAAACTTGGCAATAATTATTTTGATGACTTGAATATAACATAGTGATTCTATCTGTATAGCATGGACTATATCTACATTAAAATTTTAGACACATGACCTTAAGTATCTTATTTACAATACTCATTTTTATTATCTGAAAAAAAGACCAACAATACCAACATCACAGTATTATTCTGAATATTACACGAACTGAGTTAGTCATTTCAATGACTGAACTCTAGGAAATGATGATGAAATATTTGTATCCATTCCGTTAAGCTTATAATGGCCTCAGAAATGTGTTGGGTTTGACATTAATATATGTATGGCCTTAAATACCTTGTATTAGAATAGAAAAACCCTGGACTTGAAATTAAAAGACCTAAGTTCAAACATGGTGGTCATTTACTCAGCCTTACGGTTTGTAGATAGTAAGGCTAATTTAGGTCTCATGACTTCAATCCAGTGCTTTTTCTGTTATGCTCACATTTCTCAGGAACACAGGTTGTATTTCACACAACAGGAGTCCAAAATCCTACAGAGCAGCCAAATTTATTCTTCAGTACACAGGAATCTTTGGGTCTGACCAAAATAGCCTCAATTTTTTGCACAGGGTTTGTGTTTATGAATTTTGTTGGTACATTATTAGAGAGTCAAACTGGAAACTATCAAAGGAAATGTCATCTGGAGACATCCAGACTGATTTTGTATCACTGAACTAAAACTCAAGTTACCAGAGTTATTTGAGGTGAGGCAGGATTATGAAAATACAGTTCATTACCAGATTTGGAAATTTTGCTTTGGCCACAAACTGTTACAGATTATCAGAAAATACTGTCCTCATATAGTTTTTAATCCAGTTGGAACTGTAATGCAAGAACAAGTAAACTAGAGTCTAATTCAAACATACTCATTAGGCCACTTCTTCTTAACCAAGTTTTATAACTCTCTCTGTATCACTAAAGTAACTTGAGGTCAAGCAAAATATCTTGCAGGGATTGCAGAATAGGACTTTGGAAATAATATGATCATAGCATATTTTTCTAACTTTCTATCGAAAAGCGGGATAGATTGACAAATTAGAGTGGTAGCCAATGTTTCCAGGTAGTTTATTTTTGAATGAATGGATGAATTTACATTCAAATATCCAAGGGGTTTTTGATACACTGAAATATAGAGAAATAATATCCTTCTCTACCAGAAGGTATCCTCTATACAAATACACGATGTTGAAAACAAATTTAAAGGAATTTTTAATTTCATAATGTCTTTTACCATTTAGAAGCATTGCTGCATAATCCGTTTAGCTGCTGTAATGCATAGCACTGGGACCCTCCTTCTACCTCAACGGAAAGAATGAAAAATAATTAATTGTTGAAAAATAGAATCTCTCATGTGGAAATGCATTCCCACGTGGTCTCCGTGCAGCATTTCTAGGGAAGAAGTGACCTCCTATAATGAAGGAGGCATCTTGTGCGGCATCATGAAGTGGATCATACCACTTATGTGGTAATACGAAGAGATAACAGTATCTCGAACCAAGGACAAGTTAGAACAGGCTTGCACCTCAGTAAGTTTTCTTGAGTGTGTGTCTTGTTCATGTAGTCGCCAATGAGCAGAATAAATTAATTTTGTTAATCAGAAATCAAAGCTCTGGTACTTGGCACCACTGCAAATAAAGATGGTAAACTCCAATATAATATTAATCTGTGGGTTTTGGGGTTACTTTAGGCATTCCAAACATCTGTTGGAATCAAAGTAACTGGCAAGAAAATGAGTGCAAACCAAGAAATTTATTTTTACGGCTGGGTAATTAAGCAGAGAAAATTAGGTCAAAGAGATTCCCTGTTGCTGGAACAGCATCAAGATCATTTAAAGTTAAAATAGAGAAAATGGTTTATATGCCTCAGCATTTTCTGAATTGTCTTTCCCTGTAATTCCTTTTCTATGAAATGTTAATGAATGCTTTGTTTCAAAAAGTTTTTTTAGGTCAAGAAATATTGCCACCTGTTAGTTAAATCCTCTCTATAATTTATAAAAAATCTGTCTGAACGTCTAGGAGACCACGTTGTATGAAAACATCTCCAATATATTTAACGGTGAAATCCTTTAGTATTTTGTCTGTCTCTTTTTTTCAATTATTGCTCTTAATATCAGACAATCTATGCTCCTTAGAAGACAGTTTGAGAAAAGTAATCTCCACAATGCCAAAAAAGCTCATTTTTTGGATAAACTCAGTAAAAGCAAGTGTTTGTCCAAAATGATTTGGTTTGGGAGTTCCCGTTGTGGCTCAGTGGTTAATTAATCTGACTAGGAACCGTGAGGTTGCGGGTTTGTTCTCTGGCTTTGCTCAGTGGGTTAAGGATCTGGATTTGCCGTGAGCTGTGGTGTAGGTTGCCAGACATGGCTGTGGCTGTTGCATAAGCCTGCAGCTACAGCTCCAATTAGAACCCTAGCCTGGGAACCTCCATATGCTGCAAGTGTGGCCCTAGAAAAGGCAAAAAGATGAAACAAAACAAAGCAAAAAAATGATTTGGTTTGATTAAATGGATTTAACTGGTAGCCTGGAATAGACATTACCTGAGTATGTCCTGTATTCCTTCAAAGGGGACATACTTCTGTTTATATTCTTCCAGAAAGTATTTCATGTGTATGATATTACTATTGCTTATTAAGAACTTACTGTGCTAAGTCCCATGTTAGGTGCTACACATGTACTAACTCAGTTGATTCTTTTTATTATTATTATTATTATTATTTTTGCTTTTTACGGCCGCACCTGCGGCATATGGAGGTTCCCAGGCTAGCGTCTAATTGTAGCTACAGTTGTGGGTGGGCCACCACCGCAGCCACAGCAGTGTGGGATACAAGCTGTGTCTGCGACCTACACCACAGCTCATGGCAATGCCGGATCCTTAACCCACTGAGCAAGGCCAGGGATCGAACCGCAACCTGTGGTTCCTAGTTGGAAACCTTTCTGCTGTGCCATGGCAGGAAGTCCTTGATACTTTTTTTCTTAATGTTAATTCATCCAACAACTCTTTGAGATAGACACTATATTGTTAACTGAAACAAAATAAAGTCATGTGACTTTCACAGTACACACACAATACATACTTTTTTTCTTAATGTTAATTCATCCAACAACTCTTTGAATAGACAGACGCTATTGTTAACTGAAACAAAATAAATTTATGTGACTTTCACAATACACACGCAATACAAACGTGGACATATCAAGCCATTCTTTCAGCTGAAAATAAATTAATGACCATCTTACCCAACTCATTTTATAAGTGAGAAAACAGAGATTTTTCTCTTGTCAGCTAATTAACAAGGACCTGGCAGGTCTTGGCAGATCCTGAAATAGAATATGAAACTCCTACAGGCAGAATTTGGTGCCTTAAAATACATTGCAAGTAAATGTCCATAAAATAACCTTAACACATTTAAAGTCATCCCATCATGTTTAAAGATTGGGTAAAGGAAATGATAACTGGTTGGTATGTGGGTGGGTTTCTTTTAAATGTGAATTTTAGCAGGAAGATCTTCACCAAGGGAGTTTATTATTTTCATTACCTGACTATTGAAATAATTGCTAAAAATATTCACTGCTAGGATTTTACTACCTGTAACAAAATTATTCATTAGCTAAGCACATCACAAGTGCTCTAAGATATAGAATAGATATTATGTTTACTCTGTTTTACAAATAACAGGATTGAAATTAAATTCTTTGCCCAAAGTCTCATATTTAGAAAACAGGGAGCTGTGACTTAAACCCAGTGCTCTTCTCACTCTGATTATTGCTTCCTTTAGCTAAATGTGTAACCACTGTGAGTTTAGGTTAATTCATTCAGATAATCCTCTAATGTATGGTTTTTGAAACTGAAATATTAATTACAGTGGAGAGTAGATATGTTTTCTCTATGCTCTAAAGCTTTCCAGAAACACAAAAATTGGAATGTGGCTCTCTTCTATCACTAGTCTTTTTTCATTCTGTCTTCTTTTATGGCCAAGAGACAAGCCTAGTTGTTCTAGACATGGAGTATTTTACAGAGCAAAAGGCAGAAGACTGAATTCGTGGGAACCGGTCTCCTGTCTTCTCTTGAGATTCTCTGTAGCATCTTTTGTATAAAAGTCTATCCCTACACCTTACCCTCACATCCACTGTCATTATAGGCCATACGTTTTGTTTCAGCTGCTTGTATATAATTATAACGAAATAAAATTCTTTCCATTTGGGAAAGTTGATCCCATAGTATAAATTTGGAGCTAAAAAATATAAAATGCAATTTTGTTAAGCATTTTAATTTTATTATGTTTAAATTAAACTTCTGATTTTATTTTTAAATGCTCTGTTTTAAGGGAAACATGCTTGAAATCATAAGAAAATTGTTTATTGTGTGACTAAGTATGTAAATTAGAGCTTATATTATGATAAAGTAGAAAAACCATGGGACTGGAAGCTGTAAGAGACTGATTTTTAGCAAATTGGTCACTAAATATTAAAATGAATTTGTATCAACTTGGCTGCACACACATGCTCTCTCATGATCTGTGAGAGCCTAAATCTTGAACTAGACTACCCAGATTCAAGCCCCAGGTCTCCATCCATTTTATGTGGCCTAGGGCAAATTCTGTTAACTTTTCTATATCTGACAATCATTTTCTGAATAAAAAAGGCAAAAAGAATACTCATCTGCTAAAGATTGTATGCAAATTAATTGAATTAATACATAAAAATCTCCCAGGACAGACAACAATGCCTGACAACTATTAAGCATCCAATAAATTCTATTAGCATTTTAGATTTACCAATATTATTGAGTGTATACTGTGTGCCAGGCACTGAGCAAGGAACAGAGGATTTTAAAAAAGAATAGGACCAAGTCCCATTCTTTGTACCACTTTTAGTTTAGTATATAACATGTAAACAAAGTCATGATTATATATGACGTGATACAAATGTTATACATGTGTCTCATGATACAGAACTGGTTTGGATAAGGAAGCAATTGCCCTTAAGATGTTATAACAGATTTTCATAACTGGGCAGGATTTGAACTGATGACAGGAGAGCAATGGAGAAAAAGGCTTTGGATTAACACTGAATGAGCAGCAGGTGCAAAGTGATAAGAGTATCAAGCTTCATAGTGTCTGGGCAACTGAGGATAGTTGGCATTGCTGGCAAAAGGGAGTGGTGAATGATAAAGGTAAGCCTAGAGCTGTAGGAAAAGACTAGGTACAACTAGACTTTATGCCATAATAAGAAATAGCCCCGTTATCCTCACTTTGGCTGTGCTGGGTTACCTGTTGGATGAATAAAGCAGAGAACCACTTTCTAAGAAGATACTCTGATTCATGATTGAGGTGAAATAGGCAGAGAGAACAGAGGGAAAAAAGGTGAAGTATGGCCTCAGTTTATTTGATTAAATTTAGTGGTGTACACACTCTCCAGACATCTTGCCCTCATAGGAAAAAAAAAAAAAGTAAAAAACGTTTAAAGTACATGAAGCAATGATGCATGAATTTCCTTCTGGGCTATGGAGTCTCTGACAGTTGGAAATTGAGGATAAAACAGTGTTACTTATATCATTCCACATTTTATAATGCAAAGTCTCAGATATTATTATACTTTCCCTACCAATGAAAAGAGAAAGTTACGCACTGGTAGAATCCTTATATGCAAATGTCAGTGACTGCAAAGCTATTTCCTAAATGATCAATGTGTAATAGGGAATGACCGTATGTATCACAGTCTCTTAAGTACACATTAACTGAATGCACAGTAAGCAGCAGCTTGGATGAGTCTGCTCTGAGACTGAATTTCTTTTAGTCCAGTGTACAGAGATGAAAACTCATTCATACTTCTTTATCTTTTTTTGTAGTTCTGACATATTAGTTCATGTTCTACAATGAAAGTGCGTCTTGAAATGGAAAGTTGATTTTTATTGCATACTGTCTCTCAGTGATCCCAATACAACACCAGTTGAATCAAAGAAATGCAGGTAGCTATAGGGGGTCTTAATGAGTAGCTTTATGACTTAGAGAAGTTTAGTAATTGACCTAAGACTGGTGAGCAGGATAAAAACAGAAGAATCCAAAATTCCTTGCCCAGTAGATTTTTTTTTTTTGATCTGCTATACCAGGCTTTAATTATTTATTTATTGCAGTATCTTATGGTTAGTTAATTTAGGACAGCTTTTCTAACACATAAAGTGGAATGGAAGGCATAGAAGGTGTCGTGCAAAGAAACTCTCTTTATTTTCTCTGAAGTCGAAAACAGATTGCAGGAGTTAGAAGGCCCAGCGTGCAGCTCAGCTATGGAGAACATGTTGTGAAAAGGAAACCAGCTCAGCTCTTGGCTCTACTCTTTCTTCTCCTTTCACGTATGCTTCCTTTGAACTTTAATTTTTCACATCTACATGCTACATATGTAATGGACCTTTTCATTTGTTGGCTGATGTACTCATAACAGACCATTTTTGTATAGCATATAAAGCACCTGCAATGAATAGTAAATACGAGCATTATGCACAGTTTGAAGAATTGAATAAGCATGTCTTGACACTTCCTGTGCACTCATCAGTACTTCAGCATACAAGCCAGGTTAAAATAGGAGTTACTGATATATTACCATATGCTAAATGTTTCTGTCGTAAGGGTTACATGTCAGCTTGGAGGCAAAAGTAAATAGTAAGAAGGACAAGGTTATAGACCAGATCATTGACACTAAAGAGCAAGCAGTAGAAGAAAGGAAGAATATAGCATAGGATTTGGGTGGTGGGGGGAGTCTACCAAGACAACAGAAAATAATAGCCAGAAATTAATGGTGGGCATCCATCCTTTCCATAGACTTCTAGGGATAGAAGAGCTACTGGGAGTAATGTCTTATGCTACTCAGTTGAGAAGGAAAATGAGGCTCCATCCAGGCTTATTTGGAAAGACTATAGTGATTTCACAGAGCCATTGGCCATGGACCTAACAATGGAGTTATGACACTCTGTTCTTGGTGTCTCTGTCTATTGGTGACTGTAATTATGATTCAGCCTACCCATTTGTAGATTAAAAAAAAAAAAAAAACAGAAATTCCCAGATGCTATCCACTTTCCTGAGATCTACATACCCATTCAGTGGCAGAACTTGACTTGGAAGACAGGTGGTGGAGTCATCCAAATGGATCTGAGTGTCTGGTAGGACAGCTATGTATCTAACATTTATTATGACAGGTAAAAAATGCTTCAATGTATATCCAAAATGCCACAGAGACCCATTAGAATACATTATTTCAAATTTCTAGATTTAAAAAGAATGTATTTCTTCTGGGATAGCAGGCGATTACATGAAATTTTTGATGTAACTTTTGAAAACTATCAATTAAAGTCATTTTAATAGGTTCTCTCAGGCATAGACATTAAGATACCCTCACCTTTCTAATATACAGCACAAATAAACCTTTCTACAGAAAAGACACAAACTCATGGACTTGGAGAACAGACTTGTGATTGCTGAGGGGGAGGGGGAGGGAGTGGGATGGACTAGAAGTTTGGGGTTAGTAGATGCAAACTATTGCATTTGGAGTAGATAAGCAATGAGATCCTGCTGTAAAGCACAGGGAACTATATCTAGTCTCTTATGATGGAACATGATGGACGATAGCGTGGAAAAAAGGATATATGTGTGTGTATAAATATATATATTTGATTGGGTCACTTTGCTGTATAGCAGAAATTGACAGAACAAGGTAAATCAACTATAATAGAAGAAATGAAAACCTAAAAAACACTACCTTCACGTTTCTAACTTAGTAGGTTTGTTTAATGCTTTGAAAACAGTTCACTCAGCTTAGAAAAGGAGACTAGTGTGTGTTGTGGTTTGTTTATTTTAATCAAATGATGATTACTCAGTATATATTGATGTGAATAAGACTCTGATGTCCCAATAGTTTGGGATGGAGAAATGGAGACACATTTCTACCTGATATTAATGAAGCAAAAAATGCCAGTTTTTTTATAAAGAGGTTGGACATAGAGTTCAGATTGGTGGAATCCTATGTCTAGGAACTGGACCACAAGCTTAGTAGGAACAAACACTAACTGATTGAGAAAGATTTTATGGACTATGTATGCAATTATAATATATATTACATATAAGTATAAACTGAGCAGTGTTAAAAGTTAGAGTCCAGAATCAGAAAGTTCTCTTCACTGATCAGAAACTATCAACTATTATGCTTATTCTGGATCTTGGCATTTTTAAGAAAATAGATTGGAACATGTCCAGAAAAGAGCATCAAAGTGGCAAAGCACGTGTGTATAGGTGTGTGCATGCATATGTGTGTATGTGTTCGTGCACATAAATTTTTATGTATACAGATCATCAGTCATGAAAAAATACTCATGTTTCATGTTCTTATATTTGTATGCCTTTCTTTGACTATGTATATATTGAATTTTATTTTCAACTGTATATTTCAATTAGTATTCTTTTTAAAATTGCAATAAAAAATGCATAACATAAAATCTAACCTCTCAGATTTTGAAGTGGATTGTATAATATTGTTTACTGTATTTATATTGTTGTACAGCATATCTCTAGTATGTTTTCATCTTGCATGGCTAAAACTTCTATACCCATTGAACAACTCCACATTTCTATCTTCCCGTAGTCCCTGGCAACCACCATTCTGTTTTCTGCTTCTATGAGTTTGACTACCCCAAAAACCTCTTATAAGTGAAATCATGAAGTTTTCCTTCTGTGACTAAATTTTTCACTTAGCACATTGTTTTCAAGGTTCATCCATTATAGCATAGGACAAAATTTCTTTTTTAAAAGTTTGAGTAATATTTCACAGCATGTATTAACCCACATTTTGTTTATCCATTCATCTGCTGATCGATAAATACGCTATTTTCACATTTTGGCTGTTTTGAATTATGCTGCTATGAACATGGGAGTGCAATTATCTCCTTGAGATCCTGATTTCAATTATTTTAGATAAACTCTCAGAAATGGAATTGCTGAATCATATGGTAGTTCAATTTTTTTTTTCTTTTTCTTTTTACAGCCACACCTGTGGCATATGTAAATTCCCAGGCTAGGGTTGAATTGGAGCTAAAGCTGCTGGCCCACACCACAGCCATGGCAATGCCAGATGTGAGCTGCATTTGCAACCTACACCACAACTTGCTGCAACTCTGGATCCTCAACCCACTGAGCAAGGCCAGGAATCAAACCTGCATCCTCATGGATACTTAGGTTCCTAACAGGAACTCCTGGTAGTTGTATTTTTAATTTTTGAGGAAATTGTTTTGCACTCTTTCCATAGCAGCTGCACGTTTACACTTATCCAGATTGCCCAAGCTTTCCAAATTTTCCACATCCTCACCCATATCTTTTATTTCCTGTTTAAATATATATATATATGCATTTGTATATATAAAATGTATATATATATACACATGTGAGGTGGTATCTTTTTATGATTTTTATTTACATTTGCCTGATGATTAGTGATATTGAACATCTTTCCATATACCTGTTGGTCATTTGCGTGTCTTCTTTTCAGAAATATCTATTTATGTCTTGTATTCCTTTTAATTTAACATATTATTTCAGGTGCCTTTGTTGTTGTTGTTGAATTGTAGGATTTTCTTATATAGTTTGGATTTTAACTCTTTATCAGGTATATGGCTTTCAAATAACTTCTCCCATTATGAAGATTTCTTTTTTATGCTGTTAACTATTTTATTTGCTATGCAGAAGCTTTTTAGTTTGACCTAGTCCCACTTTATTTTTTATTTTCTTGCCACCGCTTTTGGTGTTTTATCCAAGGAATCACTGCCAAAACTAAGCACAGGAAGATTATCCTTATGTTTTCTTCTGGAAATTTTATGGTTTCATGTCTTGCATTTAAATATTTAATCCATTTTAAGTTGATTTTTGTGAATGGTACAAAATAAGGTTCATTTTCTTTCTTTTGTATATAGAAATCCAATTTTCTCAACATCAGCTGAAGACACTATCTTTTTCTCATTGTGTAGACTTGTCACCTTTGTTGAAGAATGTTTTAATGTATATGCTTGGGTTTATCTCTGGGCTTTCTACTCTGTACATCTTTTATGCTAGTACCATACCATTTTGATTACCATATCTCATAATATGTTTTGAACCCAAGAAATGTAAGGTCTGTATTTTTATTTTCTTTCTCAAGTTTATTTTGGTTATTTCAGTTATGAATTTTCTAATAGCTTTGCTCTTTCTTCAAAAATATCATTGAAATTTTGAAACTGTAGATCACATTAAGTAGTATGGAAATTTTGACAGTAGTGAGTTTTCAAACTATGAACTTTTATAGTTTATCTGTATCTTTCCATTTATCTGTGTCTTATTTAATTTCTTTCAGCAATAATGTATATTTTTCAGTGTGTAAACCTTCTGCTTCCTGGCTTAAGGGAAAATATATATCAATCCAGAAAGGAGAAAATAACAAGAGGAAATGATAACTGTTTTTGGAAATCTGTAGAATTGAAATTTTCCTTAGATAAAGTTTTAGATAATATTTATCTTTCTAAGTATTATTTTATTAAATATTTTGGTGATTTTATTTAATGTTTAAATTTAAATTTCAGGTTGAGTCTTAATGCTTGGATAATTTTTTTTTCTTTCTCTATATGTATTCATAAATGAGGTATAATTCACAAACATAATTCACGGGTGCATAAGTAGATTGCACTTTATGATGACCCAAGGTCAATTGCTGATAATTTCAAGAGCTTTAAGACAAGAGTTATATAGAACTTTTATCAGTTTCAGTAACTAAATCTAGACTTCTTACATTATGAATTATTCTGCCAGACCTTTGGAGTGTCTATGTGATTTCATTGTTTTTTATAATTTTTATGTTTTCTTTATAGCAGCCTCTCTACCCAACTCCACCTCCAGTTTATTCTGAGCTGCTGTAGCTTGGGAATCTGATAATCACTTAACTGAAATGTGTATCTACCTTACCATTAAATTGGCTCTTAGTGAAGGCTTGAGGGCTCTTTTGTATTATAAAGTGAAAAAACCCAGTGAAGCCCGTTTATGCCATACAGAAGCTTTTCCTAACTTTGTTTTTGCCATAATCTAGGGAATTGGGGTTACCCTGATTCTCTGTACACAATCCATATCTTCTTATTAGTCTGTGCTGACACTTAGCCACCTTCTGCTCTGTACATGAGCTCTGCTTTTTCCATAAACTCTGTTAAGATCTGTACTGGCTTTTCTATATTAGCATTCCAAATGTGTGTCTGCACACCTTACATGTAGTGTTACTGGGAATTAAACTCACTCGAATCTTAGGACAGGAGCCAAAACAGTCATAAGATATGACTGAAGCACAGGAAGCAAGTCTTGGCAGTAGGTGGTTCTTTTCTTGCCTGCTTTGGCAGGTGCTCACAAGCCCACTTCAATTCACATATCAGTCTTGAAATGATAATTCCTTTGATAATTATTGAAAGTCACTGCTGGTGTAATTTTTGTTTGGAGAATTATATCTCAGTGGCTTGATTTTACCATAATGGCGTATTTGGTGTTCAAATGACTGCCTCAGCTTTACTAGCAATTGTCCTTTGACTCATCCCCGCTCTCTTCTGTTTCCTTGCCTTGAGCTTGAGTCTATCCCTTCAGTCAGAGTGGCTTCGGTGTCTTAGGTACAAACTATCTCTAAATAAAGAGATATAAATATTGTCATTTGCCATTACCCTTTTAAGATTTCCCTTTATCTTTATATGAATATCTCTTTCTGAGAAGTCACAGTGTGGAGGGGTGGTTCAGCAAAGACGGACTCAGGAATTGCCAGGGCCCATCCCCCAAATAATATCAAGAGTCATGATCAAAAGCAGATACAAGGTGATGCTAATAAAACTAAGCTTCGAGCTTGCTTACAGGAAGTCTTCCAATACCCAATACTGTATCTGTTAAAGTTACCTGATTTGAAATAAACTATAATTATTATAAGATCCAGTGCTTCCCATGGGGATGAAAAATTGCCCATAAGGACCCTTGATGATATCTTTTTCTCTTTCCCTTTTTTACTTCCTTTAAACTCACCATTTCCTTAATCCTTCTTTATTTTCCTTTCTCCTTGCCTTCTAATTTTCTCTTTATTTTTTCTTCTCACCTCTTTCTCATCTTTTCTAGTCTTATGATAATTGACATTTTTCTTCTTTTTTAAAAATCTTAAGATTACCGTCATTTGACTAAAAATTTTCAACTTTTGGAAGACTAGCACTCATTTTTCACTTTCATTCTTTTCTCATGAACAGTTTGCAAATGTGGGTTTTCACCTGTATCAAAGCTATACAGAATACACATCTCCAACTGGGATTTCAAATGAGTTTATCAGGAAGGAGCCCACAATTTTTCTGCCTGCAGAAATATTTTGTGAGACCAGCAAGATACAAGAATAAAGCTATTTTAAAAGTTCCTGAAAGTTTTAACTTAGTGGATATTCTTACCTTTCTTGCAGTAAGAAAGAGGCACATTAGCTGGACAATTTCATATTCCCATCTAGAACTGGCCACAGTACAATAAAAATGTTTTGCTTATTATTAGAATGAGGTATATTTTCATATATGTTTGACTGTAAGAAAAAATGTCAACATAATTATCAGATAGAATATTATTAAATAATTCACAACATATTCATCAGAAAAGATTTAAATGCCTTCTTTAAAATAAGACCTTGATGGATTAGACACAGATATACCCATTGAAGAAATTTTTGTGATGCATGAAATGACAAAATGATAATGATGATGATGATTTTAATGACAAAATTAATATGAAACTATTAAGGCAAAATAATTAAATGTTCTAGTTGAGTGATTTATGAACCTGGTTGATCATCAAAAATTACCTACTTATATATATTTTTTTCTTTCCATAAAGATTCATGGACTCTACTTCAGATATGTTAAACCAGATCCTCTGGAGTAGGTGGCATAAGAATTGTATTTTCAGAAATATCCACAGGTAATTCTGATGACTAGCCAGGCGGGAGAATTACTGTCAGAGGGCAAAAATACTCAGTGTCTTTAGTGGAGAGAAATGGCTTTAGGTTTTCATGGCCGTGAAGAAGGAAATGTTTGGCTAGTGAAGTATTGATAACATGTAGAGAAGCAGAAAGTATTAAGAAGGGAATTCTTAGCAGGATAAAATGAAAATAGTAGACGTCTAGAGGTGAAAAGTAAAGGGCGTCAAGGAATAGTAAAGGGGCTAGATTGATAGGAGTTAATGACCTGTGGTGAGAAACTGAAGATCAAGCTAGAACACTAATATCTAGATAGTGGAGGAAGTTGAAGCCAGGGAAGGGAAAGCATGGAGGATTTGATTAGTGGATCACCATTACATGTTTTAGAGTAGGGTGTCTAATACATCATGAAAGTAGCATTTCAGAATAATTCATCTAAGTGTGCAAATGCTGAGTGGGAGAGGAACAAATATTGGAAAAGGAGTCCAATTAATAGTAGTTAAAAATCTTAGGTAATAGCATTAAAAATCCTAGTTTCGTTTCTATGAGACAATAACTAATTTTAATCTCAACACTTCCATGACCTTTGCATATGATACACTGCCTTATGGTGCCATGCATGCATTTTGATGATTTACTCCAGAGAATGTAATCAAATCAAACATGAAAATGCCATGGATTGAATGTACCAAGAGTAGGTATCTTCTTTTCTCTCTCCAATTTATTATTTATTTGTGAGAAATCTAGATTATCAAAATTCTAATAAAATCTCTTTGGTCCAGCGTGGCCCTGGGGAATACAAAGAAATGTTATCTCTGATTTGGGAAGTTTGAACTATCTGGAAGATTGGTAGTGGAGACATAAACTACCTTTTAGGTTTATTAACCCAAAGTTCCTCAAAAGAAATGGGGCAGCATTACCGGGGGGGGGGGGGTATTGCACACATTTAGTGCAGAGAGCCAGAGGTGCCATGGTTGCTAAAATGTCAGCAGTGTCCTATGGAGAAATACTTAGTAATGAAGTGGTTTTCAGTGTGTGGTGGGAGAGAATCCAGTCTGATTCTGAGTTCAAGTTATATTAAAATTTCCTGTGTAACCTTGGGCAACTGACCTCTGAAGCTGCAAACGCTTTTGTTAAAGGAAACACAAGTAGTATCTACACACAGAGGTCTTTTGAGGCTCAAACAAGAGAGTGGTTCTAAAAAGTTTCCTGTAGTGCCTAGGACATAGTAAGTAGCCAAGAAAATGATCACTGTTTGTGGCCGTTGATGGCTATGAAGTCCCTATAATGAGCTCAAATCCTGTAGTAATAGATAACCTTCAGATTTCTTCCAGGCTGATTTGTTCTAAATAACAAACTAGATGTGCAGATACAGATTGTGATGTCAATTATTGGGTATTGGTGTTCATTCTTATACTAGGTGGGGACACACTGGCCCTACCATTTATCACTTGTCACAAAATCTATGGCTCTGGGAAATCCTAGGAGTTGAAATTCCCTGACCTGTTTTCTATTGGACCAGTACTCTGATCACCTATCATTGCTGCTTTTGTGCCCAATGAGTATTTGACTTAGTAGGCCATACTAAATAGAAGATTTCCTCTTATTTGAATTTCTGCCTTGTATCTCCATCTGCTCTTCATCCTGATAAACTCAGTTTGTTCTTACAGATGTCTAAAGTACCTCATATCCATATTCCTCCAGTCATGTATTCATTCTTCTGACAACTCTTTACTGGGTACCAACTATATGGCAGATATCATTCCAGGCACTAAGGATACAGCTTTGCAAAGGACAGATATGGCATCTGTTCCCATCTAGCACTCATTCTAGGAGAATAAGTAGACAATGAACATAATGTCAAATAAAAAAGAGCATAAAGCATGAAAGGCAAAAACAAGGTCAAAAATGAGATAGGGTTCTCTGATGAAGACTAACAAGATAAAAGAGGAGAAATGAGATACTCAGGAAGGCCTCTCTGAAGGAGACATTTAAACTAAAATTTGAAGAGCCATCTAAGTGAAGATGTGGAGATGCAGGAGGAAACTGTTCCAGATAAATGTCCTAAGAGTTGAAATTTCAAAAAACTTAAAAACAGAACAAAAAAACACAGAAAAAAAACAGTACTGCCCTGAAACAATAGTGAAGAGGCCAAGTCAGTAAGATATTAAGCTCAGAAATGTAGGCATCAGCCCAGCCACGTGCCACTGAGGGGTTTGAATTTTATTTTAAAGGCTTGAGCAGATGCAATGCTAAGCAACTTTGTTACCTGCATTGAGCTTTTTCCCCATCTTGGTCCTGCTCAGCTTTCTGAGGGTGAGCACACCTCCTATGTTTTCATTTGACATTCAGTTCCTCCCCAGAAACTCAGCCCCATGAGCCTGGAGCAAAGTGGATTTTAGGGGCATGATCCTGTGGCCACTGGATTATATGTATCCATTTCTCCTTTGTGCCAGAACCATCAGCATATTAAATTCCCCTGGTCAAAGCCAAAATAGAGTTGTAATAGGAGATGTGCATCTAACAGAGGTAAGAATTACAGATGATTTAAAAAAAAAAAAACAGCTAGTAGTTCCTGCTGTGACTTAGTGGGTTATGAAGCCAATATAGTGTCCATGAGGTTGTCGGTTTCATCCCTGGTCTCATCTGGTGGGTTAAGGATCCACTGGTGCTGCAATATGTGGCATAAGTCACAGATGAGGCTCGCATCCGAAGGTGCTATGGCACAGGCCTGCAGCTGCACCTCCAATTCGACCGCTAGCCTACGAACTTCCATATGCCGCAGATGTGGCTGTAAAAATAAGAAAAAATTAACCCCAAAATCTAGTGTCTAATAAAGAAAAGGGTATCTCCACGTATAATAAAAACCCGGAAAATATGGATCTTAGAGTGTGGGGTTAATCAGGGTAAGCATCATATGTGTTGAAAAAGATGAAGGATTTGGACTCATTCTGAAGATAGTACAGAATGTTCCAGATTGGCCTTTATAAGAAATAACACAGCTTGTTTTGAACTTTCCTTTCTCACCTGGCATTTAACAGCTACCATGTTTTGAGTGCTTGCGAGGCAGCGTGCTAAGTGCTTTGCCAGTGTCTGATAACAGGATGGTTTGTGACATGTCTACTCAAAGTGGGGTGATTTCTTTTTTCAAAGTGGAGAATGACAAAATAAAAGTGTTTTTCTTAAAAATGTAGCCCCCCTCCCTTTTTTTTTCAGGGGACAAAATCATCTCTAAGTTTTTTTCTCATTTGATTTAAACTCTAATTTGATTGAATAGAAGAAAGCTGGATAAGCAGAGTCGCTTCAGAAATATTTTTCTTTTCTGGCTCATGCAAAGAGAGTAAAAAACAATGCTTTTCTTTATTTCAGTAAGAGATATCCACTCAACCTCACTAAAAATAACTAGACTTTCAAATGTCTTCTGTGGCCTGTTTTCTCTAAGGAATGATCCCTCTGCTACTTCAGAGGGGAATTTTGAAAAAGTACCTGTGAGTGACAAATGATAATGGATTGCACTCTGAACTATGCATCCAAGCAAATAAAAAAGGCTTTCAAAGTTTAATTGATCAAACTGCACAGCAGTCATTTGGACTTCATGCCTGCTTATAGGCTTGATGGTAATAAAGCCCTTTCAGGGACAAAAATATTATGCAAACTGTTGGCCTAGTTCCTGTTATCGGGCCCTCATTGACTGCAATCTCTTTTCATTACTGTACTGTTGATGGGACTGACAGCTAAGTCAGTGTATATAAGGGCAGGCAGCCAGGGGAAGAAGCTGAGTGATTGGATTTGGACCCAACTTTCCTGAAGCCCTATTTACATACTTACCTCCCACTCCCCCCTCCCAGGAGTGGTCCTTGTTCTACCATATATTTTTTGTGAGCAGAAGTTGAAT
The DNA here is from genome assembly GCA_004024745.2 of Catagonus wagneri. Taxonomy (NCBI): domain Eukaryota; kingdom Metazoa; phylum Chordata; class Mammalia; order Artiodactyla; family Tayassuidae; genus Catagonus; species Catagonus wagneri. Next base: position 10,239,925 of record PVHT021183666.1, read on the forward strand.
GCTTGAACCTACAATACTGGATTTCTTCCTTTCATTTGGATGTTCCTCCGATCGCTTCTGCTACATGTGTGACTCAATTTTGTGCAGCTTAAAATATTTGCTTTAAAAATTCATGGGTGGTGAAATAGAGTGAATTGATACAGGACCATAGGGATTCTGTAACTGTGAAGTAACAGTTGGATAAAATGCCCAGGCTATGGGTCTTAGGTACTTTGAAGTTGGAATGGAAAGATCAAACAAGGGATTGAGAGACCGGTCAGATCTGGGTTGGAATCCGGTCACTCCTGCTGAATGATGTGATGTTGGACAAGTCAATACACCTGTCAGAAGCTTAGTTTTTTGATAGATATAGTGCAGATAATTAAAGATACTTAAAAGTTTCAAGGTATATAAAGTGCCAGGGAGAAGAAAAGCCTGTTACAAAGTGAGCACCTTAATCTCCTGGATCCAATCACAGAATTTCTCTAAATGCAGGTAGAACAGAGATAAACATGATTCCAGAGCTGGTGGTTTTCCTATGAGTGTACGTGACAGGAGGAAACTCAGTCACAAATTTAGTAAGTGATAGCACATTTCTCCTTTTGGGTAAGTATCACATTTCTATTTGTTAAGACTACCATCTACTTTATATACTTTTAGATGAATAACTTAATTTTGAATCTCCGTATTGCAGGGATGGTAGGTAAATTGAACTTGTGCTTTGTTAGGGTCATTTCCTAGGTGGCTTCCATGGGTACTTGGGTTTCATGCCATGCCAAGATAGTACCCTTCTCTCCTCAGCTGTCATTGTTATCTATACATAATGCAGAGACTTGGCCTTCTTCTGTATCCATGAGCATTTCAGCTTTGGTGGTTCTGTGTGGTTTTTGTGCTTCCCTGTGAACACAGGGCCCTGGTGAGAATGATCATTTGCATGTCTGGGGTTGTTTACACCCTGCCACCATCCTGCTGGTTTTCTGTGCTGTCATGAAGGACCTGGGCTTGGGCACTACCCAGAGCTGTATTCTCCTTCCCTCAGCTTCTTTCAGGCTTCTCTGCTTCTATCAAGAAACAGACTTTTCACCTCCTCCAAAAGTCTTCAGTATCCTTCCAGGTTTTTAGACTCTCTTTTGGTGGCTGGGAGGAGGCAGAAAGAGCCATAGGATATTTCTGCCTTCTGTCGCTATGAACCTCTGGGGAGGCAGTGAAGTACAGAGAAAGCTGTTCGGGTAGAAAGAAAAGCGAAACTCAGAAAAAAAAAAAAAAAAAAAACCCTGATGTCTTATTACTTAAAGTCATGTTCTCCACCTTTTTGAGTAAAGCAGAATATTGATCATGCACCAAAGAGTGAATCCATGGTTCAAGAAAGATAAGGAAATAGAGGAAGAAAACAGCCTGAGTCAACAATAGCTTAGCCTAGCCTAGCCTAAATAGGCTCAGAACATGTATATCCACCTACCATTGGGCAAAATCATCTAATACAAGCCTATTATATACTGAAATGTTGACTATTTCATGTAATCTATTGAAAACTGTACTGAAAGTGAAAAACAGAGTGTGGTCTGGGCGCAGAATGGTTGCAAGCATCTCAGTTGTTTGCCCTCGAAATCACTGGTCTGGCTGAGAAGCGTGGCTGCCACCTCCCCACTGCATAGCCCAGGAAAAGATCACAATTGCGAATCTGAAGTAGAGTTTCTATTGAATATGAACGAATCTCTTTTGCGTACTCCTTAAGTTGAAAAACCTTAAGCCAAATTATGGTAAATCAGGGACCGCCTGCATATATCACATAAATATGTGTATTGAAAGTAAATATTTTGTGACTGGGTCACCTTGCTGTACAGTAGAAAATGGACAGAACACTGTAAACCAGCTGTGATGGAAAAAATAAAAATCATTTGAAAAAATACCTAAATATTTTCTGGGCAGCTCAGTTAAGTAGGATTTTCTTTCTTTCCTCATGTTTTATTTGCTAATGTGCCTATAAACACATATGTGAATAATAGGAAATGAGAAAAGATGTTACACATTGTCGTGATCGTTGTTCAGTGTGTATTTAACTGACTGCAAACACCATAAAATGTCCAGAATTACAGTCAGCCACCATTTGGACAACCTGTGTTCGTCCCCCAGTTGTGTTAAATACTGGGCCTGTGATATCAGCTAAAAACAATGAGGATAGTCCTTTCCACCTTGCTTTTGAGAATTAAATAAAACAGATGATATGTTGCTATATAATCAGTCACCTAGGAGGTCAGGAAAAAACACTGGTTTTCTGCTCTTCCTCTGGACTGTTAATAAGGGAGGCCCTGTGGAGCAGTGGAAAGAGAGCACTATCCCCAATCAGAGAAACCTTGAATCAAAGGAAAGCTGGGCAAGTGTTTGATACACCATAGGGCAAGGTCTTCAGCATCTCTGAGCTCTTATTTCCTCATCTTTAAGATGAGGGCACTGGTTCTTTGCCCCTCATAGGAAGGCTCTGAGAATTATATAGGATGATGTGCATAAAGAATCTAGCATGATACAGGACAGAGCACGGCGAAGGGAGTCTTTCTATCTTTCCAAGCAAAAAAGAGCTAACTTTTTTTTTCTTTTATTTTCTTTTTAGGGCCACACCCACAACATATGGAAGTTCCCAGGCTAGGGGTTGAATCAAAGCTACAGCTGCCAGCCACATCACAGCCACAGTGATGTGGGATCCGAGCCTCATCTGTGACGTATACCACAGCTCACAGCAGTGCCAGATCCTTAACCCACTGAGCAGGGCCAGGGATCAAACCCGCATCCTCATAGATACTAGTCAGATTCGTTTCCTCTGAGCCACAACATGAACTCCCAAGAGCTAACATTTAAATGAAAAATAGTATCTTCAGCTAAACAGAGACTTCAGGGCTAAAGGGGCTTATAGGATGAAGAAGGGTCATGAGAGTTGGAGAAACTTTGTTAAAAACAAAGCAGGCCGAGAGTTAAGACGTTGAAAGTGACCTAGCTTGTATTTGAACTTCCAGAGCTTCAGGGAGTAAGCCTGCTCCACATCATTACCGATTTTATGTCATGGCAAAGAATACGATCTACGTCTTTCAAAATAGATTTTTTTTCTATAATTATCTTTTCCTTGACTTATTTCAGTTACATTTCAATTATCTTTAAGTTTTAAATAACCCTAAAGGATATGGTGAGATTTTCATTTTAATTAAAAAGAGGCATGGGCTTAAAAATAATGTGAAAAAGGAAGAGTTTTCGATCTTCCTATGTTCAGGGAAGAAGCTTTAGAAGACAAAGTGCATGCCTAAGCAATTTTTCAGTCCCCTATAAACAGGAACTATCTGTCCAGAAGTCTTTAAATATCATATCCAGCTCTTTCATTTTACAGATGGGGAAAGTGAGGTCAGAACAGGTAACTTACACCCAGAGTTACACAGTAACTGAATGCAAGAGCTCAAAGCTGGACTCTCAGGAAAGCATAATTTGCAACATCACTGTAATTCTGTCCGTGCTTTTTTTCTCCTGTTTATTATATATCATTTGTACACATCAATGCATATGTGTGTATAGGTATATATGGATGTATAATTAATAATTGTGTGCTATGTAAACAAATTGTATGTATGTGCCTGTAGAGAGTGTGTAAAGATGGAGATAGAGGAAAAAAGAAACCAAACAAACACCTTTCCTTTTTATGAGAATGAGAGGTGATTAGTCCACACCTCAAAGCATAAAGTGTGGTAGCGCTCTCTAAAAGTGCTTAGACAAGGAAACTTTTACGAATGTATACTTTATTGAGTTCCCTGGCAGGCTAGTGGTTAAGAATCTGGCATTGTCATTGCTGTGGCTTGACTCACTATTGTGGCACAGGTTCTATCCCTGGCCTAGGAACTTCTGCATGCTGGGAACAGGGGGAAAAAAAAGGAAAACAACACAAGAAAAGTACAGTTTATTCCTGTGCAGACAATTTATTCCCAGTTTCTTCCTTTGTTTGGTGTATTTGCATAGAATTCCTCTCTGCAATTTCTGTCTGCCCCAGTCCTGAAAGTTCAGTCTGCAAGTAATCAAGCCGCAAAGCTGTGCCTGGCTTGCCGAGTTGCCAGTTGAGAAATTGTAATTTGTATTGATTAGTAAATTCACCCTCTTCAAAGGCATATCAGAAAGCCTCACCAGAGTCAGAGTTTCTGCTGTGTTAGTTCAAGGGCGCACTTGAGAGAAGGAATGTGTTTTCAGTAAGATTGAGTCCTCCATCTCAAAGAAGAGGAAGAATATCCTGAAGCGTTTCTTAAAATATCAGCATTCTCTCAACCAAAGACAAGACAGGCCAGGCAGAACGGGCTCTTCTTCTTCCCTTTTTCTTCTCTTTTTTTTTTTTTTTTTTTTTTTTTTGCTAACAGGGCTGCTCTTTGCCTTTCTTTGGATTGCAACTGTGAAAGCAAGGTGCAAATCCCAGAGCAGGAGATGGCAGAGTGGCTTTACCCACCCTGGGGGGAAAGAGATTGACTGGCTAGAAGTTACAAGACTGGGGGTTGGTCACCATCTGCCATTTAGTAGGAGTGATTAGGGCAAGTCACTGTAATCTCACTTGCAGATTTGTCAGGTGTAAAAAGTCAGGGATTCTAACACGGTGAAGAAAGAGCAGAGAAGGGCTGTTGTTCCTCCTGCACTCTTTGATCTGTTTGCAATATTCAATGGTTCCCAAAGTGTGGTTCCCACAGCAGCAACATCAGTAGCCCCTGATCCAATGGGAATTTGTTAATGCAAATTCTCAGGGAAGCTCCAGACCTATTCTTTAGAAACTCTGGGAAGGCGATTCGCCATTCTATGTTGAAGCCATCCTTCCTGGTATTTCTGATACCCACACATGTTTGAGATCCACCATCCTGGGTAACATTCCACTTTCTCTCTTCCTAGGGAACCACGTTCTCTGCCTTCTCCCACCAGATTAAATTTCCCCATTCTGGTCTACTTGAAATTTGCAATGTGCAGTTAATTGTGTAAATATTTACTTGTTCCACAGGCTGGGGCCTACTGCATAGAAGGAATACAATGGCCATTTGTCATTTAGATGAAAGTTAATAACCTTGAACAAATCATTTAAACCTGCAGAAACTCAACTTCTCTTTAACATGGACACACAAAACATACCTTGGAAGATGGGGCATAAGTGAGCTAAGGAATTATAAATTCAAATTGCAGTCCACAAACTCAATGGCCTAATATATATATACATACACACACACACACACACACACACACACACAACTACTATATTTATATGTATATGTATATAAATTCTCTATATAATACTATATATTATAGTACATATATATATATATATAGAGAGAGAGAGAGAGAGAGAGAGAGAGAGTTAATGTTAGTTTCTCACTGAAAATTCTGTTTTGCTGCTGGGGATCTACCTTAATCTTCTTCCTTGTATGTCCTTTCTAACACCAGGATGTGCCAACACTCTAGCATTTTATGCGGTGCTGTGGTGATATAAGGTGAGTGTAGGGAGATAATCTAAGCTTCCAATTTTAGATCAAAGAAGGACCTGCTGAAGTGCCCATATTCTCAACCCACTCTATGCCCCTTCAAAATCTACTTCTCTCTATTGTTTCTGTGATTTGTTTCTTTGTTAAATATCTGTCAGCAAGGGTTGTATAGCACTAACTGCCTAAGCTCAGTCATGCTCACTCTGTTCTGGGTGAGATCTTGCCTGCACTGCCAGGACACTGGGTGGCCCTGCTCTAGAATCTAGAGCCCTCTCTGCTCCCACTCCCCATTCCCCACATCCCATCAGCACACATGAATCTCCTTTTCACTGCAGGCCAGTTTTTCTTCCTTTCTGTTTCTACCTGATACTCTGTAACCATGTCCCTGAATGCTTTCTCCCTTGCTTTTGACCAGTGCATTTCCTTTCTAACAACACAGTCTTTCTCTATCCTAGAACTTAAGCTTTGGGAAACAAAAGCCAGGAAACCTAGAAAGTGTTTCTAATTTTTTTACCCCATTTCATCCTCTCTTTGAGCCAGCGGGCTCAAGAGTTTCTACCTGAGATGGGGAAAAATACCATCATGAAAATTGTAGCCTTGGAGTTCCTCCTGGGATGCAACAGGCTGGGACACAGGTTCGATCCTCAGCCAGTCACAGTGGGTTAACGATCTGGTTTTGCTGCATTTGTGGCTCAGGTCACAATTGGCTTGGACCTGATCCCTGGCCTGGGAATTCCATATGCTGCAGGGCAGATAAAAAGGGGGGGGGGAATTGTAGCTTTCTACACAGTGATTCTTAGATGGGGGCTGGTTTACCCTCCAGAAGACCTTTGGTAATATCTGGAGACATTCGTGATTGTCACTTCTTAGGGGGATGTTCCGCTGGCATCTAGTGAGTAGAGGTCGTGATGCTGCCAGACATCCCACAGTGCACAGGACTGCCACCACCGCAAAGAATGAACAGGTCCCAAATTTCAGCAGCGCCCTGCCAAGTTGAGAAGGTCTGCTCCCCATAAAGCTACACGTGAATTGCCATGGAGAGTGGCACAGCACAGGTGTTCAGTAAGTGACTGTTGACTTGAAAGCTTCTTTTCTTCTGTCCCTGACCTCTTTGCAACCTTGGCAAATAGGAGAGACTTGAAAAGTTTGGTTCTGTCACTAACTTCATTCAGCAGGAGGCACCAGTCCCTAGCCTTCTGCTAAGCTCCTAGTGGCACATGTCTAAATTGTTTGTCCTGTCTCCCAGACCTTGTATTGTATCCTCTGTATTTGCCCTATTGGCATATTAATGTATTGGGCATTACTGAGTAGCTATTTATTAGACTAAAGGTGGGACTGAAGTTTGATCTTGACTGCAGTGTATCCATAGTTAAGTGAGAAGGGAAAATAAATATACTATACAGATATGGTATGATGAAGTTGGCTAGAGAGCTAAGTTCAGAGTGCTAAGGAAGCAGAGAGAGAGAATTATTGAATCCCAAGTGAAAGTGCAAGGGGTGAGGACACAGGAGGAATTATTAATCAATGGGATAAGAATTGGGATAAGTAGAAATTTTGATGGGAAAAATGAGAAGGATTTGTCAGGGCAGGCTGTGTAGTGTGCCCAGGACTTAGAGATGAGAAAGTTGACCAGGGGTAGGCAGGGCCAGCCACAGAATTTGTGGAGCTGGCCCACAAAATGAAATGTAGGACTTGGTGTTCAAAAAGCAGGAAAGGGCTTCCATTAAAGATGTTCAAATGTCAAACTCTTTTCCTTTCTTTGGCAGTCTTTCTCTTGCTTCATGGTTTTTACCTGTATGTATTGTTACAGCAGCTCTAGTATAGGTTAAAGTTAAACAGGTGAGGAGTTCCCAAGGCACAGTGGTTAACGAACCTGACTAGTATCCATGAGGTTGCGGGTTTGATCCTTGGCCTCTCTTAGTGGGTTAAGGATCCTGTGTTGCCATGAGCTGTGGTGTAGGCTGCAGATACAGCTCAGATCTGATGTTGTGTGGCTGTGGCGTAGGCCGGAGGTTACAGCTCTAATTGGACCCCTAGCCTGGGAACCTCCATATGCCGTGGGTGTGGCCCTTAAAAGACAAAACAAAACAAAACAAAAGTTGAACAGGTGAAACTAGAGAATGAGTAAGGGCAAGTTAATGACAGACTATCAGAGATGACACAGGTAGGAGCCTCGGAAGAAAGTCATTGGATTAGCATTATCCCCCATGAAGTAACTTGAGACTGGAATTTATAGCATGGGAAAAGTTGGGTGAAGGAGGAGATATAGAACTGAGCAGGGAGGGAAAGTAGGTACAAGAAGAAGTAGGTTAGCTTTTCAAATGATATTTAAAAAAGGAAAAAATGCTACGAATTGGTATAAACCTGTCTGTGATGGAAGTAGACACTTTAATTTTTTCTCATAAAATTGACCATTTTTAAGTATAGCAAAGTCATCATTTAGTACTATCTGTTGCTTGAAACACATGTATAACAACTAATTCACTGATAAATCTGGCACTGTAATTTTGCAAATGTAAAATTAATTAAAAATCAGTTTTGAAGTGGGACAGAAGTTTAAAACCTTATGTGAATTATTATTTTACTATTGCCTTTCTGTATTTAAGAATCAGAAATAACATTTTTACACTGTATAAACATTAGTATACACACTCCATTTTAAAACTTAACATTACTTATGTATATTTTCTGTTGAGCTACATAGTCTTAAACTTTATCATTTCTTGACGCTAAATAATAACCCATAGAATAGATAGGTTCTGGTTTTTCTAATATTTTCACCATTGTGAGATAACTGGATTTATTTTCTTGGCATTCCTGACTAAACATAAAATTTCTGGAAACTTCAATATTTCATACATATAATTTTACCCTTCTTTTAGATATTTAAGCACCCTCACAGGTGATTTTACTAGAAGGTGGCAAAGCAATGTACCATTCTTATAAGATAAAAACAAACAGAAAAAACAAAAAACAGAAAAAACAAAAACAAAATAGAACAAAACAAATGTAAATAAAAGGATAAGCTCCAACTCAGCTAAGAACATAAGCTGGTTTTAAAATAGAGTCGACTCAACTGATGGCTAGTCTCTGAAGGCAATTGCATTTTTAAAAATCATCAATATTATTAGAAACATTTCTAGTAAAACATTGTTTCAATGCCACAAAGGTGATTTAATCATTAACTTTACAAAGTAAATCTCCAAATTTAAAGAAAATAAGTTACTGCAGAATTGGCACTAAGTTATACTTTTCACTGGAGCTTCCATATTTGTGCACCTTGACATTCGATGGGGCAGTTTTCTGTTAGTGGAATTAGCCAGTTTAGACTTACCAAAGTCCATTACTATGCCACAGAGATAATGGTTTCAGAAAGAAGAAAAGGGAAAGGATGCAAAGGATGAAAACAAAGAGACCAGGCTTGATGTGTGAAGGAGGTAAACAGTTTAGAAAAATATTAATATGATTCCCTGCACAATTGCTCACTGAAACAGTATCTGGGACTATAAGGTCATATTGAAGTGGCAGTAATACACCTGAAGTAGCTCATTTAACAAAAACAAGCAGTATTACCCAGTCTAAAGTAGCTATCAAAACTTGTTTAACTACCTCAGAACAAAATATTGAGAGGCAAGGGTTTAAAGTGAATGCCCATCTATCCAATTCTTCATCAAATGAAAATCCTCTTCATCCAAGTTAAGATTTTTGAATTGGACTCTTATCAATTCCATAAATTTCATCAGCAGCAATTCTTTTTGAAGTGCTCAGCTATTCAAGATTTGAAAATTGAGGATTTGCCTTTTAATGGGGAATCTACATCTGCATTTCATTGTAGAGATGAAACATGTCACCGAGTAATTCTATGAAGAAGGTTGGAGTACTTATTTATTTATTTCTGGTTCAGGGATATTTACAAAATGGAGAGGATAAGGATTATTGCTGATTTATTTTGAGGATGGGAAACTTCGGACATATATATTTCATTCTCAGAAGACAGCTGGTAAAATTCAGAGAGTTTCAAGGATTTTATGTGGTTTTCTTTTTCCCCTACCCCTTCTTGGTCTTTCAAAAAATGAAAAAGTAGCGTGTGAAAGTGGTGCTACTAAATTTAGATTATACTTAGAGTTTTCTTGCTGAATTAAAAAAAATAGAGAGAGAGAGACTTAGTAATTTCATCCATGAATAAAGAAGAGATTATTCCAAGTTCAGATATGTTGCTAAATTCCTACTTCAGTTTTATAGTCTACTGTTCTGAGGTTTGGCCATGATCCCATAAACACTTAGATAGTTATCATTTAGATAATTAACATTATCTAAACATTTACATGATTAATATTTCATTTTTTCTTTAGGGAAAAAAAAGATTGACTAAGGTCAAAACATTAAACTGAACATGCAGTTTCTATTCAGCTATATGCTGGTAACCCTAATACCAGAAGAGAGTATATTTTTCTCCTTAGAAGATCTGGCCTTTAGCAGACCTTTGTCTTTTTCCAGTTTTGCTGCAATATAATTGATGTACAAAACTGTGCAAATTTAAGATCTGATACATGTGTATTGCAAAATGATTATCACCATAGCATTACATCACATAATTAACTCCATCATATCACATAGTTAACATTTCTTACATGTGATGTGTACATGTAAGATACACTTTCTTATCAACTTTCAGTAGTATTAAGCACAGTCACCATACTGTTCATCTGATTCCTAGAACTTGTCTTATAACTGAAAGTTTACATCCTAGTTCTTGGTATTCACCATTCTACTCTGTGTTTCTGTGAGTGTGGCTTTTAGGATTTTATATCTAAGTGATATCATGCAGTATTTGTCTTTCTCCCAAAACAGACCTTTCTTTAGTTGCCCATTGTAGGAGAGTGTATTGCTGCTTGGAACCAATAGGCTTCTGAGGAAATTCTGTGTTTCCATGGTGCCATTAGTTGAGAAGATGACATGAATGACCAAATGGTGTTGTGCAAAGAATGCTGTTCTTAGTTTTAGTGCTTTCAATTTTTCATTTTATGATATTGGTAATAAAATGTAATTTTACTGAGTTTATACTTACTTTCCATTAAGATATTAAAAGTAGAAAATATCCACTGACTGAAATATGTGGCCCTAAAAAGACAAAAAAAAAAATTTAAAAAGTGAAATTGAAAAGGCTTGAAAATTGATTAGATATAAAGTCAAAAATACTATGTTATTAATTCCTTAAGCATTGCTATAGTCCATGCACTCTCAATCATAGGACTCATCTCTCTTTAAGATCATTACAGCTTTTTTTTTTTCTCATTTTCTTTCATCTTGAAACACACACACACACAACTGAAAAGCACATTTGAGCAAAGCAGCCCTGTATCTTTCTTTTCCCTTAGTCTGGATTGGCTCCATCCTCAACCCTGTTTCTGCCAATCTCAGGTGAGTTACTGTGACTGACATAAAATCGGTGCAGAAAGCAAAAGGAGCAGAAGGCAGTGATATATACTGCATTCCTTTGGGGGACTCGTTCCTTTGGAGGGTCACTCCTTGTAGGCTTGGAGAGTCAGCTTGTCCAAACACATAATTAACATAGACAATAGCTGACAGGAGGGAGCAGAGATTAGCTGGAAATAGGCACCTGGCAATATCTTGGAGTAATGGAACTGTTCTAAAATTGGAGGGTGGTGTTGACTGCACAACTCTAGAAACATACTAAAAATCCTAAGATTTTTACACTCAGTGAATGGATTTTATGGTATGTAAGTACACCTTATCAGAACAGTTTAAAAAAGAAAAAAATGTATGGAAAGACCCCTCTAGGTTGTTGCTATTTAAGTTCTAGACATTTCCAGAAACCTAACTTTCATGCTTGCCTAGAAGACAAAGTTTTTGCTATTGTCTTATCCATTCTAGCCTAACCAATCCAGTGACTGCAAAACTAGCACATTTCTTTGAGAGATTATCTATGATAAGGAAATTTTTGCCCGATATATTTGCAGTTAACAAGAAAAACAACACTAACAAACACACACTGAATGCTGACCAGGGGGCAAGGCTTTCTTCCAGGTATTATCAACAATGAACAAAACACAAACATCTGTAATTAAAGTTACACCTTACAGGGCTTAGTGATTAGTTTGTAACATTTGTAAAATATCTGTAGATAAGCTGGATTTATGCTGCCACACAAACTATTAAAATTGCTCATCTTTCAAAGTTACCTTAAAAACATGAGTTGAAGGGCTTTTTTAGTGATGATTTGTCTTAGTTAATCTCTCCACTGCCAATGAAATTTTATTTTTTATCTTTTCCATCCTTTCAGTGTGTGTGTGCGTGTGTGTGTGTGTGTGTGTGTAGAAGAGTGAGAAGTAAATCACTTTTTAGCTAAAAAATATTATAAGATTGTCTTTTATGAAAACATCTTCAATAGATGGACAATAAATACCTGAAACTGGATTTAATAAAGGTAAGGAGATAGAGAATTTTAGAATATAACTGGCATTTTAAAAGACTTCCCATTATTCAAGTGTATTTCCTGATCAAAAATACTTTGCCAAGTTTTACCTGGGTATTAGATTTTACCTGCTTACCAGGCACCATAAGAGGGGAACAAGTTCAGACATGGAACAGAAAGATAGATTGAGAGATAAAAATTTCAGAAAGACAAATCCCTAATTAGGAAGGAAGAAAATAAATCATTATGCAGTTTAATCATTTTAGAGGGTTTTAGAGGAAAACAGTTTATCTAAACTGCTGCTACTATTATTTTGAGCCAAATAAGGATTTTTAGTTTATTTGTTTCTTTCTTTTTCTGAAGTGCTGTGCTGTACATTGCAGGATGTTTAGCAACATTCCCTGGTCTCTACTGATCTGATATAAGCAATAGCACCTCCCCTCAGCTACACAACTAAAAAATTCTCTAAATCTAGCCAGATCTAGGGGCAAAAATCACCTCCCTTCATTCACTTTCCGCACCTTGATCAGTGCCAAACTACTGGTCTAAAATGAGGAGCTGTAACAGATTATAGGGTAACCCTGTGTGTCCAGGTTTGCCTGGGAAAGTCCTGGTTTACTCCTGTTGTCTTGACATAATTATTAATAGCGATCATTTCCCTTTCAAAGCCATCTGTTTGTTGTGTAGTCTATATGATCAGTCTAACAATAGAGCCCTTCCCCTCAATCTGCACTGTGACTCTATGGAGCAGTACAAAGGTTCTTGTAGGACAGTGACCAGAGAGCTTGGTTTTCCATAGTCTTGCTATTCCATTCGGCCAACTAGGACTTGGTTTTATTTAGTCTCAGGGTGGGATATTAGCTTTGGAGTGCCCTTATTCTAAAAGCATTAGTGTCAGAAGTGTATGAACTCACTGTGTTCATCTGTCTCTGATTTTTAATATTTTACCATGTTAGGGATAAAAAACTAAATCTACTCATGTTTACATTATAGAATTCAGTCTAGTCATTAAAGATCATATGGAGGGAAATCCCCAAATCTATAAAAATGAAGCTAATGCACCATGATGATAGCCTCAAAGACCAGTTATAGCTATTTACTTACTCATGCATTGTTTGATTTAAAAAACGATTAAGAGCATGTACCAGATATCAAATATGGAACTAGGTGTGAAACCCACAATGAAATGACTCCCACTCTAGAAAATCATGTCTCCTTCTAACAAAGGAGTATAACAGAGAAACAAATAATTGTAACACAGTGTGATTATTAGGCAAACTGTGTGTTCATCTGCCTCTGATTTTCCATGGTATTTTACCGCATTAAGGACACAAGAACTAAATCCACTTAAGTTAACTTTGTAGAATTCAACCTGGTCATTAAAGATCATTTGTGGGGCAATACCCAAATCTATTAAAAAACCACAAAGATATGACTTCTTCTCTAGAAAATCATGCTTTTTTTTAATTTTTCCTTTTCTTTTTGGGGTGGCAGATGGGGCATGTGGAAGTTTCCAGCCTAGGTCAAATCAGAGATACAGCTGCTGGCCTATGCCACAGACACAGCAACAGCAATGTGGGATCCAAGCCATGTCTGTGACCTATACCATAGCTCACGGCAACAATGGATCCCTAACCCACTGAGTAAGACCAGGGACTGAACCTGCATCCTCATGGATACTAGTCAGATTCATTTCCACTGCACTAAAATGTGAACTCCAAAATCATGCTGTTTCTAACAAAAGAGGATAACAGAGGACAAATAAATGTAAGACAATGTGATTATTTCCCTATTAATGTTATATGCTAAGTGCATTAAGAAGACAAAACAAGGAATAAGAATTTTACCAAAGTAGGGGACGGAGTTAGGTTGAAGTTTGGGTAGTGGTGTGGAATTACAATTTAAAGCTCTCTGCTCCCTTCTTCTATAGAAAGTCGAGCTGTCAATTTTGGGAGCTTCAGAGGTGTGGACAAAGATGTATGATACCCCTTCCAGGTATCAAATAGTCAGTGCCCCTAAGCATTCTTGAAAACGTGTGTGGTCATAAAGGAATACAGTTGCCCTGCCAGAGAAAGTGCGGTACTCAAGGCCAAGGTTACAGACTGGAAATCAGAACAAAGAACTTGTTAGGAGCACACGTTTCAGTCATAAGAATGAAATAGTGACTGAAGATCCTGATTCTAAACATCATGTGTTGGACACATCCATCAGCTTGGTTCTATGGTCTGGAAGTGAAATGTAAGATGTTGAAAGCTGTTGTCCTCAAGTTCAAGTTTTACAGGTTGATAAGCCTCAGTCCAGGAGAGCAGTTGCTCATCCATCTAAATATTTTCTCCTTCTTCAACCCTCTGTTATAGAACTTTGAGTTGACTTACATTTTTGCTTTATGAAATTAAAACAGCAGACACATTTCCACGGTCCAATTTCTGTGGTCATTTGCTTTACCCTTCAGAAACAGGAAAAGAAAGATAAATTGGAAGAAAATAAAAGAAAACGAGCTGTGACCCAAGACACTCCGATTCATCTTCTGTGCTGTTTTGCATGTGATTCATTGTGATATAAATTTGCAGAAAAAATGAATGCATCCATTAAATGAGACTGGGGGACATGCAGCCACATTTGCAATCTGCCCATCTACATTATCCAACCCACTGCTGTGTGAAGGTTTTCCCATCTACGGTTTGTGAGAGTGGTATAGCTTATAAATACTTGCTTATTCCTAGAAATATGTCATCCTTTCAATGGCTGTTGTGTGCCACAAATGAAAAAAATAATTCTGGCTTCCAGATAAGAACTTTCCTGTCAACACATTTATGGAGTATTCGACCTTAATTTTTTTTAGGGAACCAAATTCTTTGTTTTACTGTTAGAACTCAAATTCAGAGGCTTAAATTCACACAGTTCATTAGCAGTAAACTTCAGAATGGAAATCAAATACTTTTACATTGAGTCACATGCTCTTTGCACTGCCTAAAGTGTTTTCTCGTAGGATAATTTTGGAGCCATGCTATGGTAAAAGTAGAGTGATAGGCCCATCCCAGGTTTACCGCTGAAAGTTTAGGTTGCCAGGAAATCCTTCAGTCCAAGGAAAATCTAGGCAGGTGAACCCCCCTAAGACAAATACTTATTTCTCATTTCTTCTCACTAGTTCTCTCTCACACATACACAGATGAGCTAGAAATATGAGCTTTTCTTAAGCCGTATTGTGTCTACTCTCTTTCATTCATACCCTTCTTAAGCCGTATTGTGTCTACTCTCTTTCATTCATACCCTGTGCAGAAAAGCCCTGAGCATATTACCCTGAAATATGGACAAAAGGGGCTTCTGCCTTGCGTTCATCCTTTAAGGGACACTGCTCTGGTTTTCCTTTGACCAGGCCCCAGCCCATGGCATGAGGAGATTTGCAGCCAACAGGACGTGTCCACTTGGAGATCATGCTTCTTCTACCCAATACTCCAGGTACCAGGGACCCTGGAGATGACTTGCACCCTTCTGGGGCAAGCACAGGCCTCCTCACTACTATTGTCTGCTTGCAGGAGCCTGGGTGGGAGAGGTGGAAGGCATTTAAATAAGTGAGCTGGGCATTTGAATGTCTGTGCACACATTTCCTGTGGCCTGGGAAGGAGATCAAGGTGAAAAGAAAGGGGAGGGTGAAGCCAGCATTGGAGCCAGCTCCTTCTTCCCCTTTTCCCAAGTCCCTGTCCTGATTTCCAAACTTGCCAAGAAATCTAAATGTGAACCTGGCCTTCTACACTAGTGTGAAGGAGACTTTCTCAAGACAGGAGGCTTGAACACTTTTTACTTCACAGTCAGTTAGCTTGACTTACCATTTTAAAACATATACTCATATGGTGTTCGGCTTTGCATTTGTGCCATTATCTCTGGGTCTGCCACTCACAGGAGGGCCTGATGGCTGCTTCTCTCAGGTAATTGCTTACTAGTATCACCTCTAGATGGACCGAGAAACATTGGCTCTCTGGGCAGTAAAGTAATCAAATAAACATATGATTCATGAGTGATTGTTATGCTTGCTTTGCATGTCCAGGTTTTAGTGTAATGCCCGCGGTCGCGAGACCCCCTCTCAAAGAGCACACCAGAGTCAAAAGTCAAAGCCAAAATGGCAAGGGTCCTTTATTGCAGGTTCGAACCTGGACCCCCGCGCACCCGTTACCGGTGATGCAAAGAGGTCCCGACTGCAGCGAGTACAGGGTTTTTATGGGCACACACAAACAAGTCCGGGGCTTAGGGGAGGTTTTCAAAGGAGAGGGATGCCGATTGGCTGATATTTGAATTGGGACACTGTCTGCTATATGATTGGCCTGGGATCGCGCGATCCATATTCAGCAAGCAAGCAGGTTTACAGAAGCAGATGTGGCG
>PVHT021183666.1:10257196-10504094 GCA_004024745.2 Catagonus wagneri
GCAAAGAGGTCCCGACTGCAGCGAGTACAGGGTTTTTATGGGCACACACAAACAAGTCCGGGGCTTAGGGGAGGTTTTCAAAGGAGAGGGATGCCGATTGGCTGATATTTGAATTGGGACACTGTCTGCTATATGATTGGCCTGGGATCGCGCGATCCATATTCAGCAAGCAAGCAGGTTTACAGAAGCAGATGTGGCGGTTAGTGAGGACAGACTTGTCAGGCCAAGTGGACAGCTTACGCAAAGTCATGCAGGCATGACTATTTCTAAAAGATTATTTCTAAAAGGTGGTCTCTATGGTCAGAGAGGTTATAAAGGTGGAACAGATGAAGTGAAAGCATTTAAAAGAAGATAGAGAACATTGAAGAAAAGCCTCATGATCTAGAAAAAACCATGGCTTTTGTCTTGGCAAATTTGTAAATAAAGAAAGCATCACTGCACAAAGAAATCTTGAAGGATTACCATTTTATTTAACATCTTAATGATGAATAGGAGTTTCTGCTGTGGCACAGCAGGTTACGGATCTGGCATTGTCTCCCTGCAGAAGCTCTGGTCTGGTCGCTGCTGAGGCATGTTTTCGACCTCTGGCTCAGAAACTTCCATATGCAGCAGGCAGATATTTAAAAAAATGAAAAAGAAAGATGAAGAAATAAAACTTGAATATAGTTAAGTGACTTGCTAAAGCCTAGAGCTAAAAATTAGTAGAGTACTATTATTCTGCATCCTTGATCCTAAGGCTTCAGGCTCAAATAGTCACCACTGAGACTATTATTTTATTTTACCTTAACTAACCTAACAAATAAATTCCAATCAAATCTGATACTCTCCATCTGCAGACTGAATTTTAGTGAACATGTTTTTATAGAAGACCAAATGAATGTGGAGAGACTGGAATGAAGGCTATTATCCATTTGCAAAAACATTTATTATTTAATTTTCAATAGCCCCTTCATTTGTTGAATGTTAAATGCTATTGTAATGGCAACTATTATTTGCTTCTAGAGTGTGTCTTTTTGAAAGGTGATCAGCTCTAATATTAAATACAAGACCTCTCAGATTTTCTGACTCTGTATTATTCTCATCTCGATAGTCCACTCCCAATTCTAGGACCAATCCTGGCTCCATATGGAAGGGATTGCATGTGGACATTTTATATTGACATCCCGAATTAAATAGACAGTCTTTTGTCTCATTTTCCAACCCAAGACCCTGCCTTCTAGTCTGATAAACAAGCCATTATTTTATAACCTAGGTCTGTCCTTCCCTTCTAGTCTTCTGGGTGTTGTGTTTAGCATTAAACTTCAGCCTATATTTGAATTCCACATCCTTTTTCTAGATATTTTTGGCCCAGCCATCCTCTTGGACTTCTAAACACATATCCTCATGAATAAGCCTTTTGCAATCTTCTGAGAAATAATAAAACTCTTCCTTATACCCTTCTGATGCTTGCTGACATACTGAAGTATCACCTGCTATTACTCTTTCTCCCAAAAAGTGTTTACCTGTAAGAGGAAGGATTATTTCTGGCACCTTTTGATTAAGACCTTTGGAAAAAATATGTATTTTCCCCATAGGAACTTAACTGCTACAGCTTGTGCCTGCCTTGTGTTAAATCCTGTAGTGTGCTTCCTATAGCCCTTTGTTAAGGAGGGGGGATCGAGCAGTAGAGATTAAAAGAGGACAAGGAGATGGTGTGGTGAGGTTCCTTTAGAAGTGACCTAGGATTCCTAGGAGTGGAATTGAAGAGAAGCTCACTTTGGGGTGAAAAAGTCAGTGGGATCCAAGGAAAATTAATCTATCTATAGAGCACAGGTGCACCACATGTGAAGAGAAAGATCCTGTTTGCCAAGTGATTTGGAAACCTGCTAGACTTCCCTTTTCTTCTTAAAATGGGGCTTCTCAATCTGTCCAGCTCTCACTTTTCAGGAGAAAAAGTTGCCAAAGTAACCTGAAGCCCACAGTCTGGGAAGATGTTCTAAGCCACAGGGAATACTGAAAAATCTATAATTGTCGGGAAGAACAGATGGAAACATAATATAATGGAAAGGTTAGGATCATATATTGTTTTATTTAGAAAGAGTCTCCCAGCTACTTCTAATTATAGATAAAACAGGACAGTATTTGGAGAGGTCATTAGGCTGGAAGTCAGGAGCCCTGTGTTCCATTCATATCTTTCATTGTAACAGGTTCTAGAAGGTGCCCTTGACTAAATCAATTGAGTTATTCATCCTCAGCTTGTTCAGATATATATTGGTGAGAATTAAGTGCTTTATGTTTTACAGTCCTGTTTATCCAGGGAATTCTATTAGGATATATGAACATTCCCTATAAATACTGTTAGTCAACAGTGAAAGTCAAAACACAAACAAAATATAACTAGGGAGTTCCCATTGTGGCTTAGCAGGTTAGGAACCTGACTAGTATCCATGAGGATGTGGGTTCAATTCCTGGCCTCACTCAGTGCGTTAAGGAGCTGGCATTGCTACAAGTTGTATTGTAGTTCACAGACATGGCTTGGATCCCACATTGCTGTGGCTGTGGCTGTGGCTGGCAGATGCAGCTCTGAATCAATCCCTAGCCTGGCAATTTCTACATGCCACAGGTGCAGCCCTGAAACAAAAAGCAAACAAAAAAGAAAGAAAAGAAAATATAACTACAAACCAAACCATGTTAACATTTGTGGGCAATGAACATCAGAATGCATTTTAGTTTTTAATGTTGTAATTCAAACATATGTAATTCAATGTAGTACAAACATTTTATAATTAAAGCATAACAGTTTCCTAACTGGATGCCTTATTTCCATTCTCATCCTCCTGTAAACTTTTTTTTTTTTTTCTGTATCACAGCTGGGATAATTTTCCAAAAGCCTAAGTAAAACCATTATATTCTTTTCTTTCATTCTCCCCCAGATGAACCCCTCCCGCTGTTAAGACAACATGCAGGCCTCATGGCCTCTGTAGTCATCTATATGAATACAGCCCAGCCACCCACCGTGACTTCATTGTCTTCAACTTGTTTCCTCTCCACTAAGTTGAACTCTAAGAGTCTTCCTTCAACACTTCAGAAACCCCAAATCATCCTTATGTAGGATATTTCACATGCTGACTATTCTACCTGGGATACTTTGTCTGAGGTCTTGGCATCTTTGCTTCCTCTATATCATACAGGTCTCAGCTCCACATTTTGTCAAAGAGATCTCCAACCAACCCAGCTAATGTAGTCCCCATTGTCAAGTCCTTTTTATCTCAATTCCTTATTTTTTCTTACAAAGTATCCATGTCTAGCTAATATAATATTTTTGATTTGATTACTGTGTCTCTTCTCTCATCAGAATGTGAACCCCATGCTGGCAAGGATTTTTATCTGATTCATTGAAATGTCTCTGGGGTTTAGAGTAGAAGTCCGCAGGTGGCTGTCATTCCCAGAATATCCATTAGATGAATGGCTATGTCCATGGATGGATATTTAGCCCTAAGAATCCAGAAGCTGTCCTATCTCTGCTGTTTGTAGAACAGCATAATTAAATAGCCTATATTACTACCATTAATGCAATTTTATTCCATTCTAGTTTCATAATCATGAGGCTCTTTAGGTACAAGGAAAAGGAACATTAGAGATGCTATTTGCTTACAGGACATGAGAATTTATAAGAATAGTGCCAACACATATACATTTCCATCAGTGAAAAAGGCACTAAACAAAAGAAAATTCTACAAAACACTGTATCGTCACATATTCAAAGATCTTTCTTGTCTTTATTTTTTAAATCTTGAATGTATTTATTTATTGCTTCCTTTTTTCCTTTCAATAAAACAAAGATTTTATTGCATGCTATCCTTTCCAGGTATATTCAGTATTCATAAAAGCTGCCGTTACATTTGAGATTTTAGAAAATAAGAGAAAAAGAAGTATGTCTAGAGCACATGTTATAAAGAAAAACTATCAGATATCAGAGAGATAAGGTGGCAAAGACTATAAATACATATCGTATATTGAGTCACTGTGATTGAATTAAAGGCACCTCTGCATCCTGAATGGAAGTTGAGTTTCCCCCTAAAATAGACACACTTGTTGGGGGCTTATTCACTCCTTACTGTTGGTGGCATTATGAGTTGATAAATGAGCTCAAGAAAGAGTTTTCAATCTGCCATAGTTTTGTAAGTCTGTAGACTCGAAGGAACCATAGACTCTCAGAACTATCTTGGTGGATGCTAAATTTTTTCTGTCAACTCTATTGTACTACAGATGAGAAACATGGACTCAATCATGTTTATTTCAATGTCAGCATCTTAGTCTAAATCCAGAACCATGTCATATTATTATTTTTTATTAATTTATCTACTCACTGGTTATTAATTGAATACCTGCTATGGGCTGAACAATGCATACAGGCCCAGACATGTGAGTGGATGAACTTTTCAGGGTCTTCTTATCCCTGAAACCAAAGTAAACTCTTTTTTTATGCGTCAAGTCTACCTCAATGGGTAGTCTCTCTAGCAGAGTCACTTGATTGTTTCCTGCCAAATTCCCTTTCCTTTATCCCATGACAACTCCTCATAGTCAACTGATTCCACTGGTTACTGTACCTGCACAACAGACACTGACAGGTTTCTTCTCTTCTGAGCATGTGATTCTAGGGTAGGGAAGGTATTGCTTTCTCCTTGCTATGTGCTAGATACTGGGTATTCAGTGTGGGTCAGAAAGGATTTCTTCCATGTGAGTCAAATCCTGTATATCCTAAGCATGACTCTAATTACTATCAGGCAAATCAGATTATAGCAACTGCTAAAATAAAGATTATAGTGGTTATTTATTGCTGTGGAGCAAGTTACCTCCAAATTTAGTGGCTTAATTACAAGTATAAACATTTGTTATCTCATGGTTTCTGGGAATCAGGAATCCAGGCATGGCTTAGCTGCCTCCTCTGGCTCAGGGGACTCTCACACGCCTGCTATCAATGTATTAGCTGGGGCTGTAGTTGTATCAAGACTTAACTGGGGAGTTGCCATTGTGTTCAGCATAAACGAATCTGACTAGTATCCATGAGGGCATGGGTTCAATCCCTGGCCTTGCTCAGCAGGTTAAAGAAGGATCTGACATTGCTGTGGGCTGTGGTGTAGGTCATACGTGTAGCTTGGATTCTGTGTTACTATGGCAGTGGTGTAGGCCAGTGGCTACAGCTCAGATTCGACCCCTAGCCCATATGCCACGGGTGTAGACCTAAAAAGACCAAAAAAAAAAAAAGCCAATTGGGTCAGAAACCTCAAGTGTTTGTGCCTTATGGGCTGTAGAATTAAGGGTCTCAAGTCCTCTTGGGCCATGATTGAAGGCCTCAGTTCTTTCCCATGTTGCTCTCTCCTTGTTGTTACTCACAGTGTAGCAGTTTACTTTCCCTATAGTTAGAGGTTTGACAAAGAATGAGAGTTGGCTAGCAAGATGGAAGGCACGCTGTTTTTGTAACCTAATTTCAGAAATGACATCCTACCACCTCTGCTGTATTCTATGCATTTAAAGCAAGACACAGGGTCCAGAAGACTTTCAAGGTGTAGGGGGTTATATAAAAGGAAAAATATCAGGAAGCAGAGATCACTGGAAGCCATCTAAGAAGTTGCTTTGCCCAGGAATAAACCAAAGAGAAGGGATGGATCATTCTGAGTAGGGACTTTCAAATTTCTTCCTTGAATAGATTGCATTTGAATTGGACTTTGGAGATTATAATATTAACAGAAAGGGGGATTTCACAAGAAAAAGAAACATTAGAGGGAGGGCACCAGCATAAATAAAGGCACAGAGGATTCAAAATCCTGGGACTATGCATTCAAATGACATTTCAGAGTGACTACCGTGTGTCAGAGTAGTAGCCTGATAGGGCTAGAGCATGGGACAAATCTTGTTTCTTAACTGACTCTTAGCAGAAAGACCATTAACCCAGTGTTCTTACTGCTGTTCAGTGATGTTACATAATTTTTCTAGACCGCAACTCTATGTCAGCCTTCATTATAGAATCCTGAGACTGGAGAGCATTATAAGAAGTCATGTAGCTTGTCTCAGTTTACGGAAAGAGATTAGACTTCAATATCTGAAACACCTGAATTCCATTTGGGCCACTTATCAGCCCTTTGCCCAAATCACTTAACCTTGCTAAATCCAAGTGTCTATAGCTGTGAAGTGGAGCAATTATAATTGCATCAAACTGCTGTTGGAAGGATTCAAGGAGATAACAATTACGAAAACACATAGTTCAGTGCCTGATATATAATTGACATTCAATAAGCTTGCCTCATTTATTTTTCCCTCTATTTCTTTGCCTCCCTTTCCCCCCAAATCCATTTAGAAATACACACACATGCCCAGACAACCCCTTCCCAACACACACACTCATTTCCAAGTTTTTACAAAACCAGAAAGGAAATTTGGCCATTTTTACATCATTCCAAGCTTTGACATCTTTGCTATCCTAGAGGCAAAGTTTAAGGATTTTAAAATAGGAAAAAATTAACCTCATTTTCATTGTATTATTCCTACTCAATATATTGCACGTAATACACACTAGGTAGATGCTACTTAAATGAGTTATTTTTCACTTTGTAGTCAAAAGTGGTATAATTCTCTGAAAGGTAAAATTAACACTAACAACTGTACAAAATATAGAGAACTATAATAAGTACTAAGCAAACAGATGGTTAGTTTAAATGATTTAAGAATCTGTGTGTTTTTATCTTAAGAAAGACGTTTAATACCTGGGCTAATTATAGATACAGCACTGCCTGACACATTGTAATTTGAGCTTCTATTCTGAATTCTTCTTTATTTAAAGAAATTAGGTTCCTTTGCATGAGGAAACATTTATGCAAACTATGGCTAAGCTTAATTCCAACATTTAAAAATGCTTTCAGCAATAATGCTAACTTACCCTGCACCTTCCTTTGGAAAAATCAAATATTGCTGTTTGAGTTCCTCAGCAATGAAAGAAAGAAAACCAAATACACCAGTAAGAAGACCCATATTCTCCTCTGAAAGTCCCATTACTGTACAAAGAGCCTACTTTCATAATCATCATGTTTGAATATATGATTTGTTAAAAGTTAAACTTCTGTAGTCCTAGATCAATCTCACTTCTAGTAATAAGCCTAAAATTTGTTCTAGATTGCATCACCCTCTGTCATTATCCAAATGTAAAGGTTATGTGACATCATCTACCTAATCATTACAGATCTTAATCTGACACACACATAGAAATAGTATTCAAGTTAAAAACACCAAATAGTTTTGATTCTTTCAGAGCAACACTAAAAGTCCTTGCAATTTTTATGAAGAGTTAATATGAATTAAATGATCTCTGAGTGATATATTTATTTAAATAAAGAATTATTTAAATAATGAGCAAATCCAATCCATTCATATACCCAGAATGCAGACCTCAAATGTGACTTTCTTTTCTACTTAAATTCACTTACTCAGCTTTTCTAGTGACATGGTTAAAAATAAAAATGGAGGGGAAAAATGTAGCATAATTGAAAGAAAAAACCTTAGGGAAAGTTGAAAAGGCAGCTAATTTATGAAGATAAACATATACATTTTGTCTTTTTAAGGCCCCACCCGTGGCATATGGAGGTTCCCAGGCTAGGAGTCTAATCGGAGCTATAGCTGCTGGCCTACACAGCAGACACAGCAACGCGTGTTCCCAGCCATGTTTGGAACCTGCACCACAACTCATGGCAACACTGCATCCTTAACCCACTGAGTGAGGCCAAGGATGGAACCCGCATCCTCATGGATGCTAATCAGATTTGTTAATTGGTGAGCCACGATGGGAACTCCAGAAATGGATAATTTTAATGGAAATATGAATTTTAGTTTTTATTTAAAAATTTTTAAATTATAGTTGGTTTATCACATTCTGTCAATTTCTGCTATACAGCAAAGTGACAGTTATGTATACATATATATATATCTATAGAGATATATATATACATTCTTACATTCTTTTTCTGGTATTATCTTTCATCATGTTCCATCACAAATGATTGCATATAGATCCCTGTGCTATGCAGCAGGACCTCATTGCTTATCCACTCCAAATGCAATAGTCTGCATCTATTAACCCCAAACTCTGAGTCAGACCCACTCCTTTCCCTTTGGCAACCACAAGTCTGTTCTCCATGTCCCTGAGTTTGTTTCTTTTCTGTAGATAGGTTCATTTGTGCCGTATATTAGATTCCACATATAAATGACATCATATGGTATTTGTCTTTCTCTTTCTGACATACTTCACTTAGTATCAGAATCTTTGTTTCTATCGAATTGCTGCAAATGGCATTAGTTTGCTCTTTTTATGTTCAAATAGTATTCCATTGTGTATATGTACCAATTTTCCCTTTTTTTTTTTTTTTTTTTTTGCTTTTTGGGGCTGCTCCTGTGGCATATGGACGTTCCCAGGCTAGGGGTCGAAACGGAGCTACAGCTGCCAGCCTATGCCACAGCCACAGCAATGCCAGATCTGAGCCGTGTCTGCAAACTACACCACAGCTCACAGCAATGCCGGATCATTAACCCACTGAGCAAGGCCAGGGATTGAACCTGCAACCTCATGGTTCCTAGTTGGATTAGTTAACCACTGTGCCACGACTGGAACTCCAGTACCATATCTTCTTAATCCATTCATCTGTTGGTGGACATTGAGGTTGTTTCCTTGTCTCAGCTATTATGAATAGTGCTGCAATGAACATGGGGGGCATGTATCTTTTTGAATGAAAGTTTTGTCCAGATATATGCCCAGTGTTGGGTTTTCTGGATCATGGTGTAATTCTATCTTTAGTTTTCTGAGATACTTCCATACTCTATTCTACTGTGGTTTTGTCAATTTACATTCCCAACAGCAGTGTAGGAGGGTTCCCTTTTCTCCACACACTCTCCAGCATTTGTTATTTGTAGACTTCTCAATGATCCCCATTCTGACTGGTGTGAGGTGATACATCAGTGTAGTTTTGATTTGCATTTCTCTAATAATTGGTAATGTTGAGCACTTTTTCATGTTCACATTGTCCATCTATATGCCTTCTTTGGAGAAATGTCTATTTAGGTCTTCTACCCATTATTCAATTGATTTCTTTGTATAGAATCTTTATAAAAGTTTCTGTGATATGAATTTGAAGATGTATTTGAAGTTTCCTTGGGTATATCTAACGTATTAAAGATTTTCTGAATAACTAGACAGTTCATAGTTTCCCACTGTGTAGACATTATCTTTGCTTATTCTTCTGTGGTCAGAAAGTTTAACTGAAAAGTGAGTTTTTTATATAAGCTAGATTTTTATGGGGCTTGAGAAGTATTTTGCCCCAAGGTAAGTTTTTTCTGTTCAGGAAATCCAAGAAATGGACGTCAAGATAGAATCAAGTTTCTAAGAAATTTATCAGAGGGGAACATCTCTGAAGGAGAATGGGGAGAGGGGACAGAAAGATGTAGGAGAGCTTTTAGATCATAGGGTGAATCTGACATCTGGAGAAGGAGTGAAGGGAAGAAGGAGGTTTGGGTAGGAACAGCCCCACCTACAGTGGCTCTATGACAATATCTCAGCCAGGTTACCGGGCAGCCCCCAAAGAAATATTTCTGGTTAATGACAATCATGCTGAACAAGACTGACCCAGCTCTCATACTCTCTTCAAACTCAGTCATTGAGTGAGAGCAGTCTTGGAAGTGTGTGACTTTTGCCTTGAACCATATTCCATACCATATGAGGCTCTTCCTGTTGGCTGGGTAGGGAGTGATTGAGTGAAAAATCTCATTAAACTACCTGCTTTCTCAGACCCACTCTCTATAACAGCAGTGTCAGTTTGGGTCCTCTAAAAAGTGGAGAACAAAGGCAATTCGATGTGGAAATGCCGATATCTGATAAAGGGGAGAAGGAACAGGAGCAGGTGGAAAAAGCCTTCAGACCACAAAGTGAGTCTGACATCTGAGAGAAGAGCAAGGGAAGGGATATGACTGAGTAGAAAGAGCATCACGTAAAATGTCAAGTAAGAACATCTGAGCCAGGCAGGTGGTGAGCCCCGAAGCAGAGATGGCCCATTTGAAGAGGTGTAAGTTGAGCAGAAATGGATTGGTTTCTGATATCTCCACTTTGCTCAGTCATTGGCTTGGAGTAGCCCTGAGAGGACAGCGTCACTATGGACCCTGCAACTGATCTGAAGGTGCTGCAGCTGGCAGCAACTTCCTCTTGCTTAGATCTGAATGGTACACTTCTAGGTAGTTTGATATAATGAAAAAAATAAGCATCAACTCTAGTCTAGGTTAAGAGAAATGTGAGTTTTTATCCTAGCTCACTTTCATTGGATCCGTGATCAGCATAAGTTGCTCTAATTTATGAAGGTCTGTTTCCTCATATGTCTACAAAGAGAATATTACCTTCTTCATAGCTTGTAATGATTTAATATGAAATATATAAAATTATGCAATGTTATGACTCGCATAAAGTAGGTCTAAAATAATGTCATTTGCCTCACCAACCTTGTCTATGGTATATTTTAAATTTACTTTGCATTTTAAATTGGGGGTATATATCAGTGTCCTTCAAAAATTCAAATCTAAAAAAGATATTATTGGATTTTATTTTGTCAACAATTATCGACAATTAAGTTGATAACTGGATAAACCTATCAATTATGAGTTTTACCATTTGTTATGGTACATGTACACTTTCGCTTGGAGATTTTATTTTAGAAGTTTGATGTTTTTATTTTTTTACATAAATTTTTTTTATTCTTTGAAAGTTACTATATCTCCAACAATAGCAGAGGTGTAAATCAACTATGAACCTACTCTTGACCACCTAAATGTGGGATATTTCCTCTCAGTTTATTGTGTAATTTCAATATAATGTCTAACAACTATGTCTGTTGTAAATATGTCTGCCTTCTTGGGCCTATAAAGAATTGGTTCATGTGTTCTATTATGGAGCAACAGATTACAACTATGTGCCAATTTCAGTTCCATTGACAATTACATGAATAATATCCCCACTAGTGGCCAACAAAGAATTCATGCTCAGTTTTGTTCTGTACTTCATTAAATCATTTTCATGGGGGTGCTTCTGTAACCAACATGTGTTGGTAAGTTTATCTAACTTCCTTCTTTAGGGATTTATTAGTACATTAAAAAGCAACAACATCAATCCTTAGAATAAAGAATGAAGGTAATCTATCAGTGAGAAAATAGATATACAGAGAGGATATTGCTGGAAGAAGCCTTAGAAATTATACATTCTAATCCCCTTGCTCCACACATGTGCAGAGAGGGTTAGTAATTTGTCAGAGGGGACCAAGGGCAGTGGCAGCAGGACTTGAGTTCAAAGTCAGATCTTTGCCCCCAGACAGGTGCACTTCCCCCTATATGCATCTAATAAGTGTTTAGTATTGTGCTAAGCTATCTGGGACATACAGAAGAAATATAGGCCCTTTTCCTCATTTTCCCAAGTTCAACTGATATCAGTTTTTGTTATAACAATTCTTTTTTTTTTTTTTTTTTTGGCTCTGCCTAGGGCATGTGGAAGTCCCCAGGCCAGGGACTGAACCCCATGCCACAGTTGTAGCCAGAGTCGTAGCACTGACAACACCTGATCCTTAACCCACTGAGCAATTCTTAATGAGGACAAGATCATCTAAATATACTAATGTGTTTCATGGAGGAAAGAAAAAAGGAAATCAGTGCATATTTACTGATCTTTAATTCCTTGAAAATAATTTTATGTACCCAATTTCACCTTATTTTTAGTAATACTCTCAAGTGTTGCATTCCCCTGCTTGTTAGGTAAAGTAACCCAGACTCAAAAGACTGAGTGGTCTGAACAATAATTTATAGTTTATAAATATAGATTGTCTGTGACTTCAAAATCCTCACTCCTTCAGCACTTCTAAAAGAGAGCCTCTGGTTAATGGACTTTGATTCAGACTTGGACAGTCATCTTTGAACTTTCAAAATAAGTAGTTTCATATATAATCACATATATAATAAATAATGAAACCAGAGATCCAACAGGGGACTTCTGACTCCAGGGGCTCTTTCTTTTTTTCTCAGAATAACCCCTCTACTTATGTTCTTCCTTCTTCTTTTCAAATAAAATCTAAGTTTCTATCAGTAACTTTTTTTACTGTATTTCTACTCCAAATACTATATAAATGGGAAAAGTGTTGGGAAGAAAGTTAAAGTTTTGTTATGGACACACACACATACCCATACTCACACCCACACATATATACATAGAGCAGTGCATTACTCTAATTCTTGGCATGATGCCTCTCTAAGAAAGCAACACTTATTTAATAGATTTTGGAACTCCTCCCTCGGTTACAGTGATGTAAGTATAACAGTGTCTACTTCCATATATGTATAAACTTGTCTTGGAATCTGATATTTGCTCTATGTATTCATTTGCTCTATGTATTCACTAAGATGTACAGCATCTTAGTGTAGAGTTGCTTTGAGGATGAGATTTTCTCCTGAAGGTAAACCGTTGTTGGCACTAGAAGAGGAGAATAGTTCCAAACCTGGTCACCTAGAATATTCCCCAAATATAACTTATGAGTTAGACTACGGGATTTGGAAAAAAGACTATAAAAGGGATTCAACTGGGGATCGGATACATGTTTTGTTTTTTCTGTAAGAAGGTGTAAAGATATCCAGGGGACAGTTGCTCTGTTGAGGTAGCCATAAACTCTGAAGTCAGTAATCCAGACATAAGCACATGATATTTTAATGATTTTTATACATTTGTTTGTTTTTGCTCTCTCCTTAGTACATTTTAAAAATCATGTCCGTCTAAGCTAAGAGGAAGCAAAGGTCTACCTTAATGGACATGATTGGTCAAGTTTAGAACATTAAGGGGAGACAGTACACATTTGGGGGACAGAGGGCATAGTGATGACAAAATTGATCAGAGTGAGAGAACAAGGAAAGAGAAAGTAAGGAATAAGGAGATAGTAGTTTTTAATGAGCTGATTATTTTCCACCTCAAAATATTTTCCTTCTAGGAGGAAAAATGAAAAGACCTTGAATGTACTGAGTTTGGCTGTTTTAAGGGCAGCATATGGTCAGTGATGCTGATACAGGCATAAAACAAGACAAAGTCTAAATGAAGGAAAAACACTTCAGAATCTCTGTACACCTGGAAACCCTTGCAGTGATTGCACAGACTTGAAATAGGATCTGCCCAACTGTCTAGTCTCCAAAACAGCAAATTACATGGCTTGAACGTTTTAAGAATTTGTTATTACCTCAAATATGTTTTTATTCATTCAGCACATACATTTTAATTCTGACACTTAATAAGTCATATGACTTTTATCTAGCATTCCATTCTGTTTGAATCTTTAAACTAGTATTTCTGAGCAGTAATTGCAGTTCTAAGCAATTACCATAGTTAGTGTTCAAAGACAGATCTTCTCAGGACTAATTCAACTATACAAAGTGAATTATTTTTACAGTGGGATAGGATTAATCTTGGTAGTGTTTCCCTGGCATATTTTGTGGGTTTAATTATTATTAATCTGGATAAATTTTAACTTTAAAATGTTAATTTAACTCACCAGGTCTCCTGGCTCATTATTCTCTTCAGTAGTGCCACTTAGAATGAAATGGTTCATCAAACAATAGTGATTCAATCATAAATATGTGGAAGTGGAAAAGCAGCGATGTTGAAAGCTCATAGGGTTCAAAACATTTTTTACTTCTCAGCATTCTTCATTTTTAACAACATCAGTCATTGTTGGAGATTATCTCACTTCGTTAAAATATAATTATCCATTAATGTGACTCTTACTTTCCTCATACACACACAACACACACAGCTTTACAAAAGTATTAAAGCACTTAATTTTCTTCATCTTTAGAATGGGCACAGTTCCTGCCCTGCCTGCTTCAAAAAGTGATGGAGATAGATGACTCTTGAAATGATTAAGTGTAATAATAATGAAAGCTGTTCTAATTATTATTGTTAGGAACCACCTTGTTTTCCAACCCCCGGAGATAAATTTTACAGTTCAGTGATACTTTTTGCATAGAATAATCCTGTGTGCGAGATACTATGTGTGCTTTACACACAATACGCAAAATCTTCACAAGGACCCTTCAAAGTTTTTGTCATTATTTGCAGTTTGCAGAAGAGGAATTCAAAGAGACTAAGCGACCTGTTCACAATCAAATAAGTGGTGGAGCCAGGGTTCATAATCAGATCCACTCCTAAAGCCTGTTTTTCCCACTGCAGTTTACTGCATTGTTCTTTGGTTGAACCTCAGTCTAAATCGTATTCTTGCATTTGGTTCTCATGTAAAAGATAGAATAAGAATATGCACAATTTTTGTTACGGAGTTGGAACTCTTTCATTTAAGTCTTAATATGTGCTAATGGTGTTATGTGAATCACTTCTGTAAGCTCTCAGATTAGTGCATGGTTATTTTTTGTTTCGTTTTGTTTTCTGATTTTGTTTTGTTTCAATTTATGGATGAGAAAACTGAGATTCAGGGAAATTAGTAACTTGTGATACCTCATATTATATGTACAGTTAATAAGATGTGGCAGTATCTGAAAAAGAATGGATGTGTGTACCTGTATAACTGAATGACTGTTCTACAGCAGAAATTATCAGAATGTTGTAAATCAACTATACTTCAATAAAGCTTTAAACAATAACAATTAAAAAAGGAAGCTTCTAACCCTGATGCATTTGACTCTGAAGCTCTCTTCATCATCTTATTATATGAAAGTGTTTCATGAAAGTGAAACACACTTTGCAATTGTTAGGATTTTTTAATTGCATTTTTTATTTTTTGATCTTTTGCCTGTTGTAATTAGGCATCGACTTGAACTGTGGAGGTGGATAGCATCTTCCTTTGTGTGAAATTTTTTTATCCTGGTTTTGCTTTGACTGCGGTCATACTGCCAACTCCTTAAAGCAGAATGTTACAGCCCCAGAGAGAGCCAGAACTGCTTGGTAGTTCATCCACAAAGCCTAGCTACATGGCGAGCTGATGATTTACAATCAGCAGCCGGCACAGAAATGGGAGGATCAGTTGGACTGCAGAGTCTATTGAGACATGTACAAAACCCACTTTCACATATGATTTATGTCGTTTGGGGCCAACCACTGATAATCTTTCTGAGGCTATGGACCAGACTTTTTTAGACCAGTGAATGATAATGTCTCAGGATTTATTCCTATAGCTAATTCTTTCTCTTTCTACATCCTTTCTCTAGTTTTTTCAGCTTGCTAAGGGAAATGTCTCTGGCTTCAGATTGATCATAACACACAGAAATTGGTAGGAGATCTAGAGCCATCTGTTTTCTAAAAATTAAATGTTTTGATTAAAGACCCCTGTAGGATATATGCTTCAGAATGCCATGGCATACTACTTATGCAAAATAACACTATTTCTTGCTATGACTAAAATATGCCAGTCTTGGAACTTGCCTGATTTAACTGTTAATTCTGAGTTTTGTTTTGTTTTGTTTTTTTTCTAGAAATACTAGAACTCAATGATAAGTCAGGGATATGGATGAAAATTTTAGTTGGGAAATGAGTGGAGAGGGCTAAAGAGAGAGAGAAATAAGAATTTACTAACCTCATTTTTTGACTGGGTCAAAGTGAGGATTTTATCATTCTTTTTTTAATACAATCAAAAAAATGAAAGACAATTTTAAATAAATGCATTTTAAAATCTAGATTTTTAAAGTTTGATTCCTGATCATTATATTGGTTTACTTAATTGCTGGAACTCAACAAAATATTATCCATTGCTCTCTTCACTTCTCAATAAAAAAGGATGATACCCTATTCTACTTTAAAATTATAATGGAGTCTGCTAAAAGCTCTGATTCTTCCTCAGAATTTGAGTGCTAGTAAGAATGGCCCATGAAGTGTACCTTCATGCACATAGGAGGAATATGTAATCCTCCTGATGCTCTTCTTTGGGTCCAGAATAAGAATTGCAACTATATCATGCTAAATTGGGATAAGTGATCTCTGAAAATGTCAGTAAGACTATTTCAGAGTGATTTGCCACAACAATACATTTTGCCAGCACCCTTTTCTTCTCCTCTGTTTTTCATTCTCCCCCCAGATTGGTTCTTCCATTCTCCATAGGGTTCCCTGGGTCATACACTTACACTGTTGTGATGGTGTAAAACATTAAACATTTGTGTGTGATCGGGGAGAGGATAGATAATGGAAAAAATGTATCAATGAAAGGAAAACATATTCTTTTCAGAAAATTTGAAAAAGACTAAAATAGATGTTAAAATATTTCTCTTAACCTCCCTCCCAGGGTTAATCTTTGCAACCATGTTCAGAGACTTTTTTCTTCTGAATGTCTGAATGTCCCCAATTTGGTGCAGAAAATTATGATGCTTTGATCTTAAATGTAGGTTGTATACAATGGTGTGCTGGTAAATGTTTAATAGCCAGCTCTTGGGACAACATATCTGCATATACATATTTATACACACACACCTTATTGATATAAAGGACATATGACACACAATTTAAAAATAACAGTGAAATATAAAATGTTCATTATTTTAAATTCTGTGTAGCCAATTTATTCTCGTAGAATGCTTTTGTTGATTTTTACAGAAGTCTTGCATCTGTAACCAACCTATGGTTGCAATTGGCAAGTGAATATATTTCCAATATGTGTATTTATTGATTGCTTTCATTTACATTAACATGTAAGACAAAAGTGAAACAATGAAGATATATTGAAACTTGATTGCAAATGAAGTAAATACCTTCTTTATTGAATTGGAAAATAGTGTTCAAATAATGGAAGAATGTAAGTCACAATGGAATGTGACTTACAATGTCTGCAGATGTGAGATGTGTATGTTTAATCTGCATTATTAACATTTTTTTCTATCACTTTTTAAGTTTAGACTATGCATTCTCAAGGAGGGTGGTATGGCCCCTTGGGAGCAAAAACTAGCACTTGGGATGGAGAAAAAAATGTTCCTTTTTCATGTACAAAGCATAGATATACACAGATATACAGACAGTAATATATCTGTTGTCTAAATATCTCATGGGGAGGGAATAATTAGACCAAAAATATCTAAAAGGACTACTTGGAGGGGGAAGTAATAATTAAAGAACAAAGAGTTGAGAAATACTTGTTTAGACAATCAGTCAAACAAGAAATAAAGCCCTGATTTGTAGCATTTGCTGATTTCTAGTAATTATTCCCATCATGGCCAATATCAACCTACTGAAGTGATATCACTGAACATCGGGTGGGAAGAGAGGTACGGTACCATACCATTATGTAATATTCACACCACCTGGTGTTATACCTGCATACCAGGTATGGCAGGTATGAAGAACCTTAAGTGCATAGAGAATAGTAAAATGTGATAAATAGTAAGAAATGAGTTTTAATATTTTAATATAAATTAATGTAATTTTGTTTCTATTAAAGATCTTATTTAAACAAACCAGCTCACAGACTTTTTAAAAATTTAACCCTCACATTTTATGAGCCAGTGGGGCTGGCTCCAGAGCACCGCTATGGTGGATAAAAATTTTCAGGGAGCTACTTCATTGGCACCAGAGCGAGATAGCTTTGCTTTAGCCCTCTTGAAAGGATGCCTAGACAGGGCCCAGCTCTTTCTTTTAGTTGGCTGACGTGAACAAAACTTTGTTCACATTTTTATTTTATTTTTCTCTTTCTCTTTTTTCAAATTTTATTGAAGAATAGTTGATTTACAATGTTGATCATTTCTGCTGTACAACAAAGTGATTCAGTTTTACGTGTATACACATCCATTCTCCTTTGGATTATTTCCCACATAGATTATCACAGAATATTAGGTAGAGTTCCCTGTGCTTTATGGCAGGTTTCCATCGGTCAGTCATTCCATGTACCTCAATGTGTATATGCCAATCTCAAACACCCAGTCAATCCCTCCCCCACTCCCACCTGTCCCTTTGGTAACCATAAGTTTTTCAAAGTCTGTGAGTCTGTTTCTGTTCTGCAAATAAGTTAATTTGTATCCACATAAATTCCACATACAAGTGATATCATATGGTATTTGTCTCTTTCTGATATAATCTCTAGGTTTATCCGTGATTCTGCAAATGGCATTATTTCATTCTTGTTTTATGGCTAGTAGTATTCTATTCTGTGTATATATGTATATATATACACACACACACACACACATAGAATATACAATATTATATATATATAGAATATATATACATGTATATGTGTGTATATATATATAGTATACACACACACACATATATATATACATGATAGAATATACTATTACACATGTGTGTGTATATATTTATTTTAATATTTTAATATATATATATATATATACACACCACATCTTCTCTATCAATTCATCGGTCAGTGGACATTTAGGTTGTGTGTCTTATTATTGATCGAATAACAAATTAAAAACTGCAACCTGCATATGCCAGTTGGAGATTTTTTTGTACTAAACAACACTACCATAGCCCCAAATATTTAAAGGTTAATCAAAGGCTCCTGAACATGTTTTTTCCTTTCATTTGAAGGTTTTAGGTCCTTTGTACTATATAAGATGTTATTTATAAATCATACATCCATTCCTAGTGGTTTTGCACAGGATCCGCTCTGTCAATTAGGCAGTATCACCTTCGGTAACAGTTTTATCAGCAATATAGTTTCTACGATAGTGATGACAGAGAAAAAGGTACTGTCAGAATCTGTGTTTCAGCTGAAAACTGTGTCATTTCAAGAATCTAGAGAGAGATTAAAAGATCTCCTGGATGTGAGGTTATATAAACTAACATTTGAATATGAAGACTTTTTAATGTGTTACTCAGAAAATTATTGGTACATATGTATGTTCACTGCTTCTAAGCATTTTAGTATGCAGATAAATGTATTAAAAATCTTCATCATCAAATCTGACATATATTATTCACATTATTTTTATTTTTCAAGATTAAAGGATTTGTTTGCTGATATATCAGGACTTATATGAGGCATGTAGTCTTAGAGACATGAAAATAGAGATTAAGGTTTTTTAGAATAATAAAGGGCACATATTATGTTAACTGTTATTTTCACGTTAAAATAGGTATAAATTTGGACTGTTCTTCATAATAAAAAATGTCACTTAAAATTATTGGTTTCAAATGAGGAAACAGGCATCTTTTAGCAAGATGGCTGTTTTATGATAATTCTACTTTTCTTATCAGGGCGGCTGAGAAGTTGGCCTCATATATTGTAGCATCTGAGACATTCACATCTACAGGACATCTGGTGCCCTTATAGGTCTGATGATGGAGAAGATTCTGGAAGGGTTCCCTGTGTTGGGAAGATTTCTTAATATCAGATCCTTTCTATACCTCAAGATCCCATCAACAGATATTTAGCTTGGGTTCTATTTCTATCAGACTTTGGATGATGATCAGGAGATGATTAGGAGAGAGCCTGGTCTTAGGCTTTGAAAACAGCTAAAATCAAATCTGGTCTTGCTATTCTCTGTCTGTATGACCTTAAGTAAGTCCCTTAACTTTCCTCCTCAAAGAGATTGTTTTCCTCAAAGGAATGGCCTGGGGACACATTCATCCATTCAACAAATATATTTTCAACTCTCTATTAGGATTTTCCAGAGAAACAAAACCAGTAGGATGTATAGAAAAATATTTATTTATTTATTTGTTTGTTTTCTTTCTGTATTTAATAGACTTTATCTTTTTAGAGGAGTTTTAGGTTCACAGCAAAATTGAGCAGAAAGCACAGAGAGTTCTGGAGTACCTGCTGTGGGGCAGTTGGTTAAGAATCAGACTGCAGCAGCTCAGGTCACTGTGGAAGTGTGAGCTCAATCTCCAGCCCGATGCAGTGGGTTTAAAGATCCAGCATTTGCTGCAGGGATGGTGTAGGTCTCAGCTGTAGCTTGGATTTAAACCTTGGCCCAGGAACTTATATCTGCAATGGGTGTGGCCATTAAAAAAAAATTATAGAGAGTTTTCATAAGCTCCTGCACCCCCTATAGGCATAATCTTCCTCGTTTTCAACATTCCCCACTAGAGTGGTACATTTGTTAAAATTGATGAACCTACATTAACACATCATTATCACCTGAAGTCCATAGTTTATATTAGAGTTTATTCTTGCTATTGTACATTTTATGGGTCTCAAAAAAAATTTAATGACATGCAACTGCCACTATAGTATCATACCGAATAGTTTCACTGCCCTGAAAATCCTCTGTTCTCCACCTATTCATTCCTCCACCCCTAACCCCTGGCAAGGACTGATCTCATTACTTCTCCATAATTTTGAGCTTTTCAGAATGTCATAGAGTTGGAATTATATGGTATGTAGTCTTTTATATTGGCTTTTTTCATTTAGTAGCATGTATTTAATTTTCCTCTAAGTCTTTTCATGACTTGATAGCTCATTTCTTTTTAGCACTGAATAATGCTCTATTGGCTGAATACACTTGTTTTATTTATTCATTCACTTACTGACGGACATCTTGGTTGCTTCCAAGTTCGGGCAGTTATGTGTAAGTTGCTGTAAACATCCATATACAACTTTTTGTCTGGATATAGTTTTCAACTCTTTCAGATAAATGCCAAGGAATGCATCATATGGTAAAAGTATATATGGTTTTGTAAGAAACTTCCAAACTGTATTTCAAAGTGGCTGTACGACTTTGCATCCCCACTTGCAATGAGTAACTGTTCCTCTTGCTCCACATTCTTGTCCACACCTGGTACTGTCATTATTCCAGATTTGGGCCGTTCTAGTTTCTGCATAGTGATATTTCTTTTTTTTTTATTTTTTTTGTTTTTTAGAGCTACACGCATGGCATATGAAAATTCCCAGGCTAGGGGTAGAATTGGAGCAGCAGCTTCCAGCCTATACCACAACCACATAAACACCAGATCCAAGCTGCATCTGTGATTTATACCACAGCTCACAGCAATGCAGGATCCTTAACCTATTGAGCAAGAGCATGGATCAAACCCACATCCTCATGGTTTCTAGTTGGGTTCACTACCACTGAGCTACAACAGAAACTCCTGTCATTGTTGTTTTAATTTGCATTTCACTGATGAAATATGACATAGAATATCTTTTCATATACTTATTTGCTATCTGTATAACTTCTTATTTGGTGAGGTGTCTGTTCAGTTCTTTAGCTCATTTTTCACGTGGGTTGTTTATTTTCTTATTGTTAAGAATTCTTTGTATATTTTAGATATCTATTCTTATCAGATATGTCTTTTGAAAATAGTTTCTCCTAGTATGTGCCTTTTCACTCTTTTGAGAAAGATTTATTTTAAGGAATTGGCTCAAGTGATAGAGGCTGGCAAGTCCAAAATCTGCAGGGCAGATAAGTAGGCTGGAAGCCCAGGGAAGAGTTCATGTTGCAACTCACTTGAAAGCAGTCTGATGACAGAATTCTCTCTTTATCAGTGTAGATCTTTTTCTCTTCAGGTTTTCAACTGATTCGATGAGACCCACCCACATTGTGGAAGGTAATCTGCTTTACTTGAAGTCTACTGATATAAATGTTAACCTCATCTAAAAAGTATCTCCACAACATTCCATGTTTCACCAAACATGAAATATATGGGTACTGTGGTCTAGTCAAGTTGATACATAAAATTAACCAAACTCCTTCTCTGAGTCGAGCACACTTCTAAGTACTGGGGTTTGATTAGTTACCAGTATATGCAGATATCAAATCATTATGTTTACATCTGAAACTAGATAATGTTTTATGTCAATTAAAAAAATGAGCCCTACAATTTGTGAAGCTTACTTTCGAGCAGATGGAGAGAGATAACAAACAGTAGAAATGATACACAAATAAATCAAATGGTAAATTATAATGCAAGCAGACTTATGGAAAATTGAAGAGGTTGAAGTCTATTAGGGAGCTGGAATATGGGAGAAAGTACTGATGTGAAAAAAGATGGGAAAGCAGAATGTGATATCTAGGGAAAGAGTATCCTGAACAAGGACTAACTTACCTCAGTTAACTCTAACTCCTTGAAGAGAATATCTGACATAGAGCAGATGGCAACTAAATGTGCTTTCTCTTTTTATTCTCTTGAAGATTTAAAATTAATAGTGCATAGAATCATGGAGTGTTGGAATAGGAAGGCACCTTTGAGATGATCTTATTCAGTCATTCCATTCATTTCATTTATTTATTTATTTTTTGCTTTTCAAGGCCACAGGTGTGTCATATGGAAGTTCCCAGTGTAGGGGTCCAATTGGAGCTGCAGCTGCCAGCTTACGCCACAGCCATACCAACAAGGGATCTGAGCCATGTCTGTGACCTACACCACAGCTCATGGCAATGCTGGATCCTTAACCCACTGAGAGGGGCCAGAGATTGAACCGCATCCTCATGGTTGCTAGTCGGATTCATTTCTGCTGAGCCATGGCAGGAACTCCCATGCCATTCATTTTATAGAGGAGCAAAGGATGTAAAGGGAGGGGAAATGCCCTGCTCAAATTCAGAATTCTGTTTGCGATGAAGCCATATCTTGTATGTGTTATCTCTTGACATCTGAATTCCTATTTTGGCCATTCAGTCATAGATCTTTTAATGCAAGTTGTGGAACCAAGTAATATTTTTGGATGTTCAGAGCGACTTTGCTTTGAAATGAATATTTGTGACCCCCCCCCCCCCAGTTTGTGGTATTAAAGCCTTCATCCCCAATGTGATGATATTTGGAGGTGCGGGCCTTTGGAAGATAATTAGGTCATGAGGGTGGAGCCCTTATTTTTAAAATTATGAAATGATCTCCCTCAACCACATGAAGTTCCAGCAAGAAGGCATCTTTCTGGCAAACTAGAAAGAGAGCCTTCACTTAGAAACCAGATCAGCTGGTACCTTGATTTGGGACATCCAGGCCTTCAGAACAGAAATTTCTGTTATTTAATAACTCAGTCTCTAGAATTTTTGTTATACCAGCCTGAACTAAGACAGACCTTAATGTTCTCACAAGTGTGTGACATTAAGGTAGGATTCCAAAGGCTAAGGTAGATTGGAGAGAAAGATAGCCTGGCCAGGGGTGGGATGGGGTGGGGTATTGAGACCTCTCTAATTTTCCCTACATGGCAGATGACTGACCACTCAAAAATCCAGTACAGAAGTGAAAAATTATTTTTCGCTTGCATTCTTTGAATCAAACATACTTGACTGAGTTTATCAGTCAACATACTATAACAAAGGAGTGATATCTCTTTGTAAATAAGGATTAATTGAAATAGGTTTCCTCTGAATTCAACCACAGTTAGGAGCATATTAGATCTCTTTTAGGTCTTTCTTTTTTTCTTTTTCACCCCACATTTAGAATTTCCCTGAGCTGAAGGCTATGTAATATGAATAACACTGTGATGGTCCTTATTGTGCAGATCGATCAAGGGCAATGCCAGTGAGCCTGTGCCCACATGGTATTCTACATATTATTGCTGGGTTGTGATATATTGTAAACAATACTTTCTGTGTGAGAAGCTGGGTTGACCAATGCAAACAGTATTGTTCAGGTTTATGAACATCACTTGATATTCACCCATCTGCCTTTCTCTAATTCATGCTTCTCCATATATGCAAATAAGAGTGTCAGTCTGGATCCTGGCAGGACATTAAAGAATCTTTTGTTGGAATGAGTTTGCAATACATAGACTTTCTGTTCCCCTTTCTTAGGAAAGATCCTGATGAGACGGACTCTAAAGTATGAAAACATAAATTACCTTTAGTTATATTAGAGTTGGTCTCTTCTCCATAGCAGAGATGAAATGTTCTGAAAAGGGATGCATTGGAGCTGATATATGGATAAGAAGAGAAAAAAAGATTGCTTTTAAAGGAGAGGCAGACATGAGATCAATGGCAAAGCATTAAAAGTCTGCTTCAGTATCGTTATTAAATTATCTAATTAATATTAGTTAATAATGCATATTAACTAATTTAGAGTGAATAAGCTTGTTGACCTCTAGCTGTGTAATTTCCACATCAAGTCCCTTGATATCTGTAACCTATTAGTTTTATATGCATGTCATTATTATTATTATTATTCAATTAAAGTGCTAGGTGTCTTGGGGAGACATGAGAAGATGATAATTAGGTTTAAAACATAGCCATTTCATTGTTATTATCAAATAGACAGCATGTCTGTCTAATTTTGTCAGTTAACATTTTCATATCATACATATTTCAACAATAATGAGAGTTTATACTCTGATATAATTTACTACAATATTATTAGCATCTATGCATTATCTAATGAAATTATAGCCTACAGTTATGTGATATAATAGATTCAACAACATTTACCTGCTTCACCCACATATATTCTTTCTTCCCTCTCAATATTTAGTTCACTTAATCCCTGGTTTTTAATTTACCCACTGATACAACCTCCTTGAAATCATTAGAGTTTTATACACTACTGCTTACAAAATGGTGATTACCATATGGAGAAAATGGTAAGCTTACCGATTCTCCAGGAACTGAGATTACCCGACTCTATTACCTAAATACGACTGATTAATTGTTGATTAATTCTGCTACCAGAATGTGTGTGTGTGTTGTTTGTTTCACACACATCTGGAAACCAATCTGTCTGTAAGTTCTGTGCAAGACAATTTTTAAGGTCCTGTTGTTAGACTCCCAGATAAGATGGCATTGCTGTCCCTTTGTACGTATAACGCAGGCAATTTATTATAGGACCTATTCTCTGTACCTGAGCATGCCATGGGGGAAAAAGAAAAATAGTTCATCCTGTTTGTACTTCTGGTCGCCTCAAATACAGTCAAGATAATGTTGCAGTTGATATGAGAATAGCCAGGGCAGTCTTAGATATTATTTCAGGCATAGTGTGTTGATAAAACTGCATCATCTCCTGTTTAAAGCATGAGCACCACGTTCTGTCTAGTAATAAATAATGAGGGAAGGGAAGAGTTGCTTTGATTAATACAGGTGTGGTTTAAGAAATAGACATTCGTTCAACCCACATGATGTATTAAGGAATCCTTTGCCAATGGCTAGCTTGGTGGCTTTGTAGAAGGAATGCTACTCTGAGGTTTGGTTCCTTTTGGGGTTAGGGTGTGCATACTCTTACATGTACATATAGCTTACTCATGCTCATATAATTAATTACTTGCAGCTGTGGGAAAATTCAAATAAAAAAATTAACATGAAAGTACTTTGCTTACCATGAAGCATGATGAAAAATGAAGTGACCTTAATGCTCTCCTCTCTGCCAGTCATAGCACGCTTGCTCTCCCTTGAACATGTTAGGAATACTCCCTTCCAGTGCCTTCCCTCTTACCATAATCTTTGCCCCTGTATTTAGTTTGCTAAGATGCTATAACAAAGTACCACAAATTATCTGGTGTAAGAACGGAAATGATTTCATGGTTTTGGGGGCGAGAAGTCTGAAATCAAGTGTCAGTGGGATTGCTTGCTTCTGAGCCATTGTATCAGGGCTCTCTACTTGGCTTATAGACAGCTGTTCTCTCCTAGTGTCTCTTCCCATTGCCTTTCCTCTGTGCATCTATCTCTGTTTCCAAATGTCCTCTTTTTACAAAGACTCTGGTCACATTGGATTAGGGCCTACATTAAAGACCTTATTTTAATCTGATTATCTCTGAAAAGATCCTACCTCCAGTTAAGGTAAACATCCTGAAGTACTGGGTGTGAAGACAACAATAAGCCTTTTAAAAGGGACACAATTCAACGTATAATAGTCCCCAAAGATACACATAACCCTCCTCCTCTCTTCTAGGTCTTTAATCTTTGATGGATCCCTCTCTGGCCAGCCCATTTAAAAATGTACATTCCTCTCTGGCCAGCCCATTTAAAAATGTACCCTCTCCTTCCTTTGATTTAGTCAAGAGCACTTACTGCCATTGACATACTCCTTATTTCCCTAATTCACCTTGTTGATTCCTAATTCCTTCCACTTGATTAAAAGCCCCATGGGAGTAGGAGTCTTGGTTTGTTTTGTTTACTTTTGTCTTCCAGTCACTAGACTTGTACTGGTCCACAGTAGATGCTAAATAAATACATTTTGAATGAGATGCAAAGAGGTTGATGTTGTGGTACCTGACCTCTTAGAACTCCAACTTTGAACCACATTATCTTTGCTCTCAGAATCTGAGTGCGAGCACCCAACATACCTGTAAAGTTCAGTGCAGTGGTGTATTATGAAAAGAGCACATCTTGTGCTGCAGCATGTGTAAGTTCTCTGTGTTATTCAGCTGTAATTCTTAGCTGTAGAACCAGAGGCAACAGGGATTCCAGGTCATTATTAAGTTTTTTTTTCTTTTTTTTTAAGCTACTATGGGGATTTTAAAATTGGATATGCCCATTGAGATAGCATCAAAAGAAGGAAAGAGAAATTTCAGGACCTGATATAAGGTGGTGGTGAAATGACAGCAGGGCGCTTCTCAGTTTTCATGTATTCACTCGGAGAATTGGGGCTGCTCTCAGTTCACTGCTTGTAAGCCTTGAACACCATGTGGATTCACTTAGCAATAGTACTCATTAAAATAATTATGTTTCTCTACCCGGAATCTGGCTTCAATATCACTTTTGGTACTTTAGACTTTCAGTGCCATGATTTTAGAAAGAAATGAGAGGCAGGATTTTTTTTTTTTTTCCTGCTCTTCCCCGGCAAATGAAGCTCATAAAGGTGCCAGCGACAAAATAAATCAGTTTTCTGGTGCTCTCAGCTGAATATAGCTGCTGTTATTGTTGGCTGATATGCCTCTGGGGAAAAGACATTTCAGAAAGGACTAAATCCACACATAGTGTTGCTGTAATAAAGCAACATTTAGCAAAAAAAAAAAAAATCAACTTTAGAAACACTATATTAAGACTGGAAGCTAATTTATAAGGAAGGCTGTGCACAATCCATTATTTCAATGCCATTTATCTGTAAGGACTCAAGTGCTGCCAAGGCTAGGTGTGAATTCAAGCTATTGCCATTTTCTGGGGCAGGCTGCATGGTGTGTCAGAAAGAGGTTGGGCTTGTAAATCAAACCAATACAGCTTAGCTACTTACCAACTCTGTGATATTAGTCAAATCTCAGACTTTTCTAAATCTCATTTTTCCATCTTCAAAATGGAGCTAATGATATTCTCTCTAAATGGATGTGTGATGTTTAAGTTAAATTACTTGGAGAGAATTCAACTGTGGTTGTATTTCTGCTATTCTTATGTTTGGTGCTATAAATCTATCATTTCTTTTGCCCCATTCCTATGGTTCATTTCTCCATTTCACCACATAGGCATTGTAATGTCTTTTTTTTTTTTAGCCCATTACTTTAGTTCTCTAAGGCTCAGTTTTCTCATCTGTAAAATGGGAGATCAATGGCAATGATAATGATAAGAGTTAATAAGTATGGAGTCCCTGCCATGTGTAAGGAACTGTGCTAAGTGTCATCAGAACCATCTAAAATTGTTCTTGGCATGATGATCTTATTTTACAGATGAGGAAACTGGATTCCAGAGGGTAAGTAGCTTGCCCATTGTAAAACAGAAGGTCATAAAAGTCTAAAGTTGCTAGCATAACATGGAAATCTGCTTAATACTCTGTATTAACCTATATGGGAAAAGAATCTGAAAAGGAATGGATATATATGTATATGTATAACTGATTCACTTTTCTGTAACCCCTGAAACTAATACATCATTACAAGTCAACTTCAATAAAACTTTTCAAAATAAATGATAAAGTTGCTAGCATAACTGATAGAGATTAAGTGAAGTTATTATTATTATTATTATTATTCTTTTTTAATGCCATACTCTCAGCATATGGAAGCTCCCATGCCAGGGGTTGGAATCTAAGCCACAGTTGTGACCTGTGCCACAGCTACATCAACAGTGAATTGTTTAACCCACCGTGCCAGGCAGCAAGGGATCAAACCCATACATCTGCAGTGACCTGAGATTCTTAACCCACTGTGCCACAGTGGTAAATCCCTATTGTTATTATCAATATCATCAACATCATGACCCTCACACTCATATCATCTATAATCACCTCTGTTCTCTGTGAGAACAGAGAATGTGTCACAAGGATGTTGTTTATCATCATGAACTAGATTATTGAACACACACTTTATAAGTACTTAGAGAAAGGCAAATGAAGAAAAAAGATAAGGGAGAGAAAGAGGAAG
This sequence comes from Catagonus wagneri, assembly GCA_004024745.2. Taxonomy (NCBI): domain Eukaryota; kingdom Metazoa; phylum Chordata; class Mammalia; order Artiodactyla; family Tayassuidae; genus Catagonus; species Catagonus wagneri. Next base: position 10,285,399 of record PVHT021183666.1, read on the forward strand.
GAACAAAAAAAGGAAGGAAAGAATGGAAGAAAAGGAAGGAAAGAAGGAAGGGAGGGACGAAAGGGAGGAAGGAAGGAAAGAAGGAAGATATGCATGGATCAAATTCATACATGCTGCTTTCTTATAGTTCTGACATCACATTTTTAACCTGTTGATGATTTCAAGGGTACTATTAATGTGGAACATGCCAGGCCTATTAACAATCATGCTTTCGTTTGATAGTATAGAGCCTGTAAAGATGAATACGACAAGACAAGTGGCTCTCTTTCTTTAATGACTGCCAAAGTTCTCACACACACTTTCATCCAGCAAGTATCTGCACGAACCTTGAAATATTTTGACATAATTACTTTGACCAAGACTCTCTACTTAGAGATTCGGCCATTTACAAATACATCTTTCAGTTGCAAGAAGAACTACTGTTTTTTCCTGGGCATTTTTTTTTTTTTTTTTTTTTTTTTTGTCTTTCTAGGGCTGCACCCTCGGCATATGGAGGTTCCCAGGCATATGGAGGTTCCTAGGCATATGGAGGTTCCTAGGCTAGGGGCTGAATTGGAGCTGTAGCCGCCAGCCTACTCCACACCCACAGCAATGAGGGATCTGAGCCGTGTCTGCAAACTACAGCATAGCTCATAGCAATGACGGATCCTTAATCCACTGAACGAAGCTAGGGATTGAACCTGCGTCCTCATGGATGCCAGTTGGGTTCATTAACTGCTTAATCATGACAGGAACTCCTATTCTTGTTCATAGTTAACATGGTCTCTGATGATTCTAATATAGCAGTGGGGGTCAATGTGTTGCTATCATTCCTGAAAGAATAGTAGCCTATATTTATATTTTACCTGAACTTCAAAATCTGTGTTCCCTGAACCCAAACTTTCCCCTCCAGCTATTAATTTTCTTCCTTTTATTCCCTACACTATCAGGTCTTGAATATGAAAACAAATTTTGGATTTTTAAAAAAATATCAGTGAGTATTCAATATGAACACATTTTTATAAGATGACAAATAAATACTTGAAAATAGTAGAGGAACACTGTTGGCTTTTTCTTTTTTATGTTAATTTATTCATTCAATTATTTATTCCAATCTTCTTTTAGCAGGTATTTATCTAGTGCCTGCTCTTATGCCATGCCCTACACTTAAATGACTAGTGGTCTAGTTGGGGGAAGGGAGAGCAGATACACGAACACATAATTGAAGTATGATAAGATCATTGTTGTAGTAGATATATCTCTATATAGTGCTGTGAAAATACAGGAGAGAGATTGCCTTTCTCAGCATGTGAAACCATGGAAAATTTCAGAGAGGAGATGCTACTTGAACTGAGTCTTGGAGGGTATAGAAGGGAATTAAAAAATAGTAAGAAGGTAAGAAAACGGCGTAAAATAGCAGTAAACACGGCATGTGAAGGGAATCCGTTGGTGTAGAAGGATAAAATCTAAGATGAAGATTAGGTAGAGCAAATTGATTAATGATATTTTTCAGATTCTCACAATGTGTTCTTTATAGAGAGAAAGAGAAAGGATGGAAAAAGAAAAAAATAAAAGTGATCTCCCCAAACAGGTTGAAAGGCAGATTAAAACGCATATGTGCAAGCACGCATACCCACTTACCCACTCACAAGCATGCATATGCATGCACCCCCACACACACATTTGCTTATATGATCATATCTTAAAATTTTAGTTCATCCATGCTCCAACATGAAAACAATATATCTAAGTAACTAACTGATGGATTCTTTTCCAGTGACCTTATTTGGTGATGCCATGACAGGAAGAGAATTTTTATTCCTAATGTGACAATGAAGGAATTTGTCTCCCCAAAGACATATAACATCAAGAATATTTCATTGTAGCCTAATTGCTTGTAAAGTAATCATGTATATTTTGGCTGAACATATGCATTTTGGGAGGGGCCGTTATTTTTCTTACCTATGGAACTTTGCAATCATGAAGCACATGTAGAGGATTTATGAAGAACTTGCGTGTCAGTCATGGTGGAGCATGCGGTGTGAAGGGAGAGGAGACTAACCCAGGGGGAAAAAGAATCATTCTAATTTCAGCCATCTTGGAGCTCTACTTCTTAAAGCTGAACAGCTACCCTCAGATCTTAATGGTCACAGCTTCATGTGACCTGGATCTTCCCTTATCCAAATTAACACACAAAAAGCCCTCTGACTACTCAGTTATCAAAGATCTGAAATCTCATTCCGTTTTCTTTTATTTATTATTATTATTATTAAAGTATAGTTGATTTACAATGTTTTGTCAAGTTCTGTTGTATAACAAAGTGATCCAATCACACACATTTCCCTGTGCTGTCCATTGCCCATCCATTCCAAATATAACAGTTTGCATCCAAAAAACCCCCCAAATGCCCTTCCATCCCACTACTTCCCCTTTCCCCCTTGGGAAGCCCAAGTCTGCTCTTCTTGGCCATGGTCTGTTTCTGTTTTTTGTTTTGTTTGTTTGTTATTTTTAGATAGGATCATCTGTTCCATATTTTAGATCCCACAAATGTGATATATGGTATTTATATTTCTCTTCATGGATTACTTCACTTAGTATGAGAGTCTCTAGATCCATCCATGTTGCTGCAAATGGTATTTATTTGTCTCTTTTATGGCTGAGTAGTGTTCCATTGTATTTAGGTAGCATATCTTCTTAATGCATTCATCATCAATGGACATTTCGTTTGTTTCCATGTCTTGTCTATTGTGAACAGTGCGGCTATGAACATAAGGGTGCATGTATCTCTTTCAATAAAAATTTTATCCAGATATATGCCCAGCAGTGGAATTACTGGATCATATGGTAGCTCTATATTTAGTTTCCTGAAATACCTCCATACTGTTTTGCATAGTGGTTGTACCAGTTTACCTTCCCGCCAACAGTGGAGGAGGGTACCTTTTTCTCCAGACCCTCTCCAGCATTTGTTATTTGTTCTGACTGGTGTGATATGTAGCTGTCCTTTGATGGGAACACTGCAGATATATTGCTGTAGGAAAGTGTAGCTGTTATGTCTAATTTAACCTAGTATGGAGCTATAGACATCTTAAAAATTTCTTTTTGGAAACATGTAGCAAATTTTTCTTAAGTAAAGGGCATACACTTCAGGTTAGAAGGCTGAAAGGACTTTCTGTTCTCTCTCAGCTGTCTATATAAAGATTCCAGGAACATTTGTTCTTAGAAGACTCTCCTTTGACTGTCAGTGATAGATGGTTTTGGAAGGCAGAGAGATGAGAAAATAAGTAAATAAAAGATATCAGAGACTTGTCTTACCACTTTGTATCAGAAATATATCCACATATTTTAATATAAGAGGGGTAGTCTTCAGAAAATTCCATGCTGTTAAGACTCCTCTTAAAATTACTTGAGGGAATCCTAGCTTTGTCATAAAACTCAAGGCTATAAGTCATCTTAAGACTTAAAATGTCTAATTCATTCATCTACCCTCCCCCGTACTTACAGTTGCTATCACTTTGACTTGTCTATTAAGTGCACAGTCTACCTTAGAAAACTGTATTATTTTTCTTCCTTAAGAGTTAGAGGATCCGACTTTTGTTCTGTGTTTCCATCAAACTATCTTTTCAGGGGGACTCTCTACCATATTTATTCAGGCTTGGTGAATGTTGGAAATCATTGAGAATGTATTTCAATTCAATGAGTGGTTCTGAAGTTCTGTACACATGGCTGTCTTGCAAATAGGAAAGCACAGGAAGTGTAAGGTGGACCATGGCCTTCAAGGCAGAAGTTGCAAACTAGCTACTTTGGCTTTGACACTTTTGTCACTTATGTATTTTTGCTTTGAAGTTGTTAATTGAGCTGGTAACATTAGGAATGACTAGTTTTTTTTTTTATTTGTTTTTTGTTTTTTTCACTGTGCCTGCTACATGTGGAAGTTCCTGGGCTGGGGACTGAACCCAAGCCACTGCAGTGACAACACAGGATCCTTAACCTCTTGCACCACAACAGAACTCCGAGAATGACTAGATATTGAAATAGAGAATAGGAAAGTAATTGCCAGCTTACTAAGAGCATAAAGCCTAAATATCCTCACTAAAATAAATAACTAAGTAAATATGGAAGTAAGTAAATAAGGTGATGGATACATTAATTAACTAACGGGAAGAATCCTTTTGTAATCTATGTGTATATCAAATTATTTGCATTCCCTGGTGGCCTAATGGTTAATAATTCAGTGTTGTCACTACTGTGGTGCAGGTTTGATCCCTGGCTTGGGAACTTCTTCATGCCTCAGGCACAGCCGAAAAAAAAGAAATTATCATGATGTGACATGACATCCCATGTCATGATGTGACGTGACATGACATTCATGATACACTTTGTGTCTTATCATTTTATTTTTAACTATATATCAATAAAGTTGGAGGGGAAAAAAGAATCACTAGATTTTACCTAAAAATGCAGACTTCCATTGACAAATTGTAAACACTAACAACATTGGCTGGTCTTTTTGAAGGAGAATAATGAGATCAAAGTCAATAGCAGTGGCTCCCTTTACAGTGTTGTTACACTGCCCACCTCACCAAATATCTCCCTTCCACTGTAGCCAGATGTCAGTTATCATTTTTCCTTATGATTTCACTTTTGACCTCTTACAGCCAGTCTACCTCACACACCTGTCGCAGTACAAATTAGAGGTCATGAGTCCTTGCATAGGGTACGTGCTTAAGAGCAGATAATGGGTTTACAAGGACAGAATAAGACTTATGGGTGTCTGAGTAATCCAGGAAGCTTTTCAAAGACATTAAGATTTGAACTGACCATCCCCAAAAGAAAGATCAGATTTGAACTGAGGGAGGGTTCCATATTGGTGACTTTGGATATGCACAGGATCACCTTCCATGACTGAACAGTGGGAAGGCTGACTTCTGTAGAGAGTATTTAAGAACGTAAGTTTGACAGGAAAAGAGCAGGCAAGATTTGTAGAGGGTTCTGCATGACCAGCCTAGAGCTTTTGGTTTTATCCTGGAGGTCACAGAGTAGACTGAGATGATATTTTGAGATCGTTGTATCAGACGGTCCTCCAGTAAGGGAAAATAAAGGAGCACACTACTTAAGAAGGTTTTGGAAGATTCCACCTACAGCAATCTGGAAACCTGCTTGCAAATTATAAATTAATTAGTAACACAAAAAAGAATGACCACAAATGTGTAAAATATAGCTATTGGTTTAAATGTGTACCTTAATCATAAGCATATAAAGAAAATTCTCAAAACCCAGCATTAAAAGAGGTAGTTAAATATGAGAGTGGAAAATATGAGCAGACACTAGGATTGCTGTATGGGAGGGAGAAAAAGAGTATGAGTAGCTGTGCAGTGTCTGAAGATGAGGCCTTGGCCCATACGTTTAGAATAGTAACTTGGGATATTTGTATAAAACCAGATCCAAAAGGAGATGAATGACAATAAATCCACCCACTGGCCAGAGGCTTGTCTGTCTTAACCTGTGCTCTAGGGGAGAGGAGGGAGGGATGGAGAGAGAGGGAGAGAGAGTAGGGGTTGAGTCCTCTGTGAACATAGGGCCTGCTCTTAATAAACTCCCAAGCTAAATGGTCATTATAAAAAGTGGTCCCAGTTATTACCTCCAGGGAAAACAAATGGAGAATCTACAATTGGAGCTTATAAAGGACTGCTGTAGAAAAAAGCAATGTAAATTACACTCAATCTAAAAATATAAATCATAGTAAGAGGGCGTGTCTTCAGACCCATGAAGCAGCAGGGCCAGAGCCTTGAGAATTTTAAGTAGCAGAAGTTTTTTATTGGATAGAGATGGAAAAAAAAAAAAAAAACCCACGGTGTTTACAGAGATTGGCACATTCTGGAAGGCAATTATAAACTCACATGTAGAATCACAGTGATTTTCCTTTTTTAATGATCACACCTCTTTATTTTGATAGGGGAAGAAAGTGCAGTGAGTAAATAACTTGCCCATAGCAATGCCAACTTTTAAATAGAATAGAGCAAATAGAATTTAAGTCTCTGACTCTACAGTTTTAGGGCTGTCACATAAAGAAATGTGGGAGGTGGAATTTGGTGATTCATTGGTTGTACCAGAAAAAAAGAGTGTCAAATATCAATAACCACAACAAACTAGGTAGGAGATTGAAGTTCAGGGAAGCTGTTTATGGAAGAAGGGAAGTGATGTCAGAGAAAATTACAGTGTGATTTCCGTACCCATAGCATTCTTGACTTTTATGTACTGAACTGACATTTACTAAGCAACTATCACAGGCAAAACAAGGTTAGGCAGTGTCATAGATACAGAGATAACGGAGTGCGTCACGGTCTGTCCTTTAAGAAATAATGCAATTTAATGAAAGGAATAGAGGTATAACAGAGTTAACCAAAGAAGGCAGGGAACATGTGATATAGGCTGGGGATATAGGTAGTTAGACTTTTATTCCAACAGAACATTGGGACTGTCACTAGGGCAGTTCTAACCGAGACCAGAGGCAAGAACGCTCTTCTAAATACAGGCTGACAATATCAATTCTCATATGTGGTGTGTGTGTGTGTGTGTGTGTGTGTGTGTGTGTGTGTGTGTGTGTGTGATCTGGATTTCTCAAAATGGACTTTCTCATCCTTCCCACCCTGAAATTATAGAAAAGCTGACCTTCGCCACCGTTTACAAAAGGACTCATATATTTAAAACAAACAGGCAAAATATCAATCCACCAGCTAACCTCAGGTTGAAAATTCTGACATTCTATAAAACTAGTAATTATGGTCACTTAAAATTTTTCTGTGCCTGATTTCTACCAGATGGGTGAAGGATTGCTTTCGAAATGCGTTTTTTTTTTAAATTGAAACATTTAATAACATGGTTGATCACCACCTCTTAACCTACAGGTGCTTTGATGAGAACACTAAAATCAGAAACAATATCGCAAAGTCATAGTATGCTCCTCTGGGCAGGTCAGGATGGTGCTTGGAGGATAGTCATGGTCAACAGGTCAGATTGACACATGGCTTCCAGTATAGTTACTTGAGCACCAACTCCCATTTATAGGTGATTACATATCCTCATTTATGGGGCTTTACTATGGAAGAGAACTTTGGGGGGAAGGACACGTTCTAGGGAAAACAACAACAGTGACAACCAAAGGCTATAACTATTTGAACCTATTTCTGCTCGGAATGTGAATAAAGAACCTCAAATCTAGGGTGCTAGATGAACAAGCAAATACACACACACACACACACACACACACACACACACACACACCCCACATGTGAGAATTGATATTGTCAGCCTGTATTTAGAAGGAGCACACTTTCCTAACCCAAATTTTAGAACTCTATAGGTGGAGATGTCAGGGCAGCGGGGAGCACTGGTTGTCTTTTATCACCATTCAGGTCTCCCTCCAATTTATAAAATATTTGGTCAGGTTTACAATACTCCTGACAAAGAAGGAGCTTCAGAGAAGCCTTTTGAAAGAGAATGCCGGGCTGTTAGGGTTCGGGAAACAAGAAGCCAGAGGTGAGGTTGACAGGTTGTGTAGAGGGAAACAGACAGACCTGACAGTTTATTTTTAAGCATTTCTAACTTTGGCAGATCAATTTTCTGAAAGGGTTTCCTTCTGATTGTTCTTTTGAAAGTAAGAACTGCCAGGGTTACAACAGAAAGTTGACATCTATTCAGTTCGGCACTTAGAAAAAGCCAAGAGGGAAAAGAAAGACTTTCAATTCCTGTTCCTTCTATTTATTGTAGTGTTCAAAGCAGTGAATAGCAGAGTTGGTGCTGGAAGCCATTTCCATTGTGTCTCCTGCAGAGTTTCACTGAGTCTCAATGAGTGGGGAGAGTCAGGAGTAAAACTTTTTCCAACTGGGAGAGTTGGAAAGTGCATTCTCGCAGCACCCTCAGCTGGGATATCTCATCTGGGCCTAAACCTATGTGATGAGAAAAATAAAATTATGCTTTTTAGGTGACTGCAATAACATAATGCTATCAGTGCCTATTATATTATTTTTCAATATCAATTATGCATTTTCTTGTTATCTCTTATCTTTCAGGAATACAGTATGGAAGGTGTTGCCAGCTACTAGCCTAAATTAGTGTAATTTTCCATTAAATTCACTGAGTATTTGACTTGGCTCTTAAAATTAGTCTTTATCATCATATGTATTATATTGACAGATATTTTTTAAAAATATGGGTCAATTTTCTGAACTGGATGATAAGCTAATGAATGGACACCTGCTATTCTGTGTAGAGTGACCAGTGAGGTGCTTTGCAGGTAGTTCTATATTTAATAATCACATAATGAATTGGACCTTTGCAATCTTCCTCATCACTTTTTGCATAGCTTTTGTATATTCAAATTGAGCACACAAAAAGAGTATAACGTTAAAATAAATGTGAGAATTTTTTCAACTGACGAGGGGATGGAGTTTGAAATTTAGCCAACATTTATTAAACAGAGGCTAAGCTAGGTTCAGGGGTTATAGAGATAAATAAGACAGTCCATGGCCTTTAGGATTGTAACAGATAAAAAGGACACAAAAGTGGACAACGCTATAAGCATATGGCTAGAGATCAATATAGAGCAGTAAACATCAGTGATAACTTTCCAGGTCCAAGCAGCACTAGCCAAATTTGCCATTAAAGTGGTGAAATAATCTGCTTTGGTCTAAAAGTCAACTGAGAAGACCGCAGTGTGTAAAAGCATTTGTGGGTCCTGATAAGTGACTCACTGATGAAAGCTCTGGTTAATTTGTGTCACATCAGCAGTATCACATTTCTCAATATGACCCTTGGAAAAGAATAATTCTATTACAGTTTGGTTGGCAAAAGCTTATATTCCTCTTGGGCAGGGGACTAAAGAGGACCCAGAGGGACTAAAGTATTTGATCAGTATAACAAGAGCTACTGCTTAAAGATGAACTCAGAATGGTGAGAGCAGCAGTTCTCAGATGTGGTTACCCACTGGAATCATATGGAGAACATGAAAATCAGTTATGTCCCATCTGTATCCCATGCTGAGTCAATCACAGTCTCTGGGGATTGGAACCAGGTTTTATAAAGTTCACAGATGATTCCCATGTGGAGCCATGGCTGAGAACTAGTGCGTTAGAAGCATGCTTCTCAGTCTGTAATAGGCTGTCCATCACCCGGGGATCTTGGTGAAAGGCAGATTCTGATTCAGTGAGTCTGGGTAAAGACTTGAGATTCTGCCTTCCTTAACAGGCTCCCAGGCAATGTCTGTGCAGCTGTTGAGTAGTAAGGGGGTGTGGTTATTCAGAATTTAGGAAAGGTTCAGTTTGCTAGCTTTCCAATCTTTGCCCAAACCTTTAGGGTAAGGTAGTGGTATTGGTCTTGTAACTTTTCTACAGTTTCTTTCCTTTCCTTTCCTTTCCTTTCCTTTCCTCTCCTCTCCTCTCCTCTCCTCTCCTCTCCTTTCCTTACCTTTCCTTTTCTTTTTCCTTTCTTTCTCTTCCTTCCTTCCATGCTTCCCTCCCTCCCTCACTCCCTCTTCTCTTTCTTCCTCTCTCTTTCTTTCTTTCTTTCTTTCTTTTCTCAAAGAGCTGATCAGCATAACATAAGATTTGGGGATTTGCCATTAGGATCTAAGAGTCTGGCTATGACTTATTAAAAATACTAAACTCTGAGATACAATTTTTGCGGAAACTGGGTGGAATTTGGAGGCCAAACTCCCTTCATATAGAAATGAATAATTTAAGTTATTGTGAGTTTTAGAGCTCATACAATCTTTGTGAAAATGCCTAAGTTCACTGTGTAGTGGAACTTTGCCTGATTCTCACATAGCTAAAACTATCTCCTACAACCCTGGTGTAATTTAAGATACAGAATTGTAAAAGGGCAACAATTGGGGTCTCTTGTATCAGACTGTTGAAGTTCAAATCCTGACTCAAGAGCATTCTGAACAAAAACACCCTAGCCTCTCTCATTTTCTTGACAATGGGGATAAAAATAAGACCTATTACAAGTGGTTGCTATGAGGATTGAATGAGGTGGCATTTACAGGGGTTGAGAATAGAGCATGGCTATCATCAACCTTGGATATAATCTATTAATGTCTCACTTTCATCAGTGAGGCAGAACCTGAAACAACCCAGCCTTTCACAAAACAGACAGCCATTTCGAGAATAAAAGATATGGCCATTCTTTGTTAGCAAAGTCCATTAATTTCCTCACTTCCATTTATTCCCCCATGGCCAATATTTGCACCTTGTAACTTGAGAGGGTTCATCCAATTATTAAACACATTCTTTGTTAAGCGTGTACTACATGCAAGTCACTCTCTTAGATGCTGGTGTCAAAGCAGTGAAAGAGACTGAAAATTTCTTCTCCTGTGAAGCAGAAAGATTTTATTTTTTTAATTTAAAAAAATCTGAGCAATTTATCTTTTAACCATCTCAACACTTAAAATTGTATCTTAAATTATTTTTAAATATTTAATAATTTAACTTAATTTCTTTTCTTTTCTTTTTTTTAACCAGAGTTGCCCAGTAGGTGTAGAGATAGGTAGAGAGAGCCTATTTTCAATGCTGGTACAAACTGTGAGCAGGACACTACTAGAAAATAGAGATTCAAGAAAAACTTAACACTCTAGAAGATGTGTCTAACCATTAGAAGGAGAAGAAGGAAGGGGAAGGGGAAGGAGAAGGAGAAGAAGAAGACATAGGATGCTGCATCCTGGTACTTGGTAAAGTGGGGGAGGAGGATGAGAAGGGCCAAAAGAGAGTGGAGAGGTTTAGCAGAACTAAAGAAGGGGTCAGGGTAGCCCCATCAGAGATACCATTGTAGGACAAGAGTAGGAAAGCCTTGTAGAGATTTGAGGAAGGATCATCCCAGGAAGACCAGCAAAGGCAAAGTGTCCTGAAGCCGGAGGGCTCAGAAAGCTGTAATGTCAAAGCAAGGCTACCATGTAAACTAGGAATTAGTTGGAGCTGAGTGAATGAGGGACAGTAATAGTAGATGGGAAAGTGCAGAGGTTCTCCGACTTGAGTATGTGTCAGAATTACCTGGAGCATGTGTAAAAGTATTGATGGCTGGGCACTATGCCCAGAGTCTCAGATTCTTTATTTATTTTTTTTTTTTGGCATAGTGATTTTTTTTTTTCCTTGTCTTTTTGCCTTTATCTAGAGCCGCACCCGTGGCATATGGAGGTTCCCAGGCTAGGGGTCTATCAGGAGCTGTAGCTGCCGGCCTTCGCCACAGCCACAGCAACGCGGGACCCGAGCCGGGTCTGCAACCGTCATCACAGCTCACGGCAACACCGGATCCTTAACCCATGAGCAAGGCCAGGGATCGAACCCGCAACCTCACGGTTCTTAGTCGGATTCATTAACCACTGAGACACTAAGGGAACTCCTTTCATTTTTTTTTTTTTTCGTTTTTGTTTTTTATTTTGGCATAGTGATATTTTAAAGCTATAGGCTCCATGGCATTTCTGTGGGCTCTTTATTTTACACAGCCTTATTGAAGATAAAGTTCTCAAAGGGCCCATATCAAGGATACCTTTCATGAGGAATACAATTCTAGTCAGTGTAAATATGATTAGATTTACTCAACTTATCTTGAGTCATGGTAACTGGCAAATCTCTATTGCACTCAGTATTTCATATTTATTTTTTCCTATTAATGTTTCTCCAGATAAAAATTGCAGACCTAATGTTAGTTCTAGTAAGTTTATTTTAGATTCCTTGCTTATTCCAGCAGTGCCTGTGTTGTTTTTCTTTCCTTCTTTTTTTCTTACATAAAAAGTCAGTTCTTTGGAAGCTAGTTCTCCAGTGAAGTTGACTATAACTCCAATGGTAAATAATTCAGTCCTATACTACACTGCCACCCACAAACCTGTTTCCTGAACTTTTTAGGATGCATTTTTTTTTCCTGTAGCATTTGTCCTTTTGATTGCTTTGTGAGAATACCACACGCTTTTACTGAAATAACATTTTCCATGGAATACATGCTTAGACGCAGAAAGCACAGGCCAAGCTGACATTAGGAAAAACAGTATTTGCTCTGAGAGCAAGCTGTCTCCTCTGTTTTTACTCCTCCTAAGGCATGTGTGATGATATTTAACTGTAGCTAAACAGTGTCTTCCTTCATAACTCATCAGCACCATCCTCTCCAGTTCCCTGAATTTCCAATAATAACTGACAATTTGCTCTAAAATCAAAGAGAGTGTCAATGATAGCTACTATTTATTGAAAGCTTACTATGTGCCAGGCACAGGGCTATATGTGTCTGTCCATTATTATAGTGTATCCCCTTAATATCCTGGAGTTAACTGCTTGGAAAGGTAAGTGTCCAGACAAAGCTACACAGCTAGGAAGAGGGGAACAAAAATTCTAACTCTGCTCTTTGACTTCAGAATTTGTATTCTTAACTTTATGCTCTCACTTAAATAAAATCCACTGACACTGGTAGTTTTTTGCTATATAACACTATAAGCCATAAAATTAATAAACTGTAAAAAAACATGGCATATGAAGTAATGATAATTTTGGCAGTTATAACCATAACAGTAGCAACAAAAACAATAATTATTATTGGATATAGCATATGTATTGGGTGGTATGCTCAGAGCCATCCCATTTTCTGATTCCAACTATTCTCTCAGTAGACATTATGACGTCATTTGACAGATGAGGAAGCTGAGACTCAGCTAAGTTAAGTTACTTCTTTAATTCACCTATATAATGAGTGGTTGAACCATTACTTTCATTTTTTCAGGGTCATAACCAATACTCCTAAATCATTAGCACACCTGCCTCAAAGGCTAATGAATACACAGTGGGTCACTGCACTGTGCCAGGCACTCTCTTCATGCACAGACTCATTGATACTCACAGTAAGCTTTGGAAGCAGATGTGATAATTGTCCCCTTTTGGCACTTTGTGGGGACACAGAGTTTCCCTGAGGTGGAGTCTTGTGTCCATGGCCACATGGCTAAGGATAAAGAACCAGGATTTACTCAAATTTCCTGACTACTCTACCCATATGTTCTCCCTAGCAAGAGTTTATTGAAAGGTGAGATTCTATGTCTGTGATTGGAATATCTTGTCCCATGTCCCAAATGCTCATATGTGGTTAATATCGAGATTGTTTCCCTGGCAATGCCTTTCTGAAAACAGAGTGTCAATCCCATACCCCTGTGCAAAATAAAGCAATGGTTATAAACATGTGTGAATGGTCCTTCTGAAGCAGGGACTGGAGAGTAGGACAGAGAGCTGGACAGAGAACAAGGAACGAGAAAAAAAGATCCTGAAATGTTGCCCAGATCACGATAATGAATTTACCCTTTGGGGTCAATGCTCCCTTCTCTCAGTCAGAGACCAGCTGAGGAAGAGAACCAAGGGGACACAGTTCTGCCCAGAGAAAAGATACCCAAAGGGACATAATCACATTTTATGATCTTCTAGTTGGAAGCTGCTGTCATTTGTGGAGTGGGTTTCTCAAGTTCCCAAATTTAGAACATGTGACTCCTCCTGAAGAGGCAAGCCAAGCTAAGGTTTTCTGACCGAGAAAATGTTCTAATTAGCCTAAAACAAATAAGGGTAATTAGAACATTCTCTAGATCATAATATATATATATACACATACATATATATATATATATATATATACACACACACACACACACATATACACATATATGTATATATGTGTATACACACACACAAATATATATATGTGTGTGTGTATGTGTGTGTGTATGTGTGTGTGTGTGTGTGTGTGTGTGTGTATATATATATATATATATATGTATATATATATATATAGTTTCACTGCAGTGTAATCTACTTGGCAGAATGTATTGCACAGTGCTCCCTAGTTTACAAGGAAACATGAAACAGGTCTCTCCTCATTTGGAGATGAACTCAACCCTTTTTCAGTCACAAGTCCAAATCTATGTAATCTGGATTCTAATCAACCCAACTAGCATTAGGTCGATGGGGGTGGGGGATGTGAGATGAGTGGAATTGTTCTGTCTTATGCTGCCTAAAAAGAACCTACCTAAAGAGAAAGGCCAGGCAGCACATAAAGGTCAGGTAGTTGGCTGGTGGGCTATATATGTCCACTAAATTCTCCCACTGACATTTAGGGATGACTCAATATGTGCCAAATAGTCTCTTAAATGCTTTAAATATGTTACCTCATTTATCCATTAGATATTATTAGAAATGCCATTTTTGGATGAAAGCACTGAGTTACTGAAAGTTCAAGTAACTTGCACAAGGACACACTACTAACAAACGGCAGAATCAGGAGTCAAACTGAGGAGACTCCCCACCCCCACAACCCAAGCTCATTCATCCTGCACTTGTGATTCCACTACATTTGTCCCTGGCAGTAAAATCTCCCCCAGGTGTTCAGAAGCTGGCGGTCTTTGGCTTCTCTAAATCCCCCTGTTCTTCTCTCTTGGCATATACCACCTCTTACCTTTTTTGTATTATAGTAACTATTTATGTATGTGTCTTACTTATCTATGTTATAAGCATCTTAAGGACAAGGGCCTTATCTCATTCATCACTGTGTCTTCCACTACAGCCTATTACAGTTCCTTATGATTGATCAGAAAATTCATAAATTGTGAATGCATGAACACATCCATGAGATCCTACTTGGCAATGTTAGTGTACATCCTTAGTTGATAGTGATAGCAACCGCTATATTCATTGAATGCCCTCTGAGCACAGGTCTCTGTCCTGCTTTACAAATAAGATCTCATTAATTCCTCTTAGACTCATGCAATACATCCCGTTAGTAAGCCCATTCATTCTGAGAGAACCAGTATCTAATATGTAAAATGAGACTATATGGATTCAGAACCACATCTTTCTGATTCCAAAACTGTGTTCTTAAGTACTATGCCATCCTATCAACTATTATTTATGTTTTTACAAAATAAGACTGCTTGATAGAGGTAAAAATTGGGGACAATACTTTTTTTTTTTTTGCCTTTTTGTCATTTTTATGGCCGCACCCGCGGCATGTGGAGGTTCCCAGGCTAGGGGTCTAATCGAAGCTGTGGCCGCTGGCCTGCGCCGCAGCCACAGCAACGCAGGATCCGAACCGCGTCTGCAACCTACACCACAGCTCACGGCAACGCCGGATCGTTAACCCACTGAGCAAGGGCAGGGAACGAACCCGCAACCTCATGGTTCCTAGTCGGATTCGTTAGCCACTGCGCCACGACGGGAACTCCGACAATACTTCTGAATGATTAAACATCCTGATTAATAGGATGTTAAATTATGCATAACAGAAATTAGAATTTTAGAATTCTAGGAAAGTCTGAAACCTTGACCTTAGAAACTGTTTTAAGAATTCTAATTCTTGTCATTTGCTTTTTCAATATGCCTAGCCTGAAATGTTCAGCCAAATTTCCACGGTTTTTAATTGTTCTCCTAAAAAATAGTGGTTTCAGTATGCCAAAACGGAAACTTTGAATCTTTGCTTTAAATTAAAAAAAATGCATTTTAGTGATTAATAAACCTTATTTTAGGCAACTAAAGCAGAATTGTACGCAGACATCTAAAACATCAGGCTCTGTAATATCAAACTATATCCTCTTTCTTCATTGATAGTTAGAAGATGATCAACAGTGGTTACTAGAAAGAGTCTAAAGAAATTCAAGGTTGGATCTGTTCTCCATTGTGTGAATTACATGTTGTTTCACTTTGCCCAGTTCAATTCAGTATTTTCTAAATCAGTGTTTTTCTTTCACACTGTTAGCTGTACAGAAATGTAACTTCATTCATTTATTTATTAATTCAACAATTATTCTGCTAAATAAATGCATAATCTTAATTTCCCTTTACTTGACCTCTCAACAACAGCCAACACCGCTGCGCTTTCCCTTTTCCTTAAAGCTTTGTCTTACTGTCTATGATCCATCGTCTCCTGTTTTTTATTCTGTTTGATCACTTCTTTTCTGTCTTATTTACTTGCTCATCTCACACTACTGTGCCATTCACTGTTAAGTTTCCTCAAGATTCAGTCTTAAACCTTTTACACTTCTCTTATTAATATTCTCCCTATGCAATTTGACCCCATCCATAGACAGATAACATATGAATATATATTTCCAGCACTGAATTCTCTTTGTCTATAGACCTCTATATTGAACTGTCTACTCAACATCCATTTAGATGGTTCAGTGGAAATTCATAGTTAATTTTCCTAAAGGCCAACTCATAATTTTCATTTCCAAAGTACTTGGAACTCATAATTTGAATTCAAAGACTATGGTGCTGCCATCCATCCACTAGTGCAAGCCTAAGACTGGGGATTATGACAAGTCTCTCTTGGCCTTTCCTAATCTCAAATTCATCAGCAAATCCTATTGATTTAACCCACCGTATATTCCCTATCCTATCCATATCTATTTTTCACATCCCTGCCATCTGCTTTCTTGGGGACACGCACCTGCTACATATGGAAGGTCCCAGGCTAGGGGTCAAATCGGAGTTGCAGTTTACAGCTTATGCAACAGCCAGAGCAATGTCAGCCCTGAGCCACCTATGCTGCAGCTGTGGCAACAGCTGTGTCCTTAACCCACTGTGCAAGGCCATGGATTGAACCTGAATCCTCCTGAATACTAATCAAGTTCTTAACCTGCTGAGCCACAATGGGAACTCCCCCATCACTGTTATGTGAACATAACAATCCTCCTGATCAAAACCTTTCAACTATTTCCGCTTTTTCTTAGACTAAAGATAAAGATATAATAGTTTTTAAGACTATGCTTTGTCTGCTGCTGCTTTTGGTTTCAATTTATATCTTTCTTTAACATTTTAAGCAACAACTCATTAAAGTATAATATGTTACATAAATGTGCACTCATCTTAGGTATATAGCATGATTAATTTTCATGAAGTTAATGGACCCTAGAGCAAGTTCCCCAAATCAAGAAATAAAATATTTCATATCCCCAGAAATATCCCACCTGCCCCCTTTAGTCATCACTCTACAGCGATGATGACTGTCTTGACCTCTGCTACTGCACATTAGTCTGGCCTGTATTCCAATTTCATAAAAAATGGAAATTGATGGTTTGTAGTTTATAAATCTGGCTTACTTTGTTCAAAATTAACTTGTTCTCACTATGTGGAAATATTCCTTGTGTCATACATAAGCTGACTGTGTGTGTGTATGAATTTACTTCTCTCCTAACTCTTCTGTTCCATCAATCGATCTATTTTATTCTTTCACCAACATCATACATTGTTGTATAGACTGACACACCATTTATTCTTTTGCCATATAAGATTCATCGTACAACACACCACAATTTTTAAAATCCTTTGTACTGTTGATGGAAATATGGGTTGTTTTTAGTTTTTAACTATTACCAAGAATGTTGCTATGAGGATTTGTGGGCATGTCTTTTGGTGAATATATCTGTGCCATTCTGTGCAGGTAATATCTAGATAGAATCTATGGCTATGTCTACTACAGTAGATATTTCTGATATTTTCCAAACTGCTTATATGAGTTGATTCTCCCATCAGCATTGCAGCAGACACTTGGTATTTTCTGTTCTTTTCCTTTTAACAGTGGTTATGCAGTAATATTAAATTGGGTCTTAATTTGTGTTTCCCTGGTGACTAATGAAGTTGAGTGCCTTTCATTTGTTTATTGACTATTTGGATATCCTCTTTATGGAGTTCCTGCCCAAGCTTTTTGTTCAATTTTTCTATTGTACTGTTGGTAATTTCAAATGGATTTAAGGGCTGTTGCTTTTTTTTTTTTTCCCATTTATTCTGGCTACAGGTCCTTTGTTGGAAACACATATTGCAATATCCTTTTCCAATCTGTGCTTTTTTTTTTTTACTCTCATACTGCTGTATTTTGATGAATCACAGTTATTTTTTAAATGCCTTCTGATTTATCACTTTTATAGTTAGTCTTTTCTGTGTCCTATTTAATAAATCTTTACCTACCCAACATAAATTATGTAATAATATTTTTCCCCTAAAACCTTTTTTTTTTTTATCTTTCACAATTAGATCTAAACCTCATCTGGGATTGATTTCTTTCTGTAAGGCTTGTAGTATGGCTCAAGAAACTTTTTCTTCCTTATGGAGGTACAATTGATCTAGCACCATTTATCAAAAGTCTATACCTTTCCCTGCAACACTGAAATACTCCTTTTGTGATGAATCAAGTGATTGTTTATGCCTGAGTCTGTTCTGGACTCATTGACAGCTTGGTCTAATGGTCTGCACCTCTACCAATATCACCTTGGTTTAATATATAGAGCTTGTGGTAACTGGTAATGCAGCTCCTGCAGTTTGTTTTTTATGACTGTCTTGCTATTTGCATATCCATGGGCATTTTACTTGTTTATAGTTTTTCTTTTTTTTTGGCTGCACCCTGGCATATGGAAGTTCCCAGGCCAGGGCCTGCACGGTCATAAAGACAATGCTGCATCCTTAACGCACTGCACCACAGTGGGAACTCCTCCATGGGCATTTTAGGATCAGCTTGCCAATCTCAAAATAAATTGCTAAAATTTTGTATGGGATTTTATTGACTCTCTAAAACCATTTGAAGAAAATTTGTATCCTACAATACTGAGTTTTCTAACATATAAAAGCCATAATCCCTCCATCCATTTGAGTTTAATGTATCTTAATTATTGTCCTTAATTTTCAGTCTAAAGTTTTTTCACATCTTCCATTAGATTTATTTCTAGGTGTCAGAGTTTTTTTTAATGCTTTAATAAATAGAATTGTGGGTTTGTTGCTGTTCAGCCTCTTTCTTGATTTTAATTTTTCTCTCTGTTTTAATTATATGGGCACTTTTCATTCCCTTAAGCTTCTCTCCCTTAGCAAGCCTTTGTCTTCCACCATTCCTCTTCTTGCAATGATTTTCTCATGAATTTCCCTCTCCACAGAACTAGTCCCTATGCATTCTTTACATTTCAGTGAAATTTCATATTTTCTGGCATGTCTTCTTCATTGTACCTTAGGTAGAACCTCCCTAGTTAATCTACTATGGCAATTCCTAACCTTTTGCTCATATTGAAATTCTTTATGGTAGTTCCCAGGCTAGGGGTCAAATCAGAGCTGCAGCTACCAACCTATGGTACAGCCATGGCCACACAGGATCTCAGCCACGTCTGCAACCTACAATATAGCTCACTTGGCAACGCCGGCCCATTAACCCACCGAGCGAAGCCAGGAATGGAACATGCAACCTCATCATTACTAGTTGGGTTCATTACTGCTGAGCCATAATGGGAACTCCTACATTGTTTTTATTTTGTTTTGTATTTTATCCTACTATCTGCAGGGCCTAGCCAAACACCTGACCCATAATAGGGTCCAAATAAAGACTTTTTGAATGAATGTGTGAATGAGCATCAACTTTGTTCCAGGCACTTGGTGAGCATCTAGGGATACAGATGTGAACCAAACGTAATTACCCTTGGCTTCTTTGCATTTCAAAAACTTACCTCCCCACATCTTTTTTTTTTTGATACAAAATATCGTCACTGTCTACTTTAATAATACCTAACTTCTCAATCTCTGAATTTATGCCTTTTTTCTAATCTCCCAAATTTCAGCATATCTTTGTAATAACAATCTTAATAATTATTTGTAATAAGAATTTCATACTAAAGCTTTAAGTCAGTGAAGAAACATATATATTCAATAAGAAGAAACATTCAATAAGAAACATATATATTCCCTTTTTTCTTGGCTGCTAATTATAAATTTAATTGTAATTTTATAAAATTCAATAAGATTGTGTTCAAAAGTAACTCCATCATCATCTAGACTAGCTTTCCTTCTGTTGTAGGAATCTCCTGTACAGAGTACCTAATATAAAATCATCAAGGCTCAGCTTGAACATTTGAAGTGGCAGGAATTATTTTTGGGCGTCCCATGTGACATTGATATTGCACTAATAAAGATTTGCAGGAAACTTAGCATCAGCAGCGGTGAGACTGGGATAATGAGGCAAGTATGAGAAAAAGCCTGACTTAGTTCTTACTTGTCGGGGATTTTGAGAGTGATAGTTAATCACCCCCCTTCCCATCTGGATTCTGAATCAAGCAAGAAACAGAAAGTGCTATCCAGTAGGGATCAAGATATCAGCATTATTGACATTAAAGCTAGATTGGAGTCTACAATTTTGCATTCAATGAAAACTGAGATTTATTTCTACTTCCTCCAAATATAGACCCCCCTTAAGGGACATGAAGTAGTTCATGAACATGCACTACTAAGAAACATGGGAGTGGCAGGCATCTGTGGGACATAAAATATATAAAAGTGAGCAAAACTGTGTGCATTTATTAAGTATCTGAACATTTAGTAAAGTGAGACATGTGAGTCCACTATAGATGGCTAAAATTTTACTGTCCTTTCATTTCGTCAGTAGATAATTATTGAGCTCTTCCTGTGTGTTGGGAACAGTACTAGGCTGTGACTACTACACAGTTGGGAATAAGACAAGCATAGAGTCCAGTTCCCTCAAGTTTCTAGTCTCATGAAGAAGATATAGAGGAACAAAGAAAACTGTTATGTAAATTATTTTCTCCCCTTGTCATGAGAATAAGTAAGTAATAAAGAAGAAACTAAGCTAGATACCAACAAAGGGAGACCTACTCTGGGTGGGGTGGTCAGGGCAGTCTTATCTGCAGAGGTAGGTTTTCAGCAAAAATCTAAATGTGGAAGATCAACTACCCACACAATCAATCCAGAGAAGAATGTCTTAGGCAGAGAAGCAAACCTGTGTAAAGGCTCTGCAGTGATAAAGAGCCTTTACCCAGAAACCTGAGGTCAGAATTTTGAGGAACAATAGGACTAGAAAGTGGTGAGCAAGGGTAAAAATGTCATTGTGTGAGTTTGGGAACATTAGCAGTGGTTAGTATGGGCATTTTTCTATAGGACTTTCTGCACTGATGGTGACCTGGGGCTATGGAGCAATTGAAAGGTGGATAGAACAACTGAATGACAATTTTAAACATTTACTTAATTTCAGTAGAATTAAATTTGAATTTAAGCTGGCAGTCACTGGACTGAATGTTATAGGCATAATTCATACAGGACCACACAGGCCATGAAAAGTTATAAAAGCAATGGAGAACCATTGAAGGAAAGGAGTGATGCGATCCCTTGAATACTGTCAGAAAAGGGCTCTTGCTGCCTTCAGTGTCAAATACATTAAGGGAAAGTAAGAGCTGGAGTAGATCACAAAGTTAAGAGATCCCCTGGAAGAGAGTATATGGCTCAGATCAGAGGGATGTGAGTGAACCCGGAGAGAAGAGGTAACAGAGCCAGGGAACTGATAGAAATAATATGATTTTCTAATGGACTGGATGAAGTCCAAAACAAAGTTGGACTCATGTTTTGAAAAACTAGGTAAATAGTAGTGCAGTTTACTGAGATAAAATTGATTAGAAGTGAGGGAAGGGCAGAAATATGTTTTGGTGAAAACTCGAAAGACATGTTTGGATGTAATAAGTTAAAGAGACCTGAGGGCATCTGTGTGAAGATTCTGGAGAAAGGTCAGAGCTGAATATACATATGAGAAGCATCCATGTAAAGTTGGTATTAAATTGATGCAACTGACAGGTGTATTTATGGACAGAGTGGAAAGCAACAGGGGAGCCCAGAACCAAGCCCTTTATGACCATGGCATTGAGAGTCAGGCTTGAGTTAATAGGGTAGGATTATAGCACTTCTCCAGAATTTGCATATCACTAAGAAAGTGTAAGGTCCGTGTTTCGTTTAAATGGTCTTTCCCTTCATTTGAAATATGCTGGACTTTGCAAATTGCTGTGGCAATGATTGATTAATGTTGTTTTGTCTGAAACCCTAAATGCCATTAGTACTTCTGAACATCACACTAGAAGAATTCTGAAAGTAAAACAAACTACTGTGTTCTAGCTCTTTTAAGTATTGTTGATAACCTTATTTATCTTTTTTTTTAAAAAATTTATTGGAGTATAATTGACTTACAATGTTGTGTCAGCTTCAGGTGTACAGCAAAGTGAATCAGCTGTATATCTACACATATTTGTTATTTTCAGATTATTTTCCCAATAATCATACTTCTAAAATATCAGTGTTTAGAGATTTGTTTTTTTCTCTGGGGAATAACTTTAGGGTTGGGAGGACACTAAGAGGTGAGAAAATTAAGGAAAAATTTGAAAGTCAGCAGCAGGGTTTAAACTGTTCTCAGCACACATAGAACATGAGAAGAATTGTAAAGCCAAGGCCCTATCACCTGTCTCTACATCATACAGATGGGACATTTTCCTGATGACATGTTCCTTATACATTTTTCCTCCCTTCCTCCACCATCCCCAGTTGTTCAACAGAGTCAATAAGAAAGGAATCTTCACTTTGTAGATAGCATTTGCTCTCTACCTACTCAAAACAAAAACAAGACTTGGAAAAGATAATGCCGGCATGAAATTCAAAATTTGGACCTATGAAATAAGATAATTTGTGGAGCTTAGAAGAATCCAGTTAAGGAATGCCCACTGTGGCTCATCAGTAGCAAACTCGACCAGTATCCATGAGGACTTGGGTTCGATCCCTGGCCTTGTTCAGTGGTTAAGGATCCAGCGTTGCCGTGAGCAGTGGTGTATGTTACAGATGCAGCTCAGATCCTACATTGCTGTGGCTGCGGCATAGGCCAGCAGCTGCAGCTCCGATTTGACCGCTAGCCTGGTAACCTCCTTCTCCCAAGGGTGTAGCCCTAAAAGGACAAAAAAATAAAGAATAAAAATTTAATATTCACCTCTGCCAATGTCCTTCTTGTGCATACTGACTGGTTATTTATCCAGGTTTAGCTTACTCAAATGAATAAAACAATAAGCATTTCATTTTTACTGTGGCTGTCACCACATTGTTCTCTTCTTCCTGTTGAAACAATACGGTTTCTCTGCATTTAAATGCAAAATTTATCAGAGTGAAGAGTGTCCTGCTCCTAGAAGGCATAGGTCATTTATGCAGATCAAGAACCCTGAATATCAGCAGGCACTGGTCTGTTTTGTTTTTGTTTTTGATGGTAATGTTTACCATCTGTTTACCTTGCTATCATATTATCTGAGATCACACCAAAGTGCTGAAGGCACCTCTGTTAGAGAAATGCTGTATGTCAACACATTCCATCATTTTCTTCTCCATGCCCCAAAGCCATTCCTAAGAATTTACTTTTTGGTGGAAATATTTCAAATGAAATTCTCTTCAGACATTCACCTATTTCAATAAATCACAGAACTAGGAAAGGTTTGGCGCAATACAAAGTGCTGAACAAAGTGTGATAATTCTCCCTTTATCAGAACTTTGGAATCCACCAGTTCAAAATGAAGAAGGCAGCTTGTGGTCGGCAATATTTCCTTTGAAACTACAAGTTGAGATCATGTGGGCAAAATGAAGTAAGAAGATAATACAGTAATAGGTTTTGTGTCTTCAGGGCCACGGATTTGATACAACCCAGAAGGTTGCTTCAGTGAACTATCTTAAGTGTGCATATAAATTCTTCAGCATTTTTACATATTTGTGCATCATTTTTGCATAGACCTTGGGAGGGGAATTTACGTATGATTTATAGGTAAGGAAACCAAGATTTCAGAGGCATGGGTCTTATAAATAAAAAGGTTAGATTCAACCCTAAGTATTGACTTTTTGTCTAATGATATTTTTTTCTCAACATTTTGCAGCTGCTTCCTCTGTTTTCCTGTACTAATGGTGACTTCTGGCTCTATAAATAAAAATTCTATGAACTCTAGGCAAATGCATTTGTCTATGTCTGCTTTCCTGATTTGGTTTGTGATGAACATTATTTCATAAACAAAATCAGGATCTCCAGTGGTTTTCTGGCCAATTAGATGGACTATGCCTAAAAGTTTCAGATCAAATATTTTTAAAAATCAAACTATCTCCTGAATGTAAATGATTTTTTTCCCGAAAGGATCCTTGTAAAATAACATAACTGGTTATATCTTCCATCACCGGAAAATGCAATGTATTTCTGGGGAAGCCCGTTTTGGTGGTATGATATGCCTATCAAGCCAGAGATGTCTAAAAGGAGCATTTAAGTCATACCTTTGCTTCTGGTTTATCTCTCCACTGCTCATTAGCATTTAAGCAAATGCAATCTCATCATGTCAATTGCTCAGCTTACAAACGAAGACAGCTTTGATATCTCTTTCTCTGAATCACTAAATGCTGTTTGTGCTGCAAGTAAAATTTTGTTCTACAATAAAATACGTCTTCATTCTCACCGCCCTTGTTCACATCTTCATCAGCTTTCAGTAGGACAAGTCCAACAACTTCCTGACAGCTTCCTGTTTCTACACACCTCACCTGCCACCAGCCATTTTCATAAGATACTAAAGAGGATTGTGAAGGAGGTGCCCACTCTGTGGGTTAACCTCATAGCCTTCTCCACCTTACTCACCCATCTCAAGCTATTCAGGTCTCTGGTGTTTTTCTAACTTTCCAAAGCTGACATTTCTTCCATGTGGCTGAAACCTCACTTCTGTGGCTTTGAACATCTTACTCTTTTGACTCCCTCAAGAATCAGCATAACTGGATCTTTTCAGAAGAGGCTTTTTTTCCCACTCTAACCTAATGGTGTCACTAACTCATCACCCTGTTTATTTCCTGCAAATGGTTACTTACTACAAAGGGAAAAAAATCCATTCACGTGTTTGTTTAATTTATGTTTTTGTTTCTTCTACTCTACTGTGCATTTCATGAAGTCAATACCATAAATATCCTTTCATTGTCTATGCATTATGCTTGTTATGTAGTGTGTAATCAATACTTATTTGATGAACAAACATATGAAAGAATGGATGGAATGAATTAAATGAATGGGTGAATGAATAAACATGAATAGCAAAGTGGTAGTCAAAAAGAACTGATTGCTACAAATGCAGCCTCCAAGCTGAGTCTTCCTTATCACTTGCTCTTCATTAAGAATTATTAAATGACTCATCATCTTTACTATTATATTATAATGCTTCTTGTCTAATGGACCTTTTTGTCTAAATTAAATTATATATGAAGTGCAAGCTATGCAGATTTTTGGCAATTTTTCCTTTCTGAGTTGCTTTTTCTCAGAGCCAGCATGATTAGTTTTGAACATTGATCACCCCTTCTGCTCCCGTAGTGAACTAAAGTTTCATTATTCTCCAAATTGGGGGGAAAATGCATTTCTTCTGCACTCCATGAATAGTCACAGGCATTGATAATGCTTATTGTCTCTTGTCTCTTGTTTTTTGTATATGTGTCTATATATAAACAGTGAATGTGGCTTGAATATTTCTGCTTTTAAGGAGTAAATTATACTAACATCAATAGATACTATAAAAATAACAGTAACCTCTATTCCTGGCTTGAATATATACCATCAATATACACTGAATGCATGAGAAAATCAGCCAATAATAGGGCAAAGTATCTAGTGCTATTACAAAATAAATATAACATTAATTAGAAAAAAGGTACAAAGAGAGAGGAAGAGAGATGTCATAAGCTAAACATTTATGTCTTAGGTGCCCTGTGTCTAATCCTGTCAATAGCCCTGTCAATAGTCCTCCAAAAAATAAAGTATATTCTGTTTCAGTGATGGATATTGCTAGAGGCCATAGATTATTAAAACTCATCTGTGATTCAGATTTCATAGTTCTGGGAATTTCTTTTTGAGGCTTTCCTTGTGAGTAGCACTTATATATAATAAGATGAGTGGATGGTAGTCCTATGTCATTGTGGTCTGATTGAGTCTTTTATAAAGTGGAAATTATTCTTGAATCTGCCGGTTGCAAAGAAGTTTGAAGAGGAAGTTACCTACCTCTGCCTTCCCAGATGTGTAATGTAAACTTGTGAAATTTCTGTTGTCTTGTTAATCAATTAATTTACTTATTTTGCTTTTTATGGCCACACCTGTAGCATATGGAAGTTCCCAGGCCAGGAGTCAAATTGGAGCTGCAGTCACCAGCCTACACTGTAGCCACAGCAATGTAGGATCTGAACAACCACATCTGCGAACTACACCACAGCTTGTGACAAATCTGGATCCTTAATACACTGAGCAAGGCCAGGGATCAAACCCACATCCTCGTGGATACTAGTTAGGTTAGTAACCTGCTAAGCTACATTGGGAACTCCCTGTTTTCTCCTTATTTAATCTTTGTTTCTTCAAACACTGCAAATTTGATATTACCTTCCTTTTCTATTAGACAGTCTGTTTTCCTGGATTACTACCTTTCAGAGTAGACCCTGACAAACAGAACACTGGGAAAGTTATCCACTTGACCGCTTTTGTTGTCCTATTATTGTCTTTGAGTTTGCAATGAATCTAACTAAAATGAGAATACAGTATGGTACTATTTCAGTTATTTCCTGTATATGTTAGCATGTTCTATTTTCTTTCTTTCTTTCTTTTTTTATTTATTTATTTTTCCTCTTTTTAAGGGCCTCACTCATAGCATATGGAAGTTCCAAGGCTAGGATCAAATTGGAGCTGCAGTTACCGGCCTACTACACCACAGCCACAGTAATGTAGGATCCGAGCCACAGCTGCAACCCACACCACAGCTCACGGCAACGCCGGATCATTAACGCACTGAGCGAGGCTAGGGATTGAACCTGCATCCTCGTGGATACTAGTCAGACTCATTTCTGTTGAGCCACAACAGGAACTCCTAGCATGTTCTATTTTCTGTGGATCAATTACACATGTCCACTACTCTCAAAATTCGTGTTTTGAAGAGAGACATCCTAGAATTTCCAGAAGAAATACAGTATCTCATTATATTTGCAACTTCAAGATTGCTCAGTGGAGGAAGGCAAGCCAGTGTGCACAGGCACCAGGAACTGTTATGTAGCTATGTTGGGCTGGTCAGTGATGTGCAATAATTAACCATTATTTCATTCTGGCCTATTTATGGGGCAATGCCTTGCTCTACACAGTTCTCTGGGCAATATGGATTCTTAGTAAATAGTGCACAGTGTCTGCTTGACGCTCTTTGACAGATCTTCCTGTGAGTTAGAAACAAGATACACTTCATATAGATCTGAGGAATAATTAAAATATGCCTAAAGTTTCCTGTTCCAACTCCAACCAATTTTTTTTTTACATTAGGACTTTATTTTTAGCCTCATGTTAGAGGTAATTTTATGCAGAAGAGAGGTTGGGTTGGATTCCCAGAGCTATGAATGGCCTTATCTGAACACCTTTGTTTTGCTTCTTTCATGGGACTTTGATGATTTCATGAAAAATTGTGCAGGAAAGTGTAAAGAGGGAATGTTCTCCAGCCATGTACTGGTTTGGTTTAAACTCTGTCAGTACTAATTATGAAAAATGCTGCCATCTTCTTCTTTAGAACTTATGAAGAGGAGTCCCCACTGTGGCCCAGCAGTAATGAACCTGGCTAGTATCCGTGAGGATGCAGGTTTGATCCTTGGCCTTGCTCAGTGTGTTAAGGATCCTGCACTGCTGTGAGCTCTGGTGTAGGTTGCAAACACGGTTTGGATCCCATGTTGCTGTGGCTGTGGCTGTGGCATAAGCTGGCAGCTGCAGCTCCACTTCTACCCCTAGCCCGGGAACTTCCATATGCCATGAATGTGGCCCTAAAAAGACAAACAACAACAACAACAACAAACCCCCCCCCCAAAACCAACCAAACAAACAAAAACTTATGAAGAGAGGCAGGTGGTGGATATAAACTAATGAAATGTAGAGACTATTTAAGATTCTAGATTAAATTAATTTAGCACTCTTGTTCTTACGTGGGAAACCTCTGGTACAGTTGGAAAATAATGTATTTGGGAGCTAGCTGGTATAAGTCTCCTTCCTGATTTAGCAGAATGACTTGGGATAAGTCCTTAGTTCTTAGAATTGAAGAGAATTGTAAAAGTTTATTAATTCTAAACTGAAATTAATTATCCTTCCATCATAAGGTTAAATATCATTACACAAGTAAAATTCACGGAATATTTTCTATCACAGTGACAGCAGCTAGTGTAACTAATTAACATAATCGTGAAAGTAACTACTACTGTAGTACTAGAAATAATTTGGTTTATCAAATAATTTTTTAAAAATTTCTATTGAGATGTAATTGTCAAATAACATTATATTAGTTTCATATATAACAGTGTTCAATGTTTATAAATATTGCAAAATGATCGCTACAATAATAAAATATTTTTTAAATATGAAAATCTTCCTTCTTCCCTTCACTTAGCAAAAAATTTTTTTAGGCATAACTCTGAACATAGTTCAAACTTATTTTCTCTATAATTATCACACATTCTGAATAAAAAGGTTCTGAGTTAATGAGGTTTTGTTTCATATGCACCATCATAAGTGAAAAGAATTTTAATCACATGGACAGAGCTACGTAAATTTAACATTGTACTTAATCATGAAATCATATCATTTAAATACCATGTACATTAAAGACCCTTCCTTGGCTGTGGTACATCCTGAGGCCTAATTGGTTCATTCCATATATGACTGAGAATATTTAAGAGGGATAAAAGAACAGCTGTTTCCCCATAATTGTTGAAAATGCTGCTGCATCCAAAAATATTTTTCACAAAATAGAAGTTGTTTTATTCCTGAAACACATCATAGGTAAATTATTTCGTGTTTTAGCTTATTAAGTCTTACAACCTAGTACAAACATAAACAGAACTGAACAAAATTAGAACTGCACATTAAAAAGGGAAAGAACAAGCCCACCGCGTGAAGTCAAATACCATCTGAGATCAGTCATATTAGCATGCCCTATGGGATAAAAATGTTTAATATAAACACATGGCTATTTTGTCATCTCAAAACTCGACCTAATAAATTTTCATAACAATGTTAGATCATTCACATATTTTATAATTTTCTTACTGTTTCTACCAATTCTAGCAGTAAACCAAAGATTCTCTAAGGGTTTCCTCTGGCAACCAAATGAAAAAAAAAAAAAACAGCAGATGTTCTTGCATAACTAAGGAAAAATGCTTGATATTGCAAAGTGTCTCTTCTATTCCTAATATGAGGGGGAAGGTGAAAGAAGACTGAGGTTATGCTCACATGTTCATTCAATTTTACCAAACAGGTTTGTTCACTACAGGACTCAGATGCTAAACCAAAGCCCCACATAGAAATGAAGGGAGTTTTGTTTTTAGAGGATAAAATACTAATATTTGGAGTTCCTGTTGTGTCTCAGTGGGTTAAGAAAATGACTAGTATCTGTGAGGATGTGGGTTTGATCTCTGGCCTCTCTGGTGGATTACGAATCTGGTATTGCCATGAACTGTGGTGTAGGCTGAAGATGTGGTTCGGATCTGGCATTGCTGTGGCTGTGGCATAGGCCTGAAGCTGCAGCTCTGATTCTACCCCTAGCCCAGGAACTTGCATATGTTGCAGGTGTGTCCCTAAAACGCAAAAAAAAAGAGGTAGCAATATTTGAACCCAGAGTAAATTTAAAGTTGTTATGAACTCCATAAAAGACTGAAATCACAACCATCTCATGCTTGCCTCAACAGGCAATTTACTGAAAGAAATAGGTAGATGTTTTAGTACCAAATTGTTCATATGTCCACTAAGAATTGATGAGGTAGGGGTTTTGAAAACTCAAATCCTATATTGAGAATGAAATTATTTGTTATTATATATAGAAAGAACAAACAAGGAGTTACTGTAAAGCATAGTGAAATATATTCAATATTCTATGATATGTATAAACATTCTTTTCTATATGCTTTTCAAATAAATACATATGAATTACTTTGCTATGCAGCAGAAATTAAAACTACATTGTAAATCAACTATACTTTAGTGAAATACATTTTGGAAAAAGAAAATTAAATTAGCTTGATCACTTTTCAGATTGTCACTTATTTCCCTGTTCCAACAATTTACTTTGCCCAAATCAACTTTCTGAATTTTTATGTGTTTGAATTATCTGTACTATTTCACCGTTTTTGTTACACAAATTTTGAGAGAGGAATGGAAAAAAGGAGGAAGAGAGAGAGATGAAAGAGAATCTACAGTGTATAAGGGAGGTTGTTGGCAATTATGAGAAGACAGTGAGTGTATGGGGGAAAAATGTCCTTGTGAAGCGGGAAAGTAGAATTTAATTAAATTTATTGAGTGCTAATAATTTTTATAATAATAGTAGTTACCGGTTATTAAATGTTGGCTATGTGCTAGCTACTTTATTAAATATTTCCTATGGCTTATGATAAGAAATCCTCATAAAAATGATATAAAGTAATATTACTTTTATTTGTATTTTTTAAAATAAATGATGCTCCAGTACAGCAAATAACTTGCTCAAGGCTATAGAGCTAATAAATGGCAAAGCTGGGAATTGAGCCAACATTGATTTGGCTCCAAAGTATATCTCGTAACCACTAGGATGTATTGCACTGGGCTAAGCCCTCGGCATGCATCATCTCCCTGACTTATTGTAACACTTACACATGTACTATTAAGCTCTTTATTTTGTTATTCAATAAAAATATTGAAGTTCAGGGAGGTTCATGATCTTGTTATGTAAGTTCACCCACAAAACAAGGTTTGAAACTATGTCTGTGTCACTCTGCACCAAAGAACAATTCCCTTCGGAGGCATGTGTAAATTGATAAGAATGTTTAGGATTTGCATTTAAAGCAAACAAAGTAAAGGAAAATTAAAACAGCCCTTTTTGTCTTATTGGAGATTCCAAGGAGATTCATAGTGGGGATGATGACTCTGAAAGAACTGAGGGTTTAAAGTGAGTCAAGTTCTGCTCCCTTCCTTGACTTCCTTTTAAGTATTCGTTACTTCTTTCGATTGGTTTCGATCACCCTTTCCTGGGAGTTGTTTTCGATCCTGAATCGCTTTTATCTGAGTAAGAAAAAAAAAAAAAAAAAAGCTAGAAGCCAGAAACATGATTAGAAAAGAAAAGGAAGCAATTCCACGAGTACCTATCCTTCATGAATACAACTCTCCTAAGATATATGAGACAGAGAAAGAAGCTCACCTCTCACCTGGAGGGTGGCAATACTGTCGAAGTTGGAATAAAGTCATCTCTGATATACTTCCTTTAATCACCCTGCACCTTGCAGTTAGAGGGATCTTTTCCAAATGTAAGACTTATCCTGTCATTCTGTATGTTTGAAACTTTTCTGTAGCTTCCCATTGCTTTATAATTTTTACAAATCAAAGTATAGTTGATTTACAACGTTCCAATTTCTGCTGTATAGCAAAGCGACCCAGTCATATCATATAATATGTGATATGTATATATTATAATATAATTGTAATATGATATGACAATATGTCTTATATTCTATCATATCTATCCCAAGAGACTGGATATAGTTCCCTGTGCTACACAGCAGGACCTCATTGCTTATCCATTTTAAATGCAATAGTCTGCGTCCACTAACTTCAAACTTTCATTGCTTTAAAATGAAGACAAAGCAAGACCCCCATCTACCTCTCCAGCCTGCTCTTACATCATGCTGTCCCCAACACACATTTTTAGCTACAATTCCAGTCCTCTTTTTCAGTATCTGATACTTGTGAATTTTCTATGTGCTATTTCCTCTTGCTGGCATGCTTATTCCATCCCCTAGCCATGTAGCATATTGGTATCTCATTCTTACCATCAGCTCTAGCCTTATTTGCCCCAGAAGGCTTCTTTCACCTCCTCAATTAGCATAAATATCCACCTAAGAACAATAGTACTTGCCCTTTAGAACAATAATCATAATGAATTTTTGTTGACTGATATTTACCTCTCTCTTTAGACCATGGACTCCTTAAAGGCAGTTTACTTCCTGTTGTCTCCCTAGCCCTCATGCTGTCACTGTCAGCTTCTGTAATGTGGTTGCTGATTGCAAAGACTGACTTGCAAAGTACCCTGTCTCCTGAATGCATGCCCTTGGCTAGTCCCCTTGCATGCAGAATCTAGGCTGGCCCTGTGACTCACCATATCAATAACACATATAAGAAAAAACATTGTCCCAATGATGGGACTCATCCTTAGGCTGGCCTATTGGTTTTCACTTTTGTGCTTTTGGAGAATACTGAGATGCATGTAAGGAATCCAGAAACCCTTCTGGAGAGATCCTGGGAAGAATGCATAATCCAAGTGGGAAAATGCGGCCCTGAGGCCATATGAGGAAGGAGAGGGGCCCAGCTCTCTCAATTTAGCCTCCAGTTGACTTTGATCTCACCGCCATCTGATTACATCTACACAAGATGCTCCAAGTGAGACCAAAGAACTGCCCATCTGTGCCCAAGCAACCCACACAACTGTAAGATACTAAATGAGGGTTATTGTTTTAATGTGCTAAGTGTTACTGCTAGTTACAAGAAATAACTGAGACAGAAACATAATAAAAATTGTTGAATTTATAGACGAATCTAATATTTTCATGATTGGATTCTTACTCAGGGTGTAGGAAAAGGTCTCAGTCTGTGTCCTATAAGGATTTTTCTCTCTTATGAACCTACTGTGCTCAACAATTGAAAAATTCTATGTGTGTAGTAGATATAAGAATGCATGACTTAAAGTAACTCTTACCTGACTAGCCTGTACACACTAAAAGAGTCACTTTAACATACAATATCAAATGTCTTTGTTTTAGTGCCAAAATTGCTGATGACAGGGCCTTACCCATTTCAAAATACAGCTCCTCTCCAATATTTCTGGAAGTGTCCAGAGAGTTTTTTTATACATGCTCACAAGCAAGTCCTCTGGACTACTCTCCAATCATGCTTCTTTGCATACCTGCTTTACCAAGGGTACCATGCTCTATGCTGGTGTTTCACTTTTGGTCTTTGGAGAGAATGCTATTCTTTCCATGATTCCTTCTCCCAGTTATGAAAAGCACAAGAGATACCAAGCAAGCATTTTGCTTCTTGGTGGCCTCATGGCACTGGATGTGTTCTGTGCAGAAATATGGGAGTGGTCCCTTATTCCATAATACAAACTGGAAGTATATCGCTGTCACTGGTTCATAGTGTTCCCGAGGAAAATTCTTTGTCTCATCACCGAAGGAATTCAAAAATGAGATGGAAACTGAGAAAGTACAGTGAGGCTTGATTTAAGTGAGAAATATACCTCCAGAGGGGAGGTGGGCAGGCGGGTGAGCAGCTGCCATGCATTCCTCTGGCAAGCCAATTAAGAGGGACATACAAAGGAATCAGTGGACTATTCATTGGGAAGGAGGGGCTTGAGGGTCCTGTTCCCTGACTTTCATTCCAGCACCAGCTTCCTGGAGGGAGGGGGAATTTTTGTCTTTATTTAGCCTTGATCATAGTGTCATGACATTAGTCCACAATAGAATATCTTATCCGTAAGGCTTATTTTATTGTAATAAGGAAATAATGAGCAACAGGTTACATTGGTATGCTGGTGATTCATTCCTTTTCCTACCTTTCTTTGCCTGCCTCCAGGACACTCATTACCCCAAAATGTGTGGTTTCTGGTCAGTCTGAAGGCTCCTACTTTTCTTTCTCTGCCCCTAGATCCCTGCTATTTATAAGATGCATGGTTTCCTGCCAGCTGGCCTATGGCCCCTCTTTTCTCTGCTGATACTTAACTATCTGCCTGCTGTAACAATAGGAATGGCATTCTTGAGTAGAGTCTAGTACTTCTTAGGAATGACCTTTGGCAGCTCATGTCTTTACTCCTTGAGCCCTTGGTTTCTCCTTTCAGGACAACCCTTCCTTTTCCATAACAAGTAACCCATGTTTTTAGCTGAATAGTCTTCACAGCTCACTTAACTAACTATAGTAATGTGGGTTTCCCAGGTAGCTGTCCATTTTGCGACTGCTTCTGTCACTTTGGGCATTAAATTACCATTCCTTTAAAAACTTTGTGGGCTTTCTATGTATTAAATTCGAATTTGTTCTATTAAGCAAAATATACTCTGCTTCCCATGTGAGATGGCTATGGTAAGATACCCTTAATATTCTTAGCACCTTTATTGTTTAACAGATATTGCCTATAAGGTATGTAACTATTATTATTTTTTACTTCATTATAGAGCATATTTCCCCTCTACCCTGCTTTTCATATGTTTCCCTGAAGCCATTTCTTACTTTGAGAATATTTTCTTGGTAAAGCCTAGGGCTGAAAAACAGTTGTTTTTGTTTCTGTTTTTTTCCAACTAAACCTGTTAGCTTCTTGAATTTTACAGGACATTTTGCCAGATACCTAAACCTTTCCATCTTTACTTTATCTGTCTCTTGTCACTCAAGGACCATCCTGAGTTCAGGTGTTATACTGCTGTCTCCATTTACCCAATCTCTGTCTAATACCCTTGTGAAAATATCCTCCTGCAAGTCTCACAATGTTTTTCTCCTTGTTGGTCAACTCAAGCAACTATGGTAAACAAGTCACCAGATTCCAGGCACTCATGCTGTAAGTCTCTGGGCTCAGCTAGAATCTTCAATGACATATGAAAACTGTAGGCCTAAATAGAGGAACTTTC
This sequence comes from Catagonus wagneri, assembly GCA_004024745.2. NCBI lineage: Eukaryota > Metazoa > Chordata > Mammalia > Artiodactyla > Tayassuidae > Catagonus > Catagonus wagneri. The sequence continues at coordinate 10,319,874 of PVHT021183666.1, forward strand.
TGTCAAGAAGAAGATACCCACATGTTCACCTTTATTTTGTTTTGTTTCTATTGTATTTGAATGTCAGTAGATACTTAGCCTCATTGAACCTTAAATTATTCATGCCTTCAACCACATAATCAATATACAGGATTTTTTTTTTTTTTTGGCTGCACCTGTAACATGCACCTGTTCCAGGGCCAGAAACTGAACCTGCACCACAGCAGTGACCCAAGCCGCTGCAGTGACAATGCTGGATCCTTAACATGCTGTGCCACAGGGGAACTCCAATGACAGGATTTTTATTAAAATTATGTATTGCAATTTGTATGCAAATTTCCTGTCACATAGTAAACATTGAGTTAAATGATCTTTATTAGAGACATTAATTTGTTATGTCATATATGTGTGTTTGTTTGGAAGTCAACTAGATCTATTTTAGTGGCATCGTTAGCACAGATAAATTATTTTACCCATCTCAGCCTCATTCATCTTTAAAGGGCAATTTTTAGAAAAACTGAATCACTCTGTATATACATTGTTTAATATTTTTATTTAATAATATTTCATGCACATTTACAAATTTCCTATGGGATTATTTTTAATGACTACATGGAACACCATAATTACTTAACCCATCTCCTGCTGTTGGCTATTAGATCATTTCTAATTTATTGCTGTCTTGTAATTATGCTGGGATGAAATACCTACAAATTAGTTCCTTGAGATATGTTCTTAGAAAGGGAATTACTTATTCAGTGGATCTGCTTATTTTAAAATATGTTAACATATATTTCCAAGTTGCCTCCACAACACTGCATTTATTGTTTTTTGTTAAGCTTTGTTGGTTTTGAGAGGCCAAAAGCAGTATTTCATTATTTTAATAGCTGCAATTTTTAAAACTCATGGTTATTACTTACAGTGATGTTTTTGTGCCTTAAGCCAACACTTGAACAATAATAATTACTTTGGATGTACCCGTTGACAACATTTTCATATGTATTATTTTACATAATATACCCAGCAGCCTTGGAAGATAAATAGCGGAACCAATAATCATTAAAATATGTCATAAAGCATAACAATTAGTGTTGGCAGATATTCGTAAACAGACCTCTCGGTTTCAAAATTAGGGTGAGTTTCTTCAGAAAGACCTGCCATTCTCAGTGTTGATTAAAAAAGAAATTGTTCCTTAGAACTAATCTTTTTTGGACAAAGATGAGAAGATATCCTATCATCTTGGCCTGGTGAGTAGGTGAGAAAACTAGGGCTAGGCAGTTTATTTCTTGTCAGGCTGAGGTTTTGGGGGGCAGACCTCCGTAATTTCAATTATATAGCATCCCACAGTACCACATAATAAACGCTATGCTTTGTTTAAATCTAGGTGTTGTCTTTGCCAAGCCTTCTGTCTACCTGCTTCTTTGTGTTTTATGTGATTTTTATCATAGAGTGACACATTCTTATTGCAAAAAGTAATTAAGCTTCAGAAATGCACAGAATAAAAGTACACTGTTCCCCCTCCTTTTGCGTTCAACCCCATCTTCATACTAAGCCACCATTAGCAGTATGGTCTTACCCTTTGACATTTTGTAAGCATTTTTTTTTTTTTTTTACACAATTGGGTCTTTCCTATAGCTTTTATTCTCTTACAGGCTTTTGTCATTTGTTACTGTACAGTGTTCCATTTGCCTCAGAGTATTCCACTGCAGGGCCATAAGAATAACTGGCCCTTCATTGACGAGCATTTACATTGTTCCCTAGTAGAGTTATTGTCAACATTAAAATAAGCATCTTTATATGGGAATAGATTTCTAGCTTATTTTGCTAAAAGTGGATCGTCAAACAGTCTAAACTGCAAAAACTGAGTCAAAGGCAATTCACATTTACCATTTTGGTAAACATTACCATATTGCTTTTCAGAATGTTTCCAACCTACCCATCAATAGCCTACGAGGGAGTCTATCCCCATACTCTTACCAACACTGAATATATTCATTAGTTTTTATTCTTGCTCATCTCGATGAAAAAATTCTCACTGCTTTAATTTGCTTTTGATTAGCATAAAGTCGACCATCTTTTTACATATTTAGTGTTATTTGGATTTTATTTTTAGAAAACTGATGTTTTAAAATCCCTTCTCTGGTTTTCTATTGGGTTTGAAGGCTTTTCTTCTTGATTTGTAAGCTTTTATGGTATACAATTAAAATAGGTGCTTTGTCTGATCATGAGTTATGCACATTTTCCAGTTAAAATGCCTTTGAACTATGTATATAATTTTGCAACTGAGTAATTTTTGAAGTAAACTTTTTTTTGTGTATTACAGCTTTTGGCTTTCTTGGTATGCTTATGAAGGCAATGTCTATTCTAATAATAGTAACATTATTTTCATTATTCATGTGTATCATCTAGTAAATTCTCTTTCGTTTTTCACATTTAAGTCCTGATTTAACTAAAATTGATTGTCAAATGAAACATTAAGGATATATAGTTAGATAGATACATCCCATATGTTTTACATATGTGTTTGTATACTTCCTCAAATTAATCACTCATTGTTATAGCATCATTCATTAAGTAATCTTAAATAATTAAATTTTCGCTGGGTTAAAACAGCATCTTTATTCCATGCTAAATTAATTTAGAGGTGTCTTTAAATTTAAAATATTCATTTATCTGTTAGTTTATCCCTGTGAGAGCATTTTCCTGTTTTAATTACACTAATGTTCTGAGATACTTTATATCTGATAGGGCTAATTCCACCAATTTATTTTCTTACTGTTGCCATAGTTATTCTCATGTTATTTTTCTGTACAAATATTAGTATTATTTTTAAGTGACCAAAAATAGTGGCAGTTTGATGAATATTTTCACAACTAAACCTTGGAGCATTAGAGGGAGAGAGCAGATACTGTTTCCTTTGGCCATGTTCTTATTGGTTGTTGAAGCAGATGAATAGTTTAGATTTTAGCAACTTGTTTTATCTAATTGTTTACAGCTTTATTCATTAGTAGCTATTTTACTCATCAGAGGGAATTTTCATGTAATGAATTAGACTAATTCAGTTTACTGAAACTGTATGAAGGGAGTAAAAAGACAGATTTTCATTCAGTAGTTTAAGATTTTGCTCACATGAAAAGCCACACAGCTGCTTATGGTCTGCTGGCTCTTGAATTCTCAAAAAAAAAAAAAAAAAAGGAACCAGCAAAGAAACTACTTACATAGAAAAACCAGGGAGTTAGAGCATGTAATACCTTCTACTTCATCTCATCATTACAAGTTGAATTAACTTAAATTACCTGCATTAACGGGCACTATTAAGCCCCGTTTTAAAAAAAGTTAGAGACACTAAATGCAAATGAAAATAAAGAACCAAGTAAATGCATAGCTACTTTTCCAAACATAGAACATTTCTAATTTACATATACTTTAAACTTCGAAAGTTCAGTCTAAATCTGTGGTTTGAACCTTGAACGTAGCTGCTCACTGTACAACAGTACATTAAAAATGAGGTTTCCAGGAAAACTACATGATAGAATAGATGAAAAATTCCAAGGCCAAATTTGCCTGTGTAGATTTTTCGAAAGAAATTGAGGATTCCAATTCCAACCAGCTAAAGTATATAGGAAAAGGGATAACAATGTGAAGAAAAGGGGAGTTTGGAACTGAGATTTCTTTGAAGGGGGATGTTGTAGTGTTTTGAGTTCTGACTTCCTTTTTAAGAGGAGGCTAAGGATTTGTTCCTTTCCACTCCATATCTAGTAAAGTGGGTGTCAAGAAGATCCTCCAGATAGTATGGAAATATACTTTCTGTATTTGGGGGCGTGTGCCTGACTTGCATCTAAGAAAGCTGATGTCAACTCTGGGGTGGGGTTTGACTCCAAGTCAACTAATCTAGAAGGTTAAGAAAAAAAGGCCAGGATATCCCATCATGGTGCAGCGGAAATGAATCTGACTGGGAATCATGAGGTTGAGGTTTCGATTCCTGGCCTCTCTCAGTGGGTTAAGGATACAGCGTTGCCTTGAGTTGTGGTATAGGTTGCAAACATGGCTCAGATCTGGTGTTGCTGTGGGTGTGGTGTAGGCTGGCAGCAATAGCTCTGATAGGACCCCGAGCCTGGGAACCTCCATATGCTGTGGGTATGGCCCTAAAAAGAAAAAAGACAAAAAAAGAAAGACTACTTATTTGAAGGTGAAACATAATGAGTCACAGCCCAAAAGATGTCTTGGAAACTGTTCAGTAGAACTGTGTGGAAAAGTGAGACCTCATCAGAAAGAGACATCAAGTAGGACCAGGGGTGGAAGGAAAAAACAAGCATAAGCCGAGGTAGCTGAACACAGTACATCTGTTCAGACTAAAGCCATTACAGGAGGTAGGACGTCAACAGTTAAACTCAAGGAGACAATGGAAATCTCTGTTATCAGAGAAAGCATAAGCCAAGCCCATCCATGGTCTCTAGATTTAACCATCTGCCTCACAAAAGAACCACAAGCCACCTGCCCAATAAGAAATGGCCTGTATCCTTACCTGTTTTCATTCCCTTTGTCCAATTCTCCCAGTACTCAGATCTGACCTGGACATAGTCAATCAACATTTAGAAAGTAGAGGAAGTGGTAAAATGATGCAGGAGAAAATAATAGACTTGTCTTCCTCCAGTTTGAGCCCAAAGCTGACTCAGGCTGTGGAAGACAACACAAATGCAATTTATGCTAACTCAAATGTGAAGTTCTGAATAATAGTTAGGGCTGAAATGCTAACACTATGTTATTTAAAGTGATCCTAGGGCTGCTGTTACCTAAGAGGGAGCCAGAAAAGTTGTGGACCTTGTTATGCTTTTGTCTGGGAAAAAGGAACATTTATGTCCTTTACATAAAACATAAAATGGCAGTGGGAAATGTTTTGCTAAGGACACATTCTAGACAATCCAACAAACAAGGAGAAAATAAAAACTGGGTGTGAAATTATAACTTAACCTTAGCCAAAAACAGTTATTGTAATCCATACTGTGGCTGAACTAGCCCAGTGCCCTGAGAAAATATCTTCCTTCCCCAAGCTCATTTATGCCTAATATAAAACCTTGACTTCTTGTACAGAGGACATGAATAGACATACCAATGACCACTAAACACATATAAAGATGCTCAACATCATTAATGAAGGAGACGTAGATCAAACATTGAGGCATGTCACATCGGTCAGAAACACTAAGACAAGAAATAACAAGTGTTGGCAAGGATGTAGAGAAAAAGGAACACTTGTCCACTGTTGACTGGATTGTGAGTTGGTACCGCCACTATGAGAAACAGCATGGAGGTTCCTCAGAAATTAATAATAAAACTATGTACAATGCAGAAATTCCACTTCTGTGTATTTAGTGGAAGAAACCAGAAACTCTAATTTGAAAAGATATATGCATTTCTGTGTTCATTTCACCATTATTTACAATAACTAAGATATAGAAGCAGCCCAAGTGCTCATAGATAGATGAATGGATAAAACAGACATGGTGTATATACAATGGCATATTAATTATCTATAAAAAATAATGAAACCTTGCTATTTGCAACATTGATCAATCTAGAGAGTATTATGCAAGGGAAATAAGTCAGATGAGAAAGACAAAGACCTTATGATTTTACTTAGATGTGGAATATAAAAAACAAAACCCACAAAAGAACAAACATATTAAGACAAGCAAATTCATAGAGGTGGAGAACAAACTAGTTCAGAGGGGAAGGGTGTGGGAAGATAGAATAGTGGAGGGAACTCAGAGACACAAACTTCCAGTTATAAAGTTAAATAAGTCCTGAAAATGTGATGTACAGCTTAGGGAACATAGCCAATAATATTATAATAAACTTGTATTATAATATTGTAATTGTGACAGATGTCACCATAGGCTTGCAGTGGTGATCAGTTTGTGGCATATCAAGCTAACAAAATATTGTAAGTCAAAGTCATCTATACTTCAATTGAGTCTTCTCACCATTCAGCTAAGAATCTTACGTATAGATTTGAAGTTTTTAGAGAGTTCCCATCGTGGTGCAGTGGAAACGAATTCTCCTAGGAGCCATGAGGTTGCGGGTTTGATCCCTGGCCCCTCTTAGTGGCTTAAAGATCCAGCATTGCCATGAGATGTGGTGTAGGTCGCAAACACGGCTTGGACTGGTGTGGCTGTGGTGTAGGCCAGCAGCTACAGCTCCAATTTGACCCCTAGCCTGGGAACCTCCAATGCCGCCGAGTGCAGCCCTAAATAGACAAAAAGACAAAAATCAATCAATAAATAGATAGATAGAGTCAAAATTTTTCGACTGAGTTCTGAGCCCTGGATTCTTCAGTTCTGTCCACATGGAAAGCAGACTCTGCATACACCGTCCATCTGAGCCCGTGTGTATGGGAACGGAGGACGGGTATTTATGACTCTCTCTGCATAGATGTTTTCCGATGGCACTGACTTTATCTCCCACTGCAGGCTTCGCCCCTTTTCTGTCAGAAAGATTTATGAGCAGAATATTTGTATTCCTTCAAACTCACCAAGGTTATATTTTTTTCATTCTCCCATCTATTCACCCATTTATCCATTTATTAATCATTCAATGTGTAGGGTATTTTCAACGTGCTGTCAGTAAAAGTTGAACAGGGGAAAAAATGGGATTAGTAAGTCTTAGAATTGTGACCAAAAATAATAGTTAAGTGCTTGAGACCCATCTTTATCATTTAAATAGACAAGAAGATTAATATTCATGATTTCTTTGGAAAGGTTATTGAAAGTCTATGCAGGTCTTCTGCGTAAGAGGCCAGGTTTTACTGACAGAAAGTAATGGTTGATAATGGTGAGCTAAAAAGTATATTGAACTATAGATTGTTGCAAAAAAAAAAAAAAAGAGAGAGAGAGAGAGAGAGAAAGTAAAACCCACTGCAATGAACTAAATATCAATGTTCTCACCAAATTAAAATTTTGAAATCCTAAGCTCCCCAATGTGATGGTGTCAGGAGATGAGGCCTTTGGGGAGGTAATTAGATCATTGAGGGTGGAGGCTCATGAATGAGCTCAGTGCCCTTATAAAAGTGGCCTCAGCGAGTGCTCTCACGCTCTCTTTGTGCCATGTGAGGATACAGTGAGAAGATCACATGTATGAACCAGAAAGTGGGTTCTCACCAGACACTGAATCTATGATGCATTGACCTTGGACTTCCTAGCCTCTAGAACTATGAGAAATAAATGCTCTTTGTTTGAGCCATCCATGAATGGTACGTTGTTATAGCAGGCTAAACAAAGGCATCTACATGACATCACAAGAGAGCCCACAGAATTTCTTATGAAAGAAAAAGTCAGTATTTGGACATCCACTTTTTCAAAGACCTCAAATACAGATTACAGTTGCACTCAGGCAACAAGGCTTTTGGAATCCGTTCTCCTCTAATTCTCACTCTAAGATGAGCCTAACCCTTAAGTGGACCCAATGAGAAATGCAAGAGTGTGATAAAACAGTGTTTACCGAGAGGGTAGACATAGAACATGATCGTTTATCCCCTTCAGTCTTTGAGGTCTGGGTCTTGCCAAGGGTTGGGACAGGAAGTGGAGATCCTTAAACTGAATAAAAGAAGTAAATTGAAGTTTCAGCATTAGATTATATTGGGCTTTTTAATATCTGAGAATGGGCATGGGAAATATAATGAAACTCTTTCAGGATTTAACAGTAACCGGTTCAGCATTTTTAGCAAATTAGTAGTACACTGTTCGTAAGATGTTCAATGTCTATAAAGACAGAGAGACTGTATATAAATCATTAAAATGCAATTCATTTATTCAACCAATATTTATTGACTATGTACTATATGCTAGGCATTGTTCCAGGTACTGGGAATATAGCCATAAACGCTGTTAGAAGCTTTGATATTGGTTTAAGAAAAAGGTGGTTTGAAATTGAAGCAGCACTTAGTTCTGTCCTGGGCTTTGGGGCAAGAGTTCATTGAGGTAATGCATTTTATATATCTTGACAGAAGCAGAAGTTTGCCAAAGTGGGAACTACCAGGTGGTAGAAATAGTATGTGGAGAGGAAGAAAGAGGAAAGATTGAAACAACACGCAAGCCATGTGCTAGGAGTCGGTATGGTGTCTTGCGGAAAGCAGGGCTGTTGAGTCAAACATATCTAGTTTGCATCTAGGTGATATTTTAGTAGCTGAATAGCAGCTGATGATATCATTAGCCTTTCTGTGCTACATTTCCATACCTCTTTAGCTTTTTTCAAACATTAGAGACCATAAGGAAAACACATCTCATCTGATAATGGACTCATGCCTCCTCAACTTTCAGATCCCTGCTCTGATACCCCTTGATAGGTCTGAAGCTTTCAAGACTATGGGGGGGGGGGTTCTCATCTCTCCAAATATTTGTTTTGCTGAAGTCAGAAAAATGTGTCCAGTGATGTTTTTGCCTTTCGAAGAGCATCTTCCAACAGGAAGGTCACTTTTTTTTCTAAGTGGGAATTGTTTACTTATATTTTAGATGACTGAGAGACTATCCAGGCAGAAAAGCAAATGAAGTCATGGTTAAGGAGTGAAAGGTGCCCTGGACCAACTCACACACTTGTTAGTCATAAAGCAGAGGTGTGTATGTACAGAGATGCCTGTGTACATGCAACAAAATAAATACAAATGTTATTATTTAACAATGGATAATATCTATCATAGTCTGGACAAATGTATTGTAGATATTTTATCCTGCTTAATCCTTCCAACAATCTTATGAAGTTGGCACTATGATTCATACAGATAATTAAGTTGCAGATCATAGACATTAAATTAATGTTCCATAGTCACATACCTAATATATAACACACCAGTTGTGTTTGACTCCAGAACCCATGGCCTCACTGACTATGAAAACTGCTCCTTTGTTTGAATCCCTCTTTATTGTAGACACTTCCACCCAATTCCCTGAATCCTATATTATGTGGGAGTCTGGGTATGGGCCTACTAGGGAACAACCAACACTCCCTTCTCTCTGATATCCACCTGTCACCCCCAGCCTGGAGCTCACTGTGCTGCCCCACTTTCTCTCCTTTGAAGGTGACTTGTTTCTTCGCCCATAAGTTTCAGAGACCAATCCTCTTGTTGGTTCTAGAGCCTGTCCCCTGAGTGGACCCACTCATTTCACCTTCAGTGTGTTTCCTTGACCTTCATTCAGATAGGTTCTTTGTTGTCTTTGCAACATGCTTGATTACATTTATATCATTATCTCCATCATCACCATTCTCTCGGGTAAAATTGAAAGGATCTTTTGTCGTATTTTTTTCAGATCAATGATACCAAAGCATTTGAAAGTCAGTCAATATAAAAGGCAAATTTATAGTTCATTTTCTACTCATAAAAGGAATTATGGACTAGGAAGAATTTACCCTTTCCAGTGGTCCATGACGTGGCCATTTTAATCAGAAGCCACTTTAGAAATCAGAGGTGTGGTGGGCTAGTTCCCTTCAGTCATATGACCCTTGAGGAATGAGATGTTTCAAAATGCAGGTGTGTTTTCTGACTCTGTCAGGATATCTTCCTAATGGCCATATGGAGGTTGGATGAGTTCAGTCGAAGGGTTTGACAGGTTATTTCTTTGGAGAGCAGAGCCATGGCGTAATGTTCACCTAAGTACCATCAGTTTGGAAATCAGATGTGCAGTTTCTGCCAAGACTGTCTCATTCTCCCCTTCTCTCTCCAGTAGGGAGGCTCGCCTGTCAAGACAGCTTAAAAGAGTTTTTCAGTTGTGCTTGCTACTTGTTAACTCCTTTGAGGAAGGTGATGATTTCTAAATCCTTAGTCGCAAGAGCTCTACCTATCCCCAAATTAATAATGTTAAAATTCTGGGAGTTTGGGGTTAGTAGATGCAAACTATTGCACTGGAGTGGATAAGCAATGAGATCCTGCTGTATAGCACAGGGAACTGTATCTAATTACTTGTGATGGAACTTGATGGGAGGTAATGTGAGAAAAAAATGTATATATATGTATGACTGGGCCACTATTCTGTACAGCAGAAATTGACAGAACACTATAAATCAACAATAATAATTTTTTATTAAAAAAATTTAAAAAATCCACAGACTGCATGGGCATAGGGAAGAAAGGATTTTAGCTTTCTGTCACCTCAAAGTTTTCTTATTTGTTTAAACATACTTCGTAGGGTTACTGACTTTAACTACAATCATTGAGTTCTAAAGCCTATGTTTTTCAGTAAATCCCACCTTGTCTGGGAGCTATGTTCCAAAGTCATCCTGCCTATATGAATTTCATTTGAACAGATCTTATTATAAACATCCCAGAGAGATTTAATTATGCTAAGACATTATCATCCTTGTTTTTAACATCACCACCACTTCTGCAATGCTTGCTTCATAGTAAACATTTTGCATTTGTTCAAGGTCAGTTCTTGCTATGGAATTACTAAGTAGCAATTACTACCATTTTATTTTTTAAGAAAACCAAGGACCAAATGGATTAATTTTAATCTTCCAAGACCATAATCCCAAGAAGGGGTAACATGTAACATTTTTTATCACAATTGGCTAATTCTAAGAATTAAATACTTCCCTCTTCATACTTATTTTCAATACTGAAATGAAAAGAAAAGAAAGAAATCATTAGTCAAATGTTACCCTTTGTGATGCAAAAGACTGCTCAAAAATACAAGTAGCATGTTCTTTTAAAATTTTTGTAGCATTTATGGGCAACGGAAATGAAAATAGTATGGGAAGAAAGGCAGAAAAAAGTGTTTTTAATTTAGGTGCTACATTTGGAAGCTACCCTAGAATTTATGCAAACCCAATTTTTTTGTAATAATGTTCCAAGTTTCTTAGTTGAGAGAGGTTAACTCATTTGCTTAATTCCAGTGATTAATCAGGAGTCAACTCCAGGGCCAGAACATAATCATTCTGACTCATGGCACAAAAGTAGAAAGCCAAATATCTTGAATTTGAACTCCCTACTAGGTAGTCTCCATAGCTGCTCGAGTAACTGCACAAACTTAGTATTGCTGGGAAAAATAGGATTAATCATGTAGACAAAGTTTATGTTTTGTTTTGTCAGTTAATTTTAAATGAAATTTAGAGAAGTACTAAAAGGCTAATGCATTTTTATTATAAGTACATTTTGTTACACCATAAAATGAAAACCAGAAATAATGTCTATAAATGAAAATTTTATCTTTAGAAGATTTTTTAAGGTTTTGTGTTCAGTTCTCACAGGCGTTGAAATCTTCACCCTAGTGCTTGAAAAAGAATTATCCTGTTGACTTGTATCTAATGTCTAATCTCTTGAGTTTGATCTCTCAAACACCTCAGGAAGACACAAGGTCTAGAAGAGACTGTATGTATGTGTATATATATGTATTTAACCATGTGTATGTGTATATATATGTATATACGCATTTAACCATATGTATGTGTGTGTGTGTGTGTGTGTGTTTATCCATCCCAGACAGCCTAAGAGAGGGATGCTATTATTTTTTTTTAATTTACAGATAAAAAATTGAACAAGATTTAAAATAAAAATAATGGCCAAGCAACAAGCACAGAATTGGGATTCAAATACAGAGGGTTTGAATGGAAATTCCTTAAACGTATTTACAGCACTAAACTACTTTATACAGTTGGGTATCCGATAAAAAAAGATGTGCAAGACCTGCTCAGCAACTCTCTACTAGTTTAAACGTAAAAGGAAAATTACTTATTCTCCTTGAGGAACAGAGACACCCCCCCTCCTTCATTTATTGTAAATTTATCATTTTATCAATGCATATTGTATATCAAATTATTACATATGTGGTTTAGTCTTTTTTCTTTTTTTTTGTCTTTTTAGGACTATACCCACGGCATACGGAAATTCCCAAGCTAGGGGTTGAATCAGAGCTGTGGCTGCTGGCCTACACCACAGACACAACCACACCAGGTGCAAGCCGTGTCTGTGGTCTGCACCACAGCTCATGGCAATGCCAGATCCTTAACCCACTGAGAGAGGCCAGGGATCGAACCTGCGTCCTCATGATTACTAGTCAGATTCGTTTCCACTGAGCCACGATAGGAACTCCTATGTGATTCAGTCTTTAATTGCTACTTCAGCTTGCTAGATATATGTCCAAAGTTTCAATTACTTCATATGTAAAACAGGACAAAGAAAACCATATTTGCATAAATGAGATAAATCCTGTAAATCCTCTAACATGGCAGTTGGTATAAAAATGTCAATATACCTGAGTTCCGGTTATGGCTCAGTGGTAATGAACACAACTAGTATCCATGAGGATGTGGGTTTGATCCCTGGCCTCACTCAGTGGGTTAAGGATCTGATGTTGCCATGAGCTGTGGTGCAGGCCTTAGATGTAGCTCGGATCCTGCAGTGCTGTGGCTGTGGTATAGGCCGGCAGCAGCAGCTCTGATTCAACCTCTAGCCCAGGAACGGGAACTTCCATATGCCGCAGATGCAGCCCTAAAAAGCAAAGAAAAAAAAATGTCAGTATACATTAATTCATTTTCCTCAGACATAATCACTACTCTCTAACTTGAGTTTCAGGTTTCTAGAAACTTTTACCATGAATTTTCCAAAAGAATATATTCCAAAAATTTTGTTTGTTGTTTTCTGATTTTTAAAAGCAATGCATGTACTTAATAGACTATTTGGAAATTACAGGATGTATTATAAAGGGCAAATAAAAATAACTTAGTACTCTGAGAAAACAGATGGTCCATTCAATCCAAGTGATTTAGGCAAAATTTAGAGAAATTAAGGAGTTTCCAGAAGGTTCAGTTTTGAGGAGCCCTTACCAACCCTCGGACAACAAGGAGCGGTGAAGGGAATTGTTAGTGGAGATGTAGCTGTACGGAGTTGTCTGAGAAAAGCATTGAGTTTCATTAGATGAACAGCCCAGCTGCAAGGATGGAGGAAATAAATCCCCTTATGTCATAGTCTTATTACCTCCAAAATTCCTTCAAGGAACTCCCATCGCCTGAACCCAAAAAGAAGCCAGAAAGCAAGTGAACCAAAGAAAGAAATCCTTCTGGTTCAGCCTCTTAGGATTTAGAATATGATGAAGAGGGACAAAGAGTAGATTAGGGAGGCTTAGAGAAGAGTGTCAACACTGGAATAATTTGGTCTTTCTAATTGATAATACAGCATTCCACTGAAGTAGATTAAAAGCTTAAATTGATATTGCTGAGGATCAGGCTCAGAATTTTTTAAACTGAAATAGAGTTGTACAATACAGTGTTAGTTTCAGGTATACAGCACAGTGATTCAGATATATACATTGATATAGATTCCTTTCAGATTCCTTTCCTTGATAGGTTATTGCAAAATACTGAGTCTAGTCCCATGTGTTATACAGCAGGTTCTTCTGTTGATTATCTATTTTATATATGGTAGTGAGTATATGCAAATTCCAATCTCCTAATTTATCCCTCCCTCCCTGCTTTCCATAAGTTTATTTTCTATGTCTGTGAGTTTCCTTCTGTTTTGTAAATAAGTTCATTGGTATAATTTTTTAAATTCCACATATAACTGATATCATATGGTACTTTTATTTCTCTGTCTGGCTTACTTCACTTCATGTAATAATCTCAGGATCCATCCATGTTGCTGCAAATGTCATTATTTCATTCTGTTTTATGGCTGAGTAATATTCTGTTGTATACATATACCATATCTCCTTTCACATTTTTCTGTTGATGGACATATAGGCTGCTCAGACTTTATTCATGCTGTCATTATGTAGCACATTAAAAAGCATTTATGTATTTCCTGGAGATCTATTTATTTTAATATTTCATAGTCAAGTGTCTAAGGATTTCTCTTTATTCAAGCATCATAGAACTTGTCCAAGCAACTTGAATAAAAATGAGTACATATTAGTCACATCGTGCTTGCTTCTTGACCTTTATCCATTTAGTCTGAAAAACTTCAGACCACCTCCATTAGCAAATCCTCAATTGCTATAATTGTCTCAGTTTTGCTTGTATAGTCCTTTTCCTGTGTTATTAAGAATTTTGTGTTCTAATAACCAGTATGTAGTGCAATTATTACATTGGTTGAGGTTTTTCTGGTTATAAATGTAAGAAATGGAATACAAATGAGATTAAATGAAATGTTTTGTTGATCTGCGTAGATTTAATTAAGTAATTAATTTGTTTTTAGGGCCTCAGATGCCGTATATGGAAGTTCCCAGGCTACAGCTACAGCTACTGGCCTACACCACAGCCACAGCAATGCCAAATCTGAGCTGTGTCAGGCACCTACACCACAGCTTGCGGCAATGCCGGATCCTTGACCCACTGAGCAGGGCTGGGGAAAAACCATGCATCCTCATGGATACTAGTCAGATTCACTTCCTCAGAACCACAACAGGAACTCTTGATCTGCATATCTTTAAATTACACACATATAGCTATGGATAATGTATAGCTGCATCTGGAGGTTCTAATAATTACTGTTTTCTTTGTGTGACACTGATGAGTATAGACAGATCTGGATCTCTAACTCTGTCTCTCTGTTTTCTATTTATCGATCTATCCCTCTATGTATTCATATATAAAACTATATATGCATAGAAATATACATTATATCTATGCCTGTATCTGTATCTACAGATTGACATTGTTTTCTTGTGAATTGGCTTTTCTTCACATTCAAGTTGCCAGGGTGGCCATTGGCAGTTACAGGTGATAAACTAAAATCTCAAGGACCCAGAAGAAAGAGAAGCCCTCTGGTATTTTTAGCAAAAGCCGCTATGATGATTCGTCCAAGATACCTTGGGACGTTTTACCACCACTGAATAAATCACCATAGACAGAGAGAGGGAATACTCCACAGGTGAGGCATAGGTCAGAGCTGTTGATGTTTTGCTGTTGTATATCTGTCTGGATATTTCATGGCATTTTTGTAAGGTATACAGCTAAAAATCAGGTTTTAGTGACATGACTCTAGTAAACATAAGGGTCTCTGGGAGTAGAGATAATGTCAGTCTGGGATAAAATGGATAAATTATTTGAAACCAACCTAGTCAATATCCTAGGGGCAGCAAAAAGAGATAAGAATTATTTACAGAAGACAGACAACATCTTGTAAGGTAGCATAGTTACTAGGAAAGATTTTTAAAGATATCAAAGAAAATTCAATACACCTAAGAAAATCTTCAAAATAAAATATTTTCTCTAAACTTCTTAAAAATAAAATGGAAGGTAAATAAAACACATTAACCATGCAGCTGAAGGCAAAAGGAACTTTCATAGTCATAATTTCTGTACCTATAAAATCTGTTTTAAATAATTCTTAACCATTGGTTCTTAACCAATCATTACTATAACAAAAGATTCTAGAAATATGATTCAAATAATATTAAAATTCTGAGAGTTATAGTGCAATAAATGTGTAAATTGAAACACAATTCAAAGCAAGAGATCTTTCAAATCAATAACATGAAATGATGGTCTTGCTTGTTGTATAAACACTTTCAATTATGTGTATAATAGCCTGTTTCCTAATTTCTTGAAGTGTTTATCTGTATTCTCTAGTGTCATCTCTTTAAAGAAAGTCTTAGAAAAATTAAGTTAATATGTGAATATGCAAGACACTGTAATCTCTAAGCTTAATGAAGTTTGTTGATCCAAAATATAAATCTAACTGCTTTTGGTAGCATTGAGCCAACCCCCCTGAATTATTAAAACCTGGAGTATAATATAATATGGGGGGCAGAATTCTAAAAATAGTCCCCAAGACCTCTGCCTCTCTGTGTGTTTTCCTGGTATAATTTCCTCCCTTTAATTTTGAGTGGGACTGTGAATATGATGGAATATTTTGCTCATGACAGTATATTACATAGCAAATGTGGATAAAATTTTCAGATGTGAGCCAGGTCTCTAATCAGATGACTTTGAGTTATCAAAGGGAAGCACGTGGTAGCCAGACCTGACTTAATCAGGTGAGTCTTTTAAATATGGTCTAGAGGAAAGAGACAAGGGGTCGCAGCGAATGGGTGGTGATTAGTCTCAAGAAGCCTATATCCATGCTGTGGAGAGTGCTATATGGCAGGAAACGATAGGTAGACTCTAGCAGCTGAGGGCCTCACTCTTACAACCACAAGAAATAAACTCTGTCAACAAACAGTGAGCTTGAAAGACCCTGAACCTTAAAGGGGATTGCAGCCTTAGTCAACACCTTGATTGCAACTTTGTTAGATCCTGAACAGAGGACATATGTAAACTGTGCCCAGATTCATGACCTGTAGAAAATGTGAGGTTGTAACGTGTGGGTTCTAAGGTGCTAAATTTGTAGTAATGTGTTACACAGCTATAGATGACTAATAAACATGGTTTATCCACATTTTGTTATTAGAAAGTTACTTACCATTTTCAGAGGTAATTTCTCCTATTCTCAAAATATTCTGAAAGCAGTGCAATCACTTAGGATTTGTCTGTACTTAAAAAGAAAGTCATTCTATTCATTACATTTCTTTCCCCCAAAATAAAAAATCTTCATCTGTTTTGCATTTCTCAAACCAGATTGAGAAAATTTAGCATGTAATGAATTATGTTTTCATATCAAACACATTCCTGAGTTAGGAACTCTAAAATGAAGATATGGAGGCTGCTCAGTGGTTCTGTCGTTCATATTACTCCCTTTGGTATTTTCACCAGTGAAAAAATATAAGTATTTTAGAAGCATTTTCTGCAGGTCTTGCCATCAGGAAATACAGTGTAATTCACTTTTCGGCCCCAGGACTTAGGTTTGAGAGCAGAAGGAACATTAGAAAATAAGAACTTTAGATATTTTGTTTTCTCTTTAAACTTCTCTTCCATTAGCAATATGACTAGCTAAGTAATTATGGATGGAGAATTTTGAAAGAAGATAGGTGCAACATACCTATATCCACTACAGGGTCAATTTACAGGTTATTCCAGAGTCATCCAGAATTTCATTAGAAAATCCCAGCTTCACATTGCATCATGTCCAACATCCACTAATGCAAGGTGATGTCTTTGGGTGTAGGAGTGGTAAAAAAGCAGATGAGTGTTTTTATCTAATAATACCAAAAGCAGTACTTGGACAAGTGAGCTTGTCCAAGTACTGCTGAAAGACAGAGGGGAAAAAGTTCCAATTTTTTTTTTTGTAAGCTCCAAATTCTGGGATTGAATATTTGATGCTAAAACTACTACCTTTTATTTTTACTTATGCATTTATCTATACATTCATATATTTGTATGTATATCTGTATTTATATATTTATATATTTTTAATATATTTGTATATTTACATAGAGAAACTCATTTCCCATAAGGCAGACAGGGAGAGAGAGACGGCATTGACAGTAAATCTCTATTAGACTATGAACTTGAAGGCCTATTCTTTTTTAGTACCCAGGATTCCCTAATAGAGGTCCAGATACATAGTGAGTGTTTAATAAATATACATTAAATGAATAAGTGGATGAGTGGCTGACCAGTTCACACACTACTTACAGAGCAGAAAGCATAAAATCTAGTCAACAAAATTATCCTATTTCCCTAACTTTTGGTAATCAAACAGCAAATGGAAACTGATGTATTAGAAAAAGGAATGACTGAAAAGAGGACATGCTGCTGAAGGATAAAGCAGAGTTCCCTTTATTGTGAGTTCTCAGTTGCTTCTTAGAATTGCTCTGGTAATTTCCATCTTTGTATAACATTTTGGGGCAGTTAATAAGTTCAAAGTACTGTACTGTGAATATTTGATGGAGAAATAAGTTCCTGCACTCAAGGATAAAATCACATGTAAAGAATAAAAAGCCAGCCTGGTGAATGCTAATAGATTTTGCAGGACTATGCAGGATTATATGAGGCCCTCCAGAGGGTTGGTGAGTATGTGTGTGGCGGAGAAAGGGAATAGTGGAAAGGGTTGTTTAAATATTTCCAGAAGTGGTAGTGTCTAAATTGAGTTTTGAAAAATGAGTAGGAATTCTAAGTAGAAGAGGAAAGGATATTCTAGGCAGAGAATGATGTGTAAAACAGAGGAGATCATGGAAGCAATGAAGAGAATGAACTTGAAAAGGAGCAAAACTTAAGGCAGGAAGGCCCATTAGAAATCTTAATGTGATAAAGATGGAAAATTATAAGGGCTTGGGCTGAAGTAGTGCAGTGGGAAGGGATCAATCAAATAAGGCTTGATAGAAATTAGGGGAAAAAATAGGATGTGGTGACTGTAAATGTGGTACATAAACCTAACACAAGAGAAAAGGGCTGTTTATTTCCAAGTGGCTTTCTCAGTGACATAAAGATTACACTTACATAGTAAATAGCAGGATCAGGAACTTACTCAGATATTTCTGAGCCATACTCACTTAAAAAAAAAAAAAAGAAGACATCTTCACAAGCCTACAAACATTTAAAATTATGATCTATTCCATCATACTCTTTTATACATAAATTAAGGAGAAACTGTCATGATACCAGTGGGCAGCCATAACAGCACTGAAAGTAAATAATGCTGAAAATATGAGTTAAGCAGCCATGGAAATACTGTGAGGCAAGGATGAGCACATGGGCAGGCAGGTGGAAGGATGGCAGTAGATGGTATGCTCTAATGAAAGATTCAAGATACAGAAAGTAGGAAAGACAGAAAGCAAAAAGTCCAAAATGAATCCAAAGTACAGAAGTCCAAGCTATAAACCAGAGAAACCCACCTAGGATTCGGTTATTTAGAAATTCAAACAGGCAGGCCATGTGAAGGAGATCCAGCTGCAGAGAGAAAAGATTGAGTTACTGGGAGTCATAGGGCCAAGGGTAACAACTTCAACTCTGGAAGAAATGAAATTCTAGGCAAGGTTCAAGTGACTGTTGAATAAGAAAGAACCCATTCTTGAAGAACTAGAACACCAGAGTCTAAATAAAGCTGATAGCAAGGTTGATGCTCTGTTACTTTGTAAATAAGTTGCTGACAAATACTCTTGTATTTCCCCCATGGGAACTTGTGGTCTCATGATCTGAGTAGGAGTGAGATGCTTAGAGAGAGTTAATGGATTCTGCTCTACAAGTTACAGAGTTACAAGGACATGGATGCAAGGAAGGTTACTGCTGATATTTTTGTTTCCTCTTATTTTTCCTTGAGACTTTAAATGACTTAAGTCAGAAGAAATGGAAATACATTTGCTAAGTGCTTATACACATGTAAATTCTGTTGTCATTTCCTAGTTAATATATATTTCCCACCTCTGAGATTTTCTTACAGTTCCCTGGCAGTGTGATGCAGCTAAACTCTGTATGACCTTTGAAAGATTTCAGTTCAAGAGCCAATTTAACATTTATTTACTATGTAAGGATAGCTTCTTAAAATTTTGAAACTCACTTTAGTCACCCATAATGTGGGTGTTGATAATAATATACACACTTTACAATGTTATGGGTTTGAGATTATGTAATTTGTGGAAATGTTTAGGAAATGTAAAGTACTAATAAAAAGGGTAGATATTATATAAATGAATAAGTAAATGAATAGTAGTAAAATCTGTAATTTTCCCATGAATCAAGATGAATTAGTTTTCTCTTATAAGACAAAGAAATTGATGAACTTGGGGACTCAATACAAATTTGAAATTAAATAAAACAAAAAAAATCTGTACAACTTAGTTTTTTATGAACAGAACTAAAGACTATTTGTTCATTTATGAATATTCTTGTCATGAGTTTTATATATATATTTGTCTTTTTGCCTTTTCTAGGGCCGCACTCATGGCATATGGAGGTTCTCAGACTAGGGGTCTAACAGGAGCTGTAGCCACCAGCCTACATCATAGCCACAGCAACACGGGATCCAAGCCGCATCTGCAACCTACACCACAGCTCATGGCAACGCCGGATCCTTAACCCATTTAGCAATCCCAGGGATCGAACCCGAAACTTCATGGTTCCTAGTCAGATTCGTTAACCACTGAGCCACAACGGGAACTCCTATGAGTTATATTGCTAGATTTTCCTTCTTATGCAAATAAACATCTCTCATGGAGCAGGCAGGTTTTATTATCTATTTGACAATAACTCCAAAATTCTTTTTTTTTAATTTTTTATTACTTAATGAATTTTGTTACATTTATAGGTGTATAAGAATCATCACAACCAAATAGACAATAGCTCCAAAATTCTGTACAATATAATAGATTGCATTTAGTATGTACTTTGGAATTGCTTTGCTCCATAAGTCTTCAGGTATCAAATTCTAGCTAACATTTTTTTGTTGTTGTTGCTGTTAATGATGTGTCAAAGATGTCTTCACCTATCAGAAGATACTGCAGTTAATGTTTAATAAGATTTTAAATTTCTGTGGTAACTTGGTAAGAGTTTGTAAGCAAGAAATATGTCAGCTAGTAACACCAAATTACAAATAGAAGTCTATTTCATATCTTCCTCCAATGAATCAGAAAAAGAAGATAACCGGTATGTGCCAAGAGGCCTAAGGTGAACTCAACTCCAAGATCAGTTCTTCATATTCAGATATGGTGAATTATGTTGGTTAAAGGTATACAGGTGTGGAGTCAAACAGCTCTGATCTTGAGATGGACTCTGCCACTGCTGTGGCCATGGGCTCTTAAACTGTACAAGCCACTGTTTGTTATCCTTAATTAGGAGACTAGAAAAGTCTCTATACCCTTGAGTTGTTGAGATTGCTTGAGGTAAGTGAGCACCAGTGCAGAGAAAGCAGTCGGACTTGAGTTTTTTTTTTTTTTTTTTGCTATACTATGAATGTATAATTTTGCTTTAGAATTTGCCCTCAGTTAGATCTTAACGTTCGTAGGTAGGCAGTTTGTAGAACACAATCCAATCATGATGGTGTGAATGTGAAAATAGTGCAAAGAATGAAATTGGATAATAGCTTTTACGTGTGGAAATAGATGTTGCATTAGTTTCTTGCAGCTGCTGTAACAAATTACCACAAACTTCCTGGTTTGAAACAAGAGAAATTTATTGTTTTCTTAAAATAGACGTCGGAGGCCCATTGTCAGTTTCACTGCACTGAAATGAAAATGTTGGTCAGGCCTCTCCTCTTGGGAGGCTCCATGGGAGATTCTATTTCTTGTTTCTTTCAGCTTCTGGTAGTGGCCAGAATTCCTTGGCTTGTAGAAGCATCACTCCAAATTCTGTCTGTGTGGTCACATTGCTTTCTCCTTTTCTCTAATCACTCTCTGCTCCCCTCTTTATAGGAGGGATTATGAATGCATGTGGTTTCATAAAAACTCACCTGGCTAGTTTAGGATTATCTATTTAATGATTCTTAATTTCATCACATTTGCAAAGTTTTTTTATTGGCCTTATAAGGTAACTCTCACGGACTTCATGGATTAGGACATGGATATCATTTAAGGACCATGACTCAGTCAAAAACTGATAGCCATGAAAGTTTTCTTCACATGAACGCAACTAGAATCTGAACAGGAAAATTTTTATAAATGCTGCATTCATTGGGATTATCTTAAACTGAAAATAGTAGAAGTCTTAAAACTGCAGTGGTGTGAACACAAAAGTTTTATTTTTATTCTCATTGAAATAAGCCAAACAGTAGAATGTTCACATAAAGAAGGGGATCAGGCATCTTCTATCTTCCTACTCCACGATCCTCCATGAAGCTATGATAGCTAAACCTTCCTTCAGCCACCGAGCTTGCATTCCAGTTGTCACAAAACAAGAAAAGAAGGAATTAAAGGACTTTCTAGGGTGCTCAACCAAGTATCTTTGCTTACTCAGATGATTTGGAGAAGAAGTTTTCAGTAGGGCTTAACTTCTAGTTCCTAATACCAAAAAGATGGAGAGAATTAGGCAGATAACCAATGTCAAATTAATCAGCACATTATTATATCTTTGCCTTTTTAGGGCCATACCTATGGCATATGGAAGTTCCCAGGCTAGGGGTCTAATAGGAGATACAGCTGCTGGCCTATGCCACAACCATAGCAATGCAGGAGCTGAGCCACATCTGCGAGCTACACCACAGATCATGGCAAAGCTGGATCCTTAACCCACTGAGCAAGGCCAGGGATCAAACCTACATCTTCATGCATACTAGTTGGGTTCATTACTCTGAGCCACGATGGGAACTCCTGATACTGTTCTCATTTGAACATCACCCAAGGAAGGTTTTATTTCTCCTGTAGAGCTGTTTACACTAGCAATAATCATAATAAAATTTTTATTATGAAAATATACATCTATTGTGTAAGAACTTTATTAAAAGTGTAGTAATAAATGTGTATAAGTTAAAGGTTATTTTAAAATGAATATTTACCCATAATTCTCTTACTACTCCATTCATCTACCTTTTTATCTATCTTGTCTCTCTTAATCATTTCAATCAGTTGAAAGCCAGAAAGTAAGTCACACAATTCATGATAGTTACCCTAAATACTTGAAAAATTTCTTCTAAAAATAAGAATATTCCTTACCTTGATATCACTTCAATACATCACACTTTAAAAATGACAATAATTTTCTAACTTTAGCTAATGTAGTATTAATGCTTAACTTTCATCCTTTGTTTCAAAAAAACATCAACCCAGTATTTTAAAAATTTTTGTCTTCTAGGGATGCATGTGGCATATGGAGTTTCCCAGGACTGGGGTCAAATCGAACCTGTAGCTGCTGGCCTATGCCACAGCCACAGCAAGGTCAGATCTGAGCCATATCTGCAACCACACCACAGCTCACAGCAATTTTCTGATAAAGCATTTAAATAATTCAAAATGCATATTCAGAAAAGGTTTGCTTCTGTTCTTCCAACTCAGTTTCCAACATCCCAAATCCTATAACTAATAATTACTGGCTTCTTGTTTATGCTTCCTACAATCTTCCTTGCCTGATATGTTATTTACATTCCTTTCTTACGTTAAAAAAAAAAAAAAAAGGCTACCGGATACATTGATCTTCATCTTGCCTCCTTTCTCTTGAAGATCATTATCAAACGGGCTACTAAAAACTCCCTTGATTCATGTACTTATTTTTGTGTCTGTTTTTAAAATGCCGTAATATTCCATTGGTTTTATGTCCTCTGTTGATGGACATTTGGGTTTTTAAAAATATTTTACTATTACACTTAATATTAAGTAATTAAGTAATCTTATGCATATTTTATTTTATATATCTGGATATAGGATAGAGTCCTAGAAGTGCCATAATTGGATCAGAGAACAAAAACAATTTTATAAGATATTGAAAATATCTCAAACATGGGACTTGTACATTTTGTATTTAGAGCAAAAATATATGAGAATATTTGTTTCTTTTCAGCCTTTCCTGTAGACAATATTGCCAACTTAAAGTTTTGCCAAATTGATGGGCATGGCATGGTATTTCAGTACTGCTGTAGTTTACATATTACTTATTATGAGTTAAGGACCTTTTTATACATTTTAGGACCATTTTGCTTCTCTTTAACACTGAATTATGTTTTCTTTTTTCCTGGAGTTTTAAGATTATTGTTTTAAATATTCATATTGCTTAGACGTTACTTTTTTCCCTTCGAAGAATCATGTAATACATGTATTGGATATTCATTGCCTGTCTTCTATAGTAAAGTAGAGTAAATATGATTTTTACCTACTTTTTAGTTTGACTTCATTTATTGAGGGTTCTTCTAATTCCTGACATCAAAGCCTCTTTTGGTAGAATATGCTTCTCCCTGGGTTTCTTTTTAAGGCATTCTTTATTTTTAAAATGATTTTGTCTTTTTCATTTGTCTTTTTACAATCAGTCAACAGCTCTTTTGAACTTCCTTATTTTTAATCCACTTTTATCCAGAAGGCTTGAGTTTCTGATGTGTGCTTTCTTTCATGTCAGTGATTGCTTCTTTAGTTCACTGTGGTTACTTCTGTTGATACTGTTTTCTGTATCATGGTTTCCATTATCTTGCTTCTTTGTAGCAAGACTTGGTAGCGCTCCAATTTTTAGCCCTTTACCATGTTTCCTTACCATGGGAGTGTTCTCTCTCTATTTTTTTTCTTTTTACTGCAGCTAGAGATGCTTTGAGCCTCTGAGGAATTCTTTTTCCTTTTCATCCCTTTCCTAATTTCATAACCACAAGCGATCTTTCTTCTCCTTCCAGCTCTGACCCTCATCTTCAGTGAGTTGCTGCCAGGCATGAGATAATGCCCAGTGCTCCTGAGGATTATTTCTCAGTTTTCATGTCCTAGTCTCAGCTGCAGATCATTGCTTTGAGCATATGAAGATCTGGCACAACTGGAAGAGATTTCCCTGTGCTCAGTCATGGATATTCTGTGAATGTGTAGTCACCAGGGACCTAGGGGAAAGGAGTTCAGGTGAATGGAGACTTACCCTGTGAAGCTCCTTTGATTTGTAAATCACAGGAGCCCAACAGATACATTGGCATTGTCTGGCTTTTTTTCTCTTTTCTTTGAATCATGATACTTTTCTCTTTTTTTTCTTTTTTTTTGACATCTTATTAGGAATGAAACTCAGTATGGGTCTTTCTCCCTAGTAAGATATTGTCTCTTTCTGGAATTTAGTTTACTTAGACTTTTTGTGCTCTCAGCTACTCTGATGGATTTTTAGAAAGTGTAATTGATTTTTTTTTCTAGCTCACTGAGTTTTTTTTTTTTTTCTAATTTTTCCCCCTGATAGTTAGTATATGTCAACTGAAAAAAAAAAAGTACAACCTAAAAGCTGAGAATTATGTTTTACTGGGGGGATTTTCTTAGGACTTCACACCAGGAGACAGACTTTCAGATAACTCTGAGGGACTGCTCTGAGAGGTAAGAGAGGAGTCAGGATATGTAGGAGTTTTTGCAACAAAGACTGGGTGATCCAAACTTCTAAAAGAGCACTGTTA
Organism: Catagonus wagneri; assembly: GCA_004024745.2. Classification (NCBI taxonomy): domain Eukaryota; kingdom Metazoa; phylum Chordata; class Mammalia; order Artiodactyla; family Tayassuidae; genus Catagonus; species Catagonus wagneri. The sequence goes on from PVHT021183666.1 coordinate 10,344,694, forward strand.
GTTAACTTGAACAGATACCTCAATTTAATGCAATTAACACTTTTCTGTGTATGATAAGATGTAAGAGCCTGGGCTCATTGAAATCATTTAATATGTACCTTAGCTATCTGGAACCAACATCCTATTCTTTCCCATCCCATCCTGAGTTCCTTCGAGGTGCACTGTTGAGAGTAGCTGCAGTGGCTGAGCACTTGTCAATGGGCTCACCGTGAGGTGGTGTGAGGGTGGTTGTAGTGGCTTAATGGCTGCAAAATTCTTTGTTTACTGATATGACCAACAGTATTTTTCATTCACAGGTAGAAGAAATGGTCTCATTCAACTTCCTATCCTCTATCTGAAAACTCAAACGATTAATACAAATTCTATTGTATAATAATAGAAGAGTACATAAGAATAGAATTATATATGATGGAAGTACTAAAATGCTGTCTGTGGTTTTGGCTATATGATGGCCCAAGATTCTTTGACCAATATGCTTGAGTAGCAAGTATCCTTCTTCTGGTGTCATTAACCCTTGTAAAAAATCCTGCATTTACTTTATTATTTATAAAGATGGACTTTTCAGCCACAGAACACCATATTTTGAGTGCAAAATTCTGTATGATTATAAAGCTAACAAGTAAAATTTACTTTTTTGATGAACCAAGTATTCAATAGTTCAAGTGACAGAGCTTATATCATTTTAGCAGTAATTATTCATTTGTTTGGTGCTTTCTAGTTGATAAATACTTTCATGTACATCATTTTATTATATTTTCACTCCATGCCTAAAAGTAGTAAATATTATTCACATTTAACAGGTGAAGAAACTAATGTTTGCTAAATCATTCAAATAACCACTTAATTATCTCTTTTATGCATCTGATTTTAAAGACCTCATATTTTGTTTCTATTTTGGGCTTCTCCAATATCTTAGAGTTTTAAAACAGGAAAGCAGAAAAAAAAGGAGACTCAATAAATAAATGACACTGTACCAAAAACAGAAAATGTAACAAGATGAAGCAAGCATATTAAAAATGTATAACATTTCTGCCTCATTTATCACAGAAGATATTTTCCTGAAGATGAGAGTATTAAATGAGTTAGTATTATATTGGATCCTTAAAAATTAATCCCTATGAAAAATGTATTATTTATGTTCAACAGAAATTTAGAGGAGTTTAATTGGTAGCTACTTTAAGACATTTATTATCATTGTCCTTGTGGTACACATGTAGCCTTTTTTAAGTTTAGAGTAAGATCCTCCCCCATCTGACACTCAATAGTATCTGGCTGTAATAAGACTATACTTTAACATTAAGTGTGTGCTTGAAACATTAAAATAATGTTTTGTATGCTTATTCTTTGGAAAACCATCAAAATATTTGCTGATCTTCTGATTACTGGCCAGAAAATATTAATGACTTATAGAAAGATCACCATGTTGTAAGCAAAGAAGCCTTTTGTCAAATGTCACTCAAAGAGAGGCAAGAATGGTTGGCTGAAATTCAAGAGAATGTATTAGTGAGTTCCCTCTACTATCCCCACTAATGGGTGCTGGGAAAAAATAAATGTCTTTCACTTGCTGCTAAGTGAGGTCTAACTGCAAGTAGCATATACTAATTTGTGTGGGGCATATAAAAACACCATTCTAGAGAGTTTCCACTGTGGCTCAGCAGAAACAAATCCGCTAGTATCCATGAGGATACAGGTTTGATCCCTGGCCTCACTCAGTGGGTTGGGGATCTGGCATTGCCACGAGATGTATGTGTCTCAGACACATCTCAGATCCCACATAGCTGTGGCTGTGGTGTAGGCCAGCAGCTTCAGCTTGGATTCGACCCCTAGCCTGGGAACTTCCATGTGCCACAGGTGCAGTCCTGAAAACAGCAACAACAACAACAAAACATTTTATTTATTCCTAGTGTCTATTTCATAGGTGAGAATACCGAGGCTCAAAGTACATTTAAAAAAGAGAAAACCTTGAAAATGTTACATAGCTGTAAAGTGATAACTGTGCGAGTTTAATCAGATGTATTTGACATGGGAGGCCCCCTGGTTTTCCCCTAGATTAGGTAACCTCAGGCATAAACAATTTTAAAAACAGCTCTGTATCTCTCTTTTACCAAGGGTGGTTCTCCTTATGGTCCTTGAGTTTGCTTTAATCCTGTCCTTGTCTTCAACTTAATTGCTTTTTAGATATAGGATTAAGTCTCTTCAAGGAAAAACAATTTAAACAGAACAAGTATTTGTTTATATTCAGACTCATACATCTAGCAGAAGCAAGGAATAATAGAGGTCATCCTTTCAAATGCTTTTGTTATACACATGCAGAAAATACGGTTTCCCAGGATCACAGCTAAGAAACAAGCAGGCCTGAAACCAGATCTCTAATGTCGCAAACCTGTAGCTTTCCTAGTTAAAACAACTGTATAGTTATCTTTTAGCTCCATCTTTCCATTGAGTTTTTTCATAAAAATCATGCAAGAAAAAGAACTTTAGATTTTTCTTGAAAATAAAATAATAAATCAACATCAACTGCAAATGAACACAGTGTTGGGGAGGCATATATTTCCCCCTTACCTCTCTTGAATTCTTCTGAGTGGTCTAACAAATAAATCCACACAAAACAGATTAGCATGAGGAAAAATAAAATGTACATATGGGGTTTCCCACAGAAATTGGACCCCTGAAATGACCAAAGGAGGCTGCTTTTATATCATGTTTAGACAAAGAAACAATATGTCTGAAGATTTAACAAAACAGAAGGGGCTTATGCTTGGGACAGCAGATGAATAAAGAAGTAACAAAGTTTGTTTACACAGCTTTCTTAGCCTTGAATTCCCTAGCTCTGGTGATAAGGATGTTTTCTGTCCTCTTATACAGAGAGGATACCTTCAAATGGGAGATTTATTTGTCACTGTCAAGGAGAAACAGGAAGGGCAGAGATTTTTTTTTTAAGCTTCCCCCCCCACCAGATGTTTCCCAAGTGACTATAATTTAAAATAATCAATCTGCATTAAAGCATATTTGAGGTGGCCTGCCCTGGGCCCCAACAATTCCCTCCACTGAAAATTCCTTGGAAGTTTCTCTATTAAAAGTCGAGCTGACATCTCTGCAGTGCCAGGATGAAGGTTCAGTCCCCACCAGGCACAGTGGGTTAAAGGATCTGGTGTTGCCGGAGGTGTCATGTAGTAGGTCTCAACTGAAGCTCAAGTTGAAACTGCAGTTGGGAAGCTGGGGTCTGACCCCTGGCCAGGGAACTCCATATGCTTCGGGATGGCAAAAAAAAAAAAAAGGTTGAGCTGGTAAATTGTTCCATCTCTTTGAACCAATCTGTCCCTGAACTAACAGGTTAGTTCAGTGAAACTCACTTCAGCAGGTAGTGACAGAGATAGGTTCCCAAAGTTAAGCCTGTGGTGCAAGCAATGAGGCATTTAACAAGAGGCATTTCTATGGAGAAAAGAAAATAATGGTTAAGAATTGGAGCAAATTATCAATCAGTTTTTGAATTTTTAATCTAGCTAGTTGAGAAGAATTCTACATGTCAGGGTTAAAGCATCTTTTGTAGTTTGAATGTCTTTCATGTTGTCACTGGATGTTCAGATAAATTTTCAAAGTGGTCCATATAGGAAAAGGTATGAAGAAGATCACCTAAACAAGAGTTATTGTGATTTTTCCAAAATTTGTATTAAGACATATGGCTTCAGTTTGTAGGACTTCAGGAAAAAGGGCAATTTTAGTTGTCAGTGATTCCAAGGCAAAGAGTGGGAGAAAATTGGAAATTATAGTTTGAAGAGTTAGAGCCAGATAATTGAGAAAACTGGAAAAATTCAGGATCAAGTCCAGTTTTCAGGTAAATAGAAAAACCTCAGGGAAAATTAATAGCATTAGAATCTAATATCCACAGGTGTATATTATAGTTTCTACTGAACCATCATTTTCTCTCCAGTATCACCCTTGTTTCTACCAAAGATAGCTAAATTAAGACTAATTTGTTTACAGGGTACGTCTAGATTCAACAAACTTGGCCTGGTTATTTGCATAAGTACAGTAAGAATAGCAATTAACCATATAGGCTCTTTTAAATCTGCTTTGCTGGAACTTTTTATGAGGAGTTTACTGACTGAACTTTTAAGTAGCTTCTTGAGGTGAAAGAAATCAAGTCAAATATAACCACCAGACTTTGCGTGAAATACCTATAAATTTGTGTAAATTTCCCTCTTCTTTAAGTCCCAAATATTCTGAGGTTCCTTGCCTTTTCAGGAAGGGACCTTACTCATTCACCTGGTCAGGCTGCTGGGAATCCTGTAAGGCTTTTTGTGCAAGGGGCTTTATTGGCTCCACAAGGTCAACCTTAGTTTCTTAAAGCTGTCTGGTCACATGGGAGTCTATGTCTGTATCTCTCCAGTATGATATTCTAGTCAAAGCTTTGGTAACATCAGCAATATTTTCAATTTTGTCCTGTTATAAGGGGAACAGATTCTTCTTGAACTTATGCAAGTAACTGTGTTGCCAAGAACATAAGAATACTCTGAGAGTTTCTGAACTTGGGAGGGACCAGGTAGGGAAAGGAAATAAATTTTCAATTCTGCTTATAAAGGTATAATTTACCAAATCGCTTTAAGTCATAGCTTTAGAGGAAAGAGAAAAATGTTTCCTTAAATCTGGAGAAACAAAACATTTTTAAAAAATCAATTTTTCAAATAAAAAATCATTAAAAATATAATTCTCTTCATCGTTTAGTCCCATGTAATTATTTCTTGTTTTGCTTGATCTTTTATTACAAGTTTTATGAAGCCATTGGTTTCTCCATTAGGGTTCTATAAATTATTAACCAGTTTAGTGGTATGATTTGAAAGTCACCGGAAACTTGTTTTCTAGAGTACTTGCTAGATAGCTTTCCATGAATTTCACTGATGATAAAACACGTTTGCAACAAATTTTCGTTAAAGCATCTGAGTAAAACAATAACCCTCTTTGAACAGTACAAAACTTTAAATGTCCATTGATAAAAATCTGATTCACTGTAATGCAGTTGACAAGGAAACATGCTATCTCTGTAATGCAGAACATTTTAAGATAATAACGAATTATGACTGATAACATCATATTAAGATATATCCAAATTTTAGAAATTTCATATTGTTTTATAACAATTTATATTCATAACATTTTCTTATACAATATAATCAAAGACATTTTATCGTCATTTTTTTAACAATACATTCCATATAATTTACCATACCACATAAGTCTAAATCACTTAATCTCTTTTTTTTGTAAGGAGAGAAAATAAATTTTTTTGAGGTGTTCCAGGAGCCCTTTGAAAAACTTCAAAGTTATTTCTAGGTCAAAAAACTTCATTTAAAATCAGAATTTGGGGAAGTTTATCAAAAATATCAGAAAGGTTTTAAAACAGTCAAATAGGATTATAGGTTACTGGGAAATAATACTTTGTTATCGATTTAATCGAAGTTTCAAAGACTTCACAGGAAAATAAGGAAAGTCAAATCATTGTAAAACTCTTCTAATATTGGAGAGACTCAGATTCCCCACCCCAAGTAATTAAAGACATGATAAAGACAAAATATGGAATCTTTCTTCTTCTAGACAGATTACATGAAAGATAAAGAAAATTATTATTTACAGTTTCTCATTAAGAACAGTTTTCTCATTAAGAACCGACCAATAATCTAAGAAAATCTCACTCCATTAACAGAGAGAAAAACCAAATATCAAATATTAATTTTGCACCAGCTTCCTTTTTATATTAAAACTCATTTACTTAAATAAATATATTTCAATTTTAGATCTAACCATACAGAAAGTCCTTTTGCAAAGATCCCTTATTTTTTTCTCAGGTGTGGGACAGTTTTGCTCCAACATCCTGATCTTTTATAACATCTGCAAGCATTTTGAGAGGCATAAGTGAGTTTGGGATTGTAAAGATAGGTGGGCCTTGTTTCTAGAATTGCATTTCTGGTTTTTAGAGATTTGCAAGACAAAGATCATTGTTTCTATTATCCCTTGACTATTGGCTTCAGTAAATCTGTTTCTCCATAGTTTGGGAGAGGGCTTAGAGAACTGGCAAGGAGATGAGGTGAATTTTTCTTTTCTTTAAGAAAGGGAATATTAGGAGTTCCCACTGTGGCTCAGTAGTAATGAACCAGCTAGTATCCATGAGGATGTGGGTTTGATCCCTGACCTCGCTCGATGTGGGTTAAGGATCCGGCATTACCACGAGCTGTGGTGTAGGTTGCAGAAGTGGCTTGGATCAGGCGTTGCTGTGGCTGTGGTGCAGGCAATAGGGCTCTTATTCAACCCCTAGCCTGTAAAATTTCATATGCTGCAGTGAAGCCCTAAAAAGACAAAAAAATGGGGGGGGGGGTGTAATATACATTAGATCTTTGTTTTAAGTCTAATTTCTGTTCTTTCATCTTAAGGGATTTCCTACGGCAAGCCACTATATATATATATATATACACACACACACACACACACTAGTATATATATATACTAGTTATATATTATATATTATTTAGATATATATAGTATGTGTCTTCTCATTTCAATTTGATCCTTCCATAAGTGCCAATATGACAGCTGTTTATGATGAGAGCTCTGAAAATAATTCCTTTCAAATATAGCCATTTTTTCCTTTTTTAAAATTTTTCTGAAGTATAGCTGATTTACAGTGTTGTCTTAGTTTCTGCTGTACAACAAAATGATTCGATTATGCATATACACATACCCATTCTTTCTCAGATTATGTTCCCATGTAGGTTGTCGTAGATAGTGAGTAGATGTCCCTGTACTATACAGCAGGTCCCTGTTGACCGTCAAGTGGTTAGGATTCAACACTTTCACTGCTGCAGCTTGGGTTCAATCCCTGGTCTAGGAACTGAAATATAGCCAGTTTTAAAGATGTATTATCTGGTTGGCGATAAGGAGGATTTTGTATTAATTTCGAATAGAGACTCAAGATATAAAACCTTGTTTATGGCTTTTTAAGAAGCATCTCACAAGAGAGTATATAGTCCTCACAAGATCCAGAAAGTTCACTCCTCAAGTTAGTCTAAGAGAGTAAAAAACATTTGCTGGTACAGTTGGTGAAAATGCTATCATGAAAGCAATGCCTTCAGTTTCCTATGAGAGTGTGTGATGCCTTCAGTTATAGACCCAATAATCTGTGACACCATCAGGAGCTTCCAGATGGCCCTTTCTAGCACCAACAAGTAACGAAGGTTGAGATGACAAAGACTCCTTATGGACTAGGACCCCTTATGACAAACTCCCCTGAGAGCTGGCATGGCCAGACAGAAAGATGGATGCTTTACTTCTTGTTCAGAAACCCAGTTTATTCAGCTGGTCATCAGATACACCCCTATAATTACGCCTTCCAAGTGGTGCAGACCATCTGGAATGATCAGAGAGAATATTCTAACTGGCCACAAAGCTAGACTTTCATGTTATGGAATAAGACTGAAGGAAAAATTCATCTAGTTTTTATATAAGAGTCCCACAGCCAGGCTTGTCTAAACAGACTCTGGTCTGGTGATCCATGAACTTATCAGTGTAGGAGGCCAGCTCAAACAGCAGGCTTGGAAAGAAACAATACCTGCTGTTCTTTTCAGTGGTTCTTCCTCCTTATGACAAAGACACAACACAGAGAAACGAGGAAATATAGTGACCATCTCTGTGGGAGAAAGGAGCAATAAAAATCAAGATACTCATTTACCCACTACCAAAGTCACTATGACCCAAGGATCTTGTTTCACAAATATTTTCTCCAGCTAATCTAAGTTTAGAAAGAGAGAGAAAGGACTCTCACCCTCTTTCCTTCCATCTGATCTTATAGGCAGAGATCCAGGAGGCTGACTTGGTAAGAATTCTTAATTTCCTCCAGCCTTTGTCAGGGGTCCAGGGGCAGTGGGTAGGGGGAATGGAAGCAGAGGAGTGGGTTCCAGCCCACTCCTCACCATGCCATCAGGGAGGGTGAGAGTTCTCCCCTACCACAGTTGAGTCTTCTTGCTGGTCTAATAACTAAATTGATACAAGACAGACTGACAGGAGATTTTTTTTTTGTCTTTTTGCCTTTTTATTTAGAGCCACACCCGCGGCATATGGAGGTTCCCAGGCTAGGGGTCTAACAGAAGCTGTAGCCTCTGGCCTTCGCCACAACCACAGCAACGCGGGATCCGAACCGCGTCTGCAACCTACACCACAGCTCAGGGCAACGCCGAATCCTTAACCCACTGAGCGAGGCCAGGGATCGAACCCGCAACCTCATGGTTCTTAGTCAGATTCGTTAATCACTGAGCCACAAAGGGAACTCCAGGAGATTTTTAAAAAAATAGAATTTCTATGCACAGAAGGCTCATTGATATAGGACCCCTGGAGTGACTGAGGCAATCTGTTTTTATATCATTTTTAGACAAAGAAATAATTATTTGTGAAGAATTAACAGAAAAGGGGCTTCTGCGTGAGGTAGCAGATGAGGAAAGAAGTAACTGTGTGTGTATGTGTTTATAGCTTTCTATACTTTGAATTCCTAAATTCCATGACAAGGATGCTTTCTATCCTCCTGGTGTAGACAGGATGCTGTCTCATGAGAGAGTTATTTCTCACTTCCAAGGGGGAGAGAGGAAGAGGAGGGTCAGAATGCTTTTTTTTTTCTCCCACTAGTTATTTCTCAAGTAACTTTATTTAAAAATATTTAATATATCATTAATGCATATTTTAGGTGGCCTGCCTTGGGCTCCAATAATACTATTCAAGGTACTCATGGCTGGCAGTGTGTAAGCTGACTGTAACGCTGTGTTTGAAAGAAGTCACCTCACCTGGAAGTTTAAACCGATCCAAATTGCTTTATTCATTTTATATATAAATTTGACTAGATCTTCCCTGACACATATCCACCATCTAAAGTTGGCCCATCCTTTCTTTTACTGCCACATCACCATTCTTCAGGCACTCACAACTATCTGTAATTATCAGGTGGTTCTATTTTGTTTCACATATTCGCATACTGATCCTCTCTCCTCTCTGGAATGTAAGATCTAGGAGGACAGGTCCCTTCTCTGACTTACTCCTCCTAGATTACCTTCCTGAAACAGAATCCAGCACACAGCAGGCCCTTCTAAAGATCAATTGACTAACTATGTTTTAAAGAAAAATGAATGAATTATTAAAAAAAGTATTTTTTTTCCAAAGAGGAAAGTCATATGGCCAGCAGGCTCATGAAAAGATACTCATCGTCACTAATCATTAGAGAAATGACGATCAAAACCACCATGAGATATCACTTCACACCTGTCAGATGGCCATCATCAAAAAGAGTACAAATAACAAGTGCCAGCGAGGATGTGGAGAAGAGGGAACCCTCCTACACTGTTGATGGGAATGAAAATCGGTGCAGCCACTATGGAAAAGAGCATGGAAGCTTCTGAAAAAAAATGAAAAACAAGCTATTATATGACCCAGCAATTCCACAATTACATTTCCGGGTATATGTCTGAAAAAAACAAAACCACTAAAACAAAAAGATACATTCACCCCAGTGTTCATAGCAGCATTATTTAAAATGTCCATCAGCAGATGAATGAATAAAGAAGATATAATATACACACTTACACACACATACATACATACATGCATACATGGTGTTTTGTTTATATTTTGGATAATTTTTTCTTTTAATATTTTGAATAAGTTCTCACCATATTCCTTTATGCCCCAAAGTAAACATTAAATTTATTAAATTGACCAGAATGAGGAAACAAACATTTTTACTTATATCCTCTCCATCCTTGTTTTCTGGAAGCCCCACCTGACCCTAAAAATCTGAATCTCCAATATCCAAGCCCAATTGCAGAGAGGAGCCCAGCTAGCCCGAGCAGTGTCAAGGCTTCCTAAGCCACCCTGGATTTTGCAGTGCAAAATATTTCTTGCCGGAGTCCACAGAATAACTTTCCTCACCCAAAGGAGGACTTTAAAAATCTATTCTCTGAGAAATATACTCCTTTAGTCTAGATGAGTGTTTGCCTTAGATTATCTTTTGAATTCTATTTCTATTTAGGCTGTTAAAAAACAAAATTCAACTGCGCAAACTTTGAAGATCTTGTTGGCTTTATTCAGTAATTTATAGGTAGCATCCTATCTAGCAGACAGAAAGGAGCTCTGAGGAGCTGCACAAAATGTGAGACTCATAGGCAGAAAGGGCAAAAAAGAGAAAGTTATTCAAGGCAAGAAAGGGGATTGGTTATTGCAGGGTTTCTTTCTTTTAGAGGTCACTTGGGATCTAGTACTGATCAGGGGATCCCTGATTTACTGATTTGAGATTACAGTTCTTAGAAAATCAAAACCATAATTATTTGTAATTAAGTCTTGGTTTGGTGACCTGGGGCTTGGCATAAGTGACTCCATTTTAGGCCTGTTCTTGTTTCTAACAAGACTAATGTATAAAAAATGTAAAACTTTTAGAAAAAAAGTGAGAGTTCACAGTCCTTGACACTCTTGTATTTTAAATAAGGACTAGGAGATCCACCAGTAAGGCAAAGTAGCTTATGCTCAGTCTCACAGTCAGGGGCAAACCAAGACTAAAATCCCTAAGTCCAAATAATTTCCAGAAATGATCTTTATTTCTATGGCATTTGTGTTATAAAGGTGGCTGTGGAGGGCTTCACAAAAATGCATTTCTTTTTTTTTTATTAGAGTATATTTGATTTACAGTTTTGTGTCAATTTCTACTGTACAACACAGTAAACCAGTCATTTTCTCATGTCATCTTCCATCATGTTCTACCCCAAGAGATTGGACATAGTTTCCTGTGCCGTACAAAAGCACCCCATTACTTACCCATTCCAAATGTAATACTTTGCATCTACTAACCCCAAACTCCCAGTCCATTCCACTCTCCCCGCCCACCACCACCTTAGCAACCACAAGTCTGTTCTCTGTGTCCATGATCTGTTTCTGTTTTGTAGATAGGACAAATATTCATTCCTTATATGAACTTTCAAAACTGCATGTAGACTAGAACAAGCAAACCAAAAAAAATCATATGACAATCACATTAAAGAAAGAGAGGAAGGAGGAGTTCCTGTTGTGGCTCAGAGGAAACAAACCCGACTAGCATCCGTGAGGATGCAGGTTTGATCCCTGGCCCCACTCAGTGGGTTAAAATCTAGTGTTGCCTTGAACTGTGTTGTAGATCACAGACACATCTCAGATCCTGAGTTGTTGTGGCTGTGGCTGTGGCTAGCAGCCATAGCTCTGATTCAACCCTTAGCCTGTGAACTTCCGTATGCTGCAGTTGCTGTTCTAAAAGAAAAAAAGAAAGAGGGGAAGGAAATAAAACTATATATCTGTATGAGGAAATAAATTAGTGGAGGCCTTATCTTAAGAGGGAAAAATACAAATGAGGACAACTGAAACACTTGTTATTATTCTGAAAACAAAGGTGGATTGGTAGTTAGCACAATGCACATTCCTGTTAAGAACAGAATGCCACTGAGTACAGGTTACACCTAAGCCAGATTATCCCTTTCCTTAGTTTCTTGCAGAGAGGCTGTAACTACTAACTGGAAAGGTAAGCAAACCGTTCTGAGTTTAGTAGACTTGAGTTTGTTTCCTCTCTCCTCCCAAATAATGTGTGTTTGTTTCCTCTCTCATCCTTCAATAATGTGTCTTTGAGCGGAAAAAGTGTACATGACATTCTTCCTTTCCACTTAAAAGTGCATCATCTATGGTGACAAAGAGTTCTAGAATCAAAGCTAAAAGGCACATTCAGTAGCATCCAGTTCAACTCCCTTCTTTTATAAATAAATCCCAGAGAATTAACTAGACAAACTGGAGAAAATGAAAGTATTGCCTGAGCATAGTGGACTCTTAGTTTTTGACTTGGATAAATCAGATTGCTATGGCCTTAGAACCTGGACCCAGATAAATTATTGCCAGTATATAAAAGGATAGAAATGAAATAGTATCAACCCATTTTTTTTTTTGTCCCATGTGGTCCTTGGTAGCATTAGTTGTGAACTCATTTGCTGCATATTAATTAAGTTGACCCTAGGGCAAGATAAATTAGAAAACATTTTGTTGGATGTTCACCTAAGATAAGAAGAGTTTAAGTAAGCTATAATATTTATGGCTTCTCTTTCTTCCCAAAGCACCCAAGTGCCTGCATTCTTCTATATTTCAGTGTTTTGAGGGGCTGAGTATGCTATTATTACTCATTGTAATATCATTCTCATTTTACAGATAAGAAGAATACACAAAATAGAGAAAAATTTGAACCTGGTTAATTTTTCCTAGTGTGGCCTTTAATCAGTCCAATCTTTAGCTATTAGAATACAGCCTAATAAACTCTGGGCCTTTATGAAAATGATGCCTCTGATAAACTGAACTGAGAGCATAGCTGAAAATATTCCCCAGTGGTTTTGTTTGTTTGTTTCTACCTTCCTTTTTTCTCATACTTGGTTTTACTTATGAGTTTGGGGTTACAAAATCATCTGTTTCAACATATGAGATAGGTACATCTATGCAAATATATATAACATTTCATGTTATAGTTTATAATTACAGTATGGAAGGAAAGAGCTCTATGTTACACATACTCACACACCTCAGCTATTGGTCCCTGTGACAATTAACTTTATGGGTCAACTGGTTAGGCATTGGTGCTCAGTTGGTTGGTCAGACATCCATCTAAAATTTTCTGTGAAGGTATTCTTAGATGAGATTAACATTTAAATCAGTGGGCTTTGAATAAAGCATCTTGCTCCCCATAATGGGTTTGGTCTTCCAGTCAACTGAAGGCCGTGGGAGAAAATACTGAGATTCCCCATGGAAGAAGGAATTCTATCTCTAGACTGCCTTTAAGACTATAACATCAACTCCTGCCAGAGTATCCAGCTTGCTGGCCTGCCTTGCAGATCCGAAGATGACAGACTTGCTAGGCTCCACAAGAGTGAACCAATTCCTTCTGTCTTTCTCTGTTCACACTTCCTTGGTTCTGCCAGAGAACTCTAATTTCCAACTTATGTAACCAAATACTAAGAATTCATAACACAAATTGGCTACAAAATACAGGAATAAAGTTGCATCTCTGCCCAAATGCAATGCCCTTTAAACCTGAGGTCTAGGCCATCAGGATCTGCAGGTGCTGCTATTACAAATGTCTACTCAAATGCTCACTTACTACCAAATTTATACCTCCTTATAATATCTAGACTCTAGGGAATATCTTTACTTTGACATGGACTCAAAGCAAGCCCCCCAAACAAAAAAAACCTCACAATGATATCAGGTGTGATATCCCGGGAGAGATACACACCTATATTGCTATATAGCATGCCTTGGCCTGGCTCTGTGTTGCCACTATGTTTTCCACAAGACATGTTGTACCAAGAGATGATATTTTGGCAGAGTTGGGATCTTGCAGGAATTTTAAAAATATCAAATTTCTTATTATACTGCTGTCCATGTACACATACTTTCTGTTAATATCAACTTATGTCTGCTTGAGGGCATGTTTGCAACACGCAATTTTCTTGATTCTTTACACAAATGGAGCCCTAGCAAGATCGCAGCTTCAACTGGGGAACAAAGCAGAGTCAGTAGCCAGGCTGCTGTTCCCGTGTTTCCAGTGTCCTAAATGCCTGTGCTTTCTTTCTCCTTCCCCTCCCATCCTGTGCATTTGCCATGCTCTTTTATGCCATGAGCTTTACATAGCTATGCCTGAGCCTCCAGTTGTTTATAACATTGCGTTAGTACTAATAGAACTAAGATGCATATTAAGTCATCTTCATTCCAGCACGCAATCCCCACCTAAGTAGTTAACAAGACAGTTCGGTCTAGTTTAGAATAATAATGATGATTAAAGAGAAGAAATCATTCACAGAAGCAAAACAAATGGGAAGACGGAAAAGATTTTGAAACAAAGGAGAAAAAAGTTTTTTCAACTTACTCTGAGATTTGCACCCCTTATACAAGTCTCTGGCTTTACTCTCTGCTCCCCAGCACAACTTCAGTGAAGCTGTAGCAGAAAGCACAGCCAGTCCCAAATCAGAGGTCCAGAACCTGTAGGCGTTTGGCAGTCCCTCTCCAAAAAACACAGAGCTTTCTCTACTCAGTAATGGCAATGGGGCTCGACTTTTCTTTGAAAGAAAATTGAAGCTCATATGAATCAAGTCAAACATTCATGCCTCATCAAACAAAAGCACAATTTATGAAAATGTAAATGATCGTATATTCATTTGGTAAATTAAACATGACATGTCCAGGCCCGTGACTTGAAAGCATTGTGGTTTAAACTGAAATGAACAAAACTTGTTTAGGGGAAAAGACAAGTTAAGGAATAAGACACAAAATACAAATTGCTTGGAATGAATTAAGTGTGAATCTCCAAAAGAAGGTATAGAAGGCAGTGATTCTAATGAATCTGATCATGTAACCCTTTGTTCATTGAAAATTTTGAGATTCTAGGCCTCCCTAGCACATACTATTGGCAAATTTTGCAAGGCTATTCTTAAAAGAAGTGACCAGGGTTCTATAAACTTTATTTTTACCTCTTCCCAGCCCTGAGTTGATAATACTAGTATGAGATCCTACTCACCCCTGGTAACACTACTCAGAAATCAAATTCTTGATATTTTGTCTCACTTCCTCATGGAGAAGGTCACCTTCCCTTTTTGCTCCTAATTGGAATTTAACTCAGTATCTATAGTATTTTGTCATTTTCCTTCCTAGGATCATATGCCATCACAACATCCTGCTACTTTGCCTGTCCTACACACACACACACACACACACACACACACACACACCCAGATACACTCATAACTTCTTTCTCTGAGCCGTCAATACAGTTGTCTCCCATGAGGAATGTGCCTCTTTCCCCATTGTCATCCAAGTGGTCTGGGACAATTTACCCAAACTGAAGCTCTAAGGATTGGTCAGCATGTCCAGTCCCATCCCTTTAACCACAGCCATAGGCCCAAGAGCCAGTGAAAGCCAGTGAAAGAGTAAATATTAGAACTCGACCTTGTTTAATGACCAGTGTATGAAACACTATTTTACAAATGATCTCAGAAAATCGGTGATTTGAGATCAAAGTCTCTCCAGACTTTTTTTTTTGTTGTTGTCTTTTTAGTGCCACACCAGCAGCATATGGAGGTTCCCAGGCTAGGGGTCGAAACAGCTGCAGCTGCTGGCCTGTGCCACAGCCACAGCAACTCGGGGTCAAAGCTGCATCTGCAGCCTACACCACAGCTCATGGCAATGCCAGATCCTTAATCCACTAAGCAAGGCCAGGAATTGAACCTGAGCCCTAATGGATGCTGGTCAGATTCATTTCTGCTGAGCCACGATGGCAACTCCTCTCCAGCAATTTTTTGATTACAAAAAGCCTTTGGGGTGGGTGAACTTTTAGGAAAGGAACTTCTGCCACTAAGAATGATAGCATTTAAGAAAGAGCAACCTGTAGTTCCCTTCATGGCTCAGTGGTTAACGACCCGAACTAGGATCCACGCAGATGTGGGTTCATCCCTGGCCTCGCTCAGTTCATTAAGGATACAGCATTGCCATGAGCTGTGGTGTAGGTCGCAGGTGGCGCTCAGATCCCGTGTTGCTGTGGTGTAGGCCAGCATCTGTAGATCCGATTTTACCCCTAGCCTGGGAACCTCCATATGATGTGGGTGTGGCCCTAAAAAGCAAAAATAAAACCATGCTTCTTGGTGCCACTGGAGCAATTCTAGCTGAGGTCAACTCTATATTTTTACTCATACTGGTTGTATGACTCAATGATTAATTTCACAATAGATACAATGTCAATCACTATGTAGTACACCTGAAACTAACATAATATGGTGCAATAGTCTTATTTTAATCTCTGTCCATCAGTACCACCTATAGAAAGAAAAGTTTAGGATACTGTTTTTAAAAAGTGTTTACCATAGGTATAGTGTATTTACTTAGAAATCGTGTTTGGGTTTGTTGCCAGTAAAATGGAATTGGAAATAAAAGTTATCTTACTACTCTTTTCATATTTTGAGGAAATGTATTTGGTTTCTTCAGCACCTCTTTACAATTGTTTCTGGAGGAAGGCTCTCCCCATTAATTTATTCTTTTGTTTCACTCCTAGGCCTGTAATATAGGCCCTATAGTGTTTTAAGGGTGCTGGGAGTATGGCAGGTGAAAGTGACAAAAGTACTTGCTCTCATACATCATCTTTTCTAGTGTATAATCTATGGTTGAAAAGGTCTAGAGGTTTATTTTATTATATCCTTCAAATAGATGAAATTTTACTGTATGAATTATTGCTTGCCTTAGCTTATTGAAGATTTATTCAAATGTGATGTGACTGTGGACTGAAAAATGCACACTTTATTTAGGCTTTGGTTGATACATAACATAGAATAACATGGGAAAGCCCATCCAAGTCCTCCATAATGCTATCTCTACTGACGAAGATATTCTTTCTCTGATACTAAAAACATTTCACTAAATTCCCTTTCTCTCAGCCTCTGCTATTGTATTTTCCATGAATGTAATAGGTTCCAGGATCATCACTGCTTATTTTAATTATTTTCTGTATCATGACCTGATTTTAATTTGAAACCTAGGCATTTCTTTGCCCCCACCTTGACCTGCCTCATTCTTCCCAGATGTTAGCTTTTGTAGTAGAGAAGCCACATATTGCTCACATGCAGCACAGTGTCTCATATACAGTATTTACTCAAATAATGTAAGATTGAATGCAATTTAGTTCAAGTGCCTATTGTTGGTCCCAGTGATGCCGCTAACTACTTCCAGGACTGGAATATTTGAGGAAGGGTAAACGACCCCAGATGTTCCAACTGTTGAAATGACTGCCTGCAGTTGTCTTGCTACTTTCTTTTCTTAGCTTTTCCCTCCTGTGAATGTACATTGTTGCTGAAAGGAACTTGACTGTCAGCCAGAGAGAGTGAGAGCTCTTTGTCTGTCTTCAATCCTCAACAGCCTTTGCAGGCATACTGCAAACTTCGTGCTGTGTAATGGATACGATTCAGCTTTCACCTGGCACAAACAACTCAAGAGGTGAAAGGGTAGTCAGCACACATGCAGGTGGCTGGTCTTGCTCTGTAGCACCAACAACAGGGACTCCTGGTTGTGAAGGCTTTGTGTAATGGACATCAGTCTTCCCAAATTCTGATTTCCAAGGAGGGCTTTGTGAATCACCATTTCCCTTCTCTCATGAAGGATCTGCTTTGCTTCTAAAGTATCTGCTCCAACTCAGAATGGAGAAAGGCAGCTTCTTTAGTCTGGATGGATTGACTGTATAATATAATCATTAAATGCCTTAAAATTGATCTGAATTTGAAGGTGTTGGAAAATTCACAGGAGGCCATTCTTTGTGTGATTTTAAAATTATTTTCAATTACAGATTAGAGCACGGCAGTTTCTGTAATATCACTTAATGAGGCATAATGCTTCCTTTTGTCATTTTTTTCCCCTTTATTGAGATGGGCACCCTTAAGCCGCCTGACAGCTTCCAGAGTGCTGACGATCACCACTCTAGCAGATGAGAAGGAGTACAATAATGCTGCAAATGAGTGCCAATGAGAATGATAGATCTTTAAGGTAAATTGCATAAGGCTTCCAAATTGGATGTAATTGGAAGGTGTTCATCAAATTTTGAATTTGGAATCAATACTAACAAGAAATACTAAAACACTGAATAAGAGAACATTTATAAGATAGAAGTCACTGGTTGTGTATGTATTTATGGAGGGGAAAGGTGACAAAAATGTTCAATGGCTGGTTCCCCCAGATCAAGAGACATTAATATGAAGAGTATAAAGCATTTGTATTTCACACATCTCATTGTGTGTATGTGTGCCCTTACCTAGGCTGTTTTTCTCTCTCTTCTTTTAAATTTCCAAAGATTATACTGATAAATAATAACCACTCAAGAATATATATTGTAATAGGTTATAGAAACAAAATATGGAGCAGTAAATTTACCTCTCATTTCTTATTTTTTGAAGCCAAGTAAAGGCGAATATATTAGAATATAGTAATGGTTCAATAAGCTTGGCAACCCATGGGATTTCTTTGAGGTTTTCAAGGTGTTTAGGAATTCTATATCTGTTAGTCTTATGGTAGACTGTTGAAACTGATATATATGGAAGAAAACATACTTAGACAAGACAAGCATGATGGGTAAACCAAAGGCTTGGACAGAGAAGATGACAGAAGACATAGGAAAACGTGGTTGATGACAGAAAGAAGAAGAAAGACTGAATTTTTGCAGTGGCAAGAATACACATTAAATGGAATCTGATGTTGGGAGACAGGTTTTAAACAAGGTGTCAACAGCCTGGATGGTCATTGAAGAAGTTTAGTATGGTGGACAGGGAAAGATGACAACAAGAATAGCAAAACTGGATCAGTGACCAACTTCCAGTTTAGAGATGGATTTAAAGGGGAATGTGGTAGCCGACTCTGTTGAGATTGTTTTGTGTTACATAAACCTGTAGCCGGAAAAACATATTTTAGCTAAATATTTACATAAGCTATAGAGACCCCAAAATTCTAAAGTTTAAATATTGGAGTGGTTTATTTCTTCCATACTGAAACATACCAAGTCCGTGACTAGTGATGAGGATTCTGTCATCATCCAGGACCCAACTTCATCATCATCAATATATGCCTTACAATTTTTATCTTGTGTGGTTACTGTCATTCCAGTGATAATATCTCTCTTTCGGCCTTTCTGAAGGAAGTAAAGCAGAAGGACATTCTCTGTCCTTTCAGTATTATTTCCTGGAAGTTGTGCAACCACTTTTGTTTACATTTTTTTTTTTTTAGTCAAAACATGACTATGTCTCTCTATGAAAGAGGAAGTTAAGTTTTGTTCTACTCAGCCACACGGTTAGGTAAAATCTGTGTCTAAAATTACTGTAAAAGAGAAGGAGAATGGATACTACAAGAAAAATAATGACTGCTGTAGTAAGATATAGCATAATGTTTATTTTCTATTTCTTACTGCACAATATCAGATCTTTGCATGTAAGTGATGCATTTAATCAAAAAGAAAAGACCTATCAGGAAGGGAGACCAGTTAAGATCTTCTTGAAATGTTTCTTTTTTAAAAATCAGTGCCCAAGCTAGAAGAATGGAGATTGAAGTTTCATTGTGGTGGAGGGATAAAAAAAATTTGGTGATTCTCTGGTTGCAGAGTATAAAACAACTGAAGTTAACACCCCTTCTTATTTTTCCACCCCAGATATGTAGTCTGCCTAAGGAATGACCTTGAGATAGGAGATTTGATTTGGATAAGGTGAAATTACAGTGCTTAAGGGACATTCATGTTGGTTAAGTGTTCAGGTACTTGGGATGCAAAGATAAATGGTACAAGTACCTTACTCTAAAGAAGATCCTAAATCTAGAAGCAAGAAAACCTCAACTAAGTGGATGATTTTTTCTTTTTAATATAAACATGTACAATCATCATAAAGTTAGAGCAGTTTCATCTCTGAACTATATATTTATGTAAGGGATGGACTTTCTCACTGAGAATAACTTTCTGTAGTTTTAGTTTTTCTTCTTATGGCTATACCTGCAGCATATGGAAGTTCCCAGGCTAGGGGTTAAATCAGAGCTGCAGCTTCAGCAAAGCCACATCCACTGCAATACTGGATCTAAGCAATCTCAGTGGCCTATGCTAAAGCTTGAAGCAACACCAGATTCTTAACTGACTGAGCGAGGCCAGGGATCAAACCTGCATCCTCACAGAAACTATGTGGAGTCCTTAACACACTGAACCACAATGGGAACACCTCTGTAGTTTCATAATATTCTTTTATAATTTTACCAGTTATTTTCTGCTTCACTTCTACTGACATGAAATTTATTTCATTGTGCTTTTCTAAAAATTCCTTTGAAATTTATCTGTAGTATGTAGTGAAATAATATCTTTTTCAGAAAGATATCTGAGAGCTAAAAATTCTGAGCCATTCACTCTTAAAAATGTCCTTATTTTGAACAAATGTCGGCGAGGGTATGGAGAAAAGGGAATTCTTGTGTAATGTTGGTGGGAATATAAATTTATGCAGTCACTGTGGAAAATATTATGGAGGTTCCTGAAAAAGCTAAAAATAGAACTTCGACATGATCCAGAGGCAATGAAAACATTAATTTGAAAAGATACATGCACCCTAGTGTTCATAGTCACACTATTCATAATAGCCAAGGTATGGAAGCAACCCAAGTATTCATTAAGAGATGAATGGATAAAGAAGATACGGTATCTATATCTTTATCTATTATATATATATATATATATATCCATACACACATACACAGACACACACAATGAAATATTACTCAGCCATAGAAAATAATCAAAGTTTGCCATTTGCAATCAGGGGATGACCTAGAGAGTATAATGCTTAATAAAATAAGTCAGACAGAGAAAGATTACTGTATGTTATCACTTATATCTGGAACCTAAAAAATAAAATGAATGCATATAGCAAAACAGACAACAAATGCACAGATATAGAAAACAAACTAGTGATTTTCTTTAATGTGTGGAAATTTTCTTCTACATATTATTATTTCTTTTTTTTTGTTTTTTTTTTTGCCTTTTTGTCATTTTAGGGCCGCACCCATGGCATGTGGAGGTTCCCAGGCAAGGGGTCTAAATGGAGCTTTAGCCACCGTCCTACACCACAGCCACAGCAATGCAGGATTCGAGACGCGTCTGCGACCTACACCACAGCTCTCGGCAACGCCAGATCGTTAACCCACTGAGCAAGGCCAGGGATCGAACCCACAACCTCATGGTTCCTAGTTGGATTCGTTAACCACTGCGCCACAATGGGAACTCCTACATATTATTATTTCTTTATCTCTGTTGTATTTAGTCTCTTATTGTGAAACTCCACTTAGATGTCTTTTGGAGCTCCTAGATCTATACTTCTTCTGAATTAACTCTATATATTCTATTACTTTTCTTCTTGCTCTGTATTCTGGAATATTTCCTTGATTTTTATCTTTCAGCTCTCTAGGTAAGTAATAATGTTCAGGATTATGAATATTACTATCCATTATCCATTTGAACTGTATTGATAACCATTATTTGAACTCACTGTATCTCATATTTAAAAAATAGCATCATTGCTTTTAATAAATTACTAAAATATCCATATAGATAATATTCATTTAAATTACACTTCCACGTATTGTTTGTTCATCTAGAGAGTTCTCTTTAGCATTGTTTTTTTTTTCTCAAATTTTGGTAATCCTTTGTTGATGATTTATAGGCCTTTAAAGGGCAGGTCTAGGCTGATTAACATAGGTGGTGTGCATTGGTTTCTTTTGCAGCTGGGTAGGCATTTTTTCATTAGGTAGCCTCTCAAATGAGAGGGAGTCATATACCTGCAGAATAAAAGCAAAAGGTATAGGTCTCAAGAGTGTCTAGTTAGGGGCTGAGAACATGGAATTATCAGAGATAGGCAATTCTACACCTCCTAGTTGGAGCATTTACCATGCATCAATCTCAATGCCACCTTTACATACTAATATGGTCATTAATATTCATCTCCATGCAGTTTAAAATTTGCAGATAAAATGAGTTGGCCAGCACAGAGAAAAAAAATATGTCCAGAATACTGTTCTGCACTATTTATTTCAATTACAGGTCTGAGGTGAGAGTACCAATGTCACCAATATAGAGAGTTGCAAAGGGACATTTAAAGGAGAGCCTCGTACAAGATTTTGATGAATTCTGGAGGCAACAGTGTCTGCAAAAAGAGAAAGTGCCTAGGGAAAGGTGATAGAATGGACCTTTTCTCTCTGTCATGGGAGTATAAAATGAAATTAGGACTCAGGGAAAAGAGAATAGGGACAGATGAGCAATTCAAGCATGGAATATTAAGTACTTGGGAAATATGAGCCCAAATCTCTCTTCATTTTACCTTTCCTTCCTCTCTTAGGGAATCTCAAAACTCTCACTGAAATAAATAGGGTGGAAGTACACTTTGGGAGCATTATATAAGGGTGGCCATGTTGTTCATCTTCCTGCCCCCAGGCAGAACTCTAGTTAGATAATTCTGGACAGATGGATGCCTAGCCTTGGAATGCAGGGACACAGTTAGGAATGAAGATGGACACGGAAGCAGCACGTTGGCCTGCTTCCATCTGAAACTGGTGAACACCTCGTTTTGTACAAAGGCTGTAACCAAGCTGTTCAAGTGACACTACATGATTTCATGGTGGGAGGTGGACTTCAGGAGCACTCTGTTCCCCAGGTACGTTGTATTTTAAGGCATTAACTTGTTACTTGCTGTCATTTTGGAAGTTAATTATTTTTCTCCAAGTGTGGACAAGCGAATACAGCCATTTTGTGCTCTGTTTTGTTGTGATATATGACAGATGACCTTCCCATGCACAATACGCCCAAGGCTTTGTGCCGTTTCTGATATGCTGTTCCCATTGGAGAGCATAATGTATGGCATTGCATTTTATCCCCCCAATTTTGGAACCATTTGAAAATTGAAATAGGAATCAAATATTAGCTTTACTACCGATAAAGATATATTGAAGAATAAACACATGGCATTTTAAAAATTCTCTCTACTGGAGTTTGATCCTCAAGGATAGTCTTTGGACCAGCTCACTGAAGGATGTAGCTACCTGGAAAGGTAAAAGAGAAGGATCTGCTTCGTTACACTGAGCCCCAAAAGCAGAATTAGAGAAGGATGAGAATTCAGAGAATCACATCAAAGACAAACATATAAGTCTTGACCTAGATATGCTTAGCATATTAAATCAAGATCAAAAGAAGATGCCTGCACTGTCAGGGCACGCAAGCTCAAAAGGGAGAACCAAGAAGAGGTTGAAGTGCACAAGTTCTTTCTCTCATCGTTGCCTTTCAGATAAATTGCTCTTTGTACCACAGATCTCTTGCCGACACTTCCAAGGCAATGTGTGTTCTTATTCTACATGCAAAAGTAGAAGGCCTAAAAGAAAAAAGAGAAAACAATTTTTTTCTGCATTTTCTATCTGTAACTCTACAATAGCTCTCATATTAGAAAAGAGAGTAGAGCACACGTGAGTGAGGATGACAAGATGACAGAGCTTTCACTAAGTATTATCTAGAATAGTATTTTAACTGTGATGTATTACACATGAGTATTACAACCACAGCTGTTGGTGAAACACTACTCACTTGTCTAGGCTAAGAGAATGCAATCGAGTTGTTGTTTTGTAATCCTGTTGGTAAAGCCTGAGAGAAAAATTTCCCATAGAAACTGTTTAAGTTGGAAAAGAATAAAAGGTTGAAGACAGAAGATCCACAGATCTCATAGGTCCTCCTTCCTAGCACTGCTCATTAAAGAATAACCATGCTACTAGAGGTCTCTGCTGTACGACTCTAGTATTTTTAACATTCTTATTGAGATATAATTCACATGCCATAAAATTGACTATTTTAAAGTGTACAATTCAGTGATTTTTAGTATATTTACAGAATTGTGTAGCCCTCACCTGTATCTAAATTTTGAACATCTTTATCACCTCCAAAAGAATTGTTTTACCAATAAACAGTTATTCCCCACCAGATCCCCAGTCCTAGGGAAACACTAATCTACTTATTTTCCCTCTAGATTTTCTTATTCTAGACATTTCATATAATGCACATTTTTATTGTTTCTGGATATGATTGGCTAAGATTTTGTTAAAATATTTAATGATATTTTTTTCATGAAAGTTGTTGATCTGTAGTTTTCTTCCCTTGGAATATCTTCTCCGGTTTTTGTTATCAGGGTAATATGGAGTCATAAAATGGGATGGGAAATATTCCATTTCCTTATATTTTTGAAAGACTTTTACATTAATTGAATTGATACTTTTTTTTTTTTCAATGTCTAGTAGAATTAACCAGCCATATGGGCCTGGGCTTAAAAACTTCACAGGAAGTTTTTAAGTTATTAATGCAACTTCTTTAGTTGTTATGCTTTAATTCAGACTTTCTGTTTATTTTTAAGTAAGCTAGTAGTTTGTGTCTTTTAAGAATTTGTCTATTTCATCTAAGTAGTCTATTTCACTGGCATATAGTTTTCCATGGTGTTCCCTAAAAATCTTTATGGTTTCTGTCAGATTAGTAGTGATTTCCCTCTTTCATTCTAGATTTGAATAATTTGAGTCTTCTCAGTTTTTTTCTTGTTTATTTAAAAATGATTGTCAATTTTGTTAATCTCAAAGAATTCATCTTTTGATTCATTAATCTCTTCTATTTTCTTATTATCAATTTTATTTATTTCTGCTCCAGTGTTTATTATTTTCTTCTTTCTGTTTACTTGGAGTTTAGTTTCTTTTTCTAGCTTCTAGAGGTATTATTTAAACTATTGATTTAAGATTTTTGTGTGTGTGTGTGTGATGGCCACTCGCATAGCATTTGGAAGTTCCCAGGCCAGGGATTGAATGTGAGCCACAGCTGCAAACTATACCACAGCTGCAGTAGTGCCAGTCCTTTAACCTACTGCACTGGGCTGGAGATTGAACCTGTGCTTCTGCAGTGACCCACACCAGTGCAGTCAGATTCTTAACCAACTGTGCCATGGCTGGAACTCCTAAAATAATTTTTAATATAATTATTTTAATAGAGCTTTTCTCTGCGTACTTTTCTTTTATTTCCATTAATTTGGTATATGTGTATTCCTTTTCCCTTGGAGAATTTTCTAATTTTTTTGTAATTTTTTTCTTTGACACATTGAATCTTTAGAAGAGTGTTTTTAAATTTCCACAAGTTTGTGAATTTACCAAATTTCCTTCTACTGTTGATTTCTAATTTAATTCCATTATGTTTGAAGAACATATTTTTGTGTGATTTTAGCCCTTTAAATATATTGAGGTATCCTTTAAGGCCTTATAACTATAATATTTTTAGTTTTATAATGTGCAGTCTTCCTAATGGACTTTAATGACTGATTTTAGCTAAAGGATTATAGTGCTAAGGAAATACTCTTATTTACATATGCATCAGGAAACCTGTTCTTTTATCTCAGTTTTGAAGAATAAGTTTGGGCAAGTCATTTAAGTTCACTGGATATTTGTTTTCTTAGTATGTATAGATAATATTTATATCCATACTGATAATAAGATATTAAATAATAAATGTATGTACCTTTATAGATATTTTGCTATTATACATGTGTGTGTATATATATATATGTATATATATACACACACCCATAACCTATATATATTATATTTTATACACTTCTTTTTCTTCTTCTTGAAGAAACAGAAATATATGTTATTTATCTAATCTTAACAACCAAACTGTTTAATATATATCACAAAAACTATGGACTGGAAGTTCATTTTCATCAATAACTTGCTAGAATTCTCTTGTGGCACAGTAGGTTAAAGATCCAGCATTGTTGCTGTAGTGGCTTGGGTCACTGCTGTGGTGCAGGTTCAATCCCTGGTCTAGGAACTTCCATGTGCTGTGGCCACAGCCAAAACCAAACCAAAACAAAACAAAACAAAAATTACCTTTGTTATTTCTACAAAGCATGAAGATTATATATATTAATTAACTAAGCAGGCATAGATATAGACAAGAAAAGTTGGGGAGGGAACAGCATATATTATGAATGGCTCTTCTCCATGACCTTTTTCCTACACCTGCACACATATAATGGAAGGTAGCTACAATGACAATACGGTGTTGGAGTTATTTTCTTTCTGAGGGTGAATACAGTTAGTGAAACACATAAAAAAATAATGCCAAAAGAAGACTATGCTCTAAAGGATAATTAACCAAAGTTTGTTGAAAACCCAAGGTATCTGCCAAAGTGAAAATCAAACCTGAATTTCATCCTGTTCATGTCTCTTCGGGTGAGTTCTGAGTGCTTACTTACCCTGTAGGTGAAAATATATTTTTCCAGAAAATTATCTTCATTGCTACTTTTTTCTCTCCTCCAGTGCATCTACTGTATTTATTTTGCTCAAATGTATAATTTCAGGATAGTGCTGCTCCCTTTTCACTTGGGATATCATTATAAGAATGATAAAAGCATCAAAGTTTTACTAGCTAAAATATAACTCCCCATCCATGCCTAGCATGGAGCATGTGTTCATGGAAGCAGTGACATAATTGGAAGTCTTAATCGACTGGCTAGAAATTTTGTTGTGAAAACTTAGTTCTTGGAGCTCCCCTTACGGCTCAGTGGGTTAAGAACCCGACTGGTATCCATGAGCATGTGGGTTCAATCTCTGGCCTTGCTCAGTGAGTTAAGGATCTGGTATTTCCATGAGCTATAGTGTAGATTGCAGATGTAGCTCGGATCCCTCCTTACTACGGCTGTGGCTAGGCTGTAGGTCCAATTAGATCCCTAGCCTGGAAATTTCCATATGCCACAGGTGTGGCCCTAAAAAGATAAAAGAAAAAAAAACTTAGTTTGCTATGAACTAAACAAGTGAACTTGGACAATTTATTTTTGGGGGCCTCAGTGTTCCTATCTTTAAAATAAAGGGGTTGAATTAAGTAATCGCTAAAAATCCATGTTTAAGAATTTTTTGACTCCATGAGAGTAAAAGAGAGTTAAAGAAAAAGGATTTCTCTGTCTCTTTCTGCTTTAAAAGAGAACTAACTTCTCCTAGGAATCCAGAGGGCTTGAGTTTTTTGTTTATTTATTTGTTTGGTTGTTGTTTTTGTTTTGTTGTTAATTAAATAAGTGGCAAATAACAACAGCAGCATACAAATAAACTGAAAGACTCACTCCATTATTTGTAATAATTAAAGCAGAATACTTCAGAGGTGTACTGGAAGATAAGACCAAAAGCATGTAGAACTTTAAGTAAAGTGTCCTTGTGGATTTCTCTTCACCATTGTAAACTGGTGAAGTTGGTCCTTGTGGAATTGTTATGGTAGCAGTTTGGCAGGACTGTTCAGAATGCATTTGCCATTGCTGTGGATCTTTGGCAAGTAAGCTCGTACAGCAAAACTACCAAGATGAATCCACATTCTCTACATGTGATAAGGCTGAAATCATGCAAAATCCTTCACTTACAGGCAGAAAGCTTTGCTCAGATGATAAAATAATACAAGTTTTAGCTCTTACTGCTTACCTTCCAAATAACACAATTTTCCTGAGTCTGAACTTTAGTACCTAGCAGTTACTTCTCAAGTCTGGTGTGCATTCTTTTGTTTATGCCTTGATAAAAATATAGACAAATAATAAGACCCTAGATTTGCTTAAAAAGCCATACTTTATAAAGGTAAGTGGATATTAGCAGTGGCCCTCTGAACTTAGGCAATTGAATTCAGATAAATAAATTCACCTAAACACAAAATACATTGAAAACAAAACCTGGACAGTGAGAGAGAGTGTGGAGTCATTTTTCTTCCCTTTTTTTTTGACTGGTTTTATTATAATATCTATATAACTGATATTGGATAGAACTACCTCTGTTGAGTTAAATTCAACACACTTATTAATCAAAAAATAATTAATGAGGAATCATTAGGTAATCCAATCCTGATTCTTTTTTGTTTTGTTTTCATTTTATGGCCACACCCATGGCATATGGAAGGTCCCCAGGCCAGGGACTGAATCTGAGTCACATCTGTGACCTATGCTGCACCTAATCTTTTTTTTTTTTTTTTTTTTTGTCTTTTGTCATTTTAGGGCCGCACCTGCGGCATGTGGAGGTTCCCAGGCTAGGGGTCTAATCGGAGCTGTAGCCGCCGGCCTACCCCACAGCCACAGCAACGCAGGATCCGAGCCGCGTCTGCGACCTACACCACAGCTCATGGCAACGCCGGATCGTTAACCCATTGAGCAAGGCCAGGGATCGAACCCGCAACCTCATGGTTCCTAGTCGGATTCGTTAACCGCTGCGCCACGACAGGAACTCTTGCACCTAATCTTTTTAACCCACTCTACTGGGTAAGAGATTACACCCAAGCCTCTGCAGCAGCACAAACCACCGCGGTTGTATTCTTAATTCACTGTGCCATTGTGGGAACTCCCAGTCCCGATCCTTATAATTTTAAAATCATTATAATACTCGATATAATAATGAATGTTATTATTCATTTTAATAACTGAAAATATTAAGGCAGAGGCTAGAACAGGCTCTGGTATTAGCCTGCCTGGGTTCATTCCAGGCTCTTTCACTTAGTACTTGTGTACTTTGAGAAATTTATGTAACTCCTTTGATCTTCAGTTTTCTCACCTGCAAAAATACATTAACAATACTATCTATAGCCTTGATGGGGGACTAGATTATTTAATTTAAAGTGCTTCAATAGTGCCTGGCACACTCTATAAAAGTTAGTTAATATTATTCATCATTTTATCCCCTGTAAGTCTTCCCTAAATGATTTTCCCACAGTAACTCTTTAAGCAGAATTTGTTATATCGAATGGCATTTGGCCGAAAGTCTTTCTCAGGAGACTAACCCCTTATACTCTAAATTTTATAACATAAAATTTCAGATCTTTGCATATTGTTAATGAATAATATGAATGTGCTATTTAATGCTGAAGGACGGTTAATGATGCATAGAATATACTCTTAAAATGTGACTGGAACTGAAAGATGGTTGGCAAAACACCATGCTGGAACCCAATTTTTATTTTTCTGCTATTTATTACCTTAGCAATGTATATCCAATAGGTGTTCATTAAGAGTGGAATGTTAATGCTTAAATTTTATTAATATTTAGTGAGTTGCCAATGAATGATAAAGATATGTTAGGTAAATAGTTATATATCTCCTCAGAATACTTTACTAAAAATGGCCAACTAGTCACTGGGGGAGATGGATATTTGGTGAAATTTTTTACCTATCTTGGTATCTAGACTGTGGAAAGTGCTGATGCTTAGTTTGAAAACACTTGTCCAGGTGATGCATGAAAACCTAAAATATGATTTTCATCTGTGACATCATTCTGCAGGACAAAGTTGGCATAGGCATTTACCTGTTAAAAAGTTCTAACACTTCCTACCAGGAACAGTAATTTACTTGAGGTCTATAATCCTAATAGTAACCTCACCTATATCACAGAGTTTTAGGGACAGATACAAGGTAATATCTTGGCTTTTTATCACAGTTGTCTAGTCTTTCCAAACTACTGGGAAAATTCCTATGGTGCCCGGACACCAAAACATAATTTCTTGGTACAGTAGGTCATTACTGTCCTTTCCCTTGTCCATAGAAGTCCACAAGGTATAGACTTACAGCCAGTTACCTGATGGCTCTTCAGCTTGAACGAGCTCTTGTTATGAGTCTCAGGGTGCAAATCACAAATATACCTGTGAAGAAAGTGAACATGTAATAAGTTAATTCCAAATGTAGTAACCTTGAATATGTATAACAATTTTATATGGATGTCTCATTCTTTTACAGCCATATCCATTCTTTGGGCAAGTATTTACTTTTTTAGACCTTAAAATTTTTCTCCTATAAAATAGCATTTTAAGCATAGAGTGGAGGCTCTTTGACCTGGAACATATACTAATGGCCACCTCACCCCTTCTTTCTAAATTGAGATGTAAGACCAGAGAAGTAAAGGAAACTTCACAAGGTCATCCTTGTGAGTTATCAGCAGAAGTGATATCAAAATACAAAAGTTTTCAATAGAAATTCAGTATCGCATCTGTTGCTCAAAGCTTATTTGATCTCCACAGTCACTTTTAGATCTAAAATTTGCAGAATATTCTTCAACTCTGTCTCCCCGGAGCACTATGTTTTATCCCTTGAGACGGAGCTTAAAGGTCAAGTTCTTACGGAAACTTTCCCCAGTACCTTTAAGCATTGATAGTGGATTCCATCTCTCCTTCTCTAGTATTTGATTTTTATCTCTATCATAGCATTTACCTTATCACATTGCAATTATTTATATATTGGTCTATCTCCCCAGTTGCACCCAGAGTGTTTTTGCTGTCTAAATCTCTGGGGTCTTTTTGGTACCTGACTTAGTAGTTGTTGCTTAAAATAGTTTTTGAATGAATGAATAAACGATGTTCTTACTTAGCTCCTACGCTTGGTGTTTTCCTATCTTTCCTTGTCATTGACACAAAACTCCCCTAAGAACTCATGATGAGTCAAATTAATTCACTCAATAACTTCATAATGAGATACTTTGTACTTTTGTAGTGACTCTTCCAATAAAACAATGTTATATAATTCATCTTTTTATGAAACACAATGGACTGCTGTATATTTCAAAGAAAATCCATCTACCCTTACTTTTATGCAGCACTTTCAATATCTTGAAAAATTTCACATTCATTGTCTCAGTTATTGTCTATTACAGAAACCTTATAATATAGGCAGGCACAGACACAATTATAGCCTTCTCACAGATGAATTCACTAAGACTCAGATAATCCAAAGGATATAATTTTGAATTGAGGTTTTCTGACTCCAAATTGAGTTCTTGTCCAATTCCAAACGCACCTTTTAAAGATCTGACCTCCCCATAAAAATAAATCCTCAGCGTTTCCATCGTGGCACAGTGGAAACGAATCCGATGAGGAACCATGAGAATGCAGGTTTGATCCCTGGCTTCACTCTGTGGGTTAAGGATCCTGCATTGTTGTGAGCTGTGCTGTAGATCAAAGACATGGCTCAGATCCTGTGTTGTTGTGGCTGTGGTGTAGTGTAGCTCCGATTCGACCCCCAGCCTGGGAACCTCCATATGTCGTGAGTGAGGCCCTAAAAAGCAAAAAAAATAGGAAAAAGGTAGAAATCCAGGTCAGAATTTATTGTGTCACAAAGAAAAAAAGTCTAGAGATATAACTT
This sequence comes from Catagonus wagneri, assembly GCA_004024745.2. Taxonomy (NCBI): domain Eukaryota; kingdom Metazoa; phylum Chordata; class Mammalia; order Artiodactyla; family Tayassuidae; genus Catagonus; species Catagonus wagneri. The sequence continues at coordinate 10,375,485 of PVHT021183666.1, forward strand.
CAGGCACACTTAGTTCTAGCAACTCAAACATGGTTATCAAAAATAATTATTTTGCTTTACTCATCTTTTGGGCCAATTCCTCTCTGAGTTGGATTTCATTTTTGTTTGTTCATTTATGTTTGACCTACCCTCAGCATACGAAAGTTCCAGGTCAGAGATCACATCTGAACAGGAGCTGTGACTTTCACTGCAGCTATAGCAACGCCAGATCCTTAACCCACTGTGCTGGGCCAGGGATCACATCCAAGCTGCAGAGAGACAACACTAAGATTCTTAACTCATTGTGCCACAGCAGGAACTCCCAAGTTGGCTCTTAAATCAAGCAATCTCTCCCCCTGGAAGTTGTAAAATGATTATGAACAACTATAGAGTTATGGCTTGGCCATGTAAATAGTGGAAGTTGAACAAATATCCAAGATCTGACAGTCAATGGCTTAATCTGAATCGTGTGTTTATCACAGACACAATCACTGAGATTATAAGAATAGCGTCCTGTGATTGATATCAAGTGGATGAGGGACTAAATCCTGGAGCTTCTTGTGGCATCAAACCCAAAAGAATGACCTAGAGCAGAAACAGAAGTGCTTCCTCAATCAAAATAGAAGTGCCATTTCCAGGAGAAGAAGGAGTGAAAACTGAGCTGATGAAAACAATAGTATCTTTGAAAGTTTCAGATGTTATCAGATGGAAGCCTCTGTCTTTCTTTGAGATACCTGTTTGTGGGTAGATCCTTCCAAAAAATGTTAAGAAATTGTGGGTATAGTAATTTTACTATGAATTCTAAAAAATTACCTCGTTCAAACAAGAAATCTGAGAAAATATATCTTGTCTATTTGCTGTGCTAATCAAAACAAAAAACAATTCACAAAAAAACTACTGGCTAAGAGATGGCAGCTGTGCACAAGAGGAACAGACTCCCTTCAGTCTGATGCATCTTCAGCAAAATTATTGGCTGAGTTGTACAGCATTTAATAAATATTATTTAATGCTGAGCCTAATTCCCTCCCAGTAAACTAGGGAATCCCATGGCATTACATACTTCTTCTCCAGTTTGTTGTTTTTAGTTCCCTAGCTCTTTGAGATCTGTGAATAAAAGTACCCACTTATAACCCTGTAGGTTTGACGAACCAGGATCATTTTGATCCCAATCTGATTTATATGGATAAACATTATTAAAACATTATTTAAATAATGTTAAAAAACATTATTTGATTATGAATATGGCCTTGGTAAAAGAAAAATAAGAAAATGCAAGATACTTATTTTTTTATTTGATAAGTTATGAGTAGTTAAAACAATGAGTTAAGAATATTTCCTGGTTGGGCAAAGACTATATGCATGTGTGGTGAGTCTGGATTCAGTGTGTAAAGCACTGTGGAGCACACAAAAGACACACAGTAGATGCATAAAAAGTTTTCCTTACCAGATAAGAGGATTCTGATCGGGTAGATAAGATGTTTGTTAGCATACTCAATATGCTTACTGAATGCCCACTATTAGACAGATTTTGTTCTAGGCATTGAAGACAGAGCAGTGACTAAAAAAGAACAAATGCCTTTGCCCTCCTGGAGCTCCAGTTCTGGTGAAGGGATGTGGATGATAAACAGAGTACATAAAAGAAGGTATTGAGTGTGCCTGTGGAGAAGAATAAAGGGGAGATAATGGATTGAGAGAATTTGTTTCTAGAGAGTGGTAGTCGTAGTTGTTTTTGTTTCCAGTTTTTAAGGCTGGTTCAGGAAGGACTTTCTGAGAAGGTGACATTTGACAAAATGCTTGCTGGAGATGAGTGGGCCTTGGGGACCACTTGGGGTAGAGCAGATCAGGCAGAGCAAACAAGTGTGAAGGCTCTGACGTGGGACCCTGGCTGGTTTTTGTTACATCAGGAGGCTCATAGTGAGCCAAGGAGAGAGAACCAGAGGTAAGATTCAGTATAAAGTGGAGCTTGGCTACTGTGGGGTCTTGAGGGCCATTGTAGGGGATTTTCTTTCTACTTCTAAGGGAATGGGAGTGTTCTGAGCAGAGGAGACACAGGCTCTGACTGAGGTATTACAACAATCAAAGGGGCTTCTCTGTGGCACAAATTGCAGAGAATTGGCACAGAACACAGAGCTCCGATTGCAGTGTGAGCATGTGAAGCAATTGTGAAGGTTTACGTAGTCCCTATCTTGGTGCTTCCTCATTTAGTGGGGAAAAAAAGAAAGATCCTTGGATAGTGAACACCCACCCACACTTCTTCCATTTTTAATGGGAGAATATGATTTTCCATGGTTTGCACAAATCAAAAACAATGGTCAGAAAAGTTAAACCCAATAATATGCATATTATATATATATATGTATATAAATAATAATACTGTCTCCTTGAATGATTATCCTTGAATGGCCTGGGTTAAAAATGGGCATCCTGAAATTCCTGTTGTAGCTCAGCGGGTTAAGAACCCAACTAGTATCCATGAGGATGCAGGTCCAATCCCTGGCCTCAATCAGTGCGTTAAGGATCTGGCATTACTGAAAGCTGCAGGTATAGGTGCCAGATGCAGCTCGGATCTGGAGTTGCTATAACTATGGCATAAGACAGCAGCTGCAGTTCCAATCTGACCCCTAGGCGAGGAGCTTCCATATGCTGCACCTAAAAAAAAAAAAAAAGTACTGCATCCCAGACTTTGGGAACTATGGAACTATGGATCCCAAATTTCCTTGGCCTCAAAGGTATGAGCCTTATTTTTCTCCCCCTTCCCTTACATCCCTAGCAGACTCTCAGTGATATTTCTATCAATGAGTGCTTCATTTGGAGCTGGACAGTCAGAATTCTACAATTCACTGCATGAATGAATGAATGAATGGATGGCTCAAGCTATTTGAAAAGCCCTCCTGGGGGCTTTCCAAAACTTTCTGTTTATGCTTAATTATTGTTGTTTAGTCCCCTGAATACATGAGACTATCTAATTTTTGTCCACGTTGGCAATGCCTCCTGAACTATAATAACCATTTATCTTTGAGAGGCCAGTATATAAGGTGTGCATGTGATTATGATCTACAGATATTCCAGTAATGGAGGGGAGAGATAATTTTTTCTGAAGGTAGTAGGGCTTGGCTAGACAATTACAGATGCATAGATTTTAATTAGCAGAGGAAGAAAATTTCAGATGGGAAGGAAAGAGAAACAAATTATAAGTGTAGAGATGAGCTTTGCATATTAAGGGTAATGGGAGCAGTGAGGACACTCATCTAACTGTAACCAATGCTTAGGAACAGAGTAAGGATACATGAACAAAATAAAACCAAAATAGGTATGAATTTCTGGATGTTTTCTCCCCTCTTCTCCCTTTCTGATCTCCTCATTCCCCCACAATGTCCCTGCGCTAAATGGAGTGAACCAAGACAACAGTGGGATCAGCTGTTACGTAGTGGTTTTTAATATCAATATTATAATTGTTGATATCCTTTATCTGTTCTCCCTACTTCTGCTTCTACAATCTATTTTTCCACTAAGCAGTCACAACGATCCTTGTAGATTGTGCATTAGAGCCTGTGTCTCCTCTGCTGAAAACCCTTTAATCACCTTTCATTTCTTTGAAAGTAGAAGCCAACATCTTCACCATGGCCCTTGCAGTGAAAGTTTGGGCTTTATCACCTAAGCACTGGGGAGCCAAGGAGAAAGTTTGAGCTGGGTGATATCTAATAAATCCATGCAGATAGAACAACAGGCATGATCTCCCCTTGCCCCTCCCATCTTTTCTTTTGAACTATCTCAAAGGCTATCAACATCAATTCAAAAGACTTCTCTGTGTTAAGCAGGTAAAATAAATTTCTCAACATCCAGGAGTTTGGTCAAGTGCCTTTTCACAGCTTAGGTGATGGGTGCAGAGTGGGGCTGTCTACCCATGCACTGCCTGTGAAAATGGAACCAAGGCAGCCACAGTCTGAGGAGCATATGCTGCTAGTTGGCTGCCTAGTTACCCTGACTGGGTCCATTAATATAAACCATAAACAAAGCCTGGATGAATGGGGCTGGCCATTTTGTTGCAACATATGGTAGTGGTGTCTCAGATATTTTTATCTTACTCCCACCCAGATGTTTATTTCTCCTCCCTCAGCTTTGTCTGGCAGGTAAGGTGGTAGAGAATGACCTTGTGATTTGGGAGGAAAGGATGTTTTTTTTCCAGCATCTTGCAAAATTAGGTTAGTGATCAATTAATAAGGCTTTGAAGGTATTTTTAAAATACTGCTACATTTTTAAACATGCCAATAAATATCTATTCATTTACCATTCTCTATTTCACATTCTTTTCTCAAAAATCTGTAAAACTCAAGCAAAATTAAACCTAGGAATCCAAAGTGTGCCTTTTTCCTGAAAAGGTACATTTCAGCTGAATAGAATACTTCAGCCTGAATTGTTCAGGTGGTTTCCTTACTTTTTACTTTACTTATACAGTGCTGGCCCTCTAGCTCTATTATGTTCAGCAGTAGTTCTAAAGAACTTAGGCATGGAGCCTGTGGGTTCAGCAGAAAAGAAAAGTGCAGGTCTAATGTTCTTTCCCCAGCTGACTGAGTCCTTAGGGTTGTGTTGAAACTCATGGGTGACCATTGCTTCCAAGATCCCCTTGGAGTTTTTGTTTCTGATTCTTAGTCTTCAAGAAGGACTGTATTTGGACCCCTCCACCTCCTGAATGTTGTGCAGTCCCGTGCCTTGCCACTTCCAGAATCCTCCAAGGAGATCAAGAGATGCCGTGGCTTCAGCTATTTTTGCCTCATTGGCAAGGTTAGCAGCTATCAGACTCTACCAGACAGCAGGAGGATAGAGTGTGCCCTCCCAGAAGTGCCTGTGAAAGCTCTAGGGTAGCTGAGAAATAAGCAATCTCCTAATAAGAAAGAGAACAGCACTGAGTATAATAATAACATATTGTGTCTGCCTGGCATATTTCATCCTGAGATTCCTACCCACTTTGCCAACACTCTATCAACTAATCCTAAGTGGCAAGTATTATTATTAACATTTTATAGGTGGGGGACCAGGAGAGCATTGGACATGCTGAGCACTGAGACCCTAAACAAATAATCATAATAGAGTTGATAGATTTGGTGCGTTTTCAACTAAATTGCCAGAGGTACAAATGAGAAAAGATGGAAGAAAAATATTCTGACCACTAGTTTCGTTTAGCTTGAATAATATTGATCTAATTTTTTTTAAACTTTGGAGAGCTATTCAGTTGAGTATTCATTCACGTTTTTGAAAGACTTTTATCCTCAAAAGTCCTGGGTCAACTATAGTTTTGGTAAAGTCAGTCATTCTTTCCTCTTTGAAATAACTTTATCTTCCTAGTTTTCAGGATACCTTATTTTCCTAGTGTTCTTCCTATCTCACTAATTTTTTTTTCATCTGCCTCCTCATCTCCCAACCTTTACTAAAGTCCTTAGACTATCTTCTCTATATATGCATCTTGCATTGGCAACTTTATAAATCTCATGAATTTGAAAAATGGTACAAATGATACATGTATGTATGTATGTACATATGTGTATGAGTGTGTGTTAAGAGGTCCATTGCTGCTTTCTCCTGTGGGGTGTCTTCTTCTGATAGGAAAATATCACCCAGGAAGCCTGTCATTATGGATCCATCACCAGTGTTAGTGGCTATCTGATTTTTTCCATCTTTCAACTGGTTCTAACCCTCCCTCCCCAGCCCTCACAATTTGTGAAAAGTCAAGAAGTTAAGATTTATGAAGCCTTATACTCTCTTAACCTGAATTGTTGCTATAGGCTCTGAAATAGTCTCCCGTGCAATTTCACTCTCCTTCCAATCAGTCTCCTCACCTCCATGCCATACCTGACATCACCGATTTATGGCTGAAAATAATCCTGTTTTCTCTGCTTCTGAAATATGACATCACAGCAAGGTTGTCCCTTGCAGTGTTGCTTATAATACATAAAATTATGCGAAACATATCTCGTATGTGTTATATAATATGAAACATTTGAATCAATGTAATATCAAAAAAGATTACATCCACATTTATTCAAGCTTTAAAAGCAATTATGGCATAGTAGCTAGCTTTATAACTTATTTATGTAGTAAGTAAAAAGGAAGGCACATAAAAATATGTACAGTATAATGCCATTTTGGTGTCATGTATGTGTATCTGTGTGTGTTTAGACATAATGTAGTAAAATGATTTAAATAATTACCTCTGTGTTATGGCTTTTATTTTATTCATTGTGCAATTCTAAATTTTCTCTAAGGAATGCTTAATAGTTATTACATAAAACAAAATATACTTGTATCCATTTAAGATGAAAAGTAAATGAGTTTATTGATTCTACATTCAGTGCTAATATAGGTCCACTTATTTGCTTAAGAGAAATATATTTTGGGGGAAAATAATAACTCTTTGAAATACACTCTTGTTTATGGTTGCTTATTCCCTTTGGTCATCAGTTGAACAATTTTTGACAAAGTGAGGGGTTCGAGGAGAAACGGGGGTTCAGTTCTGAGAAGATACAGAGATATCCACACATTACTTGGTGTGAAGAAGGTCATACTGAATGTTCTGACACAATAATGAGAAAATTTTCAGCCCTTGGACTGGTCCTGTAATTTTTTTTTGCAATTCCTACCTATTCCAAAATAACAGAGATTTCAGAAGGAAAACTCCAGTCTTTCCAGGGTTTTGTTTTTTATATATAGCACTATGCTAAGAACTGAAGGAAAAGATGAAAACATGTAATTTGGTGATTTTCCTTTATTTTGTCAAGAAAGAATTTTTTTGAATCACGTGCTTGGGTATGAGTTGTTAACAGCATGTACTGTGAGTGGCCAGCTCATGTGGAGAGATTAGTGCCATCTGGAATAGTCAAGGGAGATTTCAAGGAGATGCTAGAAATTCACCTGTATCTTAAAAGGCAGATGCATCAATATGAAGTGAATATTACTGGGCAGAATAAACAACAAGGGACATGTCAGGGAGGCTGAAATTGAATAGCATCTGTAGGTGGATAGGTTAATAGAGGATAAGCCTGAGTATCAGTGTGTGGTCAGAATAAAATTTCTAAGTGTCAACTCATATGCAGACTCCAAGAGGTCTGACCACCTGTCTGATGCTTCATAGTGAGTTGCTGGTGACACCAGGGCTTCCACACAGGTCTCCGTCTTGTTGGAAGTGGGATGATGAGGTGAACTTTTCTTTTAAAGATCTTGGCCATGCTTTCTTGAGTATGGCCTGGAGGGGTCCTGTGTGGCTGTTCTTCAATATTTCGAGTTATCATAGCACCATGAAGATAAGCTCAGCCTTCTGGAATAACAAAGTCCTAGGTCACAGGCCTTTCTCTACAACTATTCAATTATGTAACCTTGCAAAATGGACATCACATGGCTAGAATTCAGTTTCACCTAGTTACAAATTCCTGGCTGGTGTTTATTTAATGGTGCATTACATTCTGTGGAGAAAGACAGTGGTTTATGGAAGCAGAAGATAAGAACGGCAATAATTGGGGTTCTGATTTTAAACATATCTCTGAAGAAAGTATAGGAAGTAATTCCCATGCTGACCAGACAGTAATAGTCATAGACTCTTCTGCCATTTCTAGAGAACTAACTAGAAGGCTTTCTAGTCCTCAGGAGAACAATAGCACCCATGGAAGGGGAGTTCAAATGGGTTCATCTGACCATGTAAATCTCGGCCTTTTTATTACCCACTGTGCCCATTGTAGCATCCAGTGTTGCTTGAAAGCTTGTAGATTATTGTAAATGACTCTTTCACCGAGCTCCAAATTGTACTGCATTTCCATCAGAAAACTTTTTTCTAGGGCATTGATAATCCTTCCCCAACCTTCTCTCCCAGAGCCTCCCTATCTGTAGGCTTTCTCTCCTTCTGAGATTTCTTATCAGTGCCCCCCTACGGCACAGTGATTTTGTGCAAACCCCTCTGATGTGAAAACTGAGAAAAATCTTTCTGGAATCTTTTTGAAGCTTTGATTGATGTAAAGCACAATAAAAGCACAGCTGGAATTGGAGATACCAAGCTTTGCTTTTTGGCTCAGCATCGAAGAGAAGGGGGAATAGCAAGCTTTGTTTGGTCTTGAACGTTAAAGCAGAGCCACGATGAAGCAGGGTGCCATTTATAAAAATACTTTGGAGCAATAACTGTGCTTTGAAACTAATGAGAATAATGTTTAGATTAATAGCTTGGGTCATATTTCATGTTTTATATTAAACACTGGAGAAAAAGAGCAAAAGGAGAAAGTTGGCATAACCTTCAAAAATCTGCACACATCACTAATCAAAAGACATTTTAATGTTCTTGCAAAATGCAATAAATGCTTGCTAAAGCCTTCTACGATGCATCCTATTTCTTCTACAAACTTTTTTGTGATCATCTTTTAAAAGTTGGGCCAAATTACTTTTTCCAAATATCTGTTTAGATGAGGTTTTCAAAGCTTTTTAAATGGAAAGGGTCATAGAACACTTTGATATTGAACAAATATATATATATATATATATATATATATATATATATATACACACACACACATATATATATGATATCTTCTAATCTTTAGAACCTCCTGTATCTATGTATTTTGAAGCTGATACATAAAGTTCACAGGTCAGTAATGAATCATTAGTTCAGTGAATTCTAGACTAAGAATTCCTATTCTACATCAAGTCAATGTCAAAACAATTCAAATTTTATGAATAAAAATAAGTATGCCTAATTCTTAGGATAGATGTAAATTTTAAATAAGTAGAAGTGCTTAAGAGATCACCACAGCTAAACACATATTAGTATTTGCTGTTCTGTTATTGTTATTTTTGTCTCTAATTTCTTAATTCGAATTTTAAGATTTTTTTTTTCGGCCATGCTTTTTTTTTCGGCCATGCCTGGACTTTCCCAGGTCAGGAATCAAACTGAAGCCACAGCAGTGACAGCATTGAACATTTAACCACTAGCCACCAGGGAACTCCAAGAATTCGTTTTTGAAAAGCGTTTATTTTTCTGTTTGATGTTTATTCACTCACCGAATAGACATGTTTTGGGACCCTTGCTCTCAAGAATGCCAGCCAGAACCTTCCCAATTGAGGTGCTCCTTTCCCTTCCTTGGAGATTTAAATAAGCTAAAGGTAAATGGCTTCCTTATAGGACATTTACTCTTTGCTTGAAACCCTTCATAATATATAGGAATAAAAGCCCTTAACACTGATTTAAGCTTAAGTATATTTTCTCCTATTTTCTGATGTTTTTATTCCCTTGTTACTCTTTGACCACAGCTGACTGCCTCAAGACCACTGAAAAATACTTTCTGTATATAGCAATTGACAATAAATGACTAGGCTAAGACCTAGGAGTGTAGGGCCTGCCATTTATTCAGCTGAATGGTCTTTCTCAAGTAACCCATTAGTTAAAGGAAGGGGTTTTTCTGCTTATGTGGCTAGAGCTACGGAAATGGAAGATATGTTTCTCAGTTTTCCAAATAAAAGTATGAATGTGTTTCCCAGAAAACATTTATATACATGCAGCTATTTTCTACAAATCACTTTACTTCAAGCTGGATGGGCAATCTCATCATCGCTTGTGGTTTCATGAAATCATATATCAGAGATGAGAGAGAGCTTAGAGATCAGATATTCTATGGAAGTATTCTAAAATTTGGTTGTGATGATTGTTGTACAACTACAAATATAATAATATTCATTGAATTATTTAAAAGAAAAAGCTAATTTACTTTACTGAGGAGGAAACTGAGACTCATCTCAGCTTATGAGATGTTGTATTTGCCAAGGCCATGTAACTAGTCCATAGCAGAATTGGGATAACTCTTTCAAGCATTCCAACCCAACTTCTCAGTATGATCACTTTTCCATAATCAGAAATGGTCTGTGTTCCAGCTCAGAGTCAATGTTGTCTAGGAGTTCCCATCATGGCTCAGCAGTAACGAATCTGACTAGTATCCATGAGGACCCAGGTTTGATCCCTGGCCTTTCTCAGTGGGTTAGGGATCTGCTATTGCCATGAGCTCTAGTGTAGATCACAGATGCAGCTCAGATCTGGCATTGCTGTAGCTGTGGCATAGGCTGGCAGCTATAGCTCCTATTTGACCCCTAGCCTGGGAACGTCCATATGTGACAGATGCAGCCCTAAACAGACAGAAAAAACAAAAACAAAAACAAGGTTGTCTAATCCAAGCCTAAAATTGAATATTCTTTGGCTTGGGATATAGCAGTAGTTCAGAAACAACCAATTTTCAAGACTTAACCTACTCTAATCCTGGGAACAGAGAGTATTTATGTTTGTAGGACTCTTACTTGTATTGATTTCAATTTTATCTTTTCAGAAAGGGACAATTTTTGGGGATGAAACTCTTACTGACTTCGAAAGCCTTATAATTTACATCAGTAAAGTTTGAATCATCATAAGAGATTTACTATATATTTTTTTAAAAATCAGGTAATCTTTGAGAGAAGAGTAGAGATTTTACTATATAAGTTTAAGACAAATCATTTTGTCTGAGAATTTGTGATTCAACTGAACTTTGAAAGATTGGTGAAGGTTTTCTTTTCATTATTTTTCTTTGCCCCAGTTTTTCTGAATCTTTTCCCAGCTTCCCAGCTCCTAGCCTTCTCTCTATGTTATCATGAATATTAAGCATTACCCATGTGTTCTGCAACTATTTCTTATACATAAGGTCCCTGTGCTGCATACTGCTGTGTTTTTACTTAAATGTTGCAGAAGGTGATTATCAACGTACATTCTCAGTAGGTTTTGGAAACTCTAGTAAAGAGCAATTGATCCAATAGACAAAAAGAGCTCCAGTACCAAAAAGAAGGAAAATACCTGAAGAAAGATAATCCAATACTAGAAATGGAGGCGACTTGAGTTAGTATAGGTCAGAAACAGAAGGAAGGTATTTCAGATACTAAAAAGTAACGGCAGGGAATTTTTAATATTTCTTGTGTGTATAATGCATATTCATTTATTCATTTATTCAACAAATATTTATTAGACAAATGCTGTGCACCAGCCACTGTTCTTAATACTGTTCTTAGTAATTCAAGATATTTCAGTGAGCAAAACCAATAAGATCCCTTCTTCTAAGAAGTTTCCACTGTAAAGTGGGAAGATAGACAATCAATTTCAAACTTAAATGAGTAAAGTATACAGCATCTCATAAGTTGAATCATACTAAGGATGAAGTGCCTATGGCTCAGTTGCTACAGAACTAAATGAGTTGGGCAGGGTTGGCCTCCTTGAGAAGATGACATTTGAGCCAAGACTTGATTGGAGTTAGGTAGTTAAACATATGGATGTCTAGGGAAATGGTATTCCAAATGGAGCAACCTCTCATTGCAAATTTCTGAAGGTGTAAAAACAGATGGCAGCATGGAGGGAAAACGTGGCTGAATCAAATGAGGAAAGGAAGGTTTGTAGGAAATGAGGTCACCAAAGTGACTGTGGTGTAAATTGCAGAAAGTGCGTCTGACTTCTCACCAGCATGAAGCACAGTGCCTGGCATAGAGTTAAAGCTCAGCATGTGCTAAAAGAATGACTAAATAAACTGGCGGAAGTATGAGTAGGATCTACTAGGATCCCTTTCCATTTAAATGGGAAGAATATGTGTTAATCCCAACCACCTAATTTATCTGTCCCCTTAAAATTTCCCCTTTGGTAACCATATGTTTGATTTTGATATATTTGTGTCTGTTTCTATTTTGTGATTAAGTTAATTTGTATCATTTTTATTAGATTCCATATGTTTGCAATCTCATAGTTTGTCTTTGTCTGACTTACATTACATCACTTAATATGATCTCTAGGTTCATCTCTGTTGCCACAAATGACATTATTTCATTCTTTTTATATGGCCGAGTAATAATCCATTGCATATACACTACCACACACACAGACACACACACACACACACACACACACAAGGACCTACTATATAGGGAAATCTACTCAATACTCTGTAATAACCTATATGGGAATAGTATCAGTATATATAACTGATTCATTTTGCTGTATACCTGAAACTCATACAATATTGTCAGTCAACTATACTCCAATAAAATTAAAAAATAAAAATACAAAGAAAATAAATGGAAAGAGTAGATAGGATTCAGTGACTCTTGCTGCCCAGGAAGGCTAAATATCTGTACATATGCAAGCATGATTGTGGACTGGATTTGTTTGAAATATTTCTCATGTGAAAGAGAGACCAGGTAACTAACTATTTAGGTATGGTGTCATCCATCATGAAACAAAATAATTAAGGTTACTGTGTCTGAGGTGGTTAGTTCATCCTCACTTTATTTTCCTCTCTGCTCTTCTTATTCACCCACCTTTTATTGCCCTCTTCTCTTCAACTTCCATTTCTCTTCCATTCTAATTTCTCACTCAGAGGTAATCTGCGTTTGTGGAACTGGAAGTGTGTAGCACTAGTTTTACTCAGGTTTAAAGACTTTTGGATTGACAGTAGCAAGGTAGAAAACCTGCATCATATACCTATAAACCACTATAAAGCTAAGAACAAGTACACAAGCAAAATGTCCCTGTCATCAAAAAATATCCCATCCCTTTCTACTTGTTTCAGTGTGTCCTTGGAGGAATGTGAAAATCCTCTTACTGGCTAAACACACATAGAGACTGGTTCTTTTACGGGTTAATTTAGCTACCATGAACTTCATGAAGCAACCTCTAGTCTAGATGTTAAAGCACCATGAAAAAGGGGAAGAACTGTTTGGATTTTACTAGATCTCTCAGGATCTTAAATACTGGTGTGCTTTAATACCTCTACCCCATGGCGGATTTTTGTGCATAGGGCAGACTTCATTTCTCCTCTGAATATAAGGTTTAGAATGACCTTGGAAGGTGCTGGAGGTTTTGTACACCTTGGCAAGTATTTAAGTTGATAACATTTGGACTGTCAATGCTATAATCCTTCCCTCCCCACTTCCACTTGCAAGAAGAAGCAAAGACCAAAATCTACCTGGAACATCTGTTTTCTAAGATGACTTTTTTGGCATTTGTTAATATTAGATTAATGCTTGCTCACTGGGGAAAAAAGCATACTATATAAAAGAATAAAATAAAATATAAAAGCCCCCAAATTTCCCCATTCCTCAGAGGTTATCAGGGTTAACAGTTTAAAGTAAACTCTCCAAAATTTTTTCTATGCTTAATCGAATGTAATATGCTTATAATTTAAAATAATGCATTCAAATCATGCAGGCTAGGCTGTCTTTCATTTCATGTTGTTGCCTATGGATCTTCCTCATTCCTTCTAAAGATTAAAAGGTATTCCTTGGGTGGATTGCTCTAAGGTATTTTGCTGGCCTTTTTTTATGTTTTTTCCATTTTATCATTATTGCAAATGATGCAAGAAATTCCTGTGCATACATATTTGTTCATCGAAATCTATTTGATGACAACTAAATCTATTGAAATGGCTTTTAAAAGCACTCCATATTATTTCTTTAAAAATTAACATTATAGAAGGAGTCTTTAAGAAAAGAGGTGCAAAACACCCCTTATTTCATACACCCCTAAAATACAGGTACTGCCTAAAAGGTGGATCATACTTAATTATTTTCTTCTTCTCAGAGAAAAGACAAATTACAGTAAGATAAAAGCATTTAAGATGCTTTAATACGCAGGAAAAAGATGAAAATATGACTCCTCTTCATTTTCAATCTCCATTTAGAGCCTTCTCGTCATTAGAAGATTCTTGTTAACTCATGCTTCATTCAAGTACCAGTCTTGAAAGAAACAGTGACGTATGTTTTCCAGATTTCTCAAAGCAGATGTGCCACATTGTGTGAAGGCCACTTAAATTTCATAGATCCATGCAAAGATTAATTAAGAGTGATTCCCACTCCTCTGTGTGACAACTATGTAATTCTTTCTTGGCTTGTAAAGCCCTCTATAATCTGATGTTTTTCTCTCTAGTCAATTTTCTCTAGTGGTTTGCTGAAAAACTGGCTCTCCTTCCACGAAAAAGTAATATGTATTGTATTTACATATAAAGTATACATATTAATTTACACATACCTAACTTTATTATAAATTTGACTGATATAAAAGTTATCATTATTAATGAAATATGCAGTCCACTTTATCCAAATAGCTAATTGGTTCTTATGCAATGTTCTTACTGATTTTAGTAGAACTGCTGTAGTTATAGCCAATCATTTTGAAATGGGCATGAGTGTAGTTCCAATATGAATGTTAGTTAATATTTCAGTAATGTTAACAAATGACAAAAATTAAACAGTGGAATAAATTTACCAAGGTGATGTCATTGTACACAACGCTGGGAAGAGAACACCATTTTACTTATTTATTTTACTTTTATTTATTTTTTGTCTTTTTAGGGCTGTACCTATGGCATATGAAGGTTCCCAGGCTAGGGGTGGAATTGTAACTATAGTTGCTGGCCTACACCACAGCCACAGCAATGTGGGATCCAAGCTGTGTCTGCGACCTACCCCACAGCTCATGGTCACGTCTGAGACCTACCCCACGGTTCATGGATCCTTAACCCACTGAGCAAGGCTAGGGATTGAACCTGCGTCCTCATGGATGCTAGTCAGATTCGTTTCTACTGAGCCACGATGAAAACTCTGAGAATACCATTTTATAGTATTCCTAACATACATCACAATAGACATTGATAATAGAACAAAGTATGTAGCAACATAAATGTCCATCAATAGAGGAATGGAAAAACAAGATGTGGTGTGTATATATACAATGGAATATTGCTCAGCCATAAACAAATGAAATAATGATATTTACAGCAATGTGGATGAACCTAGAGATTATTATGCTAAGTGAAGTAAGTCAGCCAGAGAAAGACAAATACTACCTGATACCGCATATATAGAATCTAATAAAAATGATACAAAGGAACTTATTTATAAAACAGAAACAAACTGAAAGATTTCTAAGTCAAACTTAGGGTTACCAAAGAGAAACCATTTTGGAGAGGGATATATTAGGATGATTGCATTAACATATGCACACTATTGTATGTAAAATATATAACAAGGACCTACTTATAGTACAGGTAAATTCACTAAATATTCTGCAGTAACCCACATGGAAAAAAGAATGGATATATATATATATATGATTCACTTTGCTGTACACCTGAAAACTAATACAACATTGTAAGTCAACCATACTCCAATTTTTTTTTTAAAAAAAGGTAATAGTACAAGTATCAAAATCATTAGGAATTGAGTTTTGAGTATCTATTGCCCTTTTTCCTAATATAATTCACTTAAAAGTAAATTTACATAATTTAATTTTTAATAATAGTAGTGGTCAGTAACTGACTCACAAAATTCTTAAAATTTGATCATTGAATCTTGTGAATCTATGCAAATGGTTTTGACTCACTACTAGTTTGTATCTCATCATTTCTAAGAGGTAAAATCTAATATATCAGAACTGTCCCTCAATGTCCCTCCAAACTTATAGACAAAAAGGAATTTAGGTTCCAGGCATGCAAAGAGTGGATGCAGTTTGAATTGGAAGAAAAATGAATCTGATCAACTGAACTTTTTTTTATAGCACAAAAAGATAACCTACTTTATATAGATCTTCAGATTCTAGTGAGATTCTTTACTCAAACAATTGTTTTATGAAATAGCTAAATTGAAATCACTAGTAAAGGAGGACAATATCCCATGGAAAGATGTGCTGTACCCTCTAACAAGAAACCAGCTGAAAAATTTCACAATGTGTTCAGCCAAAATACAGTTCTTTGAGTTTAAAGTTAGTTCAAAAATTTACATTTTTGTTGCAGGATCAGGGAGTTGTAAAATAATGAATTCCTCCTTCCAAGAAATAAGTATTCAAATAAGGAGATTGTTACGGGGTCATCTCCCATTCTTTCATCTTGTGCTAAATTCAGTTACATCTTACCAATATACCTTTGCTCGTTAAGCTCTGGTTTTTGTCTCTGTAATCATTTGGGGGTCAAGGAGCACCCTTTCTCCTTTGTGACCTTGGAACATTTCATTTCCTCTTGTGATGATGATTATTATATGCACTTTTAACTTCTTTTTCTTACTCCCCCTTTTCATTTCCAGTAAATGCTCTGCTTTTTAAAACTAGAATCCCACTAATCAAGCACACACACACACACACACACACACACACACACACACGTGTGTATGTGACCACACATGCATTTCGAGGTTAATAGGTAAAAATAATTTTAGGTTCCAGTCATACAAAGATTAGATGGAGTTTGCATTTTTGGTAAAAATGAATCTAAAGGGCTAAACTTTCTTAAAGGAAAAGAAGTAGAGGATCTAATTTGCATAAATCTTGAGATTCCAGCAAGATTCTCTTATTCAAATGATTACATGTATACATTTACATGTTTAGTTTGACAATTCAGTTGAAGTCAGATTAGCAGAATTAACTGGGTGGAATCCATTTTTGAGACTAGGGAGAGTTTCCACGACAGAATGAGGACAATCACTGAGACAGTGGGCTTGTGTTGGTGTAACACAGTGTCACCTCGACAAGGAGGATGACTTTGCAGGTTCTCCACAGCATTTTGCTTTTTATATTTTCATTTAATGGTGTGACATCCTATGACAATTATCATTATTTTTGGTCCAATTTTCCCTCTGAAGCAGCTTTGACACAGATCAATGCATCTCAGTGTCGTTTTTTATGGAGCTGCAACATCAGAAAATGACAGCTGGAAAACTTAATTGGTCCAGTGACAGAAAATATAATGACTGCTCTCAGCGACTTATTTTAGCTGACCTTGTGCTTAATTCAAAGGTAAATTTTCATCTCACTCTTGGAAAAGAGAAAGTGGCGGGGGTGATGAGTGGGGCAGATGGGCCAGAGAAAGTCCCTTCTTTTGGAGAGAAATTGCTACTGGTTTGGGAGCTGTTATTAAATTAGGATTTAAATATTGGTCTCCAATAATGGATACCAGGGTCTCCAGGCCTATTTGAACTGCCAACCTTTCTGCTGTGCCTGTTATTACAGATGGCAGCAGGCATACCATACAGCATGGAAGGTTGCCCACAAGTGACTGGCTGGAGGCCCTATCACAGAGGCCACCAGACAGCTGTCAGACAGAATGGCATTTGGTCATTACTGACTTGGTCTAGAGCCCAGTGACTCTGACCCAGAGGCAAAAGGTTTCCTATAATACCACCCAAATTGCTCAGTCCTCTTGGTCCTAGAGAGAAAGTTGCTTCTAGAATAAGGACGTCAGATTTATCCTACTGAGTCCAGTTATTAAAGCAAGATGTCAAGTGTCCTATTGCCAGTTAAAAAGTAGTACATAAAGAAAGCAGGCGTGGGGTTAGACTGGGGTTTGAGATTGGTATATCCACACTAATGTTTATGGAATGATTGGGCAACGGGGACCTGCTGTATAGTGCAGGGAACTCTATCCAGTGTTCTGCGATAATTTATGTGGGAAAAGAATCTGAAAGAGAATGGATGTGTGTACATGAATAACTGAATCATTTTGTTGTACATCAGATATTATCACAGCCTTGTAAGTCAACTATACTTCAATAAAACTTTAAAAAATAAAAATGGAAAAGGAAGTATTAAATCTTCAACATCTTTAGTTCACCTTGGGCAAAGATGTAGCACAGAGAAAGAGGTGGCATGATGCAGTAAAAAAGCTGCTGGACTTCGGCTGAGAAGATGTCTCTGAGCTTTGTTTCAAAGGTTTGCCTGATTCACTGGGTAATCATAAGAGCTAAAGAATAGCGCATATATTTATATGTATATATATATATGGTCAGTAATTATAAGTCTTTTAGATTGTGACTGACGATGATGATAAAGAGAAGAGTGATGATGATGATGGTGGTAACGGTGGTAGTGTTAGTGGTGGTGAGTTGTATATTTCTTCTATAAGTGTATTATTAATGTTTTTTTACCATATGAAATGATATCAAGAAAGTGTTGGTAATGGCTGTAGCAGAGGGTAGTTAAAGGCATAGACTTTAAAATAGATCAAGTATTTTAAAGAAGTAAATTACTTTAAACCAATAAAGACCTGGGTTGGAATTCCAGCTCCAACAGTCATGAACTGGCAAGCCACGGTCTCATCCAGAAAGAAATGACTGCATGGGTTGCTGAAAGAATTAGGTGAAATAAGACAGGAGAGGCAGTTAATGCAGCATCCAACACGTAATTAGTACTTTGTACGTTTCAGCATGTTTGTGTTCCTTTCAATTCAGTAAGTGCTGAACAATGCAATGTCATTCACCAGACTGAACCTGAGTGGTTTCCTCAGCATGTTTCTTCTCCATATGTATCTTTGTGTGAGTCTAAATCTCCGAAGAGGCAGACACTGGGATCAGATTTTTCTAAAAATGAAGGGTTTTTTTGGCAAAGAAAATGAAGATGGGCTTGAGAGGAAGGCTGGGGGACCCATCAAGCCAGGAGGCACTTCCACTCCCAAGTGATGGGGAGAGGACTGGAAACTGGGTGGAAACATTCTGTGCAGATTGAGAAAGATTCAGTAAGGCTGTTAGGGTGTCCTCAGGGCAGAGGCAGCTGTCAGAGGAGTCCCCTGTATTACAGAGATAAGCTTGCTATGCTCTGTCATTGGCTGGAGGCAGCTTGAGTGAAAACATAGCCTGGGCAGAAATGTGGCAGTAGATTTCAGAGCCCAGTAGCTGAGTCCCTTCAGTGAAGCTCTCTGAACCTGTAGGTCTGGGAGGCACATTCTACAATCTCCTTGCCTTGAAAGACGGTGATTGCTTTTTAACTATAATTAACTCATTCAGTCCTTCAATTTCAAAAATACAACTATTCGTAACATTTGCTAGATTGCTCCAGGTGTTGGCAAGCGTTGACTGTTTGTTTGTATCCTTCTGATGTTTTCTACTCTTCATAAGCAGTTTAAGTAAAACTTGCTTTCTTCACTTGCTTACCCTCCCCGAATGTTAGAAACAGTGGAGATTCCCCAAACACCTGAAACTGGTGCTTCATGCAGCATTGCTTTGCGGGTTCACTTCCTGTAAAAAATGCCTCTTGCTCCACCAGGCAAGTCATACCCCATCATAGGAACACTAAGGCCATCTCCTCTCCATGGGGTCTGCCTCCTGAGCCCTATAGGAGTCAGAGCCCATTATGCTTCCTGCCCTGCTCCTCTTGATCACATGCTTGCCTCCATGTCAATGGGACTGGATTTTATGAGTGGGAGGCCCCGGTCTTACTTTGAATAGGAGGTTTTACAGCTGCCTGCCTTTGCTCTTTCACAAAGGGAAAGTCAAAGTGAGGAGAGTAGTCAAATGAGTCACACATCAGAATTTATTCTGAAGAGTGCTGGCATCCTGACTCTGCATTATGGCAGCATTGGCTCTGCTTGGTACTGAGTCATGATTCAAAGTGGAATTGGACTTGGCTTTTACCATCTTAGAGTATCAGAAAACTCTAACCCGTGCTTTCCTGCCTCAAGGTCTTACTGCTTCCAGGTATGGAGGTCTGTGTCCATTTCATCATTTCAGCAAAAGGCTTCTTGTAGGCATGGGCACACCTCTTAGAAAGGATTGCTGAGAGTGAATGAGTGAATGGAGTGAGCTTCTTTGAGGAATTTGGTGCCTTGAATATCTACATATCATGTTTTGAGTTTGCTCTCTGTTGTAAAAGAGAAATGTTGGGTCCTATTATTGTCATATAATTAACAGAATCAAATCATAATATGGGAGAAATGGAAAGAATCTCACCCATGACCTGGTCTATTCCACTGAAAAAAAAATAAAACAAAAACAAAAACAAGAACCGAAGAGAACGGACTTACCCAAGGCCATACCCTTAATAAAGGCAAAGTCTGTACCCTACCTTCCTGTCTTCCCTCTTTCAACTAAACCAGCTGCTTTCTCTTTCATTTTTTATAGTTCATTTGAAAAGAAACATCAGTGGTTCTCAGAGTTTACAAAATTTCTATCCCGAAACTTTAAAATCCATTTGAGGTCATGAATATACCATGAATTTGCCAAATAAAAGTCACTCAAGATCAAGTCATTCATCCATTCATTCATTTAACAAATATTGAGAGTTTATTATGTGCCAGGCATTGGTCTATGCGGTAAGAAGATAGAAACACAAAGAGAAACCAGGTCCCTTCCCTCTTGAGGCTTATGTTCTAGTTCATATAGAAGAATGTTTCATCTATGACTGTTACTCACTGGCTATTTGACGTGGAACCAATTTCTTAATCTATCTGAACTTTCTTTGTCCGAATGAAGAAGCCAGTCAATTCTGCTTTGTCTGTCAGAGGACCAAAAGGATAACATTGGTAAGTCACTTGGCAGAGTGACAAGCATATAATAATAACATAGGACAGCTTTTGTCCTAATCAAGCCTGTGTTTTCCAGCTGCCCTGGTTTTAGCCTTACTGTTTTTCCTCTTTCAAGAGCTGCAGCACTGTGGAAGCTTTGCCCAGTTACCTGCTTAAGTTCCAAACACACTGTCCTTATTTCTGTTCCACAAACATCCCTCCCTCCTTCTCCCTCTATTCTTTGGATCTGACTCTCTGCCTGGAATATCTAACTCTCCCAACCCCCTCCCAGACCTCATATTGCTCTTTGTATCTGCCTCACTCCTGCTCATCTTCACTCTCAGTTTAATTATCACTTGACAAGAAATCCTTCCTAACTTCCCAGGCTAAGTCAGATCCTTGCCACACAATCTTACAGCAGGTGCATTTACTTGACTTGTAGACTCCAGCCCAAAATGAAAATGTGGAACTCCTTGTTCAAAAGGCAAAACGAAAGCACTGTGAAAAGTATAGATTATAGTGGTTTTCCCTTCTCCTTCCTTCTCTTTTGATTTGTCTTGGCATTTTTTATTTGTTATTTAATGTCCTCAGTAAAGGAAAATTAAAATGTGTAACTATTAGCATTCATATAATAAATAATTACATTACAGTAGAGTTTTAAGTTATTATATTTTGACATTTATTATTACAGTGTGTAAAGCCAGTTTTAATTGCAGATATGAATTTAACATGTATGCAAAAATAGGAATTACACAATTCCTGTTTTCTAGCTCATACATGCATAAGCATTTCCTTCTTACCAGAATAGAGGAAATGTTGCACAAAACTAATTTAGAGATTTTTATTTCATTTCTTGATATGCACACATTCCATCAACCTTTTCTACTTACCTTACTGATGGATAAAGAAGGATGGAAAGGGAAGGAACTATGGGTTGGCCTGTTCTCCCTTTTGCTTCAATGACCTCATATCCAGAATAAGCATTTGCTTATTTGCTTATTTCTCACTCATATTACAGGGAAGTAATATGAGTGAGAAAGGCTATGATATATTTCCTTGCTTCTTTCAATATTATTAGCCCCTTTCCACGTTCAAAGTAAATTCTGGTTAGAACAGGAAGTTTTGCCTCTAAGGGCTGTGAGTATGCCTGCTTACTCAGTCTTAGATGTAAGATACTTATACTCTTTTAAGTGTCACTGCATTGGCACTTAGTGTAGGCTCACCAGAATCCTGTGCTACATATGAATGTGGGTAGGAAGGAATGGCATGCACCCATCTTGCACTATCTTCTGTGTTCGTGTGAATGTTCTCTTATACCATTGCGCTTAATGGTAACACACAGTTTCAAGCACAAAATTATCAAGACTTTCCAGATTGTAAAAGAGTGCATGAAACCAAGTCTGCAGCTTTTCTGAGCATGCGCGCTCATGAAGAAGCTCAGATCCTGTGTCTGTGAAGCTGGCCTTGCTTATAGAATCCTGTGTTTTTTTTTTTTAATTAAATCCTTATAGCATTTGTAATAATATATTCATGAAATTATTTAACATATTCCTTCATAATTAAGCCACAAATTCCATCAGGGCAGTGATCTTAACATGTCTTATTCACCCCTCCTTGGTAAATAATTTTGAATATATGAATAAATAAATAGATGAAGTGGACGGAAAGACCAGGAGTTTGAAATCTTCATGAACAAAATCAAGGAATGACTTGAAATTAATGACAGGAATTAATATTAGAGTATATAGTTACATTTCATATGTACAGTCCATAGCTGTTTCTTCCCTTCCTCCTTGGGGTTATCTTTTACTTTCTAATTCTGTATGCTGTGATTGATCAAACCTCATTCATAAAAAGAATCAATGATAATGCTATCCATTCTAAGAAAAGATTCTTTCTTCTTCTTCCTGTATGTGTGTTTTAAGGAATGAATCACTTATGTGCACAAAGAAAGAAGCTTCCATTTCATTAATATTAGGTGTTTCACATTGTTCAAGTTCCAAAAGGGAATGTCCCTTCCATTTTTACAGGTCTTATTTTATTAGCCACACAAAGTGAAATAACTGTTCATTTAACTATGTCAAAAACAATAGAGACTCACTGCTGTTTGCTTTCTTTTGTAGAAATTTTAATGCATTCTTAATTCCACCCCACTGGTTATTTAGTAAACCAACCACTACAGTTACCACTGTCATGTAATGCATTTCAGTCATTTTTAATAAACCCAGACTTAAGATGGCTTATCATTATCTCTATAAGCTACTAGAAATGGATTTCGTTTCTGAACTGCTGGCTCCTGCAGCACTCTAGCTAATGAAAGTAGATTTGAAAACCCTATTCAATTAAACAAATCTGCTGAGATTTGTTTTTTTTTTTTGTTTTTGTTTTTTAGCCAAATATAATATTCAGCACAATCCATAATCTCACATTTTGACCTTCTTTGCAGAAGTTACTTATTTAAATGAGAATTCTCAGGTCCCCAATGCCCAGGCTTCCTTTCTTTTACAACATGATTTCAGAAGGATCCATCTAGTCATGCAAATCTAGAAATTCCATAAACTTTAAATGAAAAGGATATGTTTATTTATTTTTTTTTTGCCTTTTGTCATTTTATGGCTGCGCCCGAGGCATGTGGAGGTTCCCAGGCTAGGGGTCTAATCGGAGCTGAGGCCACTGGCCTGCGCCGCAGCCACAGCAACGCGGGATCCGAGCCGCATCTGCAACCTACACCACAGTTCACGGCAACGCCGGATCGTTAACCCACTGAGCAAGGGCAGGGATCGAACCCGCAGCCTCATGGTTCCTAGTCGGATTCGTTAACCACTGCGCCACGACGGGAACTCCGAAAAGGATATGTTTAAATACAAACACACTGTTATTATTATTTAGCCATAAAAGTATGGAACATAGTTCATGTGTATTTTAGTATATAATTATCTTTAAAAAGTCAAATGAATGAATAAATTTAGCGATAAAACTCAGAAAGTAGACGTATTAACACAGAATGACGAGATGGGTGTATAATCTTAGATTTCAAGTGATATAAAAATCTCATAATTTGAAGGGGTAGACAATGACTTTGGAGTCAGGAGAACTGGATATTGGAGATGGCTACTGCCACCGGTATGATTTGATATTGATTCAAAAGTATTTGTGGCATATTATTTCAGGAATATAGTGATGAATTAGGCTAACGTAATTTCTGTCCTTAGGGAACTTATAGTCAGAGTCAGTGATCACTTTTCCATTCTGAGTTTTTCTGGCTTTAAAACAACGTGCATTTAATTACACAAATATCTTCCGGATATTTATTAGAGATTGTCCAAGTGTTATAAGATATATAAGAATAAATTTTACCTAGTTCCTAATTTCAAGGAATTTATACTCTGCATGTAAATAACTATGAAGATAGAATATATGAAGCCCCACAGAAAGTATTAGCTAAGATGCCCTGGGGAGGGGGGGATGAATATAAAGGATTCATTCATTCCTTCCTTCATCCTGAAATCAAACGTTCCCTTAGTAAATTATTTTTTGTTAATGGCCACACCCATAGCACATGAAAGTTCCCTGGCCAGGGACTGAATTCAAGCCACAGTCGCAGCAACACTGAATCCTTTAACCCACTGTGCCAGGCAGGCAATCGAACACACGCCAAGCCGCTGCAGTTGAATTCTTAACCCACTGTGGCACTCCAGTAAATAACTTTTGAATTGAGTCTCAGGAGATGTAAATGCTGGATTTGGAAATGCTGAAAATGAGGAGAAAATGGGAATTCTAATCAGAGAGGAGGGGAAGACTCAGGCAAGCATACGATAAGATCCTGTATGGCTGAGAATAGTGTGCCTGTAAATGCTTTGTGTGTCTCTCCTCCTTTCCTTGAATGGCCTGGTCTGGTGAAGTTCTTATTTATGAAGAGATCCAGTCCAAGTATTGCCTCATCAATGCAGCCTTCTCTGCCTCTCCCCAATATACCTCTTCAAAAGAACCAATTACTCCCTGCCTCATGCCACAGCACAGCACTTACATTGTGGTTATATATTTATGACCTTATTAGTCTTACCAGATTTCAGGTTCCTTTGAGTACTGCATCCCTCTCCCTTGCATAGATGGGTTATGGCTAAATAGATATTGAACTGAGTTAAAATCATGAGAAAATGTGATTGCAACACTGACGGAACCAGATATCTTGATTGCTATGTTTAGAAACAAAAGCACTTAAACTTTTTTGCTTGAATATAATAATAATGGCTAATAATTTTTGTTCTGGGCACTGTTTTAAGCTCTATGTTGATTTGATTTTACAGTCTTCATAACAACATGATGACATAGACAATATTATTATTCTCATGTTAGGGAAACTGAGGCCTAGTATTTGAGGGACTGGTCCAGAATTATGTGAGTCAGTGGTAGAGCCAGAATTTGAACCCTGGCAACTTGACTCCAGGATACTCTTAATTACTACCCAGAAATGTGTTTGAGTAAAGGGAACTTTGCAGAACTACCCAAGGTGAATCAGAAGAAGAGACCCAGCCAAGGATCTCAACTTGGCGGCAATTGCAACAGGAAGGACAAAATGATTATGGTGATGGAAATGAAAAGGAAAAAGAGGAGATGTATTTGTTGTTCATTCAGAATTAAAAGAGTTGATAAATTATTCCACATGAGGAGGTGAGAGGTGAAAGTGTGTGATATTTTGAGCTTACATAAGTAGAAAGAGGACAGTATTATTCATGCACACATACACACACACACGAGAGAGAGAGAGAGAGAGAGAGAGAGAGAGAGAGAGAGAGGGGAAAGAAAATGGAAAACAAGGAAAGAAGCAAGTTCAATAGGGAAGATGATATTTCTGTTATTAATCATACAATTTATTTATTACTTATGAATTACTCAAATCTGAGTGTGACTTCCTTTTGTAATTTCTACTCCTTAGAGGAAAAGCATTGTTTGTAAAACAATACGGTTTATTTTGTGGCCATTGTTTTTATTTGTATTCTGGTTTTGCAGGTACATTTTTTCAAAATAAAATCATGTCTTGTTTTGGAAACTAAACAGCATATTTAAAAATTGTTTTTGTTAGAGGTTTAGAAGGAAAGTTAGAATTTTCACAAAAAATATGCTTTAAGAGGGAATGGACCATCATAGCAAAAATAGGGATTTTTCACCCTTGGTTCCTCAATTAACCAAAACATGGTATTTATTTGAGAAAATTGGTATTCTTATGTATTTTTAACCTTAAAAAAACTATTCAACCTCAATAAATCTGTTTCCTCACATGTAAAATGGGAACAATATTGGAAGTAATATCATAGAATTGTTGTCAGTACTCAGTGAAATACATGTGAAATTTTTGGACTGCAAATATGATATAGTAAGCACCTACAAAGTTAGGTACCATTTTTATCACTGTCAGTTTTTATATTCACTGATTTTCCTCACAGTTTATGCGTGAGGAGAAAGATGAGAGTACCTAATATTTGTTGAGACGTAACATATAGCTATTGTTTTAGAACCGCAATTATAATTCTCAAACTATTCTTTCTTAGAACCTGCAGCATTTAACATTTGCTTTATTTTCTGGTCTGAGAGGGATAGAAATAGGAACTGATTTGTACACTTTTTATATTCAGTACTTATTTGCATGTATCCATTCAGCACTCTGGGTTTCAGTATAAAAACGATAAGGAAAGAGAGAATGAGGTAACCTTGGAAAAGAAAAATGAAATATATTCTATCGCAGCAGATTTTCACCACGCTCAGATGCTGGAACACATGGAAATATAGTATTATTTTCTGAAACTACCAAATGGAGATTTTTTTTAATGATGTACATTTTTGATGTATACATTTTAATTCCATCTTAAAATCTGGGGAAAATGTTACTACATTAAAACATTGCTGTGAAAATTAAAAACACTATAAAATCACAGGTCTGTGAACACAAGTCACCAGAAAATAAAAGTACTAAAACTAAGTAAGCAGACATGACTTTTTCTGAGTTCTTCCAGTTACCAGTTTTGCTACCCATTTTATTATCTTGTCATGATCAAGATGTTTAGCAACAAAAATCAAATCAGAAACAAAATGTGTAGTAAAGTCATGTAATCTGAATCTGAAGTCAATATTATCAAATGATGTCTGCCCCTTCAAAACGGATATACTGAAATACTGAATTTTTTTTTTTCTTCATAGCGGGAGAACACAGTGCTGTTTGTCAACCACCAATGTTTCATAGGAGCATAGTTTCTGAATCACAGCATTGAAGGGAGAACAGAAAGGAGAAGCCCTACTTAAGGGTAAGTTGCAGTTATGTGGCTCTAATTGCAACACTTTAAAAAAAGATATAGAGGTGATATTTTCCCAAGAGTATGATAAGAATCAACAGTGAGATATGGCTGCCAAGGAAACTAATTGGACAGATTACGTTAACAGCAAAACTGTCTTTAGAGCAAAAGAAACAACTTTTCTTCTTACTCTGTAATCGAGAGGTGACACCTAGATTACTGGATTCAATTTGGAATATAGAACTTGAACTTGGGTAGAAATCAACACGTGCACGTTTATGATTTTGGCACCAGTACCATGAGCAACAAGCAAACCAAAAAGTGACTCTTTTCTATACCCTGATAAGCGAGATCCCTTAACCCCAGCAAACCACACTTGATCCAGGCCTCCCTGCAGCAGGAAAGGGGAAAATCAAGGAGAATAAGGCAGAAAACATGAACTCAGTAGCATAGACATGTATTTAGTAGCTGGAGATGTGACTGAACATGAGAAGACCTGTCATCTACACCAGTAGTGCTCAATATGGTAGCAGACAGCTGTAGGTGGTCCTAATACTTGAAATGGATAGTCTGAATGGATAGGAGCCATAGGTGTGAAATGTACACTGAGTTTTAAAGTTTTAGTGTGAAAAAACATAGCACTTACTAATTTTTATAGCAATTACATAACAAGATCATTTCTGGCATATTTTGACAACTATGTATTAATAAATTTAATTTTACCCATTTTTGTTTATATTTTTTAATGCAGCTACTAAACAATTTAAAATGCATTTGTGCTTTACATTATTTTCTAGACTCGGATCAATATCTTTTTTTTTTCTGTAAAGAGCTAAATGTTAAATATTTTAGACTTGTCTCTGTCACAATTCCTTGATTCTACATAGTATGATAGCAGTGATGGGCAGTTACCTGAACAAATGGATGTGATTTTGTTCCAATAAAGCTTTATTCATCCATACTGAATTTTAAATACCATACATTATCATGAAATATTATTTTCTCTTTTATTCCAACAATTTAAAAATGCAAACTCCATTCTCTGAGATATAAAAATAGGCAGCTCATGGGCCATAGTTTGACAACCGAAGTTCTAGACCTTACTCTGACTTAATATTAACTTTGATCTTTACTAAAATGACTTAATCTAGGAGTTCCCACTGTGGCTTATTAGGTTAAAGATCCAGTGTTTCTACATCTGTGGCATAGGTCTCGGCTCCAGCTTGGATTCTATCCCTGGCTTGGCCACTTCCATATGCCGCAGGTGTGGCCTGGAAAAAAAAGAAAAAATATATAAAAAATAAAAATAAATAAAATTACTTAATCTATATCCTCATCTATAAATTATACTGTTGACAGCTTAATCGTAGAGCTCCCTACCCCAAGGTGCTGGAATTTCAAATGAGGTGGCAGGTAAATAACTTTACAACTTGACACAAAAATAAAATTATCTAAGAATAAAATAACCTGTTTCTAAAAGTAGTACATTTCCTGGTATTAAATATGTTTAGACAGAGGGAAATTTCCAGAAAATGATTTGGTAGGAGAAAATGAAATACTACATATATAATTTCATTAAATGTGTAAGAGTTCCCTTAGAAACCTCAAGAACATTTTATTTTTTTTTGTCTTTATATGTTAATTTTCATTGAAATATTCTGTTTGGGGGCACTCAACAAAGGAGGATTTCAAAGTACAGGTTCTGATTTCTATCACAGAAATAATCAATTCATTATAATGAAAATCATCAACTCATCAAAGATTTAGTAGGAACCTCAAATATGATGGTAGTAGAATGTTTAACACAAGGAAATGACATTATGGAAAGTACATTGATATAATTCTAACTTATATCTACGAATGTAATATTAGTGAATTATCTTCAGTTTATTGGAAGACATAACTAATGGTTGGAAATAGTTGGTAATATTTTAAGTTGTACTTTTGATAAATAACCCCCAATGTTGATCCTCTGCCAATTCATCCATGCTCTTCAGCTGAGTTATAACTATAGAACATGTGATGCAATTACACTGAGTTTACAGTTCTTGGGCTAATAAATTGGTCTCAATCGCTAATGGATTCTTTATACTGATTGAATCTGTGTGCTGTATTGGTTTAAATTTCCTGACCATATTTCAAGTTTAAATACAAGAGTATGTTGAGCTATTAATTTTGTGTTGCTGTTGTTGGTTTGAACGATGTAGATAGGTGAATCTAGAGCAGGAGATTAAATTAATTTCTGCCTTCACCTTAGCCCAGACTTTCTCTGTGTGTAATGTATCTGTGACATTTGTCCTTATTCTGAGAGAAAATGAGGAAAACTCATCGGAATGAATGACCAGTCCTCATTAAACTGATGATCTGGGAGGAGATTTCCTTTGACTCCATGCAGTGAAACATTACCTTCCTGAAGAATGAATTTAGCAATGAGAAATTCCAGACTGAATGCTCACCAACCAGAATCAATCAAATCATCCTAACTCTTTCAAGGGCAAAAAAGGAAAGAAAATAGAGTAACTTCCAGCTGCTGACAAAGAAATCAACATGTCTGATGTTTGGTCCCAGGTGTGAGACTCAAATATTTCCAATAGATGCTCTGCTTTCTCGGATGCACGTGAACTGCCCTTTTACAACTTTTTTTCTGAAGGCTAGAAGAAATGGTATGGTTTTCACTTTTTAGATTATAAAACCCAATCCTATGCAAATGTCCTTTGAGATGAGACCATAAGATTTTCTCAGTTTCTCCAGATAGTAAAATTTCAGTTGCATAACAACCCTAATCCTTAAAGCTTTAATGAAAACTTCAGTGGAAGGCAGGACAAATAAGCCTTTGCAAACAAGTTCCAAGGGAATAATGTAGCCCACATTCATCATCCTCAGTGGGTCTCCTATTACACACAAATTCATCTTAGAGAGAGGGAAGGGCAGCTCCCATTGATTTTTCTCATCGCTCTGGGGATAGAACTTCAAAATTGGTCAATTACAGTATTTCATATTTCTTTGTTGCTAGCCTAGGCATACAATGGTTGTCCTAACTAGCAGGTAGAAGTATATTTTATCTGGTTAATATTTATATTCTTCATTGTGTATAAATCAAAATTAGAAGTTAGCTTTTGTTTCTAATACAAATTTTAAAAAATATTTTGTTACATTCTGTTTGTGATTATGAAAGTAACTTATGCACCCTCTAGAGATTTTGAAAAACATTGGAATAAACAAAAATTTTAAAAATCCCTTTAGCCCTACTACCCACAAATACCTACTAATACATTTCAATTTTTTTTAACTTTTGATTATATTATTATATATGTATACACACACACATATAAAATGCCCAGGATATATTAGGTATCACACTATCATTTGGACTCATGACGGTGAATGAAAGAGGCGTTGTTTTTGTATTCAAAAAATGTATTGCTTAGTCATAAAGAAGCCAATGCAAAATAACATGCTTTGTGCCTTAATAGAATGAGTCAATATGATAATCACACATGAGAGGAAAAAATAGCTCAGACTTGGAAAACAATAGGGAAAATTTATAGAAAAAAATGCTATCTGAGTTTATGCTAAGATTGGGTAGAATTTAGTCAGATAATGAAGAAGGAAGGGGGCAGAAAAGCATTGACCAAGGTAAAAAGCTTAGGTAAAAGGTTTGGTGGATGTTCTAGAAGTAAATAGCTGATAATTATCACTTCAGAAGGTGAAGAGGAAATTGGGAATAAGGGGAGCAGGACAGTGACAGAAGCAATATCTAACAATCATGGAAATAATGTACATCCATTAGGCTCTAAGCTAAGAAACTCTAAAAATGGACCTTATGTATAGTATCTTAAATAAGATGGAAGCTTATTTTTCACTCATGTGTCCAGAGAGAGGTGAAGGATCTAGCGTGAGTAGCCATCTGGTGTGATCTGCTCTACCAGGTCATCTGGAAACTAAAGTTCCATTTTGCTGGGGGCTGCCTTATTCCCTAGGGTGCTGCCTCATTCCCTAGGTCTCCCTTGTTCCCTAGGATGCTGTCCCATGGTAATATTGTACAAGTCAGCTCCCCTGCTCCACATCTAGTTTTCATGCTGCAAGAAAAGGGAGGAAATAGACAATACATGATTCCCTTTTAAGAAATTGACGTACAATTGTAGACACATAATAGCATTGTTGAGAACCTGGTCATGTAAACCTGTTGGGAAATGATACCTCCCATTAGGAGGGCTGAATGCCTTCTAACTTAAATTTTGAAAAAACACAGAATATTTGTCTCACCATGATTTACAGTCTGGAATGTATTTTAAGAATAATGGAAGGCCATTGACAGTTTTGAACAAGGGAATATTATTGTCAGACATGAATTGTAGAACTTGACTGTGGAGTGTAAGATGAATTGGAGGCTAACAGGAAGGGAGACAGGTCCACTGGATGGGAGGCTGTGGGACAAAACCAATTCATACAAGGGATATTGGCATCACAGGCTATAACAAAGGCAGAAGAATTATGAGGAAAGGAGCAGTTCATTTATGAAGCAGAGTGAGTCATTTATGAGGCAGAATTGCAGGGCTGGATGCATTGTTTAATGTGGAGGGTAATCGCGAGGGAAAGTGAGAAGTCACAGTGTCTGGTGTGACAATTGGTCGGATGGTGCTATTCACTGATTATGTATATCTACAGGTTTTGCACTTTGTTGAGACTATCACAAAATCTAATAGCTTAAAATAACAGCTCTTTATTTAGCTTTGATAGTGTGGGTCAATTGTGCAGGGCTCAATTAAGCCATATCCTGCTAATCGCCAGCTGGACTGATGCATCTTAGGCCACCTGTGGGTCATCTAGGATCCTGGAGGTGAAGCGGTGTAACAAGGGCAGCTTGGCCCCAAGTTTTCCATCAGCCAGTTGATTAGCTTGGGCTTATTCACATGGTGCCAGCAGATTCCAAGAGCATAAAAAATGGGCATGCCCCTATGTACAAGTACTTTTAAAGTCTCTGCTCGTGTCCTGTAAGCTTTGTTCCCATCAAGCAATGTGAGGCACGTGGTCACACTATCATGTGGGAGGGAGCCATGAAAATCTTGAAGGCTATGATTGCAAGGATTAATCTGATACAGAAAATGATGTGCAGACAGTAGTGGAAAAAATGTCCCCGGACTTTAAATTTTGGAGATAAGAGAGGGTGGAATTCCTTTCTGGGAACGAATTCTGAATAATTTTAAACGTCATGTCAACTCTTTGGACGTTATTTGCTGCATCCCTGGAGATTGAGCTTGATTAGCCCTGGTGTTCAATGTTCTTTTTTTGTCTAAGATTTATGACATTAATTGATTATTATTTTGCTTCTGATAGCATAAACGAAAGCCCATTTTGAAACCTGGACTGTCAGATATGGTTTCTTTCCAATACATGAAGAAAAAAAAATTGAGTTGCTAAAGTCTTCATTCTATTGGGTTTTTCTGTTCTCTTGACCTGTGGTTCCACAATTTGGCACTGATTGTCCAATTGTGGTATGCCACGTTGTCTTAATGTTAATGTTCATTCAGTTATAGAAACTAGAGTGTCAGCATTAGTCAGCAAATAAGTGATCTTATTCTGTATTACTGTTAATTTAAAAATATGGATAAATGAAAATTTTGAAATGTGCCTTTTACTGTTCATCATGACTTTGGCAACCTGGATTGATTCCTAGGTTATATCGATGACCTGTATAGTAACTTTAAAAATCGTTGACTAGCCAACTTGGTTTATCTAAAGGTGGTGATTTCACTCCTGCCTAATTATGACATCAGCTATTGTGGAAAAGTATAACCACTCAGCTTGTACTGTGCCCAACATATCAATAAACTATTTAAAACTATACGATGTGATTTTAGAGCTAGAATAAGCAGTATAGAATAAACAGTATTTGAGTGATTACATTCAAATTAATCATTTTATAGGAGGAAAATAACACCCAACAAACATAAGCATATTGGGTCAAGTCATATGATGAGAAGACCATGCAAACGGTAGCTTACATCTAAATTCCACTTCATCACAAAAATCGTCCTGGATTAGAGTCAGATTGTTTCCAAATGAATAATAAATCAGTCATCTATAATTAGCAAGAAACTGTATAAATACTTTCTGCTAAGACCATTGTAAATAGACTGAGATAATGCGGCATGGTGAAATTAGCCTTATTATTATAGATCCACCTTCTGCCAGCCATTGGGACAAGTTGCTTCTTTGACACACCTGATATTAAACTCAGTCCTCAAGAGATTCTCCAAAAAGTTTTAGTTCTTTCCTTTCCCCCTTGTATGTACATCCACTCTCTGAGTCATTTGGAATGGTCTTGGACTGATTATTGATTTGGAGGAAAACAGAGATAAATGAACAAATTTTTGTTATATATTGTGATAAAATGAAGAAGGCTTTATGTTCCTAATTTGATAATTGTCTAAGTGAATCCTTGTAATATGTCTAAATATTTTATCATCTGGAAAATAAGTAGCTGGAGAACTGAACTAGGTGAGGATATATGGATTCTAGTTCTATTTTGTCATTAGCAAACTCTGTAGTCATAGGTCTCATTTTCCTCCTCTAAAATGGGAATAAACTATATCTTCCTGGCCAACTTTACAGGTAGTTATGAGGGTCAAACAAATAGTTTTGAAAACAAAAAATGCCAAATACTTTACAAAACTATGGACTTGTTATTGAAGCATATAGAATTACTGTTTTTCAAACAATCAGGACACTATATATTATACCAACTTTTGTTACACTGCTAAATAGAGACCAAAAAAGATGTAATATAAACACGTAGTGAAATCCAGTTTGCTATCAGGATCCTGAAAACTAAGATTCCTTTAGTATTGGATGTGAGAAGAGACCACTAAACTTTATTCCTGATCAGCATTCTCTTCTCAAATGGTTGTCTGTAACTCCAGCATCCATTGTTTATTTAACTGAATTTCCACCACTTTCAGCCTCTCTACCTTTCCCCCCTGCTCTCTTCAGTCCTCCTCTTTGCTGGAAGGCCACAGAGTATAGCTACTTATTTCAGAATAAATGTAATATTTCAAATATATTATATCCAGAGTGATGCAGATACCAAAATCAGCAGGAAATATATACACACACACAGTGGCTTTGGTCATAATTCCTTATGAAGTATCAGATTATGAATTTATACATTCAGCCTTCATGTACTGAAGAATATTTTCCACTCATCCATTTCATTATGTTTCCCCTTTCTGTCAGAAAATGTGCATGTAGGTGCACTGGTCTATAGAGGGTAAAGAATACCCCTGTGGAATATTTGCCAGGCAGAAGAAATGGGCTGTCTGTCTTGCTTTAGATTTGATGAGCTACAAATTTGTGACAGATTCATTTTGATTTCATTGCTGGGCAACCAGAATGAATTGAGAGAAAGCAATCAACACATGCTGCACCCACTGGAACCTCTAATACTAAATGTTGGCTGCTTCTGTCAACACAGCCAATTACCAAAGGTACTCAAAGGGTAAGTGATAGTCAAAATAAGCCACGTGGTTCCGCACAACTGTTAGTGAAAGCAGAGTAGACACAGGATGACAGACTGCTTCGTCAATATAACGTTTCAGGTGAATGCCGTGCCTACTGCGTTCTCAAAGCTGACACAAATGTTTATAGTAAGATAAGTGTTTACTTTGGGGGGGGGAAGGGGGAGGGAGAGAGAGGTTGACTGCATGTTGATGCCAGGGTACAAGAAATATATTAAGGTCGGGATTTCCAGTTGTGGTGCAGTAGAAACTAAACCGATTAGGAACCATGAGTTTGTGGGTTCAGTCCCTGGCCTTGATCAAAGGGTTAAGGATCTGGTGTTGCCCTGAGCTGTGGTGCAGGTTGCAGATGCAGCTGGGATCCTGCATTACTGTGGCTGTGGTGTAGGTGGGCAGCTGTAGCTCCGATTGTGGCCCTAAGAAGCAAAAAAAAAAAAAAAAAAAGAGAGAGAGAGAGAGAGAGAAAGAAAGAAATACATTAGGAAAAACATTATTTTTAAAAATAATGAAATATAATTATTTCTACCATGTAGAGTGCTGTCTGTTCTAGAACATGAGTTTTAAAGAGAAAGCACAGATTTAGACTTCTGAGAACTAATTGATCAGGCCTTGAAAACAGCTAAAAATTAGTCTTTCATTTAACACATATTTATTGAGCTGTTGCTATGGGCAGGCACTTTGTACTAAGAAATGGAGATATAAAATTAAAAAAACATCAATATTCCCAATTGCCACAACTTGGATGGATGCTGAGCACGTTCTGTTTGAAGTAAGTCAGAGAAGGACAAGTCCTGTATGATATCACTTACATGTGGAATCTAAAAACGTTAAATATGTAAAAAACAAAGAGTAAAATGTGCACACCAGGGCATGTGAGAGAGGAATAAGACTGATGGTGTTTACAGGTACATACTTGTAATGAATAGTCAATAAGCCATAGATATGAAATGCACAGTACAATGAGTTTAGACAATGACACTGTATAATATCATTATTCAAGATAATAAATATCTCTACATTGCTGATCACATTACATTATAATATATAAATGTAGCAAAATAACATGCTATACACCTTAAACTCATACAGTGTTACATACAAAATTTATTCAATAAAAAAGATAGACATGATACTTACCCCCTAGAATTTATAGTTTGGTAAGGGAGAAAGAAAGTTAAGAAATCTTTGTCAGCCTAGTGTGTGACAAGGGAAGCATAGAATGCTGTTGGAGGTGCTAATCCAGATTTTGAAATCAATGAGGATTTTAGAAGAAGGCGATATCCCAACCAAGACCTGTGAGTTAGCCTGAGAAAATGCGAAAGCAGTAATTACTCTTTGCAGTTAAAGTAACACCAGTAAAAGTGTGATGGTGAGAAGCATGGACCATTTCAACAAACATTCAGGATGTGTGGAGGTTCATCAGTGTTGGGGAAGGCGGAAGAATAGCCAAAGATGGGACCAGAAAAGTAGGCAGATAACACTTCCCAAATGGCAGTAAAATTGGATTTTGTGCAGTGAGTAATGACACTGAAGGATTTTGACCTGGGAAATGGTGTGGTCAGATAAACTAGAGTAAATCTAATAATTGCTCTAAGTAGTTGTGTGTGCATGCACATAGGCGTACACACACACACACACGCATATTTAAAGAACAATTTTAAAATAATTCTGGAGATACAGAGGTGGAAGAAAACAACTATTTAGATAATTTGGTGAAATATTCAAGGTAGCAGGACTTTTAACCTGAGTCTTGAAATCTTGTCCCTGGATAGTGTTGCAGCTTAGGCATCAGCAGCAACCCAGTGATGGGGAAACCTCTGCTCAGACCTCAGATATAGGTGTGGGTTTACGAAGTGCCAGGTACTCTGCTATATCTGAGGAAATCACAAGGCAATCAGGAAATCACACTTTCCCCATCGAGGTGCTTTTCTTTCAACCTGTTAAGGAAGATATATCAGTATTTTTCTCTGCAAAATGCAGGAAAATTGGATACAGCGAATCTGTAGATTATCTCCAACTTTAGAATGTATACCTTGGAATGAACTTCAGGCAGTTTTCTTGGGATTCCAACCACTGGTCTTAATTTTGTCCTTTTCAGACATATTTTTTGCAGGTTTGACATGTCTTTCCTATGTTGGTGTGCTGTGTATTTGAAGTGATGAAATGACCCTTCTGGGTGTTTTCTTGTCTTACATACTAAACTTCTCCACTTCTAGCTACTCCTCATGTGAAATGAAGATTTGTTATGGTTCCATTTCATTTTCCATACTAGTGAAGAACTGACGGACAGAGAATGCCATTAGCACATGATATCACCATTGTAACTTCCATTGTAATCTGTTGGATGTGTCTGTTAATCCCCCTCCCATCCTGGCTCTTATTCTCTAATTACACTCTTTTCGGGTATATGGTTCTAATTCAGAAATCTCTTTCTTTGGAATGTCCATTAGGATATTATTTCAATAAGGAAAATCACTTTTTCTACCACTACATCGA
The DNA here is from genome assembly GCA_004024745.2 of Catagonus wagneri. Lineage (NCBI taxonomy): Eukaryota > Metazoa > Chordata > Mammalia > Artiodactyla > Tayassuidae > Catagonus > Catagonus wagneri. The sequence goes on from PVHT021183666.1 coordinate 10,412,061, forward strand.
TTGGAGGGTTATCTATGAGTGTCGATATTCAGAAACAACTTTGATGTGTGCAGGGAATTGGCTTAGAAATTGATATTTCATCCATCAATGAAAAATTCACAACCACTGGCAACGACGATGATGATGACTTTGTTGCAGATCTGTTGATATGACTGATTAGTGGACCATTTAAAAAGTCCCCTTAGTTTTGTAATGCTACTTGTGTATTAACTTTGTTTTTAATAGCATGGTGTCTAGAACCAGGTTCTCAGGTACTTCTCATCTCCCTTCATCTGAGTAATAATCTGCATATTTACGCTTAGCTGAACCATCTGTAGCTGGTCCATGGCTCAATGGTGATGCTTTTCTCTCCATAACGTGTAATATATCATTATAGGAAACACATCAAAGGATAGAAGCAATCCGAAATAAGAAAACAGATATAACCAAAGTTCCAGGTACAAGTTTCCATTATTAATTACAACATTTTTAAGTCTATTCACATATTCAATAGAGTCTAGTGAGCACATGTTTACATATGATGTAAAATAACAACCACAAGGTTTTATAAGCATTTACCATACGAGGCACTGGAGTACAGTGGTGATCTAGGCAAGTGTAGCCTTTGAATTCATGGATTTTATATCCTACTTGGTGAAATAGATACTCTACAAATAATTTTTTTTTTCAGTTTCAGATGTGTACTATAAATGTGGTAAACATGGTAATTCACAGATTGGCTTATACTATTCTGAATACTTTCTAATGCTTAGGATTTTTTTCTTTTATTCAAAATTATATCGTACTCTTTATATTGCTAAGCCATCTTTTTATCTCCACTAACAAAGACATCATAAATTTCTTCTAAGTAAAAAATAAGCTAGTACAACATCATAATCACTCCACAGTCTATAAATGCATAAAAGTAGCATGATTATTCCAAAATCATTTTAGAAATTCAAGCTGTTTTGATCTTTTCCATATTATATGCATTTTTGATAATCACCCTTACAATTAAAATATACATACATCTTAATTGTTGCTTCATTATATTTTCTAAAGGGAGCATTACAGTGACATGTTATCTCAATACAAATTGCAAAACTGTCTTCTAGAAAAATTAAATCATTTTCCCACCAGAACTCTATAGAAATGATTATTTTTCTACAACCTTATCCACAGTAGTCCTTAAATTTTATTTTCAGGTTTAATTTTGAAAAATTCTTTCCAACTTGTCTGACATTTTAGACGGCTACGCCTTTCACCATCCTGGCTACATGCTTCTCATTTTCAGCCTGCTGCTTTCAGATGTCATTTGGACACTGGTCCAAGTAGACACAATTGTGCTTCCTTCAGAATAGGTTCAGGAGTTGCTTCCAGCTCCCTGTTCTCACAAATGAAGTTTCCCTTTCTGAAACATGCCTTTTACCCACCCACTCATTCCTGACCTTCTAACTTGTCAACAGTTATGCTTGAACCAAGAAAGAAGGGACACGGAAGATTTAAGTTTTAATTTTTCTTCAGTAACTATATAGAGAGGATGATGTAGGTACAGAGGGTTCTGTTCCTCAGAGCTGTCAATTTCCTGCATCTAAGTTCTTTAAAAAATTTTTTCTTGTTACAGCAGAGCTCTTTCACTTTCTTCACTTTTAGTTAACTTCAAAATTGATGTCTAGGATGACTGCCAGTAATATTATATCGTCCCATATGTTTTGCCTAATTACACAATTTCCTGAATTCATTTTTTGAAGTTAAAATTTTTCTCCACCTCGTCATCAAAACATTTTGAACACTCTCTGTCACAGTGAGATTAGAAGATAAAACCTCTTTTTAAATGATATCTACTTGAAAGCTTTCCAGAGTTTGGGTAGGGGATGATAAATCATTCTGATCGTTTAAATCCATATTATAAATCACAGGATATCTGAGTCTAATGGCACGTGGATTGAGTTCACCTAAATGGCAAGCCCAGTAAAATCCTAACAAGTTTCAGATGTCTTTCAGATTTGAAGTATTTTTTCAGTTTACAGTATGTTAAAGCTCGGTTTACTTTTTTGCCTGATATATTCGTGTTGACTCTATGCGCAGTTCATATATCAACATAAGGCAAAAAATCTGCATCTTTTTAATGTTTGTATAATCCAGAACATTAATATGCCTTTTAACTCAAAGAGAATGCCCTCTAGGGAACCTTATATTTCTCTTTTATTTTTACACCTTCAACAAATCGTAAATGATCTTGAGGTCACCAGAATGTTTTTGCATACAGATCCTTAAAATTATGTGTCAAAAGGCAAATGAAAGATTTACTAAAAAAATCATGCCACAGATAGTTTTCCTTAATTCATATTATTTTTTTATCACTTGAAAGAAAAGGATAAGCATTGGATACATATCACCAAGCTGTAATATGAAGAATAGATGCTATTTTTAGTAACACATCTCTCTATTATAAATACTCTATATGTTCTCTAATATGTGGGTATAAATTTTTACTTTTATATTTAAAAATCCCCTAATTCCTCTCCTTCATCATCCCTTATACATCCCAATTCTCTTAGTTTGTGTAATTAAAAGAATACCTCTGAAGGCAGAGTAAGGTTAGTTACAGAGATATAAACAAACCTTTAAATAGAAAAATAGAAGGGGGATTATGCACCAGAGGAAAAGAAGCCTTATGTTTCCTTAGCAGTAGGGGAGGAAAGGACATTATATTATAAATGTAAGTATGCTTAGTTAAATCACTCAGGGATTTCAAAACTAAGGCCCCTGAAGTATATACATCAATAAGAAAAACATCAGAGTAGAAGCAGGGACAATTCTTATGAGCAACTCCTACATGGAGGACAGCCCTGGGGGGTAATGTGTGAACAAAGAGCTGCTTCCAGAGAACATGAGCTAGCATCCATATTTCTGGGTCCAATCTAAGATCAAGTGGGAAGTGGGCAAAATATCTGGGTATAGGTCCCTAGAGACCTGGATTTCAATAAGCATATCAAAGAATTTGTATGCAATTGAAAGCTACAGGCAAATATGTTGGAATCCAATTTTTAGAAAACCTGGAAAAGTTAAGCTATATCTTCAAGGTATTACACCTCTGTGACCTATTGGAACCCCCAAACAGGTCTTCGATTACTAATCCACTGCTCTTTCTATAATACTGGACTGGATATATATTCAGATTTTCTTGGTTTTCATATTGATCTCCAATGCTTCTCCTTTATGCCAGATAGTTAGAAATGGTGAGCCACGAGAAAGCATCAGGTACAGGACCTGTTGCCCAGAAGATATTATGAAGAAATATCAGTTTACAGTAGAGCAGTCCTTTGTGAGCACAGGATTTTACAAAGTAGGGGCCCAAGCTTTACTGTCACAGCTCACAATGGTAATTTCAAACAAGCAATGCCAAATGTTAATCACCAAATATCTATGCAGAAGAGAGTTGTCTTGGAGTATAAGATATTTAAATTAAATAAAAGAAGGATTCCCTGAATATACACATTTTAAAGCCCTAAATCATATCACTGATGAAAGTATGAAGTCGCTGTCTTTAAAGATAATTGTGAATTTTATCCATTTCTATCATATCATTATAGACCTCTGGTAAGTAGGTAAGAAAAAAATAATAAAACTAAGTCCCTCTAGGTCAAGAGTTGGGGAATTGGTAAAGGCTCAAAGTTACCATTGAGATCATCAAGATTGATGGAGGATACATTTTAAAAAAGAAATATAGTGCAAAACTATAGTTTCATATAATGTGCAAATCATAGTTTCATATAATGTGCATAGTCCTCTTTCAGTAATATTAAAACCTATTTGAGGGCATGAAAAATTGCCAAAATATAATAAATCATTGCTTCCTTCTGCCTCTCCCACTCTCTCCTCATTTCTTCCTCCTCTGTGTCTCTTCTCTTCTCTACCTGCTGTGTATTGCCTGGTCTTGTAGTCATGAGCCATGAGTATCTTTTGTGTTGAGGTGGTAGGTGTGACTAGATTCAGGATGGACCAAGGTGGTCACCTCGTGGGCTGGTCTAGTTGACTATTTTATCTGAGAGTATCAGAGAAGGAATGAGCAAGAATCTGAGTCAGGAGTTTCCTCTGTGGTGCAGCAGGATTGGCGGCATCTTTGTAGCGCCAGGTCACAGGTTCGATCCCTGGCCTGACACAGTGGGTTAAAGGATCTGGCATTACTGCGGTGTAGGTTGCAACTGTGGCTCTGATCTGATCCCTGACCTGGGAACTTCATATGTCCCATGGCAGCCCCCCGCAAAAGAACCTGAGGTTAGCTATTGGCAGACTATTTAGAAAAGCAACTATGATGAAGAAAAATGAACAAATAGTCCACTGAAGAGGATTTATCTCTTACGTTACCAGCTCTGCCATTCTTAGCCATCTTCAGGTTACTGATTTGTCCTAGCCTCTTCAAGATAATTCTTAACTTAAGGTCAATGGCCTGCCCTGTTCCCTTTGGAGGAAAAGGTTATTCTGCCAGGAAGATTCATTGTCTGTATATAAACAAGAGCTGTTTTCTTCCTCTAGCCAACTGGACACAGAGTGACTTGGTTTTCTGACATTTTTATCTTCCGTAGCTTCCTATCTTCAAAACTTCCAGAAGCCTAGACGCCTTGTTGCTGTCATTTCGTTTGTTTTCCATATATACTTCCAATCCTTCCCATATAAGCTGACCAATTTTTTTCTTGTTTCCATTTCTGTCTCCTCCTTCCATGTCCCTCCACACAGCCTTACTTTTAACTTCTTCCTACTCTTACTTGTCTTGCTTATCACAGAACAATTTAAAATACAAATCCACATTAGGTCTCTGACTCAGTCTTTCCTCACAGTCATGTATGCATCTAGATCCTGCTGTCATGTGTCTGTACAGAAATAACATTTCATTTAAGTTTCCCTATTATTTGCCTCGAGAATCCCTAATCAAATCTGGTAAAGTCCCCCATTATGGAAACTTTGGTTTGGGGGACAGAAAGCATAGCTCTGAGCTCATGTAATTCCAATTCTTTGTGACAGGTTCTGTGTAAAATTCATTAAAGGGCCATCCCATCCTGTCATATTAATCAACATTGCAATTCTTTTTTTCACCTGGGTAATGATTTTATTCTTTGGGTCATATTGGTTTTTGCTGGAGTTTCAGAGTCAATGTTCACCATTTTGAAATTAAATACTCTGTTGTCTTCTACCATTTTATCTTCTTTTTCTCCAAGGAATTATTACATAGGCTTTTCCCCAGCATCCTGGCTTGGATTCTGTCTGTTAAATCTCTCATTCAGAAAAGAACTAGAGCTGACGAATTTGTGATGGAATCAAAGCAAAGTGCATTCTTAATCTATCAATATTCATTTCACTTTCCCCATAAATCTCCTCTTAAGAAATTCTATTTTTCTAATCTGGATAATTCAAAGCAAAGTGTTTTTGAATTAACTACCTAAATCTATCTAAAATGACTCGTAATAAAATCATTTAGTTCAAGACAGGCAGCAAACATAGGATATTAGGTGGAAGGTGGTAAAACATCCATATTGATTATAAAGCTTAAGTTTCCATTGATCTGTGGAATATTCCAACCCCAGCTGATCTAACTGACTGTGCATAGCAATTATGGAGGACTATGCAGTCTGTTTCTGGATTGCCTCCTGTCTTTGTGTTGGTTTCCTTTTCCTGACGTTGCCTCATCTCCCTAGTAAGACTACATGGTCCCTGAGAGCTTCGTTCTCTTCTGTTACAACCCTTTATATCTGTCTTTATTTTATTCAATGCCTAGTGGCTGTACTGGGTTAACTTATGGATATCTCCTTTCCATTCCCCTGACTGGGTTCTCTAGGATAACAGCTGGGCCTCGGTCCTCCATCCTAACATGGAACACTCAGCCTGACATTTTGGGAGCACTCAGCAGATTATTCTTTCCTGGAATTCTCCTGAAGCTAAATAATTATTTTTTTCTCTCCAAGTAGCACCTGTCACATAGCAGGGACTTAACAAATAACTTTTTCAACACTTTGGTTTGCTTCTTTTGGGTATATTTTTTTCAGGACAATGAATTCAGATACCACATTTATTTTTTCATGTTACTGCTTAAATCTGGACTTTATTATTTTATTTTATTTTTTTGCTTTTTGGGGCTGCACCACAGAATATGGAGGTTCCCAGGCTAGGGGTCTAATCGGAGCTGTAGCTCCTGGCCTATGTCATAGCCACAGCAAAACCAGGTCTGAGCCATGTCTGCGACCTACACCACAGCTCAAGGCAACACCGGCTCCTTAATCCACTGAGCGAGGCCAGGGATCAAACCCGCAACCTCATGGTCCCTAGTCGGATTTGTTTCTACTGAGCCACAATGGGAACTCCTTAAATCTGGACTTTAAATGAAAATTGTAAGTATTATGATGTATTATATTATGATGAGAGCTGCTAGAATCTCTTTCTTTAACCTTATCAAGCAAAAAGGTCCATGTCTTCAAGAACATTCTAGATCACCTGAATGGTTTGTATCTTTATTTTTCAATTAATTCCTTTGTTTTAAAAAATGTAATAGATTTTTTTTAAAGAATTCAGTGTTTTTTAATTGGAAATTTTGTTTTGGCCACGCTCACGCCACACAGAAGATACTGGACCAAGGATCTAACCTGAGCCACAGCAGTGACAATGCTGGATCCTTAAGTAATAGACTTAATTTTTATAGCAGTTGTAGGCTTGCCAAAAAAATGTAGGTTGTACAGAATTCCTATACAATTCCTTTCCATCTGTCTCTCTCTCTCTCTCCTTCTCTCTCTCTCTCTCACAGTTTCCCCTATTACGAATATGTCTTGCATTACTGTAGTATGTTTTTTAATGATTGATGATAACTGGTGAGCCAATATTGACACATTATCATTGACCAAAGTTCATAGTTTATATTCAAATGCCCTCTGTTTCATAAGTCCTATAGGTTTTACTAAGTGCACAATGTCGTATATCCACATTCCACAGAATATTTTCACTGCCCTAAAAATCCTGTTCTTCTCTGTTCCAACCATTCATCCCTCATACCCTCACTTTTCTGAACTCCTGACAATCACTGATCTTTTTACTGTCTCCACAGTTTTGTCTTTTCCAGAATGTCATATATTTGGGAATCATAAACTACATTATGTTTTCAAATTGGCTTCTTTCACTTAGCAATATGCAGTTAATGTTCCTTTCTATCTCTTTTACAACTTGATAGTTCCTTTCTTTTTATCAGTGAATACTATTCTGTCATATGGGTGTACCACATCTTGTTTATCTATTCACCTACTGAAGGGCATCTTCGTTGCTTCCAGTTTTTGGCAATTGTGAATAAAATGGCTACATATATGGTCAGGTTTTTGTGTGGATATAAGTTTTCAACTATTTTAGTAAATTAAAAAAATTATCTACCGTTTTATTTCTCTTCATGATACTATGTAGTAAATTGTCATGTTTTGTGACTTCTTATACAACATACTTCTCAACATTTACCTAGTGAAATTAGGGGGATTCTAACACTGGGAAGGTCTATAAACTGTTGTTTGGGCTTTCATGGGGAACACTGTACAGTAGTTGGTTAGGTAGTCTAGAAAATAGATGGATTGTGTTCAAATACTGTTTTTAACTTCTTACTCTGTGGTTTTGGAGAAGTTGCTTAACTTCGCCTCAATTCCCTTACCTCATGTCAGAATGAGGTGATCGCGGTATAACACAGGGTTGTTTTGATGCTTAAATGAGATGATATGCATATGTGTTTTACCAAACAGTGCTAATGGCAGTGCTTAATAAAAGTGAGTTGTTCTGGAGTTTCCATTGTGTCTTGGCAAGTTAAGAATCCGACTATTACCATGAGGGTGTGGGTTCAATCCCTGGCCTCACTCAGTGGGTTAAGGATCCCACATTGCCACAAGCTGCAGCATAAGTCACAGATGCAGCTTGAATCTGGCACTGCTGTGGCTGTAGTGTAGGCTGGCAGCTGCAGCTCTGATCTGACCCCTATTCTGGGGACTTCCATATGCTGCAGGTGTGGCTGTTAAAAAAAAAAAAAAAATTGGTTGTTCTAACGTGAGTTATTACATAGGTCTAGGTCTTATATAGATCAGTCACGTGAATGAGATGAAATTTGAAAATTATCAGTCTGGTGAACTTCAGAAACAAGTAAATGAAGCTTGTCATTTGTACGTTCTCAACAAATATTTACTGAATGTTACTATGACCCGGGAATTATATTGATATTTGGGATACTAAGAGGAAAGACAGAATCCCTGCTTTTAAAGAACAGAGGTCTTCAAAGAAACAAGGAGGCCACTTCCTTATAGTGTAAAGGAGGTCTGGGGTTTCACAAGGAAAAATGACATTTTCCTTACTTTTGGCAAACAAAAAGTCGATTTTGCACAAGGGCTAATTCATAGATTCCAGGGTCCGGCAGACTCAGGTCCCCAACCCTTCTCAACCACCCACCTCACTGTGGAGTCTTCTGCAACTTCCTTATTGTTTCCAAACCTCAATTCAGTTTTTTAAATCTATGCTTGAGATATTTTAGTTGCTTCCCAAGGTAGATATGATGACTAGATGACATATATCATGGATCACCTAACACATGATAAGTGTTTAAAAACATTATGTATTGCTATTAATCTGTGGGTTTCCATCAGATAGTTTAGATAAATTTTAGGTTGTAAGAAACAACTAATCTTTCATGTTTCCTGTTCACAGGGTGCCTAGCCTTAGAGAGATAATTACAAGTTTAGGAGATTCTGAACAACCTGTGAGCCTGGGATCAACAGATCAGAAGTCTATTTTGGATTCAGTTAATTTGGTTCAACACTCAAGATTTAACTGAATTCCTTTTTTTATTCAAAGAGACATGCTTGATGCTTCTGTAACTGTCTTATATAGCTAAACACTGACAGAAGCATGATATCTAAATTAATGCCAGCCATACTAATCAAAGGTTATTTGCTTTACTGTTTAAACGGAGATTATTCATGGCATGAGCTGATGTGTTTTGATTTTTCAACATGTCAGCTATAAGATCAGAGTGGATATTTTAGCCTTGTGATAACTCCCTATAAATAGAGGCATAAATTATAAATGCTCATTGATGCAATTATAAATTGTCATTTGGGATCCTTTGATCCTGGTAAAATATAATAACCCTGAGTTAGAACATGGCACTGGGGGTGACTTCTGTCTTGAATGCTTTATAAGTCAGCAATTCTTGGTGCAAAGACATCTTAGTACTTTCCCCTCAGCTTATTGTAAGAAACCTTTCTGCTCATCTGCACACTTGGATTCTTGTCCGTCTCCAAACTGTGGATGTGCCCCCACTGCCTAGAACCAAGTTCTGCTCAGTGCTAGGAAGTAGGCACTAGTAAAACACAGAACCTTAATGGTGTAGCCCAGTCTGACAGGTTTTATCACAGGATCTTACCATCTAGTCCTTGGAAGGCTATATTTAGGGTATTAGCATGGAGGATAGCATGATGGTTATTACCAGCTCTTCGAGCCTAGGGTACGCTATCATTCCATCTGGATCGAAATCCCATCTCTGTGGCTTATAAGATAAAAGTTTGCACAAGTAAATGAGTTTTTAGAGTTTTTTTAAAAAGCGGGCAACAGTAACCCAAAATTATTTACTAAGGCATGCTTGAGATAACTTATACACATTCAGTACATAGGAAAAGCCCCCCCCGCCCCCGCAACTATGAGTTCTTGATGACCAAACCACCCCCAGTACTCTAAGCAGATTAGTGCAATGCAAAGGTGTGGTATAGTGTGGTTATTGGTTCCCTGCCAGGTTCTCCATGGCAGAGGACTTTTCCTCTGTGCCCTAAAATGTCCCTATCATTTTGCTTTCTGGTGGCCCCAGTAAGTTCTCCCATGTTTAATGTGCCTGCTAGGATCTCTGATTTATCTCCCTTTTCAGAAATACTCCTGTAGCTTCTCCCCTGCATCGGTTTACTAGATAATTAATGACCCATTCTTTCTTTCTCCCTTTATTCACATCCAGTAGTTTGTATCTAAAGTACGTCTCAAGGAAAAGAAGGAAAAAAAATCAGCTCTCCTCCTCTTTCATACCCTAAGAAATTCAAGGGCGATATTAGGATGAATGCAAAACAGGTGAACACATAAGTGAAAAATACAAAATACATGGTGAGCAACTCTTGGCCACTCCTGAAATGGGGAAAGGACTTCACAGTGTCTTGTCCTTTCCATTTCAGGGAATTCCTGAGTTGACACAAATCCAAAAACACACAAAGGAGAGTCGGTGGCACAAGTGACGATTTCAAGCTGATTCAACGTGCACACTAAATTTATCTGGTAATTTGCACACTTCTCTAGGATCAATTCAGGTTGCCTCCCACCTCCCATCTGGCCCACTCAGCAGATGGCTATTAGTATGTTAATGAAATGCAGGCTGGCGGCCTTGGAATTGGGTACCTGGGTGTTCCTGGACTGGTCCCTTACACACGCTATGATACTGTCTCACTCTGCTATAAAATTGCCTGCAATAGCATCAGGCACCCAGGGAGTTCTTCCCTCCACAAGATGTTTAGCCTCTCCTGTGGTTCTGAATGAGAGCTTATGTGTTCGGACAAGGGCTCTCAGGAAGTGTCTTCCAAGTTTTTATCCTTCCAAGCATAACTTGAATGTTCAGCTGCTTAGACCAGGTAATTGCTTTTGTGGCTGGCCACATGAGCCCATAACACTTTTATAGGGTACTTATGGGTGCCATGAGCTCAATAAAACCAGGGCAGTTGAACTTGACATAATTTCTTCTTTAAAAGAGGTGTCACATTTTGAAAGGCCCCAAGGAATTACCCACTACCTGGATCAAGAGATGGGTAGCCTGATAATGCATCTTACCCGGGCTTCCTCTTTCACTTACTTTTTTACATGGGACTGTGTCTAATTGGGGAAAAGTCTCCCTTTTCAAATGAAGGTTAAATAAGTCAGTAACACTCAGATCATTTGTAGGCAGCTTTTCTCTATGCATATTTTACTATATGTATAAAATCAGATCAAGGGTTGAGGAGGTTTATTAGGGGATAAAAAATACCTTTATGAGCAGCAATATTTCATCCTTGAGTCAATCATGCTGTAATGAGCACCAAGAACTGGAGGTAAAATGAGATGGAATGTTTGAGGCAAAAGGAAATCTCGGTGGAAATTAACCTGGCCTCCAAAGAGCCTTTAAAAAACAAAATGCTGCCAACAGCAAGCTAGTCCAACTGCAGATTTGAAGGTCAGCATTCAAAAAGGACAACAAATGCAAATATTATACCAATTCTTTACAAAGTTACTTTGGTAGAAAGAGAGAATGTATCATTCCACTTGAACTACTATGGTCGCTGCCAGTAAAATCATGACTAATTTGCACCCCCATGCCTTTTTCTGACATATGCACTATCAGTTTTGATCCAAATATGATCATCGCCCTGGGGAAGCTGTCACTTTCATGGAAATAAATAGTCTTAGGTTTTCTTCTATATCTACAGCAATTGCTACAACCTGGTCCCGTACGAAAAGAGTAAAAATGTTAGAAATTAAAACATAAGGAGAAAATTAATGAATCCCTTACAATTTTTAAAAATCCTTTTATATCTATGAAAGCTGCATGAAGGGAGCACATGATTGCTTCTATCCTTAGGTCACTATTTTGTAATTCCTGCCAAGGAAGTGCCAGAAGAAAATGACAAATATCCTAGGAAATCTGTGGGTATCTGAATCAAATTCTTCACCTCTTTTAATGAGTAACTCGATCGGGAAATGGGGATTATTTTATTGGTAGAGATAACACCTTCAAACTCAGATCAAAAATCCCCATGAGTATAAAATGTTTTGATTTTATATGCATTGTACAATGGTATTATAAACTGATATAAACATAAATTTATATTCATTGCACATTGAATCAAATCAGTGAGTTCAAAGACACAGATATATATGGCATAACATAGAAGAGTTTAATTAACTCCAGTGGAACTTAAGGGCTTTCTAGAATGATTAACCTAAGGAAGCAGCCCACATTAGAATTATATATGTGGGCTTTCCAATTTAGGAATAGCTGGTAAGCCCCATCTGGTTAGAGACATTTTGCTATTATTGCCACATATTTGTTTATTACATTTATATAATATTTTTACTTCAAAGAGCCTAAAGTGTTATACTGAGACTTTAGCACTTCTGATATCATAAAAATAAAAGTGCAGAAAACTATGAGACAATAAGAATGAAAAAAAAAGGAAGAAAGAAATGATGGAGGGGATAGTGGTTGCAAATAACTGCTAATTCAGATTTCCTTTGGAGTGCATATAGAACCTGGCAGCCTACCAGAAATAGCAGTAGAAATAGAGGATGACCCAATGTAATTGAACCAACTCACTACGTTATTCGATAGCTGTATCATTTAATCTTCGCAAAACCCCTATAGGTAGGAATTCTTGCCTCCACATTACTGATAAAAAGGCAGCTCTAGGAGGATTAATGGAATCAGCCAAAGTCCAATGACTGCTCAGTGGAAACATCAGAATTTGACCTAGGTCAATCTGATTCTCAAGCTCAGGAAGATTCTATTACCTTGTCCTTGTTCCCAGCACAGCTGGATTTTTCAAGATACTGTCAAATGCTAGATGGAAATGCTGAGAACATCTTAGGGACCATTTGGATATCTTATTTACTGCTACATGACATAATTCACTCCTGTAGTTTTTCAATTTTCTAAATGTCCCTGAATCTAAATCCCTCTGACATACATTCGGAATGACCTGAGTTAGAGAAAGAGGGCTTTAAAACTACAATGGGAACTCCCTAAATGGAAAAGCTTTCTGTTTCAATCAGTGTTTGATTACCGATTCAGTTCTCCTTGAGATGACTTATTTATTGCATCATTGTTCTCTGTGGTTTTCTTCTCCAAGTCAGAAGGAAAACTTTTCAGACATCATCATGAAATGGCAGGAACATGGTTACATCAGTTTCCCATGTGAGCATATATTAGAAACTCATGTCTGTGGAAACCCACCCCTGCCTCTGAAAATAACTTTGAGTGTAGGGCTGTAAGCATTTCCACTGAAGTGTTGTTGGACAGATGGTGTAATTAAATATGTTTATTTATCTATATTATGCTGCCAGTTTGGGGAAATGCACCTAATGAATACATAAAGTAATACACAAATACACAAAAAATATGGTAATAAATAGAGGATTTTTTTGAAGATTCTATTAACTTTGGGAGATATGCCACTAGTGGTTTACTTTTGCTTGGGAATTTCCATAATTTATTAGAAGAAGTCCAGTGGAAATCTAGCAGGTAATGAATTCTTTATAGAAAAATATAATAAGCCTGTGAGGAGTGAATTTCTAATTTGATTAAAACAGTTGCTTGAGACCAAAAAAGAAAAGAAAAGAAAGGCTGAGAATATACCAGTTGAGATGGTCTGACTCTAGAGAGGTGAAAACGTAAGAGCTGAAAGAAAAGATCAAGCATAGGAAGTCTATTTCTTTAACAGGTCTGAAGTATCTAATTTAGGAGGCTCAGTATTGATTCCAGATGTTTTCCTGCCAGAAGAGTATAGTGAGGACAATTTGAGTGTTGGACCCACTAGCCATGAGGTTAAATCCTGGTTCTACTATATGTTAGATACATGACCTTGCAAAAACTAATCTGTCTAAACTCATTTTTAAAATACATAGTAGGGATGATAATAGTACTTACCTCCTAAGACAAGATCGAATAGATAGCAATAGGTATGATTTCTAGTGTTTACCAATAAAGTTTGGCTATACTAATATGTAATATTATTAACAAGCAAGATTTCAGTGAAGTTTTTTTCCACGCCCTTCCTTCCCCTGATTTTCATCGTAAGATTTCCTATTTCCATAGCCATCCATCTGACATACCAATTCACACTGCAGAGCAAAGATATTCCTAGCAAATTCCCCTGTCATATACCATCACTTAATTCTAAGAAGACACAGCAGCTGTGAATCATTTTGTCCAAATGCACGGGTAGTTTATTTGGGGGATTCAGTCATTTGTTCTCTAAAACTGTAGCATAAGAATCAGGAGTGGATCATTGACATTATGAGTAATTTCTAATCATATGCTTTTGAAGCCTGTGGGAACTTCATCCGGTATCCCACAGCCCAAAGGCTGAATTTCTACAGAGCAACTACATTCAATATGATGCCTGGCCAATGATATAATGGTGGAAATATCATCAAGAGAAAATAATTGATAGCGTAGATATGGCTTAGTCATCAGCAAATGAGGACAGACTCAAGCTCAAAGACAGCAGCCTACTCCCTACACAGCATATTTCTGTGAGCTCTAGATGATCAGTTTATGCCCCAAAGACTGAGATTTGTTATCATGATCTGTTCTCATGAAATATTTGTTATGACATGAAATTTTTAAGCCAGTTTTTAAGACTAGAGACAGTATTTATTTGACAGGGATAAGAAATGCTGAAAGTTGATAGCAGATTTCAACATGCTAAAATCTCCCCACACTGGCATTAAATATACTATTGCCTTAAATTTCACCTGGATGACAGTTGTTCTACAGCAGGATTATGAAATAGGACTTAAAGCTCGACCCAACTGGTTAATGATAAATTTATCATTGTATTGCCCAGATCACTTTTGTCCCTCAGACTGGCCACATTTTTTTCCCTACTTCCTTGTCACCAAGACTTTTTCAATTCATTTTCTCATTTTATAATCAGCTTTAACTAGCCCAGTACATTGCTAAGTGGCTAATGCTTTTCCCAGCAGAGACTAATTCTTCTCACAAATCAAACTGATCCATTGATTCCAACTAGTGCTTGTTCATTGTTTTAACCATGGGATTAAACGGGTATTGCACAATCAGTCATAGCCATGGGCTACTTAGACAATGCTTGAATGGTTGTCAGGGAAACAATGTGAATATCCAGTCCATTGCAATATTGAACTAAGTACACACACACACACACACACACACAAACAATAGCTGTCAATAAGATTGTAAAATGTGTGTCAGGTAGAGAGAAGATCTTTATTCTCTTCAAAGGCATTCTGAATGATGTAAGTATGAGTGTGAGTGTACGTGTACATAAACACAGCTTTCATTTACATTAAGTTCTCGGCCTGCTTTCTGTTCACAGGGATCATATTTTATGTTTTAATGATATTTTCACCATAGAGCCCTTTGATTTCAGTAAGTTTTCCATGAAATGTGGAGCAAATACTCTTATTGAATATATGTATTCTGATGTAAAATCAACAGAGAAACTTACTGGTTAAAGAGACAGAAAGGGTGTAGTTCCCTGGTAGCCTAGTGGTTAAGGACTTGCCTCTGCTACTATTGTGACTCAGATCACTGCTGTGGCTCAGGTTTGATCCCTGGCCTGAGAACTTCCACAGGCTGCGGGCATGGTGAAAAAGAAAAAAGAGATAGGAAGAATGACAGATATTTTACAAGTATTATCTCAATTAATCATCCCAAGAGCAATAGCCCTATAGTGTAGGTAATATTCCATTTACATGTAAGAAAACTAAATCATACAAATGAAGCAACTTGTCTCTGGGCACACAAATATCAAGTATATGTAAGTATTAAGGACAAAGTACACAAATTAATACTTGCACCCAGTTTTTTTTATCTGAATCAAGCTTTAAACCCCTGTATTATACTGTTCTCCTATAGAGTCTGGCTTCCTTGCCTTGTTTTATAGATATTCCAGTATATACTTCAAACTGATAAGAATTTAACCATGAAATTCTGAAAACCAGATCAAGAGAGCCAAGAATTCTGTGGAAGATTCTGTAGAACCTCAACCACCACAAAATCTTTGCCTGATTACTGTAGCTTCTGATTCTAGCACTATCTAGAAACCTTGTTCTACTGTTTCTGAAAAACTCCTAGTTTCATCTTTTAATTGAAGTATAGCCTCCTCCATGAAGCCTTTCCTGATTTGAGTAAGATGTGTTCTTTTCCGCTTATATCTGGCACATGGCTTCACTGAAACATAAATATATTCACCATTATTTCCCTTAGAGTCTGTAAATTCTCCAGAATGTGAGAGGCCATGTTTTAATCTGCATAGCATGGTGGTTCTCAAACTTCAGAGTGCACCAGAATCATGCGGTACTCATTTAAACACAGATTGCTGAGCCCTGCCACCCAGAGTAGCAAGTCTGAGGTAGGGTTATGGATTTTCATTTCTAACAAGTTCATGGTTGGTATTGACACTGCTGGTCTGGACCACAATCTGAGAACCATTTAGGTTCCAGCAGACACATAAAGTCTATGTTTCCATGTTAAAGGAACATCCTACCCTATGGCTTTCATTCCTCAGAACAAATTGCTGCTAAGTTTTTAGTATGAAGACTGATAACTTTGTAACCATTAGGGATAAAACTGATTTCCAGACAGAGGGAATGGAGTATTGGAAGAGATTACAGAAATACACTCCAGGTTTTATCTTTCTCTCCAATCTTCCTAACCAGTTATTTCAAACTGAGAGTAGGAAGTAGAAAGGCAGACTTTTAGGAGTTCCCATTGTGGTTCAGAAGTAATGAACCCGACTAGGGTCTGATCCCTAGCCTCGCTCAGTGGGTTAAGAATCAGCATTGTCATAAGCTGTGGTGTAGGTCACACGTGTGGCTTGGATCTGGTGTTGCTGTGGCTGTGATGTAGGCTGGCAGTTTCAGCTCAGATTCATCCCCTAGCCTAGGAACTTCCATATGCCATGGGTGTGACCCTGAACAACAACAACAACAACAAAAACAAACTTTTAGCTTTGGATGAAAAAAGGAACTTCAGATTTCTGCTTTCAGTCTTTAGTTACTGTGATGCATTTATCAAAAACACAAAAACTAATTTGTCTGCCTTATTTTGGTAGGGTAAATATCATACAGTAGAAATTAGACTTGGATTTTAAATATTTTATGGAAACTATAGATTTTAAGTAGTTGTCTAGGTCTACATGAAATCAAATTAATCAATGTTCTTCAACAAAATAGCTCCACATTTTGTGTTACAGTCGAATTAGCACATTTAATTTCAATAACCAAAATGACTGCTGGAGTAGATATTCTTTAGATCCAGTAAGGATATGTCGATCCTCAAACTTTGTTTTAGGATCTCCAGCACATTTGGGCTACTGTAGCTGTTCATATTTTTTAATCTCCTCTTCTGTAAATTGCTTTTTTTCAGGAAGCTTCTAATGTTAGTTTTTTTCCCCTTACTACAAGTCCCACTGCTTACCTTGCTATTTTTTTGAAATTCAATTCCTTATCCATAAAAGTTAAATAAATCAAGGCTTTTTTGCTTATCAAATATCTGTCAGTAAACAAATGGGAAACCCACACATGCACATACAAGCAAACATTTTATTTCCAATGTCATATATTTATGAATCCCAATTCCGTATCATACCTTCATTGAATTCTGCAAAAGCATCTGTGACCAAGGATTTATAATTAGTTATTATAGCACAAACATGGTTTGTATGCCTGCTATTAACTTCTGTGTCCTTTCACAACTAAGAGCTATAATCGGGATTATTAACGCCAAACCGGAAGTGGCGTTTTTGGCTGCTTAAGCCAAATGTACCACCTAGGAAGATGGATGACAAGGCAGTCACTGAACTGTGCATTCGATGGGACAATCACTACTCTGAAAAGCTATCCGGTCTCTGGTCAATAATTAATTCAAGAAATATATTTCTTAAATATTATAAAATTTGCCTCTTAATTATAGTTCTACCTCATAGAAGTACATTTAACCTCTATACCGCAAAAAACTATCTTTTAAGAGATGAGTCGATATTAATAAATCACATTTGAAATGACCGTACATGGCCTTATTATGCCTGCAAGACAATAAAAAAAAGTGCTAATTTAATTGTTCGTGGAAATGAGGATTTTTGATCAGGTATTTAATTATGCTTGTAATAATTTTCTGTGGTTACTCCTAAAGTTAATTAAGAGAGAGAAGTCAATCATTAAATCTTTTTTTTTTTCTTTTTAGGGCCCTGCCCGCAGCATATGGAGATTCCCAGGCTAGGGGTTAAATCAGTCGGAGCTACAGCTGCCAGCCTATGCCACAGCCACAGCAATGCGGGATCCCAGGCACGTCTGCAACCTACACAACAGCTCAGAGCAATGGTGGATCCTGAAGCCACTGAGTGAGGTCAGGGATCGAACCCTCAACCTCATGGTTCCTAGTCGGATTCGTTTCCTATGCGCCATGATGGGAACCCCCCAATTAAACATTTTTTTTAAATAAAAGAATCAAAATCAATTTTTCCAGTTGCCTTGCACCAATCTGTTTTTCCATATATGATGTGAATTGATATGCTTTATAATGGAATATCCAGATTTAAAGCTTGGCTCCCTACCAAGTATATTAAGCATATAGTGCTCACAAATCTAACAGGCTGGGATTAGCAAAAACATCGTTTATTGCTATTTACTGAGTTTCTTGTATGCCATAGAAACTCTGAACTACTTCATCAGGTCTTCTTAACTATAAATGGCAGCAGAGTGCCTCGGCCACAGTAGGAATGTCATTTGTACTGGATAATTCTTTGTTTTGAGATCTGTGCATTGGAGGGCATCGGGTAACACCACTGGCCTCTACCCACTAGATGCCAGCAGCACACTCCCAATCTTAATAACTAAAAATATTTCCAAACTTTGATATTTTTGCCCTTGGTGGGAAAATGATTAAAGAATGGTATTCCCTCTTGTTTTCTTTTCTCTCAAAAAGCCTCCAGATTCTTTCTATACTATATTCAGTCTTTCTCTGGGAAACTTTAGGAGATATGTGTCTGTGTGTGTGTGTGTGTATGTATGTGTGTGTGTGTGTGTGTGTGTATATATATATATATATATATATATATATATATATATATATCAGAATTTCTCCCAGGAGAAAAAAAAATAGTAATTATTATATTCTAGTCTGTAAACTGTTCCAATATAGAAGATGGCAAAAATTTAGATTCAAATCACTGAAGTAAGTCCAGTGAATTTGAAAACAATCAGACTTAGTAGTCCTCCTTACTCCCCACCCTCCCCAAAATATAACAAAATTAAATCATGTAATACAGTTTAAGAGAAATGTTACATACATGGTCCACAGAGAAATGTACACCAACATTCAGAAACACAGAAATAACCTAGACATGGGTGGGAGAAATGTTGTTGATGGCATAAATGATCCACAGCTCAGAAAGTGCTAATAATAGGCTTCTTCCTAATTATGTACATGGTATATATAACACATGCTATTGTCATAACAAGTCTCAAGTAATGAGCTATGTCTTTTTTCTACTGTGGAGTCGTTGACATGGAGAGAGCCAGAAAAGAATAAAATTAAGAGCCTTTGATAGCAAGCATTATATATCATTAGATTCCGCAAAGAGTTTTCAAATCAAGGCTGCATTACTAGCCTCAGATGCCATCAAATCTGGTCCAAAGCCGTGACTGGAGCAACCTCTTCTCTTTTTATTCTTATGTCTTCCATTGGCTTACATTCTCATTAACATCTCTCATGCGATGCTATTTATGAAACATTAGGCACATGGTGAGGATTTGTAAATGTGAGTTTGGAAAAGATCTGCTCATAAATGTAATGGAAAGCCTGTCCAGTGGTTATGGGCACTTGAATTTTAGGGGAAAAAAAAGTCATGAGAAAACCAACGTGATCTTTGAGTCAGGAACCGTGACCTTTCTAGCATATATTTGTTCTGTTCCTCAGAGAATGTCCTAATTTTCTCCCGTGGCTCTTTTGTTTAGCTACATGCCTCTATTGCCAACCAGTTGAAGAATGTAGGCCATTGTGTAACTAAAATACAATTAACCCTTCTGCCCCAGATACACACACAGAAACACAAAAACACACAAACACACAAACACACACAGGGGCACTGAAATGCTCATACTGTCCCTGTTTTTGTCTTTAGGTGCTATGAAACACTAGCAAACTCCCTTGCTCACTTTAAAGTTGGTAACTTCATCAAGTCATTACATGCCAAGCTCCAAGCTACAGCATCTGGCTGCAAAGCTGTTTAATCTCTCTGGGAGTTTATTGGTTTAAATCCATGACTAACAATCATATAAAAAATATGGCAAAACCAGATGTCTTTAAACTTCTACAGTTTTCTGAAGCTGGAGTGCACTTCTCCCCAGTTTCTCAAGTTTTCTCACACTCCAAAAAAATTCAAACCGATTTCTTTTCTGCTCTATTCTGTTCTTTTCTCTGTTTCCATATAAATGCACCAGGGAATCAGATATATGCGATCTCAATCTGGAAAACTTCTAAGTTACTATCCTTGAGGCTTGTTACTATCCTTGATTATAGCTCCATTTCAGCTTTGGAAAATCTGACAAATGAGGTTGTCGTGAGTGGATATTGAATTATTTTGATTTTCATTATTTGAATCTTTTAAACCATGACTCTGCAGATGAAACCTATTTGTGAAAATAGATATGAGAGGTAGCATGGCAAAATATACCCTTAATTATCCTTATTATATCACTAATAATTACTTGGTTCATATCTTTCTTATATGAGTACTAGTTGTTAACAGTTATATTCAACAACCTTTCAGGACTGTCCTAAAAAACTTTAAGTAAATTTTAAACCATTCAAATTTAAATAGCGCTTAGATAACTACTTTTTGTCATTTATTTTTTAAATTTTTAAAAGTTTTTTATTTTTTCTATTATAGTTGATTTATAATGTTCTGTCAATTTCTGCTGCATAGCAGTGACCCACTCATACATATATATGTATATGTGTGCGTACGTATATATATACATACATACACATTCTTTTTCTCAGATTATACTCCATCACGTTCCATCGCTAGTGACTAGATATAGTCCCCTGGGCTGTACAGCAGGATCTCATTGCTGATCCACTCTAAATGCAAGAGTTTTCAGCTACTAACCCCAAATTCCCAGTCCATCCCTCTCTCTCCCCTCTCCCTTGGCAACCACAAGTCTATTTTTCAAATCCATGAGTTCATTTCTTTTCTTTAGATAGGTTCATTTGTGCCATGTATTCGATTCGTGATGTAAGTGACATCATATGGTATCTGTCATTCTCTTTCTGACTTAGTATGAGTGTCTCTAGTTCCATCCATGTTGCTACAAATGGCATTATTTTGTTCTTTTTTATGACTGAGTAGTATTCCATCATATATATATATATATATATATATATATATATATATATATATATATATATATATATATATATGTGTGTGTGTGTGTGTGTGTGTGTGTGTGTGTATATACATATATATATATGTATATATATATATATATACCACATTTTCTTAATCCTGTTCATCGGTTGATGGACATTTAGGTTGTTTCCATGTCTTGACTATTGTGAATAGTGCTGCAATGAACATAATGGTGCATGTGTCCTTTTCAGTGAAAGTTTTATCCAGATATATGCCCGGGAGTGGGATTGCTGGGTCATATGGTAGTTCCATATTTAGTTTCTATTTTCTTCATTTTAAAAGTAACTGAGGAACCTAGAGATCAAGTGATTTTGTTACTGTCCAGGGCTCTTGGCCTCCTTAATCATCAGGGATTGATAAGAGGCCAGACAGGAAAATTCAGTCAATGTTTTATTGGGACCCCTGCACAGCAGGGGAGGAAGCAAAGACAATACATTCCTTGCTTGCTTGATTGCTTGCTCCACGAGGGGGACAAGCCAGTTCCTTATATAGGGCAAAGTTAGAGGTGGGTCCAGGCGTCGGGCCAGAGGGATGGCTTGGGTGGTCTGCCCACACTTTCAGTGGTACAATATGCATGGAGCATATATCTGACCCTGCTTTTTTTTTTTTTTTTTCCCCACACCTGCTTTTGCTCTCAGCTCTTCAGAAATGGCTGTTGTGTTTTTCATTTTTTGTACCTTCTGGTCCGTAATGCACCACCACTGAGCATGTAAAAATTATTTTTAGTCCCTTATACTTTCTTTGTAGTTTGTTGCTTGAGGAGATGTTTGTCCAGCTGCAATCATTACAGCCACTGCAGCAAAGGGTCCCAGGTTCCAGGTCCTGGCCTGTCTCAATCTGACTAAGGTTCATAGCTGAGAGATAAAGACTGGGACTTAAAAGAAGACTTCCTAATTTTAGAGATTGTGACCTTAACTCCCATGCTCTTCTGTCTCTCTACTCCTAGTTGTTGGTCAGTTTGATGAGGACAGGAACTGTCTGTATGTGGACATGTGGGTCTGTATATATGCTTCATTATGTGGTCAAATGAGAGATTAAAATTATTCCAGAAATTACAGAATTGTGGTGTGATCACAATATACCATTTTGTTTGAAAATCTTTCAACTTTATTAGAAACTGTGGTGTATTTTAAGGCTTGACTTTTTATATCTACCAGTTTCTAGCCTATTTGTAAGCCACCGAATGTTATGCCTTGGCCAGAACTATTACATTTTCCTACAGTAGACCTTGTATTTCTTATGAGGAAAAGGCTAAGCACTTTAATAAGCTAACTTTGTAAGCCATACTTATTTCAACCAAATATTGCAGAGTATCAGGGAGCATTTTTTGATTTATACTTTGTCATTATTCTTCTCTAATTATTGAAAAGAACCTTCCACCTTGGTTAGATTCTGCAAATAGCTGGCACCTTACCTGGCTGGCCTATGCTACCTCTATTTCATTTGTAGCGAGTACCTCAGTGTAATTACTGCTGTTAAGGAAGGAATATTAGATTCTGTTTGCTAATGATATTTTTCCCCTTCTAAGATGATGTGTAGTTAATAAAATGGAGAGTGTGTTGCCATGTATGACTACACAGCCTTAAAGTTAATATTTAATAACTCATCAGCTATTCAGCTTAGAAACCAATCTGTTACCTGCTTTTATTACCAGAAACATTTGCTCAACCAGATAATATCTTAGACATCTCAAGGGAACCATAGGGATAATTATTACAATTCTTCAAAAAATAACATAAAAGGAGTATAAAGGGTTGAAACATAGTGTTTTATTTTGTTTTGTTTGTTTTGTTTTGTCAGCGGTGTGACTTTAGACCTTCCACTAAGGCTTCTTGGGCTTTTATAAATGAAGTTTTCTCATTTGTAAAATGAGGAGACTGAAGGAGCCATTTCAAATATTTGGGGTTTTATTTTCCCGCATCATTAAAATTCAAAGGATGTTGCATTCATTGCCTGATGGTAAATAAGGCACTTAAAGAGGTAAAAATAGTATCCTGATCAATAACACAGCAGCATTTTGTACAAGATGGAGAGGAATCTTAGAGAGACATAGCAAATTTCCTCCTTTCCAATTGTCCTTCTTTCTGCTATGCTTGCTGGGTATGAAATGAGCTGTTCCTTTTAAAAAAAAAGCCAAAATTTCAAAGTTAAATATGATAGGAATATGAAATAACTTGATAATAATTCTTAAACCTTTATACTTCTCTAGAATCTTTGTTTTTGTTGATATCCTATTTTTCTGGCACATACTAAGTATTTGAAAAAGTATAGCTATTAAAAATTTTATGAGGGGAGTTCCCGTCGTGGCTCAGTGCTTAATGAATCCGACTAGGAACCATGAGGTTGCAGGTTTGATCCCAGACCTTGCTCACTGTGTTAAGGATCTGGTTGCCCTGAGCTGTAGTGCAGGTTGCAGATGCAACTCAGATCCCGCATTGCTGTGGCTGTGGTGTAGCATGGCAGCTATAGCTCCGATTCGACCCCTAGCCTGGGAACCTCCATATGCCGCAAGCCCAGCCCTAGAAAAGGCCAAAAAAAAAAAGACAAAAAATAAAAATAAAAATTTTATGATGTGAATCTGCATGAGGAAACTTGAAGTCAGATATAAAAAAAAAAAACAGTAAAACAACTGACAAACTGCATTAAACCATACGCAATTTGAACTCAGGAACTATAACTATTTTTCATCCATCTTTGTATCTTTAGCATCTAACACAGTATGTGGTACAACATGGAAAGTAATGACTGGATATTGAATGAAAGAATAAATGCTGTACATGAGATTCAAAAAAGGCCTAAGAATAACCACCACAATCATCAGAACAGCAACCACAAAGACTAACTTTATTTAGTAATTTTATGAATATTAAGCATGATCCATTCATCATTGCAAAATGGTTGTGTGATTCTCATTCCCACAACCAACGAATGAGCATTATTATGGGTTGACCTCCTTACCAATGCTTGCTGTTAAACTTTTTAAGCTGGGGCAATCTTGAGAAGAGATTATGACATAGCCTTTTGATCTTATTTGTATTATGATGGGTGCTAATTGTTAGAATATCTTTCATAAATTATTTCAATATTTTTCTTTTGGACTGTGTTTATTAAATTATTTGTCTATATCCTAGTTCTTTTCATCTTTCCTTAATTTGAAGTAGAGTTGATTTACAAATTATATTAGTTTCAGGTGTGCAACATAGTGATTCAAAAATTTTATAGATTATACTCCATATAAAGTTATAAAATGTTGGCTCTATTCCCTGTGCTGTACATTGCATCCTAGCATCTTAATTTATTCTTTACCTGGTAGTTTGTGTATATTAATCCCTTTTACCTGTCTTTCCTCTGCTCCCACCCTTCTTCCACCAGTAATCACTAGTTTGTTCTTTGTATCTGTGAGTCTGTTTCTGTTTTGTTATCTTCATTCAATAGTTTTATTTTTTAGACTCTACATACAAATGAAAACATATAGTATTTAGCTTTCTCTATCCAATATTTCACTAAACATAATACCTTCCAGTTCCATCCATGTTGTTGCATATGGCAAAGTCATATTATTTTTCTATAGCTGAGTAATATTCCATTATATATACATATATATATATGTAATATACACATATATACCACATTTTCTTTATCCATTCGTCTATATTGATGCACCCTTATTTAGCTTCCACATCTTAGCTATTTTAAATGCCACTATGATAATTTTAGTCCCAGGAGCAGAATTGCTGGATCATATGATAGCTTTATTTTTAATTTTTTGAAGAAACTACATACTGCTTTCTATAGTGACTGTACCGGTTTACATTTCCATCAGTATCTTACTAGGGTTCCCTTTTCTCCACATCCTCACGAACACTTGTCATTTCTTATATTTTGGAAAATAGCTATTCTAACAGGTGTGAGGTAATATCTCATTGTGGTTTTGATTTACCCTGATGAGTAGTGACATTGAGCATCTTTTTTTTTTTTTGTCTTTTTAGGGCCACATGTGTGGCATATAGAAGTTCCCAGGTTAGGAGTCTAATTGGAGCTGTAGCTGCTGGCCTATGCCACAGCCACAGAAACATGTGATACAAGCCGCAGGTTTGTCTGATTGCTGTAGCTAGGATGTACAATACTATGCTGAATAACAGTGGTGAGAGTGGGCATCCTTGTCTTGTTCCAGATTTTAGTGGAAAGGCTTTCAGCTTTTCTCCATTGAGTATTATATTTGCTGTGGGTTTGTGATAAATGGTTTTTATTATGTTAAGGTACATTCCCTCTACCCCACTTTAGTAAGTGTTTTTATGATGAACAGATTTTGGACTTTGTCAAATGCTTTTTCTGCATATTTTCAGATGATCATGTGGTATTTAGCTTTTCTTTTGTTAATGTGGTGTATGACGTTGACTGGTTTGCACATGTTGAACCATCCTTGTGTACCTGGGATGAATCCCACCTGGTCGTGGTATAGGTCTTTTTTATATGTTGTTGGATTCGGTTGGCTAAAATTTTGTTAAGAATTTTTTCATCTGTATTCATCAAAGATATTGCCAATAGTTTTCTTTTTGGGGGGTATCTTTGTCTGGTTTTGGAATTAGCATGATGGTGGCATTGTAAAATGTCTTTGGGAACATTCCTTCTTCTTCAGCCTCTTGAAAAAGTTTGAAGAGGATGGGTATAAGTTCCTTTTTGTATGTTTGGTAGAATTCACCTGTGAAGTCATCTGGTTCTGGACTTTTATTTGTAGATAGTGTTTTTATGACATATACAATTTCATTTCTAGTGATCGGTCCGTTCAGTTGATCTATTTCTTCTTGATTCAGTTTTGGCAGGGTGTAAGTCTCTAGAAAGTTGTCCATTTCTTCTGGGTTGTCAAATCTGTTGGCATACAATTGTTCATAGTGTTCTCTCATGGTTTTTTGTATTTCTGTAATATCCATTGTGACTTCTCCTTCATCATTTCTTATTTTGTTTTTTGTTTTGTTTTGTTTTGTTTTTGTCTCCTCTTCTTGGTGAGTCTAGCCAAAGGTTTGTCAATTTTGTTTACCTTTTCAAGGAACCTTGATTTTATTGATTTTTTTCTACTGTTTTTTGAATCTCTGTTTTATTGATTTCCTCTCTGATCTTTATGATTTCCTTCCTTCTGCTGACTTTAGGTTTTATTTATTTCTATGGTCTAGCTTCTGTCTCATTGACTATTTGTCTGCAGTGATGGACCCTTTAACCCACTGCACCTGGCCAGGGATCAAATCTATGCCTCTGCAGTGACCTGAGCTACTGCAGTTGGATTCTTAACCCACTGTACCACAGCAGGAACTCCAGATTTTTGATTATCGATTTAATTTCAATGCAAGTAATTTGTCTGTTCAGATTATCTGTTTCTTTGTGAGTCAGTAATAGAGGATTGCATGTTTCTTGGAATTTATCTATTTCTTCTAGGTTGTCCACATGACAGCAATGGTAGTCTCTGCCTTGGTGGGGAGCAGCACCAGAGCAGGGGGAGCTGGAACATGAGACTAGTATGGACAGGGGTGCATGCTGAGGTGGTCCTGGAAGGCTGGACTGGGCACCAGGCAGTTTTGCAGTATACTACCTCCTTGCTGGCACTAGGAACAAGCAATTCTGTGTGTGCTCTTCAAGAGCAGAATCCTGCTTAAGCCCCACCAGTTTTCAAACCAAGTAATTGGGCTTATCTCCCAGTGTCAGAATCAAGGGCTGGGGTGCTCAAACCCCTAACCACTTAAGGATGATCCGCTCCTCTTCTGGGTTACCCAATAAGGGTGTGTGTCCCAACTAGATAGCATCTCCTCCCCTCCTACTAGACTCCACGTGTTTCCTTCTTTACAGCTTCAGTTGAAGAAGAACCCTTTGGCTACTCTTCAAGTCATTCTCAGAATCCCTATCTATCTATCTATCTATCTATATCTATCTATCTATCTATCTATCTATCTATCTATCTATCTATCTATCTATCATCATTTATCTGTCTGTCTATTGTTGCTCTATATGTAGTTGTAATTTTGGTGTGTTCCTGGGAGGAGTTGAGCTCAAGGTCTTTCCACTCCATGGTTGTGATCCCACCCCCATCTCTGTTCTCTCATCTATTGATTTGAGAGAGCTTTTATTATAATCTACATATTAATCTTTGTTAATTGTTTGTGTGCAAATATCTTCTCCCATTTTACCACCTGATTTTCACTCTCCTCATGGCATCTTTCTATGAACAAAACTTCTTCACTTTAATTACCAAATTTCCTTTTATAGTTAAGTTTTCTTATACTTACCCCCAAGGTCCTGAAAATAGTTTCCTACATTATCTTATATATGTTTTCATATTTTGCCTTTCAATTGTGGGTCTGTGTTTACATGCAATCGCTTCTAGTGTATGGTGTGAAGTAGAAACTAGCATTTAATTTTGCACTTATGGATACCTAATTGTCTTTGCACTCTCTTTTAAAGAATCACTTTAGTGGAAAGGTCAAGAGTGTGCATTGGGAAAACTAGCCCACCATGGCCAAATGTAGTAGTCCTCTATTCACAAATAATAGTTGCACATTCACAAATAATGGTTGTACAAGCCACAACTGGCTAAATCATTCAAACTCCCATAACTAACTAACTAACTAACTAACTAAATTAATTAATTAATTAATTAAATAAAATCCAAATCCTCTGGCTTACAGTCAGTCCATTTTAGGTCAGCAGGGAACCTCTTCAAGAATTGGTCAAATGCCCCTACTCATTCACTCAGGAGCCAAATATTCTAAATATTCTATCCCATTATGCGATCAGAAAGAAATGTTTGGAAAATATGCCTAATAAAAATGTGTTTGTTTTTCTGATCACCAAACATTCAGCTTACTATCCCTCCTGACAACAGCATAGTACTCTCTTTCTACCCAAGGGAGACAATCCAAAAATAGTATCCAGGCAAATTCATCAAGCACTAAGTCCAGTATTACAGGCATGGTAAGCTGGGTACCTCCTCTTCCCACTCAGCTCTCCACCTAGGTCCCTCCTCTGATCTCTGGAACTCATAAACATGTTATGTTACAAGGCAAAAGAAACTTGGCAAATGTAATTAAGATTACAAACTTTAAAATAAAGAGATTATCCTGGATTATCTAAATGGGCTCAATCTAATCTCAAAAGCTCCTAAAAGCAAAATGTTGTCTCCAGCCAGAAGCAATATGATAATTATCCAGGGCATATTTCTGTGTGGCTCTGTCTAGTGCCTATTATCTGGCAGGGATTCCTGAAGTCTCCTTGAACAGACACAGAGAAGATGCCTAATATCTTCGATTAGGCTCTAATGTTACTGTCTGGTTGTGGTCCTTGTCTCTGCACTCCAAGAGTTCTTCCTCCTCTGTTATCTTTCATGACCATATCAAAAATGTGCACTAGAGAATCTGACCTCCTTTGTAAATGAATAATTCTCCAGGCTCTTTCCTGCTAGTTGAGTCCTAAGGATTGTTTTATGTCTTAGTCACAGACATTATGAGTCTGGACTGGTTGTTTCTTTGACAGTACAACTGCCTTAGAAACCTGTTTGATCCCATGAGCCAAAAGTCACACCCATGTCCTTTCAATATATGTGTCTTAGTTTACTAGATATTCTTCTAAGATACACTTCTGTATTTCCGTGTTTCTTAATTCATCCTCTCTCCCTACCCGCTCCCCACCTATGTAACTGTGAGCTCTATGAGCCAATCAGGCTTCAGTGAAGGAGAAATATTATGCTGTCCATTTGGGAACCTCAACTGTTATTGTGACTTTGTTCTGATCCATTTGTGCCTTGATATTCTCATAGTGCTCTGCATGTGCATCAATCTCATAACTGATTTCTCTGCAAATTTCAATCTTATAACTGATTTCTCTGCAAATTTCTGAAGCCATCAAGAGTTTCATCTGGTCTTCTTGCACTGGCATATGTTTGTTGGCTCATCAGAGGTATAGTAAACCCATGACTGGAAATGTTATTATGTCCAAGTGCTTATTTAACTCAGAGGGTCTAGTTACAAAAAAAAAAAAAAAAAAAAAAAGGAATCTGCCATGATCTATAATCTTTCCTACTCTAATTAAGGAGTGAGGCAATTAGGAGCTGATAATAAATGAGTTGATCATTAAAATTATATATGGTTACTTAGGGCAAAGCTGCAAGTCCATGCCTCTGCACCTGGAGGAAATTTTGTTCTGACAATAGCACTGTCACAAGTGTACAGAATGTAGAGTCTGGACCTTCCCTAGTCACAAAGAACCATGTTGTCAACTTTGTAGAGCATATTTGGCCAAAGCATTATGACCCCAGCTGGACAAGCTTGAATAAAATAACTGTAGTTTATAGTACTGGGCAGTTTCCTGTAATTAAAAAAATTAAAAACCAAAATTTACAAGTTCAGATATAATTGTCTATGGAATTTTCAAACTAGAAATTGAGAAAACTAATTATCCTGTGCTTCAGTTTTGAGGAAGAGTGCCTTAATGTGAGTATTTTATATATATATATTTTAAAAAGCTGATGCCTTTGTGATCTAGCTAGCAATATTTCTTATGAGAAAAATGAGTGTCTCTATGTCTAAGGGTTGTATTTAGACAGAATTTTTCAGAAAGTCGATATATAGTGGCAATTTAATGACTCATTCCAAGTTACAACATTGCAAAAGATTTGGTAAAATGAGCTTTAAATGATTTATTTTATAGGGTGGGCCAATAAAAATCTAGACATTCTGCAATCAATCAAAACCAACTTTTATGTTAACGTTTTTTATTTTAAGATCTTTTTGGATACTTTATTTTGGATACAGTCACCCATCCCTTGGAAAATAAACTCTCAATAAGTAGTATTTACTCTTCGTTACTCCCTTTTAAACCTCATGCTAGGTTAATTTTACTAAAACATTTTGCTAAAACATTTACCAGTTTTGTCTCACCTCTTGATTCAGAGTGTGGGCTAGCAGAAGCCCTCTCAATATGGTGCTTAATTTCCTGTTTCTGGGCTTTTGAATCACAGCTTGATGACCCTGAGTCTTAACAGGTTTGTTTTGAGGCCTTTCTTCAACCTTGATTTTTTTAGTGCATTTTTGTTAAGGTTGTGTACAATTTGTATTTGGTAAGGGCAGGATGTTTTTTCCATTTTGTTTTGTTTTGTTTTTGTTGTTGTTGTTTTTTTTTTTTTTGCTGTTGTGGTTTTCTACATTCCTTTGCCTCCCTTTGCTAAACTAACTTCTGAAGGTTGGTTTAACTATAAAGCTTGCTCAAAATAACACCTTTCCTAATCATTAATCCTAGTGGGGATGTAAAGAACTGCCTCTATCTATTTATCTATCTATTTATCTTTCTACTTTTTAAGATTATTTTCCTATAAGGAAAACTATTGAGTATGGCTCCCTGTGCTATGTGGTAGATCTTTGCTGATTATATATTTTATATATAGTAGTGTGTATATGTTAATCCCAGACTCCTAATTTATCCCTCCCTCCCTCCCTCCTCTCCTCTAGTAACCATAAGTTTGTTTTCTGTATCTGTAGGTATATTTCTGTTTTGCAAATAAGTTCATTTCTATCTTTTTTTTTAGATTTCATCATATCATATGATGTCATATGATATTTGTCTTTGTCTGGTTTACTTCACTTAGTATAATAATCTCTAGTTCCAAACATGTTGCTGCAAATGGCATTATTTTATCATGTTTTATGGCTGAGTAATATTTCATTGTATGTATATACATACCACATCTTCCTTATCTATTCCAGATATAAGAATTGTAAAAGGAGTCTTTTTTTATATCTTCCTCTTTCAAATGCAAGTCTTCTTGGGACCTAGGAGGTTTCATTTTGTTTTAAAATGAGTGCTTCTCCCTGTAAAAAGACAGTGAAATTAACTTGATTACTTTGGAGTGCCCAAAAAACATTTGAAAGTTTTGTCACTTTTCCTTTTTATATTTGATATGTATGTCTCGGTGTAAACTAACATTTTGGAAATAATATTTAGGTATTTACTTCCTCTGTTTAACCATTCTGATAGCTATTTAAACATTACAGAATAAACCTGGATCATGAAAGAAAGAATATAGTAGTGCCTACTGTGGCTCATTGAGTTAAATATCTGGCATTGCCACAGTTGTGGTGTAGATTGCAGCTGTGGCTCACATTCAGTCCCTGACCTGGGAATTTCATATGCCATGGGTGCAACTGAAGAAGAAAAATAAAATAAAAGAAAGAAAGGATATAATTGGAGAAGAGTAGCTTGGATCATTAAAACACATTGCTACCTGGCAACTGAAGAGAAAGGCCAGCAATTCCATAGTAGGTGACAGAACCGATTTCAGCTCCTGTTTTCACATCATTCTCATGTAGAGTTAACTGGTTTTAACCTTGGTGACAGGGTTGTATCCTGGTTGTAACTATGTTACTGTTTATTGAGGCACAAACTTGGTACATAATAATTATTAATAAGCTTCTACTGGATGGATATAGTAAATAGCAGCCCTATATTTCTCTCTCATTATGAATTAACCACTATCTTGTTATCTCATTAACCATTTTATGAGCCTCATCTATTTGCTAAGACCGTGTAGATACTTTATTTACAACATCTAATTAACCTTACAACATCCCTGGAGGTAGGCATTATTATCACCCTGTTGCAGATTAGCAAACTGTAGCTCAGAGGGATTTAAAGACTGGCCCAAGGTGATATAACCATTAGGTGGTAGAATACGGATTTGAGATCTGGTTTGTTTAAATACAAAGCCTATGGGACAGCTATATCATTCATCTCAGTATTCCTAAAACCACGCTTATCTTTATAGAGGTAAATACCATATCATAAAACCTCTTGTTTGCACAGAAAGAAACTCACTTGGACATGCTTGTGAAATAATAATAATAATAATAGGAATTTTATTATGAGAATGCAAAAAAAATATATCCTGAAATCCAAGTGCATATAGGTAACCATAACTTCAGTGAGGCTGACATCAGGAATTAGAGGATCCTAGGTACTAAGGGCATTCTCTTATAAAGCTTTCAATCTAGTGAGAATACAGGCATTAATTGAATAACCACACAAACAAATATAATAATATCCCTGTATGAAGTACATTTTAGGAAGAAGCTCATGGTGTTATGAGAAAAAAAATGATTCAGGCTTGCATAGAAGATCTCATGTGCCCTGAACCACTGACGAGGATTAAAAGAAATAAGACCATTCCAAGTCAAAGACCTCTTACCTTGTAAGACTCTACTCAGAAGTTACTATTTCCAAAAGATCTTCTCTGATTTCCCTGATGTAAATTGCATCCCCACTATCATTTGCTCATAACCTGTACTTTATTACATGCCACTTTGGTGCAACTTACAATTTTTTTTTTTATTTTTTGCTTTTGCTTTTTAGGGCTGCCCCCACTGCACATGGAGGTTCCCAGGCTAGGGGTCAAATTGGAGCTATATCTGCTGGCCTACACCACAGCCACAGCAATGCCAGATCTGAGCCACGTCTGCCACCCACACCACAGCCCATGGCAATGACGGATATCCAACCCACCGAGCAAGGCCAGGGATCTAACCTGCAACCTCATGGTTCCTAGTAGGATTCATTTCCATTGCGCCACAGCGAGAACTCCAAGCCACTTACAGTTTTTATTTATGTGTCGATTATTAAAATATCGATTTTTCCCAGTCTAATATAATGTAACTATATGGGCCGCCTTTGAGAAGTTGACAGCTTTACTAAGCCAATCAGCTATGACTGTGTTAGAGAGAAATGAATCAAAACAGAGCAGCTGATGATCATGAATAAAAGCATGATTGGTGAGTGGTATGCAGGAGTGACAGAGGAAGTTCAATGAATATTTAAAATGTTGAATATTAGTTGAGATTCTACTGTGTATAAACATTATGCTAAAGACTTGGTATACAGATGTAAACACAGACACAACTCTGCCTTTAAAATCTCCCAATCCAGCAGAAGCCAGATGATAACCAACTCTTTTATAACTCACATAATATGCTAGGAGATAAGAGCTATGGAGAAGAGGAAAATTGCAATTTGAAACAGAAAGTTCAAAATGCCTGAAAATATGTCATTTTGCCAAAGGGCTGAATATGGTGGGGACACAATATATACGGGTATCTATGGTCCTCCCAAAAAAGGACTGTGTGACTTAGAAGATACCCAAAGAACTTCACATACAATTTTATGGCTTCTGACCTCCCTTATTTTTCATGTTTCCCCTTCCATCTAATGCCACTTTGCTTTTCTTCTTTTAGTTCTTATCCAGATCACCAGCACAGCCCCAGTGCATTTCATTGTAACAAGACAAACAATGATGACAATTTTTAGAAAACTGTTAATGTGATATCAAATGGTTGCATATGAGGCAATTTAGTTTTGACTCTTCTATTATGAACTGAATGTAGATCAATGCTTGAAATTGTTTCCATAAAATGAATCAGACAAGATGGAACAATGAGTGTATATGAGCTGGTATGGGTCTGTGTTATTCTATATAAGTAGAAGAGAGCAGCTGATAAAATCTCTATGTCCAGTATTAGTTAACTGGTTTCATTCATCCATCATTTCAGTAAGGAGTTAAATTAATATCTCATGTACTTTGTTCTATGCTTAGTACTATAAATACACTGGAAAACGAAGCAGATATCATTGCTATATAAATCGAGATAAAAAATACAGTGAAAATGTAGGTATTAAATGAACACTTGTGATATCAATTTTATATCTATGCTTTGGTTCCCAAACCCACTTAGAATCTTCCGGAAGGACCTATGGGACTCTGCATCTTAGTAACAGATGCAGTGCAGTGATCGGAGTGGGTGCTAATTCAATTCATATTGTCAATATATATAATGTTAGGACTAGAACTGATGTCAAAACACACCTAGTTTACCTACTGCCCACAACTATATTTTAGAGCTAATAATACTGAGAAATGTAGGGAGTTTCATAGATCAGAGAGGTACATAGTTGCAGTGTTTTGACTTAAAAGGAGAACATCTGGGTGCTATTTCTACCATATCATCCCATTTCATGTCTTCCTTTTCTTTCTCATCACCAAACAGCTCAGGTGAGAAATGTGTGTGGATGTATTTAAATTATGTGTGTGTGTGTATAGTATATATATATATGTATGTGTATGTGTATACATATATATCATCCATGAATAATAAATTGAAGTAACCCTTATCTATTCTAAACCTTATATATTTTTATACATAAGAAGTGTAAATATTAAACTTTTAATTTTTTTCTCTTAAATCTTGCCATCTCCCTGGTACATATTTTCACAGTACCCTCAGTTTAATATCATTAATCCTGCAAATTTCATGCTAAATCTCAACTTCTTTACTAAGCTATTCCTGAAATTCTGACTGACAATATCTCTCTAAAAATGTAAGCCTCTTCTTATTGTTTCCAGCAGCACCAAACCCAGCACCCTGAACATAATAAACATGCAGTCATTAATTCTGAGTTAAATATGTATACAGTTTATTACCCAATTAAACCCTAATTCCTCAAGGGTAGGAAGCATATTATATACCAGTTTAATTTTTTCACAGCTTCTGGGACTTTGGTGAGAATATAGACACGTAAGAGTATATAGAGTTTAAAACTGGAAATGATCTTAAGAATAATCTAGTTCAGTTTCTTCATTTTATAGAAAACAAATGTACTTTTAGCCAAGTCAATTTTTTTCTAGATATTGAAGCTAGTTGGTTGTATTGAGATTAAAATTCTGGTTTCATAACATTCTGATACACTATATTGAATTCCTCAATTGTTATTCAATACATTTTTATTGAAATGAACTGACCTTTGTGGTGTGTGCATGAGAGTATATGTAAAGTATATTCCTGCTGAGACTAATTTAAAATATTACTGTTAGTATGTATTGGTTTGCAAAGTCAGATACAAAAACTAAAGTGGAGCTATGTCTATACTTCATTCAACCCACTCAGGTACTTTAAATAGGCTAAATATTTGAAAAAATTCATGGTGACAATGAAATTAATTGTTCTCACCATGTCAGGATTGGCAATTTTCTTCTGCATCGTGAATATCTGACAGTCATCAGCTTGAGTCAGCACCCATGACATTTGCTTCTTCTCTTAACACACAGTTGTAAAAAGAAAAAAATTAGCCCTCACCCTTTTTTTGGGTTAATACATCACTCTGCTTAAAAGTTTCCTCTGAGACACCCCAATTTTGTCCTTGGTTTTCTCTTAGAACCCATGTGACAGGAGACATTAAGGAAGATGCATCACACGGTAAAAGAATCACAGAATTTAATAAAGGCCCAAGCCTTTCTTTTACACATGAGAAATGGAGGCACAGAACCAGGAAGCAACTTCTCTAAGCTTACATAAGTGGAAGCAGAATTGGGAAAATAATTCAAGCTCCTGACTTCAACTTTTTTTTTCTTTTTTTTTTAAAGGGCCACACCCATGGTATATGGAAATTCCTGGGCTAGGGGTTGAATCAGAACTACAGCTTCCAGCCTACACCACAGCCACAGCAATGCCAGATCTGAGCCATGTCTGGGACCTATATCACAACTCATTGCAACACGAGATCCTTAACCCACTGAGTGGGGCCAGGGATCAAATCCTCATCCTCATGGATACTGAATCACAATGGGGACTCCCTGACTTCAGCTTTTTAGCATGCATTTCCTCATAGAGATGAAATCGGAAAGAAAAAGAAAAGATTACATTGTGGTGGAAATCGTGTCCTATATATTTTAATACATACTTTATTGTCATCTATATTGTACATATCACAATGCTTTAAACAGTCAATTAAAATTAATATTTTTCTGAATTCCAGGTTTCTACACTTCCTTCCTATGTATAAATCCAGATTTTAGTCTGGTACAGTTTACTTTCTGCCTAAAGTACCTCCTTTAACATTTCTTGTGGTACCTGTCTGATGGGGATGAACAGGTTTTGTATTTTTTCTGAAAATGATATTAATTTACCATCATTTTGCAAATATATTTTTCCTGGCTGTAGAGTTCTAGGTTAACAGGTCTTTTCTTTTCCCCCCTTTTATCAATACTTTACATCCCTCACTCCATTCTGTTCTGACTTCCATTTTCTCCAATCAGTCACCCTCTTTTATCTTTTGTTCCTCTGTAGATAACGTTTCCCCACCCCCCTTCCCTGGGATACTAAGATTTGTCATCAGTTTTAAGGAATATTATTAAGATGTGTCTTTGTGTTATTTTCTTCATGTATCTCTGGGTTTAATGAGATTCTTTAACCAGTAGGTTTATAATTCTCATGAAATTTGGAAAAATTTTGGTCATTTTTTCTAAAATTTTTTTTCTGCCCAGGCTCCCTCATTCTGAGACCTCATTACATATATATTAGCCTCTTTAAGTAGACTCACAGCTGATTGATACTCCATTACTCATTTTTTTAGTCTTTTTTTAAAATCTGGACTTTATTTGAAACAGTTTTTATTTCTGTGTCTTCACGTTACAATTGTATCTTCAGTGTCTAATCTGTTTTTAATCCTATCCTGAATATTTTTCATCTGAAACAATGTATTTTCTATCTTTAGAAATTTAATTTGGGTCATTTTTTTATCTTCTATATCTCTTAAGTTCATGATTTTCATATACCTTCTTGAATGTATGGAATACATTTATAATAACAGTTTAACATCTTTGTCTACTAATTCTTTCATCTATGTCAATTCAGGGTCTGTTTCTTATTTTTTTTTTTTCATTATAGCAATATGTCCCTGCTTCTTTGCATGCCTTTTTTTTTTTTATTATTGGATGGCAGACATTTTAAAGATTAATGTTAGTGGTTGCTGGATTTTTTCTGTTATCGTTTCTTCTGATACTTTTGATCTTTGTTTTTGAACACAATTAAGTTTCATAGTACAAATTAATTTCTTTGGAAATTTTCTTTGAAGCTTTATTCAGCAATTACAGAGCAGCCACTAGTCTACCTCTTATTGGACCTCCCTACTGAGGCAATACCAAGGTCCCTATTCAATGGTGCATTTGTTATAAAGTCTTTTCATTTGGCCTGGTGAGAACATGACCTTCTCCTTTTCCCATCAGAGCAGCAGTGATTTGTTCACTTGTTCCTTACTGCTGATTCTTTGTCAAGTCTCCGTAGTTCCCTCATAGTTGTTTACTGATCATCTAAGGACTTGCATGGAAACTTTACCCAATCTCTGGACTCCTATGTGCTACTTCCTCCTTGATAGTATTCTGCTTCTCAAATTCCAGGCCCTTTTGCCTCCCCAAACTTTAACCACTGTCTCCTCAAATCAGAGAGGACAGAGAGCCTGTCTGGATTCCTTCATCTTGCACTGGGACCCGGGATCTCTCTCTAAAGGGTCAGTTAGGATAGTGACAGGGATCATCTCTCATTTCCGTACCCTTCTTTCAGAAATCAGTGTCCTATACTGTCTTTGGTCTGATGTCAGAAAAGCATCTGTCTTCCTCAGTTCATGCTGCCACAACAAAGTATCATAGTCTGGGTGACTTCTACACAACAGAAATGCATCTGTCACAGTTCTGGAGGCTGGAAATCTAAGATCAGTGTGGTAGGCTTGTCAGGTTCTGGTAAGATCCCTCTTCTAGGCTGCAGAATGTCTACTTCTTGCTGTATCCTCATATACTAGAAACAGAGAGCTTTGGCCTCTTAATCCCCTTATAAGAGGACCAGTCTATCATGGGGCTCAATTCCTATGACCTCATCCAAACCCTATTACCTCCCAAAGGCTCCAGCTCCAAGTATCATTACACTGGGCATTAGGCTTTTACATAAGAATTTGGGGGTAAGGGTTAGAAAGTGGCCATTCATTCTATAGCACGGTGTTCATATACTTTCTTTTGTATTTCCTTAATTCTCTCAGTTGTTATGAATGCATACAATGTTTAGGCTTGAACTGTATTCTCAAACATGTGTTCATTAGGTAGAGGAGAGGTGTAAATTTCATCGTTTTCCACTAAATCTCATAGGTCATATCATATCAGATTGGAAGAGGCCATTGCAAAGCTACTAGTCAAATATTCTTTTAACCCTGATTTCGATTTTCAGTGAGACAGGTTATAATGACATAAAGCACTCACCATTCATGGCAATGAAGTAGAAGAGATAAGGCTGGTCAGGTGGGTTGATTCAATTTGCCACCTTCACTGCTTTGCTGGAGAACATAGATTATAGCCAGTAGAGAGTGGGTTCAAGAGATTTTGACGCAGGATGATGTTCTCATCAAACTGATGGATAATAGGATTAATCTGGCCATAAAATAAATTGAGATGGGAAGATTGGTGTCAAGGATGCTTAGAGAGTATAGCCTCTTTTTAAGGAATGAATGAGGCTTGAGATTTCCTCCTTTTATTTTTAATTTTTATTTATTTATTTATTTTGGCCATGATCATGGCAAGTGGCAGTTCTGAGGCCAGGGATCAAACCTGAACCACAGCTGTGACAATACCAGATCCTTAACCCACGAGGCCACCAGGGAACTCCTGAGAACAGCTTATTCTAAGCATGAATTAAGGACTTGAATTAGCACTGTGACGTTTTGTATACACACCTCAATTAAATTAAGGGATGAACTTAATTGACAAGCAGTGAAATTAACAGTGAGTCCCCATTGCAAATAATTGTGGCTTTGGGAGAAAAAGTGTAATCTCAACTGAGGAAGCAGAACTCCTCATACTGAGAATTTCCAAATGGAAGGACAACTTATTTCCCAAGTAACTTGTATGTGACATGCCCTTCTACCACCTGGATCTGTTCTCTAGAGCAGATACTGCTCTGCCTCTGGCATAGAAGATGGCTTGTTTGGCTTACACAATGCACCAAATTGTAATTAAAATGAAGGCCACTTAGTGATGCAGAGCTTCTGAGGTGATCACACAGAGCTAGATCATTTTCCAGTAATGAATTACTTCTGCATCACTCGCCAACACCTTTTCTTCAACCTACCTGACACATTACCTAGAGAAAAAAACACCAGTTTTAGTTTTTCTCCTAAACATTTTATCAGATTGCATTGTTTTCTGTTAAACAGAAGTTTAATTAAATGGACTCTTTAAACTAAGGCAAATCATTAGCATGAAAAAGGAAAACATTTATGTTTGTATGGAAACAAGTATGTGCAGGAGAATCAGTAGAAACTCAAACCAGTCACCAGCTCACATTGAGGGTTTTGTTTAAAAAACATGAAATTTCTTTCTTGATTCTTTCCCAAGGCTAGCTCTCAAAAGATAATTGCCATCAAGAAGAGGAACAGAGTATTTCCTAAAAGAGAAAGGAAGATATTTGTGGAAAAAGAAAGATGCCCAGTAATTCTCCCCATATGCACATGCATTTTGGGAGAGGACTTGATGATAAGCTTATAAGGAGATCAATCTGTGGGACCATGGCAATGATCAGTATTAAGCAGGGATCCTAGAATAGGAGAGAGAAGGCTATATTGAGAGTTGGGAAGAGGGCGGGGGCTCCATTTAAGTTCTCCAGTGACTACCTCCTCGGCTCTGGGGTACTCACCTCACCTCTCCCAGCATCATTGTCCTTATCTTGAAAACAGGAAGAGAAGACATAATTTGAGATAAGGCCCATTCTACCTGTCATTTATAAGGCTTCTTTCTCTGTTTCCTGCCTGGGACATCATGTGCTTAACTTACAAAAGGTGGGGACTGCTTTGTGGGCTTTATGGAACTCAGTGGGCAGGCTTGCTGCATACAGATACTATGAATGTGTCTCCACGACTCTGTGCGTTTAAGAGAGAGATGGGTTTTCCATTTTGGGTAAGATATACATTTGTCAAGAAACTTGGTTTTTTGGCTGGGTAATGGAGTTTTACGGAAGGAAGTAAATGATTTGTGTCTATTAGAGAAGAAAGAGCAACAACTGCACATTTTGAGAGCCCCATTAAAAGTGTTTTGTTTCTTGTGCTTGTTTCTGTTCATCTGGATGAGAACTGAAGTGCACAGTAAAAGGCTGGATTAAGGAAAGGCTAAATGAACCAATTATTTCTTTTTTTCTCCAATACAATGAAGGTGCCAAGCAGAATGTAGAGTAGCCCGAAGCTGACTCTTACAGATCTTCTAATACAACTTTTTTTGACATGCAGAGAATTCCTACTATGTTCTCCTCCAGCCTCAGAGCTATATACATACTTAAAGAAAAGCAAAGGGGTATTGATCGTAAAACATATGTATTTTTTATCGAAATATAGTCTATTTATAATATATTAGTCTCACGTGTACAGCATAATGATTTAATATTTTTATAGATTATATGCTGTTTAAACTTGTAAAATAATGACTATATTTCCCTGTGCTGTACAGTGTGTCTTTGTTGCTTATATGTATTGTACATAGTAGTTCATAGCTCTTAATAACATACACCTAGTTTGCCCCTCCCCTTTTCCTCTCCCCAGTGGTAACCACTAGTTTGTTCTCTATATCTGTGGCTCATATTCATTTGTTTTATGTTTTAGATTCTACATATAAATGATAATGTATAGTGTTTATCTTTGTCTGACTTATTTCACTAAGCATAATACCTTCTAGGTCCATCCGTGCTCTTTTGAATGGAAGAATTTTATTTTTTATGGCTGAGTAATATTCCATTGTATGTGTAAACCACCTCTCCTTTATTCATTCATCTGTGATGGACACTTGGGTTACTTCCATATCTTGGCTTTTGTAAGTAGCATTGCTGTGAACATTGGGAGGCATGTATCTTTTTGAATTGTTTTCATTTTCTTCAGATACATACCCAGAAGTGGAATTACTGGATCATATGGTAGTTCTATAATCATATAATTATATTTTTAATGAAGTAGTAGTCACACGCAGCACATGAATTTCAGCCTATCTTTGGCCTGACATGGGTCTTTGATATTATCAACCCTAAAGTACTTCAGTATAAACCTTAAATTTCTTGATAATACATTCATCTCTAAAGAGCATCAGTGTATCTCTAAATTTCCTGTCAATTTTTCATGAATTTAAGAAACTGCAGTTGAGGAGTTCCCGTCATGGTGCAGCGGTTAACGAATCCGACTAGGAACCATGAGGTTGTGGGTTTGATCCCTGGCCTAACTCAGTGGGTTACTGATCCAGCATTGCTGTGAGCTGTGGTGTAGGTCACAGATGCGGCTTGGATCCTGCGTTGCTATGGCTGTGGCGTAGGCTGGCAGCAATAGCTCTGATTCTACCCCTAGCCTGGGAACCTCCATATGTCATGAGTGTAGCCCTAAAAAGAAACAGCAGTTGAGTGTAGGGTTGTCAATGTATCCATAGACTTTGGATTCAAACAGAACTAATGTTTAATGGCAACTTTGTGATGCTGAATGAGTTACTTCACATCTCTGAGCTTAGGTTTAGTCATCTGAAGAATGGCACAATAATAATCCTTCCTTAGATTGTCGTTGTTATTACTGCATAAGAGAATTCATTTCAAGGGATTAACAGCACATAGTAAAGACTCAGAGAATGGAAGTTGTCATTATTTTCTGCTCCATTCTTGTGAATACATATTAGTATGGTTTTCTCATTTTGTGATAGGATAAATAATTTACCTCAAAGACAAAAGAAAAATCCCTGGGTTCAAGGGACCCTCTGGAGCTGATATCAGCATTTAACTTTGTGTAATAAGGACCAGTGTTCTCTAATTTCACCCCAGGAGCATTCAAAGTCAAATTCTTACATCACTGCCTTGATCAAAGAAGATACAAAGAAATGGAAGGCTATTCCATGCTCTTGGGCAGGAAAAATAAATATTGTAAAAAATGGCCATACTACCCAAAGCAATCTACAAATTCTATGCAATCCCTATCAAATTACCCATGACACTCTTCACAGAACTAGAACAAACAATCCAAAAATTTATATGGAACAACAAAAGACCCAGAATCGCCAAAGCAATTCTAAAGAACAAAAACCAAGCAGGAGGCATAACTCTCCCAGACTTCAGGCAATATTACAGGGCCACAGTAATTAAGAGAGTGTGGTACTGGTACCAAAACAGACATACGGACCAATGGAGCAGAATAGAGAACACAGAAATAAACCCAGATGCCTTTGGTCAATTCATCTTTCAAAGGAGGCAAGAACATAAAATGGGAAAAAGGCAGTCTGTTCAGTAAGTATTGCTGGGAAACCTGGACAGCTGCATGCAAATCAAAGAAACTAGAACACACTCTCACACCACGCATGAAAATAAACTCAAAATGACTTAAAGACTTAAATGTAAGACAAGATACCATTAAACTCCTGGAAGAAGACATTGGTAAAACATTCTCTGACATCAGCCTTACAAATGTATTCTCAGGTCAGTCTCCCAAAGCAACAGAAATAAAGCAAAGATAAACCAATGGGACCTAATCAAGCTGACAAACTTTTGCATAGCAAAGGAAACCAAAAAGAAAACTAAAAGACAACTGACAGAATGGGAGAAAATTATGTCAAATGATGCAACTGACAAGGGCTTAATCTCTAAAATATGCAAACAATTTATGCAGCTCAACAGCAAAAAAACCAACAACCCCATTGAAAAATGAGCAAAGGACCTGAATAGGCATTTCTCCAAAGAAGATATATAGATGGCCAACAAACACATGAAAAAATGCTCAACATCACTGATGATTAGAGAAATGCAAATCAAAACTACCATGAGATACCACCTCACAACAGTCAGAATGGCCATCACTTACAAGTCCACAAACAACAAACGCTGGAGGGGGTGTAGAGAAAAGGGAACCCACCTACACTGTTGGTGGGAATGTAAGCTAGTACAACCACTATGGAAAACAGTATGGAGGTACCTTAGAAAACTATGCATAGAACTACCATATGACCCAGCAATCCCACTCTTGGGCATATATCCGGACAAAAATCTCCTTGAAAAAGACACTTGCACACGCATGTTCATTGCAGCACTATTCACAATAGCCAAGACATGGAAAAAACCCAAATGTCCATCAACAGATGATTGGATTAGGAAGATGTGGTATATATACACAATGGAATACTACTCAGCCATAAAAAAAGAATAAAATAATGTCATTTGCAGCAACATGGATGGAATTAGAGACCCTCATACTGAGTGAAGTAAGTCAGAAGGAGAAAGACAAATACCTTATGATATCACTAGTATCTGGAATCTAATATACTGCACAAATGAACCTTTCTACAGAAAAGAAAATCAAGGACTTACAGAACAGACTTGTGGTTGCCAAGAGGATGGGGGAGGGAGTGGGATGGTAGAGGGGTCTGGGTTTAATAGTTGTAGACTATTGCCTCTGGGATGGAAAAGCAAGGAGATCCAGCTTATAGCACTGAGAACTATGTCTAATCACTTGTGACGAATCCATATATGTATGTGTAACCAGGTTACCACGCTGTGCAGCTGGCTGTAACAGAAAAAAAAAATCTTACATCATTGGCACAATGATCCCCATCAGCATGTGATCACCTGATATTTCAGCAAAGAGAAAGATATGACATAGCAAGTTGCTTAGGCCCCACCTCTCTCCTGAGCAAGCAGACACTGAAGCTCTTCTCTACCTGATTAATCTCTCCTGAAATCAAAATAATAATAACTCTAAATTCATAGGGTAATTGTGAGAACTAGAAGAGTTGATAGAAGAAAGTCTTTAAGAAATACCTAATGAAATACACCCTATATTCCAGGGGTTCCTCTAACTGCTTATGATACTAATTTATTTAACCATCATAACAACAGCAGTGTGCTGGAACTGTCTCATTTTGGCTCTTGAGAGCTAGTTGCTAAATATCCAAGAATTTTGTGAGTTGTTTGTTAAACTGTGGATAGCCTCTAATGGGCATAGGTACCAGTGTTTACACCATGGAAACTGGCAGATGCCACATCACAGAACAACCCTGTGAAGTAGGTGCTGTTATCATCAACCTCAGTTTATAGCTAAGACACTGAAAAAAAAAATAAGCAACTTGTCCAAGAGTCATAGTGAGTGCCAGAGTTGATATTCACACCATGCCATTGAACTTCTGAGTTTATGCGTTTCACTTCTATATTATGA
This sequence comes from Catagonus wagneri, assembly GCA_004024745.2. Lineage (NCBI taxonomy): Eukaryota > Metazoa > Chordata > Mammalia > Artiodactyla > Tayassuidae > Catagonus > Catagonus wagneri. Next base: position 10,456,343 of record PVHT021183666.1, read on the forward strand.
TGCTATGCCTTTTTGCCTAGTAAGTACTCAAAAATATTAGCTATTATTGACACTGAAAAAGATTTCCCTCTTCCTCTTTCTTTCTCCTTCCCCATTTCTCCCATAGTCTCAGGTCTTGACCTTGGGTTGGTAGGAATGAATGAAATTTATTATTATTATTATTTCCATAACACATTGAAATCATTAGTCTCTTTAGTATGCATGGATTTCAGTGAAGGAGGCAGTAAAGTTGAGTACTGGCAGTTGTCTGAGCTGTTGAGAGCTGGGGAGGACAGGCCCTTTGTGAGAAGTGCCCCCCCTTCCATTCCCTGCTGGAAATGAAAAGTCTGTAAGAGGAATACTGACCATGACAGAGGACCTCTAGCAACATTTACTTACGTCTGCAGAAGTTTGTTTTGTCTAAGCTCCCAGAAATACCTCGGCTCCAGAATAATGTCATTTCATCCCCAATTTTCCAGTAATAGTTTATGGTTTTGGATTTAAATGGCTGAGAGCCAGGCTCAGCCATTCCACTCATGAGCTGTGGGGCCTGTGGGAAGATAAATATGTTGTCTGTTTTTTCAATGGTAAAATACGAAGAGTGGTAATACCTATTTTTCTGGATGGAGATGATACTTGAAAATGATAATACGAGGCAACACCTGAAAATTAGGAAGGGATAGCAAATAGCAAGTCATACTGAGAGCAGAAACCGTGGATGTTCTACACCTGTAGCTGTCTTCACCTTCTTTCTGAAGTTAAGAATCAGACGCAACATCAGCAAGTAAATAATGAGTACTTATATACCAGATAGACCAGATTTTGCAGTGAACTGCAGATTTCAAGAGGATCCTCACATAGTCCTTGACTTCAAGATACTTAGAGACTTATAAGGTAGACAGTCATATATAGATAACTGTAATAAATGCTGAAGCAACCCAGAATATGGAACAAATAATTCCTCCCTGAAGTGTTAGAGGTTATCAGAGAGGAAGAAACATCAGAGTGCTTAATATAAAAGGTAATATGAGGATTCTGGATAGACTAGCTAAGGCTAGGCTCCGAGAGTTAAAAGAGGTTAGTTTATTTAGGAAAGTAATCTGGCATGAGTAAACTGTACATTTCTGGCTAGAGCCATAAAAGGACTAACTTTGAACTTCTGACCCCACATCTCATTTAATGTTTATTTCTCAAGTTTACTTTTGCCTTATTAAGGAATTTCTTTTTATTTCCAAAGTATTAAGATGTGGACACATTCAGGATTTGATAATACCTGTTTTTTATATATTATTGAATAGTTTCCTCCCTTTGTTTTTATAGTTACAAAGTAAGACATTGCAGTCCTCACTATTAAAATATTCAGTCATGCATAACATAAAGAAAGCAGGAAAATCTCCCTGTCGTCCTCACTTACAATTTTTTTTCATAAGTTATTATGGTTAATTCTTGGTGGAAATTCTTCCAGTACTGTTTAGATTTTAGCATATATCTCTAAATAGACACTTGGGACCTATAGGTGTGTGTTCTTTCTTACTTTTAATTTATTGCATTCCTTTTATGTAACTGCATTTTTTTTACAACTTGTGTTTTTCACCTAAAAATTATGTTGCAATATCTTTTTAAATAGCAGATGTAAATCTGTATTATACTTTTTCAAATGTTATTTTGTTATCAGCAGTGTCATTAGAAAAGCATCACATGAACATATAATACCTTCACATATTATTTTAAAAAGCCTAAAATTAAGAGTATCTTTTATACCCCATCCCCAAACTCACACTTTCCAAATGTAACTATTACATATAGTTTTTCCTTCTAGAACTTTCCAATCCTTATAGATCTATATATCTATCTATGTGTGTATATATATATAAAATATCATACACATACATAAAATTTTTAAACAGAAGAGTATTCTAGAAAGAATGCACTTCATCTCACCTTGAAAAAAAAAAGAGAATTAGGACTTGGAGCTGTTTAGATATCACCCCATATAATTAATCATAGTGGTTTTTTAAAATGTATGTTATTGAAGTACAGTTGATTTAAAATGTTCTGTTAATTTCTTCTCTTCGGTAAAGTGATTCAGTTATACACACACACACAAACACACACACACGTTCTTTTTCATATTTTTTCATTATTTTATCGAAGGATATTGAATATACTGTGCCATATGGAAGGACCTTGCTGTTTTTCTTAACCATACTGGTTTTAATGGTTAATAGTGTCTTCATCATATGGATACAAAAAATTTGTTTGACCACCCTCCTGTAGACAAATTTAAGAAAACTCTAGATTTTTGCCAACATAAATATCACTGCACTATATATTCCTTTATATGCAAAATTTCATTCTTATGCAAAAGTGTCAAAGCACATATAGGCCAGGTTTTATGAATGCATTTCTAACCATAGTGAGCTAGTTTATCTATACATTCTTTACTTCTGTAGCATATACACATTCCTTCATAAGTGACCACTTTATGAGTACCGATTGAGTTTCAGGCACTAGCCTAGACAAGGGATGAAGTGATAAGGAAGAAAGAGGAATATTACTGCTGAGCTTTATGGAGCCCACATTCTATTTGGTAAAAGGTAGTAAAAGAAAAGTAGGGGGATAAATGGAAAAATGCACAGATAAAAAGTTAGATAGGCAGATGGATGGATGGATAGATAGATAAATAGAGTAATAAGAGTAGATCAGAAAAGGGAGCTTCTTTAAATACAACTGGCCTCTCTAAAGAGGTTTTTGTTTTTGTCTATGAGGGTTGCAACATTTACTTCAGCTTCTCGTATCTTTTGGTTTGTTTTATTTTGTTTTGTTTTCTTTACTTGTTTTTCCACACCCACAGCATGTGGAAATTCCCCAGCCAGGGACTGAACCTGTGCCACACAGCAGTGGCCAGAGCCACAGCAATGAAAACACAGAAGCATTGACCTACTAGGCCATCAGAGAACTCGCTGAAGATGTTTTTTTAATTGAAGTTTTGATGATCACATCAAAAAAAATTTACAGAACTGGTAGGTGAAACCAGTATTTCATTTTTTGCTTCTTCAAAATAGTGATGTTTCATAGTTTTACACAGGGTTTTGAAAAATTTGTCTTTATTTTTCTATTAAATTGTTCTCTATCTTCTTCACCTATTTTTCTGTTGAATTACAAGTATTTCCTTCACTAATTCATGAAGTATGAGGCTTTACTATTTAAAGTGCTTAAATTAAATTTTAAATTTTGCTCCAAATTTATGTGTTAATATATTGGGGATAAAGCTGAAGATGGTTAATTTTGCTCAATAATACTCTTGAATTTTTCAAACATATGGCTTAGATACATACAAGCTCTGCTGTATTTTATTTAGAATGATCTGTCTTGCTTAAAAAATACCAGTAATATATTTTCTATCACAATCCAAGGCAGGAGTTCCTGTCATGGCTCAGTGGTTAAAGAACCTGACTAGCATCCATGAGGACGTGGGTTTGATCCCTGGCCTCGCTCAGTCAGTTAAGGATCTGGCGTTGCCGTGAGCTGTAGTATAGGTCACAGAGGAGGCTCAGATCCCACATTGCTGTGACTCTGGTGTAGGCCAGTGGCTACAGGTTCGATTCAATCCCTAGCCTGTGAACCTCCATATGCAGCTGGTGAGACCCTAAAAGACAAACAAGTAAAAAATGCAAGGCATAATACTTCATATCTTATGAAAGAAAACATCAGAAAAGAATCCATATTAAGGTTCAAATATTCAATGATATCTCTAAATTTTCTTAACATGAGAAAAATCAATTTATATTTTTTTCTTACAATTGAACTTAACATTGCCACACATGCAAAGGAAAGATGAGATATGAAAAGTCATGTATCAACTGTGATGCTTGTCTTTGCTTGTGTCTTTTGAACTCTGTAAGAAAATAACCAAGTTAATATAAATTTACAGTTTTTTATAGTTTATATATTTTAAGTGAAGAAATAAATGAGAAACATCAAGTATCACTTGGTTTTAGGGTTTTCTCTACAGTCTTAGTTTCTATGAAACAGCAGACAACTTGCAATGTCACCAAGACAAGGTTTTGTTAGTTTCTGGCTGCAGCCAGGGCCAGAATGATACATATCTAAAAGGAATATGCTGAATTTTGAATTTCTCTTTACTTGTAGAATCTTGACCTTTAAATCTTATCTTACCATAGCTCAGTCATCATGCAGCCTTAATTTTAAACTTTTGCAATTTAACTTTCTTTTCTTTGTATTTAAGAAAAACAACTCTTATTTATCCTTAGGAAAGGGGAGTCAGAATAAACAGACCTGGGATTTAACCCCACTTCTGCTATGCCTTAGCATCATGATATTAAACAATCAGGTTAACTTCTCTGATCTACGATTTAATTTTTTTTTGTAAAATAAAGTTAAAATTCTTATATTGTGACAGTAGGAAAATTAAATAGGAGAGAGTTGCACTTGTCAGAGTGGTTGCACAAAGTAATCAGTTTCATAAAAGTTAATATGGCTTCTCTGAAAAAGAAGCATGAAGTATTCTCCAGGATATATCACATGTTAGACCACAAACTAAATCTCAGTAAATTCAAGAAGATTTAAATTATATCAGCCATCTTTTCCAAACAGTGGTATGAAACTAGAAATCAATTACAAGAAGAATACTGGAAAAATTATGAAAATATACAGACTAAACAACATACTACTGAATAACCAAGGAGTCACTGAAAAAAATAAATAAATAAAAGGGGAAATTTAAAAATACTTAAAGAACTTAGGGAGTTCCCATTGTGGCTCAGCAGTACTAAATTCAACTAGTATCCATGAGTATGCAGATTCAATCCCTGACTTTACTCAGTGGGTTAAGGATTCAGCATTGCTGTGAGATGTGGTGTAGGTCACAGACATGGCTTGAATCCTGCGTTGCTGTAGCTGTGGTGTAAGCTGGCAGCTGTAGCTCCAATTAGACCCCTATGCTGGGAACTTCCATATTGTCACAAGCGTGGACCTAAAAAACAAAAATAAATAAATAAATATAAATTAAAAAATACTTAAAGAAAAATGAAAACAGAAACATACTAAAACTGATGAGAAACAACAAAGATAGTACCAAGAGGTAAGCTCATAGCAGTACAAGCCAGCCTCAAGAAACAAGTCTAATATAAACAGAAACTAAGTGTTGATTCTTTGAAAAGATAAACAAAATTGACAAACCTTTAGCTCTACTCACTAATAAGATATGGAGTTCAAATAAATGAAATCAATAATAAAAATGCAGTTATAAGTGATAACATAAAAATACAAACAATCATAAGAAACTATTATGAACAAATATATGCCAACAAATTAGGCAACCTAGAAGAAATGTACATATTACCAGAAATACAATCTTTTAAAACTGAATCATGAAGAAATACAAAATCCCAATACAGCAGTTAATGGTAAGAAGATTGAAGGAGTAATCAAAAAACTTTCAACAAACAAAAGCCTAAGACTAAATGCCTTCACTGGTGAATTCTAGTAAACATTTAAAGAAGATTTAATTACTGTCTTTCTCAAACTCTTCCAAATATTTGAAAAGGAAGGAATACTTCTGAACTCATTTTAGAGGACCAGCATTACCTGGATGTCAAAATCAGAGAAAAATACCACAAAAAAAGTAAAATTATAGGCAAATATCCCTGATGAACATAAATGAAAAATCCTCCAAAATATTAGCCAACTGAATTCAACAATACATTAGAAGAATCATACACCCTGTCAAGTGGAGTTTATTCCAGGAATGCAAAGATGGTTCAACATTCAAATATCAATTCACATAATACACTACATGAACAAAATGAAAGATAAAAATCATATGATCATCTCAGTAGATGCAGCAAAAAAAAAGCATTTGACAAATTCAACACTCATTCTGATTAGAAACTCTCAACAAAAAAAAATTTTAAAAATAAAAAGCTTCTGCATAGCAGACATTGTTTGGTGGGGAAAGAGGTGTCTCTTCAATAAGTAGAGTTGGGGAAACTAGACAGCTACATTCAAAAGAATGAAATTATGTCACTAATCTTACACCAAATATAAAAGTTGATTAATGACTTGAATGTAAGACCATAAAATTCCTAGAAGAAACCATAAAAATCCTAGAAGAAAACATAGGAGGTAATCACTTTGGCATTGATCTTAGTAATGTTTTTTTTGGATGTGATTCCAAATACAAGAGCAACAAAAGCAAAAATAAATGTAATGAGAATACATCAAACTAAAAAACCTCCGAAGTTCTTGCTGTGGTGAAACGGGATTGGAAGTGTCTTGGGAGTCCTGGGGTGCAGGTTCCATCCCCAGCTGGGTGCAATGGGTTGGGGATCTACCATTGCCACAGCAAAGGAAGCTATCAATAAAACAAAATGGCACCCTACTGGATAGGAGAAGATATGTACAAATCATATATTCTATAGAAGACATTTTCCAAAGTATAGAGAGAATTCATACAACTCAATAACAGCAACAACAACAAAACCCAAAAATGATCTGATTTTAAAATGGGCAGAGAATCTTAATAGACACTTTTTCAAAGAAAACATTAAAGATGGTCAACAGGCACATGAGAAGATATTGCCACTAATCATCAGGGAAATGCAAACAAAACCGAAATGAGATATCACTTCACACACATCAGGATAGCTCTTGTCAAAAAGACAAGAGACACAGAGAAAAGAGTACTCTCGAGCATTGCTTGTAGGAATGTAAATTGGTGCAACCACTGTGGAAAATAGTAGTGAGGTTCCTCAAAAAATTAAAAATAGAGCTCCTGCATTATCCAGCCATTCAGTTTTTGAGTATCTATTCAAAGAAAACAAAAACACTAATTTGAAAAGGCACATGCACCCCTATGTTCATTGCAGCATTATTTAAAACGACCAAGATATGGAAACAACTATAGGGAATACTACTCAGCCATAAAAAAGAAGATATCTTGCCATTTGCAGCAATGTGGATTGAACTTGAGACTATTATGTTAAGTGAAATAAGTCAGGTAGACAAAGACAAATACAGCGTGATTTCACTTATAGGTGGAATACAAAAACAATCCAAACAAACAAAACCCAGACTCATAGATACAGAGAGCCACTTAGTGGTTGCCAAAAGAAAGGGAGTTTGAGCATGGCAAAAATGAATGAAGGAGTTACAAACTTCCAGTTATAAAATAAATAATTTAGAGTGACAAAATGTACAGCATGGTGAATACAATCATATTGTATTAATTTTGTATGTTGATAGATAACAACTGTATTTACTGTGATCATTTTGCAATGTACACAAATGCTGAATCACAGTTGTACACATGAAACTAATGTAATATTGCATGTTAAATCTACTTCAATAAAAAAGTTATTATGACTACTGTTGTATTTATTTTACATATGCATATTATATTACAATGGAAAAATAAATTAAAAATTTTAATTAGTTTTTCAATTTTTCTTGGTATTCCCGTCCCAATTACTCATGATTCTTAATCACAGTGTATTTAGAGGAGAGTATCTTTAAACAAGTTAGATGGGTAAAAGTAAGTGTATGATTACATCTTAATCCAGCACTGTTATGTTTCTGTTTTTCCCATTTTCCTACAGTAATGGAATGCAAACAATACTAATCAACACCTGAACTCTAAACTTGCCCAAGGGTGAACTTCTCATATTACTATCCATGGGAACAAAAGAAAAATCAGAATCCTATATGCATAGTTTCTTTTTCCTATTAGTTTTATATTTTGGAAAACAGTATATAAAGCAGAAATAACCATGTGCCTGGGAAGGATGGGAAGGAGGATGAAGTGTGGAGTAACTTAGAAAAATTAGAATATGCCAAAGCAATAGAAAATATAGGTAATTTTAATGAAATTGTTTCTCAAAATGTTCAGCTATTCATTTTAAGTGAGAAATAGTGACAGAAGTCACACATCCAGGAAGTCATCAGATTTTTACTCTCCTGGAACCACATATGCCAAATTTCTAAATAAATGCCAGTTCTCTTTTTATTCAAAGTACTAAAATTACCTTTCTATTCGATAATCACCCCAAACCATGGAGTCATTCTTTGCTATTATTCTTTAGAGAAAGTTCACAAAAATGGAGAAGATAAATTAATAGAATTACAACTGTTAAGTTCTATTCAACTGTCCACCTGGTCACCTTAAAGACTTTCAATATTAAAAATAATACTTTATAATGAATAAAAAGTTTTTGCCAAAAACCATACTGCGTATTACTGATGATCTTGTTTATGTTGGGACCTACGGTTAAAAAAATGTTCATTGTGCTAAATATACTCAATCAATGCAATTTATAATATATATTAAGTGCCTGTTTTGTGCAAGATGCTACTCTAGGAAGTTGGAATAATAGAAAAATATCATCAAGATATCTGCTCTGTCAGATTTATATTCTAGAATATTAATTATGTTAAAACATTAATTCACACTACAGGCCCATCAAATAGGTTGATTTTGTTTTTTTTTTTTTTCCATTTTAAAGATTAAAAACAGGCCCACATATACTCAACAATTTTTCCAACTCACAAACGTGGGATTGGAAGGGTTTTTGATTCTAAAACCCAAGCTGTTTCCATTATTCTGTGGAAAGGCATTCTGCAGTGGAAAGGCATTCTGCAGTTTGGGACAACTCACTCCTACAGACTGTCCAAAGAAAATAACCCATACCTGACACAACTTTCTTTTCCGGATACAAAGAAATCGCCGATGGCAAAGTGGTGTCTATCAACCCTGAACCAATCTAAAGTTCCAGCTCCTACAGAGTTAGATAATATGTTCCTGGGAGTGCTGTGGTGTGCAGAAACACTACTTGTCATACTTGTGCTGTGAAGTCTACCTTAATCAAGAGGAGGAAAAGGTGCAAAAACACCCTCTGGTCCTTTGTAACTGGTTACTCATCTTGAAACAGGAGTAAGAAAAGGGTGAACATAAACATCCAGCAAACAGCATTCATCTGTGGCTTTCTACAGGCCTCTCAGTCACTGGATGAGTCACCTCTCTGCTCTGTAGCAAACCTGTAACATCAGGAACCTCTTTCTTTATAATCTATTGAGCAGAAATAGCATCAAGCCTTTTTCTATCAGACTACCCCCAATATTATTTGTAATGGAGAGAACTCTGAACAGATGAGATTGACATATTTTCTATACAGACCTCTGGAGAAAATCTAGGTTACTTTAATTAATTCCTTAGAGTCATCTTTTTTTCATTTTAAAAATCACTTCCCAAGTGGTTTCACCTTGACAATGTGATCAAGTCTTGTGAAGAATAAGATTAGTATTGGGGGTATAAGCTGAGTGCAGTTTCTTACTTCATTTCAGTTCAGGTTTTAATCATACTTGGTTGCTGTTATTGGATTAATATATACAGCAGAATCAGTTCCTTGAAATGGTCTAGAAAAATAAAAAGGGGAAGTAGGACTCCTGTAGTCAATTAAGTTTGCTAAATTCTCCCTGTATTATCTTACCTCATGGAGAGTCACAGTGTCATAAAATCAGAGAGTCATAGAATTATAAAATCAGGTCAAATTCTCTGAACTGCCCTATAAAAATGGGATCTGATTAATTTTACTTAGTACACTGATTCCAAAATCTATTTGATTATAGAACTATTTTTATCACATCAAACTTACTTATTCCTTTTAGAACATGTTATTTGAAGTCATCGACTAAATTTTTAATGACAAAAAGAAGTCAATCTATGTTTCCAAATAACCACACGTTCATATGGAAACTATAATCAATAGTTAAGTTGCACTAGCTCTGTTTAAGAAGAATTTTTAAAAGCTTTTAAAAATATATCAATTGCAGCAATGTAAAATTAATATGATAATGTTGAAGGGTAGAAAATATAAAAGAGAGATCTATGGTTTGATGAATTAATGAGCAGTGGAATATTCAGCTTTAGGAAGAAATGAGTTGTGAAGTATATGTGGAAAATACCGTTTAATTCTGGCGGAATTTAAGAAAGATGGTATCAAATTCAAGTGCTTTTGAGGCAGGAGTAAACATGCTGGTGAATAATTGATAAGTTTTGTTATATGATGAATGGACAGAAACATCTAGGGATCAAAAGAACTGACCTGAGAAGATCTGGTGCTGCCATTTTGTCGTCTTTAAAGCTACTGCAAGAGCCCTCGTAGCTGATATCTCAGCTGTCATTCTTCCCCATCTCAACTTTTACACATTAGCTACAGTGATTATTTTAAAATGTAAATGATATTGTGCCATCTCCCTATGGAAAATCCACAAACTCTATCATGGTCTGTAAAATCCTGCTAGTCTGTCCTGTAGTCGCCTCTCAACTCACTTCCTACTCCAGCCCACGCTGATTTGTTCATGAACTTTTCAAAACTCCAAGCACACTCCTACATCAGAGACTTTTATCTTGTGTTTCCTTTGCCTCAAGGGCCCTTTCAGTAGTGATGCACGTGTCTATTTCACTGACTCAAGACTTCCTTCAGATCTCTCCTCCTAAATGAGAACTTCCATGACCACTTATTCTTCATTCTCTACTCTCTCTCTCTCCCTCTGCATCACTTTTCTACTAAGCACTTAGTACTGGCTGGCATGATGTTATCTGCAAGCAGACTTCAGAGATACTGTGGCTTTTTTCCAGACCACCACAATACAGGGGATATCACATTAAAGGAAGTCACACAAAATTTTGGTTTCCCGGTGCATGTAAAAGTTATGTTCATACTATACTGCAGTCTATTAAATGTGTGATAGTATTATATGTGAAAAAAACAGTGTACAGACCTTAATTAAATATACAAAAATGCTGATCATTATTGGAGCCTTCAGCAAGTCATAGTAGGAACATCAAAGATCATTTGATCACAGATCATCAGAACAAATACAATAATAATGAAAAAGACTGAAACAGTACAAGAATTACCAAAATGTGATACAGAGACATGAAGTGAGCAAATGCTGTTGAGAAAATGGTGCCATAGATCTGCTTGACCCAGTGTTGTCATGAACCTTCAACTTGTAAAAAGAAAAAAAAAGCAGTATCTGTATATCTGTAAAACATAATAAAGCAAAGCCAAATAAAATGAGCTATGCCTCTATGTGTTTATGTATTCTTTTCAAATTAATGGAAGTAATGCTAAATGCTACAAAAGGTAAATCTTTAATTTTAGAAGCATGGTACAGTAGAAGATAGTTTTGCTGTTTGTACAAAGTCCGAAGGTCTTTGGCAGCAGGGAGTGTGACTGGAGGTTGGCCTCAGAGAGTCCTTCAAGAACAAAGACTGACGTGTTTGATCTGTGACTTTCAAGTTCATTCTGCATCTCCTTTCATGACCTCTAAGAGTGAAGATAGCAGGTTATCTTGCCTTCTCTGTGTCAAGTTTCCTGCTCATGAGGCTGTAGTTCAGTGGAAGCTGATACCTAGTAAAATGCCCTTTTAGGATCTCTGCAGGCATAGACAGGAGTGTTTCCTGCAGGGTCCTTATGCCAGTAGAAATGTTCACAGATTGTGGCTGAGACAGGCTAGACCCCACTTACAGTGTACTTTCAAAATCTACAATCTCACTGAATTTGGTGACTCCACCTCAAAAGGCTCCCAGACAATGGCCAAGGTCTGAGTTTGTTTCACGTAACGCTTCATGGTCCATGGTCCGGACAATGTCCATATGTCTATTTCCTGATACCTGGGTGGACATGACTTTTCGCAGGTATTTTGGTGTGTGATGCTGATGACAAACCCAAATCCGAAAATGGCTCTAGCCAGGTTCTCGGGGGTCCAGAGATATGTATGTTTCTGTAGCCAGGACCATGGTTAATGTGTCTGTTGCTTTTTTGCAAGCCTGACTATCTCTCCCTAGTCTAGTCTTAGACTTCACTGGGCTTTCACAATCTCTTCCTGAATCCCAGAGTTCCCATGAAGGCACTTTTGTCTGTGGATCAATGCCAAATTATTTCTGTTGTGGGGGTCATATGTAGAATAAGGGATATCTTATTGGCCATTTTGCTCATGTCACCTCTCAGATCTTTAGTTTGAAATTCTGGCCTCCAAAACTTTGAGAGAATAAATTTCTCTTGTTCAAAACACCTCCCCTTGTGGTACTTTGTTATAGCAGGTCTAGGAAACTAATACACTGCTAAAATGTATTTGATTTTTAAAGGCCACATACATAGAGAAACCTCCATCCAAAAAACTTCTTTTCCTGTGTTCATATATGTCAAGGCACGTGGGTCAGTGCTAGTAGTCACACCTAAAACTCTACCCCACAAGCAGCTGCAATTCATATATATCCATAATTCAACTGCCTCTTCTTTATTAAGTAATATCAAATCAGCATAAATCATTAGATTCAGAAAATGACACTATGTTAAGTAAGAAAGCTACCAAGTGGCCGTGCAGCCTACATTTATATATTCAAATGACAATAAGTAAGAAAGTTACCAAGTGGCCATGCCGCCTATATTTGTATATTCAAATGACAATAAACTCCCTATATTTAGGCAGTCTGTTCCACCCTTGGATAGTTTTGAAGGCTTAGACCCTTATTTTCATGTTGAGTGAAATTGCATTTTCTATCATTATCACTTTGGGTTCTTGTTCTATGCCTTGAGGCATACCACATGATTTTCATTGCACTTTCCCTGAACAACCCAGGAAAACTTATTCCTGGCCACTGTCCTCCAAGTCTGTTTGCTTTCTGCAGACTCCATACCCTCTTAGCCTCTGAGCATGGATCCTGTGACCTAGTTTCAGTTGACAGTACTGTTCCTGTGGCTCCCTCATCTTGTTTACATTAACGATGTGCACTGGCATTTCAGCTCCATGCCTTTCTGCTGCTAGTCAACACAGTGTGGGCTCTGTTCTCCCATGGCATCACTGCATGACTAGTTTGCCCAAGTAAAACAAGGTTTAATTAAATCTTAATGTTGCATCTGGTTCTAACAGAATTGTTATTTGCACTTCCTTGTGCTATGAGCAGAGTCCATCATGAGAGCCTATGGAGTGCAGAATCGGCCCCACTCACAAAGAGCAGCATTTTGCCGTCACCCACAGTCTCCTTTCACTGAGCTTATTTTTTAGCTCACAACAGAGGTCTTACTTTTTCCTCAAAGACAAATAAACATATTTGTAGCAATTTCATTCTTTTTGAGTTATGAAATTAGCATTAAAAATCCTAAAACTGGAGTTGCTGTTGTGGCTCAGTGAATGAACCTGACTAGTATCCATGGGGATGTGGGTTTGATTCCTGGCATTGCTCCGTGGGTTGAGGATCCAGCATTGCTGTGAGCTGTGGTGTAAGTCACAGATATGTCTGGGCTCCTGAGTTGCTGTGGCTATGGCTGTGGTGTAGGCCAGTAGCTATAGCTCTGATTCCACCCCTAGCCTGGGAACTTCCATATGCTGTGAGTGCGGCCCTAAAAAGAAAAAAAAAATCTTAAAATACGTTAAGATCTCTGAATGAAAAGAAGGGATATTTAGTGCAGAACGTTTTGGGGGTTTCCACCTTAACTGCTATTACCTGGTTACCTCTTTCACATTCATGAATTGTCTAAATTAAACCTATTAGACCTCCAAGCCCTCCAAAAACTACATAGCGCATAAAAAAGACTGTATTTGAACTGATGCAGATTCTCTTCTAGTTTTAATTTATGACCCAAATAATCACCATGATTATTGATCCCTGTGGGAAAAAATAAACTAAAAAGTGATACCATCCAGGAATCCCAGAGATAACCAGTTTTTTTCAACCTGGCTATAAATCCTCAGGAAATGTCCTGCAGCTCAGTTGTTAGATGTTGACCCAGTATGAGTTATTTCAATAGTTCAGTCTTACTACCTGCCTTAGAGAAGTACAAGAGAAAATGTGATTACCTGACTTGATGAGTATATGTAACTTGTCAGCTACTTTAGTTGTCTCCAGTAGCTAAAGAAAACTATGAAAGAAATCACAACATTTAGACTTCTTGCACAGTACCATTGAACTTACAGTGATGTGAATGTATTCTTTTTGGCAATTCACCTCTTGCTTTCTTGCCCCTTTTGCTACAGAAAATAACAGTGATTTGCTCTTTTTTTTGAGATAAAAACCAAAGAGCCCAGAAGACTGCTTAGACACCAGACTGCTGATTCTCATGTTAAATAAGAATAGTTTAAAATGGCTACATTCATTAATTCTACTTTAGATGAAATACCGTGACACAAAATGTTGAGAGGTCTCTATTCAAAGCTACACAGGCCATGGAAAATTAAAATATCAAATGAGGGTGTAAATATTCTTATTTTAGTTCTTCCTATTCAAAAAAATTCTTTTAAAATGTATGCAAAAATGTTTTAACTAGAGTAGTCTGTAGAAAAATCTGGATGGTATCCATATCACATGCCTATTAACGTGTAAAGATTGTAAAATTTTATATACATATACAGTGATTTATCCCCTTCTTTAAAAAAAGAATTTCAAATAGATTAACCATTAGAAACTGGAAGTATAAAATGAAAATAAAATCTGATTTTCCAAAGGATATAGAGTTTTGTAGATCAAATATAAAAGCAATTGAATTTATTGTTCATTTAATCCTTCATTTTTACAATAGTCCCAGAGTCAATGCAGAGTTCAGTGAAGTCAGTTTTCTAAATTGTATTTGAGATATTTTTGTTGGTGCTTAGACTAAATATCTGGAAGATACATAGGCAAAAGAAGAGTTATGTAAGACATCTCCGGTACTTGGCCTGTACATGGCTAATTTATAGTAAATATTTGTTAAATGAATCTCTGACCAACAGACTGACAGAGGGATGGACTAAATCAATGACTGAAAACATTCATACACTTCACTAAGAGCCAAGAATTATCTTGAAGCTTTAGAGCTTTTGATGAATATTATCTTCTTAATGATGGCAGACAGAGATAGACACCCTCTTCTTAGTCATTCATTTTCTACAAGAGGTCACTAAGGCTCAATGATTCTGAAATAAATCTAAAACACTGACACTTTTCATGTGGCTTTTTCTACTTATACTGAAAAAGAGGACTTCCTGTGTGAACAGGACAACTTATATGACTCCACAGGCCATGCACCCTCCACAGGGAGTCTCTCTTAAAAACCCTGTGGTGGGAATCAGCAACTTCTGCGTGACTTCCATGGAGAAGTTAACAGAAGGCTTATGCTATGTCTTCCTCTTCTTTTGCTAGAGATGCCCCTTAGCAATAAGACTGATCCTCACCCCTTCACAGCACAGACCTTCTCCAGAAGTGATATTCAGCATTGAAGATTTTCCAATGGCTGTCCCAAACCTAGTAGTCTTTCCTTGTCCTATTTTTCACCTCCAGTCCACAAGCAAATCTTACCTGGATTTCTTCCCCAAAATGTCTCAAAGTCCATTCACATTCCTCACTTCCATTTCTATCATGGGGTCTGCTCCTATATCACTTTGACCTGGACTTTTGCAGTATCCCTCAGCTTTGCTCCCTGCACAACCTATTTTCTACACATTACCAATATCTTCTTTAAAAAGTTGTAAATCATGAGTTCCCTCGTGGCTCAGTGGATTAAGGATCCGGCATCATCACTGCAGTGTCTCAGGTTACTGCTGTGGTAAGGATTTGATCCCTGATCCAGGGAACTTCCACATGTGGGCAAAATTCAAAAAAAAAAAAAAAAAAACCAAAAAACAAAAAAAGGTAAACAAATCAGTGGCACTCTCTTCTTATATCTTACATGATTCCTGTTACACTGAGAATTCAATCCAAAAGTTTTATCAGGAGCTAAAAGTCCCAGCATTTTTCTTCTTATCTACCTCTCCAGTGTCCATTTCTAACAGTATCTTATCACACATAGAATACAAGTTTCCTGTTTGCTCCTTGGACATGTGAAGTGTTGCAGATTGGTCTAGGCAGTTTTTGTCCTCCACAACATATAGGCACTAGACTCTTTTTGGTAGATAGTAGCAGGCAAAGAAATCTGAGCTGAATAAGAATTAGCCGTACTCTCAGTACTAGGTAATAGTAAAACAAACTTCTTCGCCTGATTTTGCCAAGAACTCAAATGTCTATTAGATATACATGCTTGCATTAGTGAATAAGCACAAAATAGTTTTTAAAATGCATCAAAGTTCCATCTTTTGTTTTTTTAGGTTCTCTGAATCCCATATTTCAGCAGATGACATTCCAGAGGCAGAATTAGTTGACCCTTTTAGTTGGATTAGCCAATGAAACACTCCTCTAATTCATAGCTCAAAGGAGAAAAATTTATGCATCAAGCCTCAGGAATCTTCCCTAATACAAGGATATAAGCTTCACGCCTCACTCTGTTCTTAAACTGTGTTAATATAAAGGTGAGGAATGTCCCCAAAATATGTAGGTCAATCCACATATCACAAATACTTTCAATTTCATCAATAAAGGCACACTTCTATTATGTTAGTGCCAATTATCAAGACATAATGGAAACAATTAAAAAGTCTTTTGTTGGCCTGGGCTGGGGGGGAGAGTGGAGAGGGATGGCTAGGTAGAGAATAGGGGATTTTTAGGGCAGTAAAATTACTCTGATACTATAATGGTGGATATATATCATTATACTTTTGTCCAGATCCATAAAATGTACAATACCAGGTGTGAACCCAAATGCAAACTCTAAACTTTAGATGATAAAATTGTGTCAGTGTATGGTCATTAATTGTAATAAATGTACCACTGTGGCATGGGGTGTCCAGTGTAGGAGGTTTTGCATGTGTGGGAATAGGAGATATATGGGAATTCTGTCCTTATTCCATTTTGCTGTGAATGTGAAACTTCTCTATAAGCTTATTGAAACAAACAAAAATACAACAGACCATCTACATCTTGATCACTTTCAGCATAGTGTCCAAACTTCTTAGCATGGCATGTAAGCTCTCTCCTAAATTTGTCCTTGTCTAACCATGAACATTAACTTCTTACACCCATACTTCTTTGTGTGCGTGTGTTCACACACACACACACACACACACTCACACACACCACCCTTGCCCCACCTCTCACATTCTAATAATTCAGAACTTCTTATTCACTGAAGCAAAGGCTCTTTTTTAGACTCTGCCCTTGGAGTGGTGAGAGTTTCTGCTCTTCTTTGATTAACTCTTACTTGTCTTTTAAGCCTTATTGTTCTTAATTCTCTTGCAGACTCATTCAGGTGCCTTTGATTGCACCCAGTGTGTACCTTCTTTTATCATGGAAGATGTCACACGATTCTACAATTGTTTTTATATGTATATGTGTAACCAGCTCTTAGATGGACAATACGAGTTCCTTGAAGTAGATTCTGTGTTGTTTTAGCACAGTTCTATGTGCACAGTTGGTGTTCTAGAAATATTTGTTGGATAAATGAATGGAGTGGGGGGGATGTGGAGTAAGCTCGAATCCCAGAGCATTCCCAGTCTTAACAACTGTCTGTGGCACTCTGCCCTTCAGGGAAATTGTGTGTAGTTGTTGCAAGCATTTTGCATCTTTAGTGGCGAGGGCCAACTTCATTTCCCTGTGCTATATAGCAGGTCCCCATTTACTATCCAGTCCTGGTGATGTCTGTATGGTACCTTCCTCCAGACTGAAAGTCCTCTGGCATTGAAAACACATAAAGTCTGGAGCTGTTTATGAGACTGAGAAGGTGAGTCAATAGACCGCGTTCCAACTTGGCAAGAAGGAACACAGTCCTAAACAGCTAAAGCTCCATGATTCACATTGAGCTCCTCATTAATTTAAATGTTAATGTAAATTTAAAACATGTTGTATTGATTTGGAACTATTTTTGTATGAATATTGCATAACTGAGCTCTCTAACAGCAGAATCGAAATGGACATCTCTTCACACCAACTTACAACTAGGAAAGAAATGAGACATTCTCTTTCTCTCTCTTTTTGTCATGTAGAATCATTTGTTTTTGTCACAAGGTCTAGCTAGCTGTGAGAAGCCTTGGGAACCTCTGCCTTTGAGTGCAGCTGATTTGGACAGTCCTCAGCAAGAAGACCAAATTCTGAATCTATTCTTTCTCAGTATTGCCCATGTAATTTCAAATGTATATGGAGATCAGTGTCTTTCCCATTTTACTGATGAGAAACCTAAAATTTCTGTGATCGTGCTGGTGCTTTCAGTCTGTTTTTTGGTTCTCCACCCAGAATCTCCTTTCACTGGAATTTTTATTTCTTTATGTAAAAGGAAAACACAATTTTCAAAGTCTGTTGTCTTAGGTTGACATAAAAGAAATAGCGGTGATGATGATCATAATGAAGATGACAGATATCTGAAAATATTTGTGTATGCTTTTGTAATTTTTACATTTTGTTGAATTAGAGTTAATTTACAATGTTGTGATGACTTCTGCTGTACAACAAAGTGATTCTGTCATACATAGTCATGCATCCAAATTTTTTTCAGATTTCTTTTCCCATATTCAGTATTATAGAATATAGGGTAGATTTCCCTGTGCTATATAGCAGGTCCCCATTTACTATCCAGTCCATACACAATAGTGGCACATGCACTCTACTGTATATGCTTTTTTTACTCTCTGTCAGGTCCGGTTGCAAAGTCTTTGAAAACAACTTTTTGCTTACTCCCCAAAGTGGCACAGAGAGAGGACTGCTCCCGTTACCCTGTTTTATAGATTCGGAACCCATCCCCTGGAGAGATGAAGCCACTCTCCTAAAGTTCCAAACCGGAGAGGGATGTTGCTGGCCGTAGAACTCAAGTTGGTCTGACACCCGAGGTCTTGTTCATAAGCACCATTCACCGTTCTCCTCAGGTCTTAAATCACACAGTGCAACTGATAACTTATAGGCCTGAAGTAGAGAATTGCTTTTTGAAGCAGTGGGTAGAAACATGTAATTAAGGATTCGATATTACTATTGAGAAGTGGGGTGGATGGATGAAATCCAGAAACCTGACTCCTAGTTCCTGAACACCTTGTATCTTATTTCCTTCACCTACACACTCTGAAATTTGAACTAATTGATGAGTGAGGCCTCTTCCAGCCCCACATTCTGTGAATCTGTGTAATGTTAGGGTTTACTTGGTTCTGATCAACAAACTGTCTGTATGGTTCTCCTCTCAACCCATGCATTTCAGTGCTTCTTCATATCCGATGCCTCGGCCCCTGCAGACAGCCCCACTTAGCTCAGTTCTCTGCACACACATGCGTACAAAGAAAGCCTCCTATCAGTGTAGTTCTTTGAAACATGCTAAGTACCAGGCAGAAAACGCAGGCTAGAAGATGGAAAAAAGCAGCATGTTGTTCCCGTGAACATAGAAATGCAAAAACCATAATCCCAGAGAGAAATCAGACAGGACCTTTATATATCAAAAGATAAATATCAACCAATGCATTCAGATGCACAGATAATACGGGGTGGAGCGAAACTACTTAAATTGAGTATTTGCTGTCCTGGGGGGAGCTAACAAGTTTTGTAGGGCCAGGATATTTATAGCACGGTAAGGACTACAGGCTTTGCGATCATGTAGACCTGCTACCTCTGCCACTGAATTGACTCATACATCAGTTTCTTCACCTATAAAATAAGAATCATAATTCAGATTTTTCATAGACTTAATCTATAAAATAATGTAGAGAGTTTTATCCAGTGCTGGATATATATAATACAGGCTTAATTTCCATTACTCTAATAAAAACACCAACAAAGGTTCATGTGTTCATTTTAAAATCATCCTTGTGGGAGTTACCATTGTGACTCAGTGGGTTAAGGACCCAACATTTTCTCTGTGAGGATGCAGGATTGATCCTTGGCCTTGTTTAGTGGTTAAGGATTAAGGATTCGGTTAAGGTTAAGGATTCGGTGTTGCCTCAAGGTGTGACATAGTTCCCAGAGGCAGCTTGGATCCAGCTTTGCTATGGCTGTGGTATAGGCCTACATCTGCAGCTCTGATTTGACCTCTGTCTTTGGAATTTCCATATGCCTCAGGTGCAGCCCTAAAAAGAAAAAAAAAATTATCCTTGTAAGTAGCAATTTCAACTCTCCCTCAATTTTAGGAATGGTTAGTTTTTGCCGGACAATGCTATATGAAATGCCCACTAGTATGAATATTTCACTCAGAAATATTTTTCCCTTAGAAGATATTTCATAAAGAAAAAAGGTAATAATATAATGTAAATTCTGCATGTTATCACACAAGTAGCTTCTAGTTTCTCTGGCCTCTACAGAATTCCAGCTTCTTCCTCGCAATGTAAGGATAGCAGGAAGATAGAAGGCTGAGCCACTGGTCATTAGGCCCCAAAGGATTATGAATCCTGTGAATTAAATATCCAATTTTACTAAGCTCCATGAGATACATGGTTGATTTCATCAATAGAAAAAACCCGAAAGTAACTGATGACAGTAAATGTTGTATCATTTATTTACAAGTAACTGATTGCTCAGCAGAGAGAGAAGCTGGTATTTGAATACATGAAGTAAATCTACAAAAATTCAGACTTTATCAAAATATGAGAGTTTTGCTACTACAAGTTCTTCCTGACCACTGTACCTATCTATGTCTTACTACATCCTCAGAAAGAAAATTATCACAGAACTTGAGATGGAAGGGGCCTTAGAGGACATTCTGCACAAAGCTCTTAATTTTATATGTGGAGAGATGAAGACTCAGAGAAGTTTGGACACTTGCCCTAAATTGGATGGCTAATTATGGTAGGGTTAGGAATTGAATCTAGTTCTGATTCTCAGCCAGTATCCTTGTTGCTAGATCACACTGAGAAATCTGTAAATTACAGTGTATATTTTCTAGTTTTTTAATGTCTATTTGGCTATTGAGTTTAGAATAAACTGACAATGATCTCCATTGTTTTTAGCTATGACAGAGGGAAGAAGCAAGAATTAGCAGTCTCTCAAGTTTATGCATAAAAGTCACTCATAGATAAAAAGCTTCTCTAATAAAGTCCGCACATCAATACACTGAGTGGACCATTGACAAAGGAAAGAAAGATAATATTTATATGTATGACTAATTCACTTTGCTGCACACCTGAAACTAATACAACATTGTAAGGCAACTATACTCCAATAAAATTAAATTAAAAAAATAGAAAGACCAGCAGATTTAGAGATAGATAAACTAAAGCAGATATCACGTCTGTATCTGTGTCTATATCTATGGCAATATTTAGTCTATGTCTGTCTATCTATACTACAAAGGTAAATGACTACATTATTTTGGGTTTGTGTGACAGGCTGGAATATCTAACTCTAAATTTGTTCTCAATTGTATTGTATGATTTAAAAATATGGTGTTTGTGTTGTCTTCCTCCAGGTATAAAAGGAACGTTATCTACAGTAATCCAGAACCCTTCTTTAATCTCGCTGGATTTTCTCAGGAAGATCAGGGTCTGTTCAGAAATTTTGATAAGGTAAGTTCCAAGTTGCATAATCTGTTTTCTTGTGGCTTCCATTCTAGCCTCCAAGTTCCAGAACAAAAATGATGTTCTAAATTCTAAAGAGTAGACACATGGAGAGCCAGATTCCACTTTTTAAAATAAATGACACAGTTAATATCTGAGACAATTGTTTTGGTGTGTGTGGCAAAAATAAGCTTCCTAACATTTCACCCCAGCTTAGATAGATTTACCCATCTGTACCCCCAGAAGTGCTGGGCAACTACAGGCTCCCCTGACAGGGCAGCCTTCCCTATAAAACTCCAGTGTGGAGTAGCAGGCATGAATGCATCTCCCTGTAAATATCCTGCTCTAAAGATGAAAATGAAGAGAATGAGTAAAACTGTAACTGATAAAATCTGGCTGCCAAATTCACCAATCTCATAAGCAACTCTAGTGACCAAAGAATGGAGAGAGTGAGGTGAGTAAAGAGAAGCCAAAATCACTAATGTAATGGACAAATAAAACAGAAATAGGGAATAAGTATTCTTCCCTCATACCAATGAAAAATAGGAGAATCCAGCTAAGCAAAGGAAACCCCTTTAAAGTTTGCATGAGGATTCTGTTAACCTAGTAGGACTAAGAGAATCCCTTCTGAGTGAAGGGTGCAGCCAAAGCACTGTGATTTCTCCTAGTTTTAAAAGCAAACCCCAAAGATAGTATATCTGCCAGCTGCCTCTTAGATGTCACGTATTAACTGAATCACAATGGTCATGTCCTCTGTATTGTCACAGAGCAGGTTGACTGCTATCATTTATAGCTTTAACTGTTTTTAAAAATTGCATGACGTAGAGTAATTTTTAACTTTTCAGGCATACTGTTAAATTATTCTGCAAAGAGGGTGTGGAGAGAACAGTTTATCCAAGTAGTAAGTGAGCTAGTGAGCTTTGCTAACTTTTCAGTGGACTTGTCTCGATGGGAATTTATAAGTGTAATTTATAATTGTAATTTAATATATTATCCATGTCACCTGTATGTATTTGTTGGTAAAAATAAAACCAACAAATAAAAAAGAGAGTCTATTGAAAGGATAGAAAAAGTCATAAGCCTGAAAAAAAAAAGTAAAATAATAGACTGGACATAGGACCATGAACCAAGCCAAGCATTTGTAGAAGGTCTGGTAGCAGCACCACTTAATATTTTCAACTGGATGGTACCTCTAGAATGAATGGACTTTGCTCCTTTGATATCTGTGTTTCTTCATCTGAGATTCAAGATTATGCAAGAAAAACTTGACTTAGTTCGGTCATTTGATTTGGTCAAATTTTGGTGATTTGCCCTCCCCTTGGTTATGCTGGAGGAGCAAAAAGAAAACATAATGGATTCAAAAATTTGATCTTCCCTGTTAGAAGAACAGTCATCTGGATTTGCTGCTGCAACATAAGTATATATCAAGGTGAATAATTAATCATCAAAAATTAAATAGGGCTATCCTCCGAAAGAAGGAGTCTGTATTTAATATTATTTAAAGACACACCACCTTGTCGCCTAGGGGTATATCACATATTAACATGACTAATCTACAAAAAGTGTATGGGCTACAGTGACATTTAGAAAGCTGGTTACTAGCAAAGGTCTTTTGGGTGTATCCTTAAAGAATATCAAGAAACTATTAGGAATTCTCGTTGTGGCTCAGCAAGTTACAAGCCTGACTAATATCCATGAGGATGTGGGTTTGATTCCTGGCCTTACTCAGTGGGTTAAGGATCTGGCGCTGCCATGAACTGTGGTGTAGGCCACAGATGCAGCTCGGATCCTGCATTGCTATGGCTGTGGCTGTGGCCGGCAGCTATAGCTGTGATTCCTCAACCCCTAGCCTGGGAACTTCCAAATGCCACAGGTACAGCCCTTAAAAAAAAAAAGAAAGAAAGAAAAAAGAAACAAAGAAACTACTAGGTTGCTTCACCTTTTAACTTTGACACTCACAAGTTATATTTCTGCCAAGTTTTATGGAATCTTGAAAAGATGAAGTCAACTAACTAGTTCCCCAAACTGAGAAATACTACACTGAAAGAGAGAAGAGGACTAGAAAAAAGACACAATTTGCTTGGGGAGCCAAACCTAAAACTCTTTCATAAAGCAAAAACTTTTAAAGAGGGATAAAACCATCACAGGTCAGCAACATTTCCCGTTCTGGGAAGACATAAATGCAAATCCTAATTTAGAATCCTAATTTAAGATCTCAGGATTCCTCCAGTCAACCAGAGATGTGCTCTCTGCTGATATTTAGTAAATGTTAGTTGAAAGAAAAAGATTGAATGAGTAATTAGATTAATTATAAATGTACTAGACAATTTTCCAGAGTTTATTATTTTAACCATCTATTTTGAAATAAATCAGTACCAGTTTTCTCTTTTCTCATATCCTCAAAGTCTATAACATAATGCTTTTAGCATTGTATTAGGAAGCCAAAACGAAAAAGCAAAACAAAACAAACAAACAAAACCACAGGTAACTTAAGAGAAAGCTATATTCATTCCTGATAGATCTATTGTAAAGAATTTATCTCAGAAGTTCAAGGCTATCTGGTGTCTGGGCACCAATAAATTTCAGCATAATAAAGTCATATTAGAGTGGGAACATTCTAATTTTAATTTTTCCTTGAGATTTATGAAGTTTCTAATCGCGTTTTGAATCAGTTAGTAAAATGAATGGATAACAGGTTCTATAGGAATGGTTGGGTATTCAGGGAAATTTTCCAGGAACCTCTTGCAAAAACGTATTAAAATCTTAGGGGAGATCAGAAAATACAACCATTCCTTTGATTAACTATCACAGCTCTTTTCTATCTATTGTTTTTAAACTCTGGCATGCAGATTTTTATCCCATTTGGAAATGTTATCCTGATAGAAACTGGGCCACCAGTACTTAAGTTTATTTCTGACTTCTTGCTAATAGAAGGACTAAGAACTATTGTCTTTTGAAATGTGGTTAAATGAACAGAGCAACAGATTGGAGCAAGTAAATTTCCAAATAGCCATGTCAGGTTTGTGATTCATATACAAAAAGTAGACATCTATGTGGTTAAATCGAAGTGGCTATTCTTTGATGAGTGACATTTTTATTTTGGAACAAATAGAGTTCCACTTATGCCTGAAAACATATCTATAAATTAGGTCCCCCAATGTCTAAAAATGAGATATGTAATTTCAAGTGAAACAATAGTATTGCCCCCAATCTAAAGAGAAATAAAAGGATATTTGCTATTATTACATCCATGGGAATTTTTTGATAAAAAATACATAGCTTTTTCCAGTTCGGATTGTCTCTGAAATGTGGCAGCATTGGTACTGACGGAAATAGTTATTAGATCTGATTCATAGAGTTCTTGGTAATAGAAAAAGCATGCCCACGTTCTCATGACTCAGGTCTTGGTTAACAAATCTTTACACCATAAATCTGATGTAGTCCTATTCAGGGAGATCTCAAGCCCTGTGGGATACTGCCTCCTCGATCTTTAAATTAAAAACTGAATTAAAACACCCAGTAGTGGCAAGAGTGTAGAGAAAGTGTTTTTACAAATGGCTGTTGAGAGTGTAACTTGGTATAACTTTCTGGAGACTGACATGGCATGTTATCAAAAGCCTTTAAAATGTGTCTGTCCCTGACCTAATATTTTCTTTTCTAAGATTTATCTTAGAAAAATCAGTAAACAAATGAGTGAAGATATATGTACCTACATGATCACAGGCGCATTGTAAACAGTTGCAACATATTAGACGCAACCTAAATACCTAAAAAAAAAAGACTTCTTATAACATGGCCCATTGCTTTAATAAACCACTCTACAGTCATTAGCAATGATACTGATGCCCTGAATATACAGACAGGAGAACAGATTTACAATACATGATTAATTAAAAAAAATCTGGGAGTTCCTATTGTTACTCAGTGGTAAAAAACCTGACTGGTATCCATGAGGATGCACATTTGATCCCTGGCCTCAGTGGGTTAAAGACCCGTGTTGCCATGAGCTGTGGTGTAGGCCAGCAACTGCAGCTTTGATTCACACCCTGTCCTAGGGACTTCCATATGCCATGGGTGCAGCCCTAAAAAGACAAAAATAAAAAATCTGGTCATAGGAATTTGTGCAAATATGACATCAATAATTATGTTACCTCTATATTACATATTATTATCTGTTACATATATTATGCACTTGATATGTATAGAAAATGGGTAATAGGATTACACATTCCTTTTTTAAGTAGAAATAAATAGACATATAAGTATATAAACTGAGAGACTAAAATAAATTGCAAATTAAGGGAAAACTTCTTCAAAGGGTAAGAAGACTGTCTATCTCCATGAAAAGACACATACATCCTACCTCACTATTATCTGAACTGTTTTCACTCTGGAAGGAGCCCTAGGAAAGAGGTGGATTTGTGGACCCATTGTGTTTCCCTGGGAATGGAGCTGAGCTGTAATTCCTATTGTCTTCTTTGATAAGTCATAACATCTCCTGATGTCATAGAATTGGGGCTGTGACCACTAGAAATAGGGTAAAAAGCAGGTGGGATGGGGCTTAAAACTAATATAAACTAATATAAACCAGCTGATCATTTACAAATAAGACAAAACAACAAGAATGTGAGATAGAATTCCCTGGGCTGGGAATTGAAAAGAGACACTGAGGATGGTTGAAAGGGGGGAGGCAATCGAGTACATGCTGCTCAGCAACAGGGTAAAGCCAAGATCTGGTGTGGCAGATATCCAGTTTTCACTGAAAGGAGTGCACGAGTGGCAGTGATGGAAGTGACACATTCACAGCCCTGCAAGCCTGGAAAGTCCAATGGAAAGAGCACCTGCTCAGGAAGGTGTCACCGTATTGCTTGGGAGACCAGGAGCTCTTGCACAACCCTTATCAAAGCAACTAAATGCTTAAGTAGATTCCCGTCAAGGAAGCCCCTTCTCCTTTCATCCAGATTGTTGGTACTGCCCCTTCTAGAATATCTGAATGTCAACTAAAAACAAAACAAAACAAAACAAAACAGGTGTTCCACTTGTGGCTTAGCAGGTTAAGAACCTGAGTATGATCCAGGAGGATGTGGGTACGATCCCTGGCCTCATTCAGTGGGTTAAGGATCTGGCATTGCCACAAACTGTGGTGTAGATCACAGATGTGGCTAGGATCCTGCATTCCTGTGGCTGTGGTGTAGGCTGGCAGCTGCAGCTGCAACTCGACCCCTATCCTGGGAACTTCCATAGGCTACCTGTGTGGAAGGAAAGAAAGGAAGGAAGGGAGGACGGAAGGAAGGAAGGAAAAAGGTGGGGGGGCAGGGAGCAAGAACAATATCCTAAAAGTTCAGAGTTATGTTTTATTTGGGGATCTTACTAAGGACTATAGCCCAGGAATCAGCCTCTTAGACAGCTCTGAGGAGCTGTTCCAAATCGGTAATGGATAGAGGGCTTTTTGCTGGAAAAAAAACCATGTAGTTAATCACCCAGAGATGACTGCTAATCACAAAAAGCAGACATCTCAAGTTAATGATTGCTGTGCTTTTCTATGAATGGCAAAATGCAAGAGTTTGGACTCATAGAAATTCCTTTGATATGCATTTGAACTATCTAGAGCCAGTATCCTATTTTTCTCCATTGTGAATTCCCTTCAGGGTTTACCACTGGTGGCCGCTGCAGTGGCTGACAGATTGATGGAGGGCAATATTTTTTTTTCTGAAAATGGCAGGTAACATTCTTTGTCCACCCGAACCACCCTCATACTGTTGGTATCCCTGAGGTCAAGAAAGGGTTCTTTGCACTTAAGGCTAAGACTGGAGCAGCTCAGTAGATCTAAATTTTCTGGAAGTCACTTTTCCCTTACCATTCTTGGAAGGATCTGTGTGAGTGCCATGAAAGGTTAGGGATTTCTCTCTTAAGAGGTTTTAAATGGGAACCTCTTATCTTATCATTACTATTATCATAAAAATAATGGCTGGTAACAGGAAGGGAGGAAGGACTTCCTATACCTGTTACTGGAACTAAGCCTCTTCGTAGCAATCATCTCAGTGAGACCTCAGGGCATCCCTTCTACCTTCACGTCAAAGATAAAGACACTGAGGACGAGAGAAGTTAAGTAACTGTCCAAGGTCATTCAAATTTCAGGAAAGGAGGGCGATGTGGGATTAAAATCTAGGCAGTAGGATTCAAATCTTAAGATTTGACAGCTCTTCTGACTCTGTGTAGCACAGAACATATTAGAATGTTTATTTATGGTAGTGTTTAAAGTAACTAATAATTAACAAAGCCTGACAGGTGTAACCAAGCAAGAGGCCCACTAGGGACTCAGAATTTGGATTGTTCAGATATTCTTTCATTACTTTTAATAATAAAAGAAGGAAATTGATGGAGTAAAACCCCATCATGCATCTTTAGTGTTTCTTCTTTGGCTCTAACCTAAGGAATCCATTCATGATAAATAACAAGATAGGAAGGAACCCCACAGCTTTGAAAAGGAAAGATGTCCAAAGCATATAGCATCGTATCATAGTAACATACCTGAAGGTAAATGCACTCTAAGGATAGTGTATTTGGTAACTGGTAACCATTTGGAAAACAAGGGTGAAATGAAAATTACCTGCTAAGTCTCAGAACATTTCAGCTGAGAATGCTCAAAAATAAAAATACCTGAGAAAGCTATTTGCAATTACACTTGTACATAATCTTATTAGATTTTCCTTCACAGTTGTCACTGTCATCATCAAGCACTCCCTCTGTCATCCAATAAATGTTTATTGAACACGTATATCATGCTGTGGAGCTAGACACTGGGGTGACCCAGGCTGAAGTCATATTCTCTTCTCTGAAGGGAAGCAAGGACAGACCTGAGGCGCTTAATATCTTAATAGTAAATGGTAGAGATGAAAGGAACAGATGCACATTAACATAAAGACATATACACTTGCCCACATATACGCATATGCTTTCGTGCTGCGCTACAGGAGAGAAATATCAATCACACCAAAGATATTAACAGAATGTCTGTGTGGCTTCCGCCTTGATCACAGAAGATTTCGTGGATGAGCTGAGTTTTGAAAAGTTTTTGGGAAAAATGACAGAATAAAGTATGGTGGCACTTTATTCTGAGAATACAGAGACATTTTCTGTTTGGGGAGAGATAAGATACAGAGGGTCTGAGGAGTCCTCAGTATCTTTAACAGGTATAATTTGAATTAGGAAACAGCTCAGGTGAACCAGTTAGTGGAGGTTCAAATATCAGAATTGATGTGTATGTTTTTCAGACTATTGCTAAATGGAATCTAAACAAAAGACAAAACAAAACACCCTCTCCAGACCCTTTCTTTAGAATATAAAGCCTTTGTATATGACATAATATGTAATCGCTATACTTAATTCTAGCAATAAAGAAAGAAATAAATGTAAACTGAAATCCTTTTCAAAGACTTTGGCTTTAAATCAAACTGAAAGCCCCATCATTACAAAATTACTTTTTAAACTTAAAAATGTTATTTCTTCTGCCTTCAGGTCTTCACAGGTTATTGGGATTCAATGCATGTGAGCCACCTAGCACACTGTCAGAAACATAGTGCATACTCATTAAAAGTAAGTTAGTTTATTATTAGTATTACCTCTTTACTGTTTCATTAAAAATACAGCACACATGAGAGTTCCTTTGTGGCACTGTGGGTTAAGGATCCAGTGTTGGCACTGCAGCAGCTTGGGTGTGGGTTTGAACCCTAGCCTGGGAACTTCCACATGCTGAGAAAAATAAATAAGATGGATGGACAGGTAGATAGATAGACAGATAGATAATCCCACAATGATTGATGCACAATAATATGCAATTCCTTTTTTGCTTAAAAAGTAGGTTTACTGCAGTTCCCATTGTGGCTCAGTGGGTTAACATAGTCTCTATGAGGATTCAAGTTCAGTCCCTGGCCTGGCTCAGTGGGTTAAGGATCGGGCATTGCCACAAGCTGCAGCATAGATTGCAGATGCATCTCAGATGGATCCAGTGTTGCTGTGGCTGTGGTGTAGGCCAGTAGCTGCAGCTCCAACTTGCCCCCTAGCCTGGGAATTTCCATATGCCACAGGTGTGGCCATAAAAAGAAGAAAAAGAAACAGGTTTATTAAGATATCGCCATATCTTGGAAATTGTGGCAAGCAATGTGATAAAATATTGAACAGAGTCCTACCTGCAAGGACATCAGAGTCTATGAAAACCCATTTTCAGTTAACTGCAATGACTAGTGGGGGCAGGGTGGTAGTCTGGATTTGAGCCCTGATTTCTTTTTTTTTTTGAGCCCTGATTTCTTTTATTTATCTAAAATTCCTAAGAA
The DNA here is from genome assembly GCA_004024745.2 of Catagonus wagneri. Taxonomy (NCBI): domain Eukaryota; kingdom Metazoa; phylum Chordata; class Mammalia; order Artiodactyla; family Tayassuidae; genus Catagonus; species Catagonus wagneri. The sequence goes on from PVHT021183666.1 coordinate 10,486,045, forward strand.
ATTGGAGGATCTCTAATGTGTTTTTCTTCTTTGGTTATCAGAAAACATTTTAAAATGCCTCTAGCACACTGCACTATTGAAGCATTTTTGTAATTTCAAAAATATGTTCTGGTTAATACAGTATGTTTACCTTCATAGGATATGATGCTCACAAGGGGTCTGCGAGATAAGCCAAGGGCTGGAGAGGATGAATGGAGGGGTGGGGAGATGACTGCAGGAAACTGGCATTTCAAGGATTTAAATGACTTGTCCATGCTCCCAGAACTAGGGAGTAGGAGAGCAGGAATTTTTTCTGCTTTAAGTGGCCTCTATATAGGATGAGTGAGTCACCTTTTAATTCTTGGACTCCAGGTTGTGCCAGCCCTAAGGAAACGTGCGAGTCTCTGGCATGTTTGTGAAATTTTCTGTTTTCTTCAACCACTCTTTCCTTTCTCTTATCAAGTTCAAGTCCCTGTTGCTCCTGGGCTGCTGGACAGCCACTAAGATCATACCTCTGCTCCTTCCTTCTCACTTTTGGTAAAAAATACTTTAATCCACAATAATAATAACTGGAATAAAATGTGGGAATTCTTACCATGGTGCAGTGGGTTAAGAATCTAACTGCAGGAGTTCCCTTCGTGGCTCAGTGGTTAACGAATCCGACTCGGAACCATGAGGTTGCGGGTTCGATCCCTGGCCTTGCTCAGTGGGTTAAGGATCCGGCGTTGCCGTGAGCTGTGGTATAGGTTGCAGACGCGGCTCGGATCTCACGTTGCTGTGGCTGTGGCGAAGGCCGGCAGCTACAGCTCCTGTTAGACCCCTGGCCTGGGAACCTCCATATGCCGCGGGTGCGGCTCCACATAAAGGCAAAAGGAGAGAGAAAAAAAAAAGACTCTAACTGCAGCAGCAAGGGTCCTGTGGAGGAACGGGTTTGATTCCCCACGTGGCACAGTGGATTAAAGGATCTGGCGTTACTGCTGATGTAGCATAGGTCACAGCTGAAGCTCAGATTCAGTCCCTGGCCCAGTAACTTACATAGGCCACAAGTGTAGCCATAAGATTAAAAACAAAACAAAACAAAAATATGGAGTAGCCACACAACAGAAAATTATTTAGCAATAAAATGAATACAGTACTGGCATCTCTTATGACACAGATGGAACTTGAAAACATTATGCTGAGGGAAGAAACCAGACATAAAAGATGACATATGGTATGATTCCATTTATACGAAATGTTGAATATGAATATGATATGGATATAGTCTGATATCATGACCGCTAAGGGGTAGGGAGGTTCTTTTTTTTTTAACTTTTTTTTTCTTTTTTTGTCTTTTTAGGGCCACATCTGTGGCATATGGAAGATCCCAGGGTAGGGGCCGAATCTGAACCATAGCTGCCAGGCTACACCATAGCTCAGGGCAATGCCAGATCCTTAACCTACAGAGCAAGGCCAGGGATCGAACCTGTGTCCTCATGGATACTAGTCAGAATCATTTCCACTGAGCCACGAAGAAGGGAGGTTCTTTTTGAGGTGACCAAGTGTTCTAAAATGAGAGGGTGGTGCATTGTATTTACCACCATAAATACACTAGAAATCATTGCATTATACATTTAAATGAGTTAATGGCATGGGATATGGATTATACCTAAATAAACCTGTTGAAAATAATAATAGGAATGGCAAAAATTATTGTAACCATTTCATATGCTCGTACAATATTTTGCATTTATCAACTTGGCATATATTCAGTTTGCATATCTCTTTAACCTCCCAAAACCACCATGGCAAAGTCTGAAATAGTCACTGTCTACTACTTCACCTTTTTATTCACCCAAACAATCTGGTTACATAGATACTGAGCAAATTTTAGAAATTTGGAAATGGAGGCTTCAGGAGATCTTAGACTTCCATTCACTGGCATTGCTTCCTATGGTCGCGGCACCAAAGTGTTACAACCTTAGTGGCTTCAAACAACACACATGTGTTATCTTATGTTTCTGGAGCTCAGGCATCCAAACCCAGCCCCAGGGGATTAAAATCAAGGGGTCAGCAGAGTTACTGTCCTTTCGGAGGCTCCAGGGGAGAGCCTGTTTCCTGGTCTTCTCTAGTTTTCAGAGGCCTTGACTTGTAGCCCGTTCTTCTGTCAAAGACAGCAGTGTGACATCCTCAGATCCCTCTCTCACTCTGGCCCTCCTTTCTTCCTCCTCCCAGGACCCTTGTGGTTACAGTGGGCCATCCTGGACAGTCCAGGGTAATCTCCTCATCTCAAAATCCCTGACAGTCACACAAGGGAGGTCCCATTTGCCACAGGAGGAAATGGATCCACAGGTTCTGCAGATTAGGATGTAGAAACCCTTGGGGGGTGGGGGGCTTTATTCAGCCTAAAATAGAGTGCTGCTAAGTGGTAATGTGGTAATGTTGAATTTGTGTTTCCCAAATTGAAGATCAGTTTTGGTACTACTTTATCATATATGTATCATGTAACAGTGGCTGGGTATAAGCTGCTAGCTTTGAAATTCCTAGAGAACTGGGAATGTCACTTTACCATTACAAAATATCTGTATATCTGTGTGTGTGTGTGTGTGTGTGTGTGTGTGTGTGTGTGTGTGTGTGAATGTGCCCATGTTAGGTAGGGTGAGGATTTTTTCCCTAAGACAACAGACAGGGGCAGAAAAAAAAAGGTTCAGTTTTGCTTTGCACCTTGCATCCTTGGCCCTCCCTCTTGATTAATAAGGCAATGATGTAGATTTACTTGTACCTCCTTTATTTGATAAATTCTGTTTCTAGTAGAAGAATACGGATTCCATCAGTAGGCAAATCACTTAATAGTTTTCAAATGACAACTATAATTCTTTCTCAGCTGTTTCTACATGTGCAAAGAGAAGCAGAGTACTAAGACAGTTGCATGAATAATTTAAACAATAAACCTCTATTGGCTCAATTATCTGATTATTTCAACAAGCATCTGGTTAACAATTTTAAGTTTTTATTCGCTAACATTTTTTATCATTTACTCAAACATTTGCAGGTGTTGCCTTGTAATAAGTCATTTATTTCTTCTGTATTCTAAGTTCAACAACAAGCATTCAATGAGCAACTATTATATGCCAGAAATCATGCCCACTTGTATAGTGACTAAAAAGGCAAAAAGCAAAGAATCTCATTCTTGTAGAGTTTTCAGTTCTAACAGGAGAATTGCACCAATAATTATATAACATGGAAGAATGTAAAGGTCATGATAAAAGCGGAAAAAAAAATGATGGTAAATGTGTTTAGAGGGAGAACCATAATTCAGTTGGCAAGAATGAGGTGAAACTTCTGGTAGGCGGATGGGTAAGAGTTTGCAAGGCAGAGGTAGCCTAAGGGAGTGTTGTTGGTGGAAAGAACCACAAAGCAAGGAAGCAGGAAAACCTAGGAATAATCTTGGGCACCACAAGTCTTCGGGCTAAGCTGGGGAACAGGGAGTACACAAAGAGTTCCCCAAGAACTAAGCGACTAAAAGGGACTGTTTACATCCAGCATCTAAAAGCATCTAGTTTATTCATCCCAATACCCTAGTAGTTTTCAATATGTTCGTACTGAAGAGATGATTAGGCAATGCCTAGAGATACGTGGATTTCCAAATGGGGGTGAGAGGGAATGTGGGGGAGGGAGACAGGAGGGTGATACTGCCATCTAGTGGACAGAGGCCAGGGAGGCTGCTTAACATCCCACGAGGCATAGAGAGAGCATCATCTCCTTGCAAAACAAAGAATTATCTGGCCCAGCATGCCAAAACTGTGCTACCGGTAATAAACTCCACAATAACCTTAGGGGGTTGAATTATTATTTCCTTATTTGACAGATGAGGAAATTATGGTATTTCGAGATTACACATCTTGCCCGAGATCATTAATAGTAAATGGCAGATCGAGATGAGAGTCACCTTATAGAGTGAGAAATGTGTATATAATCAAGAAATCAACAAGAGTCTCTCAACATGAGCAGGTCAATCATTGGAGCTGTAGTTACAGGACGATATATGTAAAGTGCTCACTTAGCCCATTGCCTGAGGCATAGTAAGCACCAATAAATTCCCTGGTTCCCTGCTATCTTAAATGATAACTGGTACTTTCAGAGATGCATCAGCCCTGAGGAGGCTCCACTGGAGGAGGGAGAGCCTGGGGACTAAAAGATGGGAATGGGACAAAGGCAGAGTGTTCAGAGTTTGAACTGGAGTGAAAGCATGTGGTGTGTACAGGACGGGACATGTGCAAAAAATGTTACCCACGGGGGACCTGGAGAGCCCGACAGATGAACAAAGGTGTGCGTGTGTGTCTGGGGGAGTTTTGAAGGTGACTCTGGTTTTGAACATGAGAACCTAATTTTCACCTCACCACCATGAAGGGAACAGCTGCCGTGTTAGGAATGATTATACTTAAAACAGACAAACGGAGAGACACAGCAAGGTAAAGCAATTAGTTCAAGGTCACACCACGTCAGAAGATTCCTTTAGAAACTTAGAGAGAAGAAAAGCTTGACCTTTTTAAAGATACAATAACTAAATCTTTATAGGAGAGATAAGGACAAAACGACATTTCCTTTTATATGCTTCCAAAAAACAGTTTTAACATTCATTTTGCTATGTATTTGTATAGATGAAAGTAACTTTAACCTCTAGCCAGACATTCTGGCTGAATGAGATATGTAGAGATATTCAGGAAGCATTCCCAAAAGAGTGTGGAGCGAAGTTCTGTATTTTTTTTGTGTGTGTGTCACATGGCCTGCATTATTAAGGGAAAGCCAAAAAAATGACTTGGCTTGTCAGGTAACACCCTGTGAGAGAGAAGAAGACCTACGGTAACTGAAAGCTTGGTTAAATATATTTATTAATGATAGAAAATACCACTAACACTTAATGAGTGTCCATTCAATGCCTGTAACTGTGCTATTCCATGTGCATTATTTCATTTTCACCCTCATAACTCTGACACAGATTGGCCAGCGATAGATGAGATCTCTGAGGCTTAAAGAGATTAAATGACTTACCCAAGCTCACAAAGCTTGGAAATAGTGGAGCCCATATTCAACCCTCAGTTGTTGGACTCAATTTCCTGAGCTTTTACCCACTATTATATATGTGGCTAAAAATTAGGAACATAAATTCTTCCCTTTTCTTTGTATTTGACAGAATATATATAAGACTGGGTGAGGAAGTTCCCTGGTGGCTCAGCAGGTTAAGATCGGGCTTTGTCACTGCTGTGGCTGGGGTTGTTGCCATAGCTCGGGTTCTGTCCTTGGCCCAGGAACTTCCACATGCTGTGAGCATGGCCAAAAAAAGATTGGGTGCATGGTTGTTGTTCAGTTAAGGGTAACCTTAAGAATAGTTCATGTTCAAGGGACAGCCTGCATCCCTCTCAATTTCCTACCTTCACTCCTCCTTAATGCTGTCTAGTCGGCTTCCAAATCTAACTTTTTACCATCCTAACTCTCCTTTCAAAAATTTGCATTCAGCATCTTACCTGTGAATTCCACGAGTAGAGGATACAGCCATGAACAAGAAAGGCAGTGCCTCCTTGCCCCCTGCCCGCTCCCATGGACAAGCCATTCCAATAGTGGGAGACAAACACCACCACACATAGAGAAAATCAGCCAAGTGTTCTGCACAAAATTAAAATGTGGGCGGATATGATAGACATTGCTCAGCTACCTCAGTTGCATAGGAGAGACAGCCTCTCTCAGAAGATGGAAAAGCTCAGTGCCTGGAAAAAGCAGAGAGGAAATGTTCTAGGTGGAGGGAACAGCTATGGCCCAGACCCTATAGTCCACGTAGAGAGATGGAGCTCCAGGCTGGAGAAGCTAAGGTGTGGGCACAGAGGAGGTGAGATAAATTTGAAGAAAGGCTGAGAGGAGGCTGACACAAGGAAAAGTAGTCTTTTACAAGTCACCCCAAGGAATTTTCATCCTCTTTCACCCAGGAACCACTGCCCAAAAAGTGAGCTTTGGCGGACGAGAAGAAGTCAAAGGTACCAGGAAAAATGAATTTTCCCTTGACTTTATCAGTTAATATTTCATATGAAAAAGAGAGAGAGGGAGAGAGAGCCCCCAAATGCTTTCAGCAGCTTCTTTTATATCTGAAATGTGTTTTCGACACTTCAGTCAATCAGTGGGTGCCGTTAATCTGCATATTGTGTTACAAGAAGCTGCCTTTCTTCTCGATTTTTCCTTTTTCTTTTTGTTCTTGGGAAATTAATTCATGTCATTTCCATTTGAAATCCTGTGGCATTTGACTGCACAGGTACTTAGAGGCACCCTTCTATGACCTGAAGCTTAGTTTAATGGCATTGCTTGTTGGCAGCACCTTAAGAAAAAAAAAAGAGTCTGGCCTGGCAGGCCCCTCAGGTTGCTGATGTTACAGAAAATGGTTTGACATGTGAGGGGCACCAACACAGCTGACTTGGGTGAGCAATACTGGCAATTTGGTTCTTAACATTTTTCCACTGCCATCTTTTGCTGTGAAAGGAATATTCAAGCAAGGGTTTGTAAGATGTCATCAATTTCACTTTAGAATTGGGCTTTCTAAAAAGGCTGGAAACTTTGGGAGCGTCTTCTGCAGTTATAGTCTGAGACAACTGAGTCGTTTCACGAAAGGTTGAATAATGTCGATGATGCCATTCTGCAGATCTACATGAAAGCACTTCTCCGGGATGATGTATTCTGATAAAAGTGTAAAATTTAAGAGACCAAAGGGCCCTTAAAGGTTATCAGTCTAGCAAAGTCCCAGACTTTAACACTTTTCATGTCCTGAAAATGAATACCTGTACAGTGACTCAGTGGAATGTTTTCAACTTTGGATTTTGCCACATACTCACATTTTAAAACATAACTAAATAAAACTAAGACGTTATTTTTGCAAAACTGTAGGAAAGAATTCATCACCAACTGGAGATTCTTTGCTTGAGATTCAGTGAATTCATAGGACCAGCCCATTCTATTCCCCTTACTCTTCTCATTTTACTATAGTGAACCAGTGGAAATTTAACTAGGGAAGCTATTTAGGAAATGCTTACCTAATTTAAATTTGCCTTAAGGACCTGGCCACAAGTTGCATCCAGTGACAATCTTAGGGGGCAGCCCATTCCTTGTTCAGAGTTTTATTTTCAGGAAGTGCTTTATCATACTGAATGGGAGCTGTGTACACACACATATATACGCACATATGTACAGGCAGTAAGCATGCAAATTGGTAACATTTTTTCAGATTTTAACACTTAGCATTTTTTATACCCATCTCCATCTCTCAACCCCAAAGCTTCTGCCTCTGTCTGGACCTTCACAGCCTCCCTTAGTTTTTTCATTGCTCTCCTGTGTCTAAGTTGTTCTTCTTCTGCAATTTTCTTGCATCGTGCCCTTTGGAATGTCTTTTGAAATACCCAAACTTATCATGTTACTCCCTAATTTAATATCCCTCTGTGGAAATTGATAATTATATTTGGACAAACTCCTTCAGTATGCAAGTTCATTTCATGGCATTTTATCTCCTTCCCTGCCACACATTCTCCTTAAGCTCCAGCCCTAAAGTATTTACAGTTCTCCTAAAGTACAAACAATGAATATTTGTCATATTCAAACTCAGGTGTATGTGATGCCAAACTTCCTGCTCTGAGCACTGCTCCATGCTCTTTCCTTGGATCAAGCATGTCCTTTTTCTGCATATACACTAATCCTTTCTAAAACTGTAAGCATCACTGGGAGATGAAGAAACATTTCTAATCCTTTGTCTCTACACAGCACCCACTAAATTTGGTATGCAAAAAAAAATTTGTTAAATAAATGAATGGATTGGATTAGGTTGAACTAAATTGTTAATTAGCACTTATATGCATATTTGTTTATTGAGTATCTTTGTTGCTAGAGAAGAAAAATACACAAGATGAGGCCTTAGGGTTATATAAAGAAGAATAAAAAGGAAGAATAAACCAAACAGGAAGGCAGAACTCTCCAAAGATAAGCTTTGTTTCAACATCATAATTTTGTCATTCTCTAACCATGGAGGTAAAAGAAGCAGAATTGAAAACTGAAAAGAGAAAAGCTGGTGGCCTTTTAAAGTAGTCACTCAAGGAGTTCCCATCATGGCTCAGAGGAAACAAATCTGACTAGCATCCATGAGGACACAGGTTTGATCCCTGACCTCGCTCAGTGGGTTAAGGATCCAGCATTGCCATGAGCTGTGTTGTAGGTCACAGATGCGGCTTGGATCTGACATTGCTATGGCTGTGGTATAGGCCAGTGGCTACAGATCCGATTCAACCCCTAGCCTGGGAACCTCCATATGCCGAGCAGGCAGCCCTAAAAAGCAAAAAAAAAAAAAAAAAAGGTAGTCACTCAAATCAATAAGAACGGTTAAAAAAAATTGAGGCGTCATTAATATAATTAAAGCAATAAATTAGATGTTAACATACTGTTTTTCAGTATTCTTGATTCATTTTCAACTTTATTAAGATATAATTGGCACATGACATTATGCCAATTTAAGATGTAAAATGTGATGATTTGATACATGTGTATATTGTGAAATGACTCCCAAAATAAGGTGTTTCACTCCCAAAATAAGGTATTTCCATCACTTCACATAATTCCATTTCATCTGTGTATGTGTTGTGAAAACATTAAAGATCTACCCTCATAGCACGTTTCAAGTATGCAATACATTATAGTTAACTAGAGTCACCACGCTATGTATTTGATCTCTAGAACTTACTCATCTTATAACTGGAAGCTTGTACCTCTTGATCAACATCTGCCCCTTTCTCCTACCCTCAGGTCCTGGCAACATCATTCTCTACTCTGTTTCTATGAGTTTGACTTTTTTAAATTCTGCATCTAAGTGAGATCATACAGGATTTTTCTTTCTCTGTCTGACTTATTTCATTTTGCATAATGTCTTCAAGGTCCAACCATGTTGTCTCAAATTTTCTGTTTTCTTCCTTCTCATGATGGAATAACATTCCACTATATATACATATTTTTTTCCTTTATCCATTTATCTGTCAGTGGATAAGACTGTTCCTACATCTTGGCTATTGTAAATAATGCTGCAGTATATATGAAAGTGCAGGTATCTCTTCAAGCTCCTAATTTCAGTTCTCATTGTGACTCAGTGGTTAACAAACCAGACAAGTATCCAGGAGGAGGCGCGTTTGATCCCTGGCCTTGCTCCGTGGGTCGAGGATCCTGTGTTGCCGTGAGCTGTGGTGTAGGTCACAGATGCATTTTGGATCTGGTGTTGCTGTGGCTGTGGTGAAGGCCGGCAGCTGCAGCTCCGTTTGGACCCCTAATCTGGGAACCTCCATATGCCACGGGTTGCAGCACTAACAAGACAAAAGACCAAAAATATTTTTTAAAAAGCTCCTAATTTCATTTCTTCCATATATATACCCAGAAGTAGAACTGCTGGATCATACGGTAGTCTATGTTTAATTTTCTGAAGAACCTTTATATTGTTTTCCATAGTAAAGGCACCAACTTACATTCCCACCAACAGTGCACAAGTGGTCCTTTTCCTTCAAACACTGGCCAACATTTCTTCCTCTTGTTTTTTATTGATAATGGTGTTTTTTTTTTTTTTTTTGCCTTTTGTCATTTTAGGGCCGCACCTGCTGCATGTGGAGGTTCCCAGGCTAGGGGTCTAATCGGAACTGTAGCCACTGGCCTACGCCGCAGCCACAGCAACGCAGGATCCGAGCCGCGTCTGTGACCTACACCACAGCTCACGGCAACGCCGGATCTTTAACCCACTGAGCAAGGCCAGGGATCAAACCCGCAACCTCATAGTTCCTAGTCGGATTCGTTAACCACTGCACCACAACGGGAACTCCGATAATGGTGATTCTAACAGGTGTGATTTGCTTTTCTCTGATGATTAGTGATGTTGAACATCTTTTCACATACCTGTTGGCCATCTATATGTCTTCCCTAGAAAAAAATGTCTACTCAGGTCCTCTGTAATGTGACATAATTTTTACCTTAGTGAAAGTATGAACTTCTATAAAAATTCATAAAATTTTCATAAAAATTCTCTTCAGGAAGATAGTCAACTAAAGGTTGCAGTAAAATGTCAAACACTCAATCTATTAACAGTCACTCAGGGTTCACTCAGTTCAATAAGAGCAATTTCAATAAGACACAACTCACAATTTTCATCTTCTGTGGGGATATTTATTTTATGTCTCACCTACAGAACTCATGTAATTTTTGATGAGTTTAAAGATCCCCTCTCATTTTGACAAACTCTGAGCAATATATCATATATATATATATATATATATATATATGATATGTAATATATATCTCATGTTTATTTTTGGTGTTTGGAGAGTTATTTCATTCAAGTGATAAGGTGTTTCCATTATCTGTGTAAATACAATAAATTATTTTTAAAAATCTGCAACATTTACTAGACCATCATTTACTTCCCTGAAAAATGCCGTGCATGTTAGAAATCTGGACATTTAAAAATGCAGATTTTTTAACTTTATTTGAATCATGTACCACTAAATCAGCTGGAAGTCTAGAATCGCAGATGTGCTAATGCATCTTCAATGGGAAGAGAACTGAATTCTGAAATCTATGCACTTCGTTTCCTGAAAACACAATAGTAATATGGTGGGGAAAACAAGGCTATCATTTCTTGAATCTGCACTGCATGGCTAATGCTGAAATAAAGTGACCTTCTTTGGGAGTTGTTTAGTATCCCAACTGCTGATTTAGCTAGATAAAAGGCAGCTGTCTTCCCAAATTACTCAGTTGGATTCAGACCACCTACTAATTCCTGGTGGGGTTTTAAGGGTACCCTTCTCAGTGAAAAGAATCCCAGTTGAGACAGTACAAAGATGCCACCGTATAGTTTCTATGCACAAACAGCATCTTTCTTAGAAACACTTTATAAACGAGACTGAGTTCTATAAGAACTTGCGTAACCATTTTAAGAGATTTCTAAAATGTAACTGGGTCTAAATTGATTTAGAATTGGTTGCCAAATTGTCATACAGTTGTTTCTTTCAGCTTTTTTTTTCTTTTTCTCCCATGCGCAGGGCATGTGGAAGTTCCCCCAGGCCGAGGATCAATCCAGGGCCACAGTAGTGAAAACGGCAACTCCTTAACCTGTATGCCACAAGGGAATCAATTCCCTCAGCTTTCTTCTTTTTACTCTAAGTCGGTCCTCGAATTTGTTGCACCCTAGGGTCATCTGAGAAAGGAAATATTGTCCCTCAGAGGGTTCCCCTTCATTCATGCCCTTCCTTCCCAGAGACATACTCTGTGCAAGACACACTCAGAGAAAAAGCATTTAAGGCTACCTTTGAAGGAGTTCTCTCGTGGTGCAGGGCTTGAGTCACCGCTGTGGTGCGGGTTAGACCCTGTCCCAGGAACTTCTGCACTGCCTCAGTGGCAAAAATCTGGACTCTCTTGATCTCTACCTGCCATCTAATAATCTGATCACCACTCCCATACCTGAGTATATAACTTAGCAAAGCTGCGGCCCTACTAATCTTTGGGCAATAAATTGCCTTTTCTTTTTTCTTAGCATGAACCTCTTTCTCTGTCCTCTGGCTATAGAATGAGCAATTCTGTATCCATCCAGTGCAGACTAACATTTTTGAAGCTTTGTACACATTTAGTGTTCCCATATGTGAAAGCCCCTGGAGCTGCCCCCATAGTGAGGTGGTTACTTCTACCTTTGCTGCCCCAGCTCTTTACAATTTTTCTGGTAACATTCTAATGTTTTATCACCAGTTCATCTAATTAGCATACATACTCTCTACCCACCTTCCTCCCACACCAAGTAAACCAAGTATTCATCCATTCAATCGAAATGTATTTGGATGGCAAAGGGCCAGTCACTGTGCTAAGTAATATAGGTACTGCTTAAGTGTTTAGTTCCAGTACTTCTGCAAGTTGATTAGTAATTCATCTCCCCCCGCCACTTATCTGTAAGTTTATTTGTAGTTTTCTCATTTCTAAAAGCTATTCCTAAGAGCTCTTTTTGATTTAGACTATGGATCCTTTCTGCTATGCCTTGCAAATAGTTTTCCCGATATTGGGTGTTTTTGTTATTATACATATTTTCTTTTATTATCTCTTCCTTTACATTTTGTCATTAGATTTTTGTTTCTTAGAAGCTATCAGGTATGAGGGAGGGGGTGGGGTGGGTTAGAAGAAAGACTAGTGCAAAGAAGAAAGACTAGTTCACTGGTAAGTAATTCAGTGAAAATTTGGTAGTAAAGTAATTCAGTGAAAGAATTTGGCAGAGGTGTGAGCCATTCCTGAATTAGCATCAACAGATGGGTTCAGGAATGTGGAAGTAGCAGAGAAGTTAGTGATAACTTCCACAATATCTGGCAAATAATGGGAGGTTAATACTCATCTTTTGAGACAGTGACTAATTGAATGCAGAGAATTTTCTTTATGGCAAACCCTAGTAATCATTAAGGAAATCTGTTATTTGTAGAGGACAGATGTTTGTGGTTGATTGCAGTGATCACTTTGATTTTCACTCTTTTTTTTTTTGGTCGTATAACTTTAGAGTGGCCTCCCATTGTAGATGGCAGGGTCTGCTCCAGTCCTTGATGACTGACAGTACAACCTAGTGATTTGCTTTAGCTAAGGGGAAGTCAGCAGACCTGATGCACACAGAAAAAGTACATTCTGCTTGCTCTCTTGGACTTCTACTTTTGCCAAGAAATGTTGTGTCTTAAGCTGATAAAGAGAGAAACACACAGGCTGAAGCTGAGTTGTCCTAGTGACCTTAGCTTAGACCATTCTAGATCCAGTTTCAGTGAGCTCAGTCAGGATCAGAAGGCCCACTTAACTCAGACTGGCCAGTGGATTTCTGAGAAATAATAAATGATTACTGTTTTCAGCTACCAGTTTTGAAATGGTTTATTACATAGCAATAACTAACTGATATAGAAGTTATAATTCTCTGCTTAAATTATTTTGTTTAGCGGTAACTTTTCTTAGTTTTTCTACTGAATTGCAGTACATATCTCATTTCTAACATTTTATGTACGATGGTAAGAAGAATACTAAGTAAAAGGCAAAAGAATGTAGGTTCCTCCGTTTACTAATGTCTTTAATCTTAGACATTGATGTATTCAATTATGTGCACAGAATTAGAAATATTATAAAATGCCCTCATGAAATCAACCATGATTTACTGGGGATACAGACATGAGCAAGTGATTTGCATCCAATGTAATAAGTAATAATGGGAAGTATTTATTACAATGGTGATCTCTGAAGCAAAATAACATGAGTTAAAAATCTTACTTCTAGAGTTCCCTCTGTGGTACAGTGGGTTAAAAATCAACTGCAGTGGCTCAGGTCGCTGCCTGTGCATGGGTTCAGTCCCCAGCTGGCAGGTAGGCTAAAGGATCTGGTGTTGCTGTAGCTGCCATATAGGGTGCCACTATGGCTTGGATTCAATCCCTGGCCTGGGCACTTCCATATGCTGCAGGTGTGGCCATTAAAAAAAGAAAAAATCTTCTGTTACTTCCTAGTTGCAGGCCTTTACTTAACCTCAATTCCATTTTCACTGGCTATAAAATGGGATGGTAACTGTCCCTACTTCCTAAAATTGTTGGTAGGATTACCTGCGCTGACATCTACAATATACCTGGACGTATGCTTGGCACTCATAACCAGTCATTAAGTGCTGGTTATTATTTAAGTATTTTTAAAGCATGAGGGCACAGTAAAGTAAGACCATATAGGGTGGAAACTGGGTAGAGGTGTAGTAGAGGAGATACTTTTTTAAAAAAAGTAAATTTGCAAATCTACTTAGACTTTAGTATCTTCATCTGTTTTTCAGGGAACGAAGAATAAAATGACTATTATGATATCTTCTAATTATGAAATACAATTCTCAGACTATTGTCTAACACATGTAATAAGTTTCCACTCAATATGGCATTTGATCATTAAAGTAGTTTTCCAAAGAAGGTGGTCTAATGAAGTTAATTCACATGCCATTCATTATGCAAGAAGTAGGCTTGCCACAATTATTCCGCAGGACATTCTGGTCCCTTTTAATAGTATTGGAAGTGAAAAGGGAATATCTGTTCCCAGAATTGATAGCCTAAAGACTCAAATCTTAAGTATGGGTTGTGTTCAACTAGAGTCGCCTACAGACTATTAGATCAAATTAGTAAACACAATAGATGCATTCATATTTTCTGTTTTTAAAGCCAAGTTGCTTGAGCTCATTCTATTTGCTATTTTGTACTTTTGATTACAAGATGCTGTCCTCTGCTGTTTGCTAAAGATTACACCCGATAGAGTTATCAGCACACAGTGAAATAACGCAATTGTGGTTCCCCACCCAAATGCCTACAAACCAGGAAAGAACAAACGCTGAATTCTCTATGTCCATAAAATACACCTGCCATGTTAGCACTGGGTCCCTCTTTTCCTAAGTCATCTCATTTTAATGGAATCTGTCCTGTCTGTGCATGCTTTTGGTGGCTAAATGGGCTAACTGGAAGTGTGACAACATGATCAGTCCGTTGATCATGACAACATGATCATGACAGCATGATCAATTGTCACACTGCAAGTACTTCCTCTAGAAGAACTTTTATAAAGAATTTTACTTGAACACATATACTGTCATTGTTGATAGTACCTGGCAACTCCTACTGAATAAACATCTCTATTTATGCCATTATTTAGGATTTGGTTTGCATTTACATGACAGTTAACTCGTTGACTGCTTATTTCAATTCTCTTTGAGTATGGGCATTCAGTGGCAAAGGTGGCAATTCTATTCCTCCCACAGGGTTAGGAATTCACCTCTGGGATTCACTGCAGATCATAACAGCCTGAATGCCTTGGCCTATGACTGCCTTACATGTTTCCGAAACCCAAAAATTGTAGCAAAATTGGAAGAACTGGAATGGAGTAGAACTGGGTTCAAGATTTGTCTAAATCATTTACCAGGTATATGGCTTTAGCATCACTTTCCCCACCTTTAAAAATCTCTCAGGGGGTTGTTTTGAGTTTTAAATAAGGTGATGTATATGAGAAGTCAGAAAAAAAAAAGAAAAAGGAAAAAAGAACATGCCTTATGGATGCCCAATAATCACTGGTTGAGTCTGAATCAAAAAACGGAGGCCCAATGACTGATTCAAGGTCAAATGGTGCAAATGGGTAAGTCATGTGGGAAAAGAAACTGCAGCTGCCAAACAGAGAGGTAAATGGGAAAGGAAAGAATTTCCTATTTCTTTATGCTGCTGCTTTGTTTGATAGATTAGTTCACTGTGAAAGGCTTTAAATAAGTCTGGTAGGTAGCTAATAATCAGCTTTGAAAAACAAATCATTGGCCTGCTCCTTGCTGTCAGAGTCCTTAGAAAGAAAATTTTCATTTCAAATGCCTTCTAGCTTACTTCAGAACCAGAAGGTAGACACCTTTGAAGCTATCTAGAACGATTAGTAGGACTTTTTAACGGGTTATTAGTTGTTAATCAGCAATTGGCACATGATGGTAAGGGCTTCAAAAGACAAATCAGGTATAGCAAGATGGGATATTGGAGGTGTCTCTGGAGAGCTGGGATGCAAGTTTGATCCCGGGCCTGGCACAGGGGGTTAGGGATTCAGCATTGCCACATCTGTGGCATAGGTCGTAACTGTGGTTCTGATCCCTGGCTAGGGAAGTCCATGTGCCTATGCCTCGGGGCGGCCAAAAAAGAAACAAACAAAAAAAAACAAATTACACTTATAGTCAACTCCCCACTAGTGTTTTGAATCAATCAATATGGTATTCATTCAAAAATAGAAGCAATGCCATGACCCCTTAATAAAGTCACATTTTGATGCAATTTGTAACTACATCAACATTCTCCAAAATGATAAAGAAATTAAATAAATCACAATCCAAGTGTAAAGAAAGGCCTTTCCTCTTTCAGGTGCTGACATCTGAAATACATGTTACAGTATGTGCTTAGTACCCAAAGAAAGATGTAGATGTAGTTATTTTTATTTTTTAACTCTACAGGAGGAAATACCCATGTAATATAAAGAGAATAGAAAAAAAAATAAGGAACTTTTGGTGTGAAATTAGATATGCTACTAATGTTCCTTTAGTAAAAATTTTTCTCACTTTTGTTGAATGTCACTTCTCATTATGATTTGTAACTTAAAGACAATCTTAAGTATAATAATGTGCTTTAAAAGAGTAGCCTACAGGCTGTTTAAAACTGTTTTCAAACCAAGTGCATATTCTGATCTCTCAAAATTAAAGTAAATAAGAGCAGAAGTTATTTATTATGCAACCTGACACAGAGAAATATTTATTTGCCTTCTTCCTCCAACATACATACTATTTTATTGGTCAAATTAGCATTCCTCATTTTATCTATTCCGTATCGCAAGGTCACATACCTGAATAGCATGAAGAACTATAAGGTTACAGAAAAGGCCTTGTGACAGCTGTATAATGGAGAAAGAAACCAACATAAGTATATTAGTAATGATACTATTATGTGGGCCACTTCATTTTTTTTAAGACCCAGTGAAGTTGAAATATGCCACCCACCCCCTGCCCCCAGCATAAGTTGATGGAAATGCCCAGAACCAGGAGCAAGGGATGCTGGAATTGAGTTGTCAAACTGTCTTGGATGTCTTGTACAAACTGAACAGGCCAATTTACTGCAACACTGCATAGGTTGAAGGCTCCTATCTCGCCTTTACAGTGTTTCCTTCTGGTGAGATTATCCTGCTGGACCACACCGGCTCCCTCCCTAGCAGCATTTCAGCTCTTCCTCCCAATATCTTCTGAGTAGTGGATCCTAGGTACTGTGTTAAGCCTTACCTGTGACCAGCCTGCTTGCCTAGGGAAGGAAGAGGCTCTTTTCCAGCTGCCTGAAAGCAACAGCTTTGGGTGTTGGCGGATATTTTTTAATCCTATTGGTGATTTGATTTCCATGTCTTCCCCTTTGTAGCTCCAACTCCTGGCTTTCAGGACGAAAACAGGCAGGCTTTTAGAAAAAAAAAAAAAGAAAGAAAAGAAAAATGACAACTTCTCCCACACAACCCCTGAATTTCTTTGCCTCTTACTAACCTCCAAGCGTGGGGTTTGCTTTGAAACGCAGCTGTTCTGGCTTTGCCCTCCAGGTGGCAGCAGTGTCACACCGCTGAGGTCCCAGTCCCCTCTTCCCTGACTTCAAGTGTTAATGCAATTGACCAATCAGTGCTAAGATGATGGGAGGTAATTGGGTAATTGTATTTTACTGATCACAAGCAGAGAAAGGGAAAGGAAAAGGGGAAAGAAAGAGAGGCAGAAGAGGAAAAGGGACCGCAGTCCGAGAGGAGATTTGCGGAGCTAGGACCTAAACCGTCGGGACGTGTCATTGGCCGTGAGACAGGAGCTGCCGCCAGCACTGGGAGCGCATTTGTTTTTGGGGGGGGGAAAGGAGAGGAGAGAGGAGCGGGCAGGGGAGGAAGAGAGTTACAGCAGAAGTGGATGGAAGGGGACCGGGGTTTCTGCTGCGCTGGGAGCCAGGAGCCGGGTCGATGGCGCTAAGGACCGCGCGGAGCAGCTGCGCTCCGGGGAACGCGTCTCATCGCGGAGGACTAGCTGGCGTCGGGAAGGTCTGCGCGAAGAGGAACCAACTTGTGGCTCCAAAATGTACCCGACGCAGCTGGAAATGAGATCAAAGCTGCAGTTTCATTCGAGAAGGATGAGAGGAGCCAACGACTAGGGATTTTTTTTTTTAACCTCCTTCGTTCCCTTTTCTATTTTTCTATTTTCTTTCCTTATTATTTTTCATTTGCCTAACACTCAGTCGAGCCCCTCACTTCTCCCTCCCTGTTTGAAATAAAAGCCCAGTTTGAACTTGTTTCGTCGCGGCGCCCCCGGACCCGCTGCCCGCTGATGGAGGAGAAGGGGACCCGGGAGCTGTCAGGGGCCACCGGCGAGGCACCGCGTCACGCGTCTCCCCCGTGATCCCGGCCCTGATCGTGGAGTTCTGCAACACCTGGAGGATCTGGACCGGGGGCCGGGGGTGGGGGCGGGGACTGAGGAAGAGAAAACC
>PVHT021183666.1:10505094-10737704 GCA_004024745.2 Catagonus wagneri
CCCCCGCCCCCCGCACTCCATTTAACGTGAGATTATGAAATTGCAGAGGCGGTGGAGGGAAGGAGACAGGATATAAGAGAGAGTTTGGAGGGAGAGGGGAAGGTGGCTGGCCGAGTGGCTGAAATCAAAAACCCAATTGCGCACTGGGTTGTGATGAGAAATCTAATCAGATCTTTGGACAGGGGGCCGGCCTGAAGGGTGGCGAGTGGAGGATGTTGATCCCCAAATTCTTCGAAGGGGGTTGCTGGGGAAAAGAATCGGCGATCTAAGAAGACTTTTTTTTTTTTTTTTCCTGGTGGCGGTGGCGGTTGGGTGCGTTGCAAAAATGAAGGATGCGGGACGCAGCTCTCTCTTGGAACAGAACGCAGTGGATAAACTGATTGTGCACGAGAGAAGGAAGAAGGAAGCTTTTTCTTGTGAGACCTGGATCTTAACACAAAGGTGTATATGTGCACACAGGGAGCCTTGAAAAATGAAATAAAGCAGTGTCAGACCCGCGGGGGTTGATGTGTTCTGACATAAATAAATAATAATAAAACAGCTTGCCCCCCCCCCAAAGGATGATTGGAAATGGAGAACGGAGGAGCCACAAAGGAAAAGTATGTTCATTTTTTCCTATAAAGGAAGAAGTAAGCCAAGGAGATATTTTTGGAATGAAAAGTTTGGGGCTTTTTTTAGGAAAGTAAA
The DNA here is from genome assembly GCA_004024745.2 of Catagonus wagneri. Classification (NCBI taxonomy): domain Eukaryota; kingdom Metazoa; phylum Chordata; class Mammalia; order Artiodactyla; family Tayassuidae; genus Catagonus; species Catagonus wagneri. Next base: position 10,505,782 of record PVHT021183666.1, read on the forward strand.
GACCTGACGTGGTGGTGTTTTCTTTTTCTTTTTGAATTTCCCACAAGAGGAGAGGGAATTAATAATACATCTGCAAAGAAATTTCGGAGAAGAAAAGTTGACCGCGGCAGAATGAGGCATTGATTGGGGGAGAGAAGCCAGCAAAGTACCCTTGGATTTGTGCCTATGTTGACTAAAATTGACGGATAATTGCAGTTGGATTTTCTTCAACCTCCTTCCCCCATCCCCCTCTTTTTTTTTTCTTTTTTCTTTTTGGTGTCAAGATCATGCGTTTTCGCTTGTTCTTAACCACCTGGATTTCCATCTGGATGTTGCTGTGATCAGTCTGAAATACAGTGAGTGACCTCTTTTTTTTCCTTATTTATTGGTGAAGAAAATTCCATTCATTTAGCATTCCTGGTCCCGTTATCATTTTACCCCCCATGGTATGCTGCCCTCCAGGGCCAAAAAATAGGGAAAAGGTGGCCCAAGCATTTGCTCCATCAGGCTGTGCTCACTGATAAGCCGGTTTGCTATAACGATGCAGGTTGTCTGCATCCTGGGCAAAGGCCTTTGCCAATGTTCATCAGGAAGAAAAAAAAAAAAATCTCCCCAAGAGAGCCTCTGCAGAGTGGGGTGCCTTGTGCTGTGTGATTGATACTCTAGAATGCATTTAAGTTGCATGGCAGCCCCCGGGAGTTAGATCCACAAATGTTTAGCCATTGGAAATCGAAGGGACCCAATTTAAATTTCATTATCCAACCTGACATTGCAGATCAACAGAATGTATTAACCCCAACATATGATAATAAACCAAGCAAATGAAGGATGGCTTCTAGCTGGTGGGTGGGTGAAGGGAGGGAGATTGGGATGGGGGAGGAAGTGGTAGAGTGAGGGGGCTGCTCTATCTCCAATCTCTCTTGCAAACAGGGGCTGGAATGTGGTCTTCAGATTATCTAGATTCTCACCAGGGCTAAGGATGACAGGAGGACCCACCGTTCACCTTCCCTACCCCCTTCTAACCCCTTCTGTGGGTAACAGGGAGGCTGTACGTGCAGGTGCCTTGGGCAGTTGGTGGTCTTCAGTTTTGCCAGAAACCTTCCCAACACTTCCAGTCTAGCCTCTAAAAAGAAAAGTAGAAATCTAGTGTCCTGTGTGTAACTTAGATGAAGGTCTGTGGAGCATCACAGCTTCTCCTATGTCAACTTTGTCTTGGGGGAAAGAGGCCAATAAAGAAGCCCTTTTATTTTCTTTATAGGCTGAAAAGGCTTAGAGAGCCTGAGGGCCTGTAAGGTCGCCCCTTTTTTCATTTCTTTCTCCCCTCATGACTGCTAGGATCATGGACCTGGCTCTCTTTTATTTTTATTTTTTAGCAGAACTCTGCCTCTCAGTCTTCTATACATCTCTCCAGGGCCTTATATTGAAATCATAGACTCGTATAACTTTAGAGCCAGAAGACTCCCCAGAGGTCTTATGCCAATAAAAAAGGAAACTGAGGCCCGGAGAAGCCATAACTCTTGGGTAATGGCCCAGTCCTATAAGACAGGGGACTCACAGGAGTCTCCAAAGAGCAGAAAAAAGGTCAGTTTGGGATCCAAACAGGACAGTAATCAGCCAGAGGTGGAAAGATTACTTCTCTCCCCATAGCTGCCATTTTTATCTAGAAGGGTCAAGGAAGGTACTTCTCTGGAGAGCTTGAAATTCCTGACACTCTGGACCTCAACGGTAGCCAGTCTCCAACATTCATGTCTGTTCCTAGTCACTTTTTTTCTTTTAAAATAGAAAAGCTTAGAAAACCTTAACTTTAATACTATTTGGGGAAAATAAAGAGAGATCCACAACTCTGGCCTATCCCAAAGGAGATGAAAGACAGTAGTCTCCTGGGTCCCTACTCGGTGTTGGTCACATTTAATCGAGTGAGTGGTAGTCCCTGGAGAGTCATTAAAGAACAGTGGAGTTCGATTTATATAAGAGAATGATAATGGAAACCAGAAACTCCCTGCTAAAAGCATCCCAGTCTGTTCTTTCACTCACATGATCTATTCTTATCCTTTTCATTACCCTTTAACTAAACTAGCCAACATCTAAGCATTTCTCTAATTTATTTTTCTGGTCAGGTGTTTCTGGTTGGGCCACAGATCAGGCAGTAAATTTACCAAGCTATGAAAATAATCATGCAGGGTTTTGTTTTGGTTCTCCCTGCTGCACCCCCCCCCCGCCCCCGCCGCCCTGCGCAGCACCCCACCCCTTAAGCTCCCTGTAGGCTTCCCTGTTTTTACATGACACTGGCTAAGTCCTCAGTTGTGGTCCTAGATTGACTCAAGTTATGTTAAGTTCCTCTTCAACTGCAACTTCACACAACTGACAAAAGAGGAAAAAAGAAAAAAAAGAGGAAAAAAGAAAAAAAAAGTACTTTGAGGGTTTTGACTGCATAGTTCAGCTCTGGGGTTTACCTGGGAAACCCAGCCTTGCAATCAGCTTGGCTCCACCAATCAGAGGAGGGTCCCGTCCCCCCCCCCAACTCTGTTACTTTCCTTTTTTTTTTGCCATCAAATTTCTTCATTGAAACTCCAGTGGGACCTCAAAGTGCATTCCTCTCCTTCATGCTGTCACCCCCTCTCAGTATCCTCCACCTTTACACCTACACACGCACTTTACTGAGAGAGAGGGAAGGGGGGGAGGGGGAGGGGGAGAGAGAGAAAATATGAATGTGTTTGAAACTGTGGACTGAAATGTGTCCTCCCACCCACCTCCACATATTCTTCAAATATGGAGATGATGGAGCATCTAAGGATATCATCCTTTTTCACGCTGGTGAATAACTTCATCAGTGCCACATTAGGGACACGTGGCACAGACTGGGGTTTAGTTCCTTTGCTTTGGCAGAGTTGGCTCTGCGTTTTTGGTAACCTGTTTGTGGGCTGATGAAAAAATTATGGCTGTGGTAGACCGGGAAACTTACTTTGTGAACTTCTTTCAGGACTTTCCTTGAGTGACATTTGTGAGCAGGTAGCTGTATACTGGAAATCTGCTGAGGACTGCAGGCCCAGGGTTTTGCTTTTCATATATCATCCTTTGCAAATATCACCCTCCTCTAATTTAACAGCTGTGCGCTTTGGTCAGTACCTTGAATTTCCATGGCCCTCAATTTTCTCATCTGTGGAATGGGAATAATATCACTGAATGAGAATTCAACAAATTAGCATTGTCTTGTGAATTAAAAGTAATAATATGCAAAGCCCCAGCATAATAGGCCCTCCAGGGAGATCTGTTTGTTATGGTTGTGCTTGGATTAATTTGGATTAAGTTCCTGGGAATGAATACAGGCTGGCTAGGCACTTCACAAGTTCTTGTGGCTACATTTAAGAACCAGGGAATGTGCAACTGACCTTACAGTAGTTGCCAGATTCTTCTTTTGAGGCCTTAAAGAAAAACAGGTATGCTCTTGTCTGAGGGAAGCTGTTAATCTACACACATATTGGTATGAATTAAGAAACAAGAAATAGCTAGACAAGGTTGGAGTAAATAGATATGACCGTTTTTGATAAGGTCCTACCCTTTTAAAAGCTATTTGAAAGTGTTTTAGTCAATGCCATTCCTTTGAGAATCATTACAGTATATTTTATGAATTGTGGAAGATGTACCTCTCTGTCAATGTAAACTTTCATTAGATTGTCAAATATTTTATAATGTAAACATAAAATAGAATAATTTAGAAATGGTGCATTAGAGGACCCTCCAAAGGGGTGTTTCCTCAAAATGATTTCTCTGGAGAAATGTAAATTTGAGAATTGAAACTTGATTTGGGCAGATCTTGTGGCTGAGACAGTGTGCTTGTCACACTCACTGAGGGCAAGGATTTTATTTGTTCTTCGGCATGTCCTCAGCACCTTAGAAGAGTGTCTGACAAATAGTATGCCTGCGGTAAATATTCTTTGAGTGGCTAATTGAACTTAAGAGGTAAGAACTGAAATGCATGTATATGCATACACATGACAAGACTGGCTTTTAAGAACTTGTGGAAACTTAATGAAAAAATGCCAGTGAGTGTACTGGCTGTGAGTATGTGTGTGTGTGATGTCATGTCTACACACACACACACACACAGGTTAAAAACACCATCGAATGATTTCCTTCTGTTGGAAAATCTGAGCCCTGACAATTAGGTGATATGCTGTATTTTTCTTATTCTTGATGCTGTCAGTAATGGACTGCAACAGTAGATATAAGTCACTTCATGTCCCTTAGGTTGGTCTTATAGTCTTTTCTGTTAAATATACGTTAAAAATATAGATTCTTTCAAGCACTAAGATTTTAAGATTTTTGAATTCCTAACTGACAACCTGGGAATTTATGATTCCTAGGAATTAAAAATATAAAATCTCTGATCCCAGAGTGCTAGTTGTCAGAATGTGGAGAAGAACAGCATAGTATTCTGAGAGAGTCAGAATTGGTATCACATTGAGATGTCTGTAGGGTAAAAAAAAAGTGAAGAGAGCATCTATCGGTTTTTAAGGGAAATACGATAAAATTTGGCATAGACTTACACTGAATTCCAAATTTGTCTCACCAATTGTTAGCTGGGGGATCCTAAGTAGGCCAATTAACCCTGCTATGTCTCAGTTTTCCTCAACTATAAAAATGCAGGTCATTTTTCTTACAATAATTTTGGGAGTATCAGTTAAGATGTCTGAGTGTTTGGCACATGATCAGTACACAATAAATGCTAGCTCACTTTCTTTCTTCTCATTGACAGCTTTGGTTATTTTCCACAGAGATAGGAACATTAACTGAAAGTCTGTAAGTGTTTTCTTTACATTTACTGAATGTGTAAATAAAAATCTTTTTTGCCAACTTTGCTGTCAACGTTGGTAGTATTATTTTTGATAATGTTTCCCCATGTCAGATTGATAATGAAGTTTAAAAATGTTGAATAGCTCATATAGTATTAACAAACTTTTATTTCAACTTTGGCATAAGCTGATGACAGCTTTTTAAAAATGCTCCTAGGTGTTTTCAACAGATATGGAGGTTATGAGTACAATTTCATAATTTCAAGAGTAATTACCATTTGTGGAGCATTTGATATGCACCAGGCACTATAGTGGAAATATAAATTCTCCTAAACTCTCCTTAGGGAACTGAAACACGAAGAAGCTAAGTAATTGTTCTAAGGTTATCCACCAACTAAATGGCAGAACTGAAAGTACAAGCTTACATGGCTTAGGAGTTTAGCGACAAGATGAGAATCAGTACATGCAAAGGTGTTCCCTTGGTAGCAAATCAGTATGGCAGCCTCTGTCCTCTAATCTGGTACTCAATCTGAATATTTTAATTGGGATTGAGATGTCTATAGTTTTCTTTTCTCCTGTTTCCTGAAACAAAGGCTATAATCAGATAGATAATAGGTCACAGATAGCTTGCACCTTTTTGTTCAGTCTTTTGTAATATCCAAGTGTGCCCCTGTGTGGGGAAGAGACAACTTATAAGAAAAATAGTCCTAACTCACTCAACACAGCTCATGGCCAGAAAGGCTTTGCAAAATGCTAGATCATATGGAAATTTGTGATTGTATGCAAGATCAAAGATAATAATAATGAGTTCCAGTGGATTCTAATTGTGGGCACCCTCCCAACACCGGATCTCAGTTCTTGTGATGTTTGGCCTCTGTAGCCTTTGATACCATTGATGCCCTTGGTTTTCTGAAACCCTTCCAGGGTTTGAGGTGCCATTTTATATCACTTCCTTTATTCATTTCCATTTATCTTCCTCCTGTCCTCGTGTTCCTTCCTGAAGTGTCAAGGACGTCTCTTTGGAATCAGTTCTATTCCCAGTCTCTCTGCATCTCTGAGAGATGTCCACCAGGGGCTTGTTTTGAGAGTTGACACTCAAACCTTCAGCCTCTGCCCTCTTGTGTGTGTTGGCAAGTTCCAATTCTCCATGGCCTCTGAGATCCCACTTCCTTACCCAGTTTCCTAACACACTAACTGTACCTGATTATTTTCCCTCCAGGAGCCTATGTATATTCAGTTTCAAATGATATAAATATCTCTTTAACCTCCCATATGTCCAACCACAATTCAAATTACTCATCAATCTATGCACCGTTTCAAACTCAGCTTTTCTATCCCTCCATGCAGAATAATAAGATATCTCCTAGATATCTTTCTAACTAGTCTTTCTGATGCTAGCTTTTCTTCAATATGGTCCATCATTCACTTTTCCTTCAGAAGGACCATACTAAGAAAGAAAGCTGAATGTCCCCTTCTCTCTATTCCATAAATGTAGACTAAAATGCAGATGCTTCTTTTGATAGTAGAGTCTGGCCAGCCTATTGATGCCAGAGATGTCTGTCTGCGGAACTACAGAAAGTCTTATTCCTCTGGAGCTGTACCAGACTCGTTTTCAGCTCAGACTTTGTGAGAGCTACTCCTTTTGCCTGGAATATAATCTTCATGGGTCAAATCTCAGAACAAATTATCCCCTCTGGGAAAATCTTTTCCAACTCTCCTAGACCCACTGAATTCTCCCCTTCTCTGTTACACCAACATTTTGTTCATAGATCTGTGATCTCTCTTATCACTCATAATTACTTGGCTGAAACCTGCCAGACTGTGACTTTAAAAAAAAATTATTAGTGTAGAATTGATTTACAATGTTATGTTAGCTTCAGGTTTACAGCAAAGCAAATCAGTTATGCATATACATATATCCGTTCTTTTTCAGATTCTTTTCTATCACAGAGTGTTGAATATATTTCCCTGTGCTATACAGTAGGTCCTTGTTACTTACTGATTTTCTATATAGTATTGTGTATATGCCAATCTGAACCTCTGGATTTATCCCTCCCACCCGACATTTCCCCTTTGGTAACCGTAAGTTTGGTTTCAAAATCTTTGAGCCTGCTTCTGGTTTGTAAATAAGTTATTTTTGTATCACTTTTATTAGATTCCATATATTAGTAATCTCATACATTTGTCTTTCTCCGACTTATTTCACTTAATATGATAATCTCTAGTTCCATCCATGTTGCTGCAAGTGGCATTATTTCTTTTTTACGGTCGAGTAATATTCTATTGCATATATATTACACATCTTCTTTACCCAACCCTTTACCAATGGACATTTAGTTTACATGACTTATTTTATTTTATTTTATTTTATTTTTTGCCTTATCTAGGGCAGAACCCACGGCATATGGAGGTTCCCAGGCTAGGGGTCTAACAGGAGCTGTAGCTTCCGGCCTTCGCCACAGCCACAGCAATATGGGATCCGAGCCGCGTCTACAACCTACACCACAGCTCACGGCGACGCCGGATCCTTAACCCACTGAGCAAGGCCAGGGATCGAACCCGCAACCTCATGGTTCCTAGTCGGATTTGTTAACCACTGAGCCTTGACGGGAACTCCTACATGACTTCTTTTAAGATATGGGCCTCGTCTTACCCATCTTGTCATCTCCCACATCTATCTAATATAGTACACAGAAACTTTCAGTATATTTTCGTGGAACCAAAAATGGAGTGGACTGATCTAACATATCTTTAGTGTGAAGAGCCTCCTTGATTTCAGTTTTTGATGTAGGCCATTATTTTACCAATATTTTTATCGCTAAGATCACCTTTTATTATTTTTCCTCTAGGGACCCATGTTTCAAAACCACTTGCCCAATAAAGACATTGTGATTTGTTCTTCCATTTTTCCTGGTCGAAAACATATACCCGCCAAGCATCGTTCTCGAAATGTCCCGCTTGAACCTTGTGACCTTGAGTTGATATACATGGAGCCAAGTAAGGTTTTAATTACATTATGCAATTGTAGGAGTACATGCGTGATTTCTAGTTGGCTTTTTGAAATATTGATAATAGCTACCTTTGAGGATTCTAGTTTTTCAAGTAGTTTGGTAAATATATTTTGGTGCTCATCTTAAGCCGTAATTTATAGCTACTAATAGGCTCAGCGAATGTTTGGCAATGCACACTCCTCAATGGCATTGTTCATGAAGAATATTGTTCACAAAAATGAAGGTGCCTGTTGGAGCTGGGCATTGCACGAGTGTGTAGTTGTATGATATGGGCCTTCTTAGTCATGAAGGTTGGAAAGATACCATGGCTTTGAATTTTGAGTCATGCCCAAATGTGGGCTTATGCAATGAGAAAATAAAGAAAAGATATTTTCCTGAGTAAAAGTGCCTGGACTGAAACTTTGGTGAGCCACAGTCACCTTTCACAACATGGAAACTCCTGGTTTTATGGAGCCAGGTATACATTCTCAGGGGATGCTCTGGTTCCCTGCTTTGGAAAATTCTTCTTCCTTTCTCTCACAAGAAACAGCAAAAGACACTGAATTAGATGAAAGTGCTCAATGGTAAGACACATTTAATTATGGTTTAATTTTATCCTTCAATCTTTAAATGTAAATATCCTGTATATGCTGAATTGGAACATACTGTTTTCCTTGTAGTCCTTTTTTCATGTTTTTCTTCTAGTGGCAGATGATTTCTTTCCAGTTTAGAATATGATATTATTATCTCTCATAATAGTAATAGTAATCTCTAATAATACAATAGTAAATTCGAGAGCAAAGTCAGCACTGGCTCTTCTAAATAATAGCAAGAGCATACTTGCTCTTGTCAAAACGTGAACTGCTAGGATAACACTGTTTTCTTGGAGACATCTATTTATTTTATTCCATCAGTTTTCACCAAGTTAGTGTAAGGAGAATTTAGCCATTGGATTATATATATATTTTTATTTGTCGCTAAGGTAGGTATCCGGGATGGGGGGGTAGGTTTCACAGGTTTAAAAAGAATACCTTTTTTTCCCCCTTATGATGACTAATTCTGTTCCCTAATTATTAAAACCTTTTGTTATTGTAGATGTAGTAATGCCTAGAACAAGTTGTTTGATTTATTTGTGATTTAATAGCTATCCTATTATTGATACAGTTGGTTTTTGTTTTGTTTTCTTTTGTTTTGAGCCTAAGAAACATAATATTAAGGAATTCATTCTCAGGACAACATCCATGTTTTCTTTAACCAATGACTTGATAATGATGTTGGAAAGTTTGATAACTAAAAATGGGATTTTTTTTTTTTAAGGTCCATGATCTTTAAAAAGGTAGCAATGTGCCTCTTGTGAATGGTTTAAAGTTGAACGTGAGCCAGCTCTCAGCATGTGCTGATTTTTACAACCTTAGGTAGGGGTGGACAGGGAGGGAAGGAGAGAGAAAGAAGAGAGAGAGAGAGATTGCCCTGCTCTAAGGTTGGCTACCTGGATGTTCTAAGCTGGGCTTAGAGGATGCTGATACTGCATCTCTAGAAAAAATCACCTCCCCAGGCTGGGGACAGAACAAGGGTGTGATGAATGAATTCAAATGCATTATGGGGATCGATCTGGAGACTGTGATTTCTTCTAACTGAAAAGGCAGAAAGTCAGAAGGCATCCTAAAAAGAGTTAACATCTACACAGTGGTGTTCAGGAAGTCAAAAATGGAACTATGAAGGCTTTCTCTGTATTGTTTGAATGTTGCCATGGCAATAGTTTCCTGTCAAAGTTCCCTGTTTTCAATTCCCCAAGGCAGCAAACAACCTTTCCTTCTTCTCATTCTCCCTCCATCTCTCCTTATCCCCGAGTGCCAGTGCTTACTCCTTATCTCTCCATCCCTTTTCCCCCCCTCCCTCAGTCCTTTCTTTTGTTCTCACTCTTTCCTCATCAACAACAAAAATATTCCAACTCCATCAAGTCACTTTTAAACATATAGCCTCCTATCTGGGTTTCTGTATTCCCCAGTCTGTTTACCTATTAAAGACCTAATTAGATGGAAGCTGTGGATGGAAGCAGGGTTGGGGCTTTCCCTTGTTGGGAGGACACAAAACATATTATAATGGTTGGTGTTGTGGTGATATGTTAATTGGATCGCTGCAGGCAAGTGCAGAGCAGCAGTCTCTGACAATTAGGAAAAACAATGACTTTACTATGAGGGAACCCACTCTCTAACCAGGGGAAGGATTAGCATGCATTGCAGGTCTCTGGAAGGTTCCTGTAGATCCTGAGAGAGAACTCTGCAGTTGGAAATGCCTCCTGTCTCTTTAAAGGGATGCTGCATTTCCGTTAGCTTTTTTTTCTTTTTTCTAACTGCCAAAGAAAGAGAAGCTGGGGGACAGTGAGAAATCTGGTTTAGTGGATGATGCGGGACCCATCTCAGACCTGGGCCATAGGATATATTGCAGGGAGGTTAGGAAGAAATCTTTGCCTGCTTAATGCACGTGGCCAGCGAATTGTGAAATGGGTCTCATTAGAGCCTTTCACATCCCGGCATGTGCCAAAGTGCTTTGCCGGCACCGCGCCATCACTTCAGGTCCAATCCTGCTGCTGTTGGTGGCAGCCAAGAAGGGACAGAGGCTCTGTCTGTATTAAAGCGCATCTCATCGCTCTCTGTCTACTGTTCATTGTAAGGCGCCTCTGGGCCTTTCACTGTGGCCCGGAATGGGGCACAACACATCTCCTAGGTGTTTGTAGAGAGGAAATATGAAGGATTTTGAGCAGCACGGAGAGGTCTGAGGCAGCCAGTGGGTTGTGACACCCAGAGGTTCCCTCTCTTTTCCCCGGGACTGGCGTCAGAGTTGTCTCTAGGTTTCCCAGCAAATATGCCCAGGTCTGCATCTAAAAGCTGTGACAGTTCAGAGCTAAGTCATCAGAGACCTTTGATTAGATACAGAGGAACTCTGCTTTGCAGGGGACAGTCATATACTAGAGAATTTTTATAATCAAATTTTATCTCCCAAAGCATAGCCCCATCAAGGGTAGCTGCCAAATGCTGAGTATTATATGCCAGGCACTGTACATGTCTCTTATGTAGAATATGAAACGATGCTACAAGATTGATGATTTCAGAGCATAGACATAGGAACCAGATCAACCAGAGCCCCATCACTGCTTAGATCTGTGGCTTTGGACAATTTACTTACCCTTTGAACCTCACATTCTGGTGTGTGTGCAGCACGAGAAAAAATACAGTACGGAGTTGTGGTGAGTTAGAATTGAAATAATGCATGTAAAGCTTTTAGCAGAATGCTTGCACATGGGAAGCACTCAAGTTATTATTCGTAAAAATACAAGAGGTGTTTTCATACAATACTATTATGAAATAATCACTAGGCACGTGCCTCAGGCAGATCAAAATTAAAAGTAATTAAGGGCAGATTGCTTAATGAAAAAGGAAAAATAGCATTGGGAGGTGAGTTTCTGAATCAAAAATGATGAATTCCTGATATTTTTGGCATAACTCTGCAATTTGCACAGCAGAATAGATAGGCTCATTGAAATAAATATATGTTGTGTTAATTCTGGATCAATGATTTCCAGCTAACCATGTTAGAGTTTTCTTGTGAAACTGATCTCTTGGATCTTGTATCAGTTGTGATGCCTTAGATTGGAAATAAGAGAAAAAAAAAGAGATAGAGAGAGAGAGAGAAGTTACTGACACATGCAATTGAAAAGTCCTGTAGCAGATGGAGTTCAGGTATGGTTTAATCCAGATGTTAACAATATCACAGAGATTCCTCTAGGAGGTGGATCTGAGAAGATACTGCTGTGGTTTATGTCGTAGAGTGTTTGGCCTATTCCTTCCGTATCTTCTCTATATTTCTTGGATCTATCCTCTTACATGGACCATTTTCATCCTCAGACTATTGTTTTGCATTTTCTCACCCATGCATCAAATAAAGAAAAATTGTATTTTTCTATTATTATTCCCAGAAATAAGTTGACTGGACTAGCTTAGGTCATATTCCCACACATGGACCAATCCCCAGCTTCAAGGGAATAAAGTTGAGGGTCAGATGCATCCCTAAATAGAATTTAGGGGCTACTGAGAGACAAGAGGAATTTGGTGCTTGGGAGATAATCACAAATAATCAACCACAGGTCTAATGGTGGAGAGCAGGAAGGATGAATTATGATGTTTCCCATGGTAACTTGCTATAAGGGTTAATTTTGTTTTGAGCTTTTTGCAATGTTACCTTGTATATAGGTTTTAATAACCATCTAAGGAGTTTTGTTCTTCCTGAAAATCATTTGGCTGAAGCTATCAATTTTTCAGAGGAACAACTTCATCTGCATTCGTGCTATTTTTGCATTGCTCCTAGCCTCTCTGAGGAATAGTTTCTTGCTTTTGAAAGGGAATTTACAGGCCTTTCTGGAAGTGAGGAAACAAAGGCAAAAAAGAAAAATAATAATACACTTTAATTCATTGGTAGAGGTCTTTTAAACCACTGCAGACACCTGCACTCCTGGTCCCTTGCACCAGCCATGGGGAGTGCTTCCATCCAGTTTTGATTTCATCAAATTTGTTGCTGCAAAGATCTCAGCAGTAAAATTGTCCATTCCTGAACTCTCCATTTTGCCTACAGAGGTATGGATGACCCAGATAACGTGGCATGTTATCCTTTGCCTAATAATAGGCAAGGTAGAGGAAATAATTATGTGGGCTTTGGATACAGATATCTGCTAAGAAGACCTACTCAAAGCACATGACCATTCAGAAGGGACAAGGACTGGGAATGAAATCTTTTGTAATCTTCACACTGTGTGACCGTTCTTTGCACACTACAGATACTATATTCATACTTATGCAATGACACGCTCTGAGTTGAGAATCACACCAAGTTCATATGCTTCTCATAAAAGCTATTGCAGAGCAAACTACTGGTAGAGAAGTTTGTGTCTGGAAAGTTAAAACAAGGTGAAAGTTAGAACAACTTTTCTGGAGTTCCCTTGTGACCCAGCAGGTTAAGGATCCTGCATTGTCACTGCAATGGCCTGAGTCACTATGGCTCAGGTTCTATCTTTGGCAGAGGTTTGATCTCTGTCCCAGGAACCTCTGGCCACAGTGAGCCCTACTGCCCCCATCCCCCAAAAAAAGTTTTTTTTTTTTAAGCTTTACCTGCAGAATTTATTTTAAATGTAACCATTTGAGCTCACCACAAATAACCCACAAAGGGGTTTTAGGAGGCTGTATTGTTTGGCATATGTTGGGCAAAGTGAAAAAACTTTTCATATCCCAGTGCTCTCCTAGGAACTGAGCTTTCATCACCTCTACAGATATTAGGGCCTTGCAAGCCTTCTTCCTTACCATGTAACGATGCAAACAGTCAGCTGCTTAAGGCTGCATAAGGCTGTACCATGTATTTCTTGTCTTATTTGTAACCATCAGAAGATGTCGTCATCATATATAGAAAAGAGACAGCAGCCCCTTTCCTCCCTAAGTTCTGAGATTCTTTACTCATGCCCACCAGGATGGTACGTGGGAAAGGCAGCAGAGGATAAAGCTTTACGACACTGTTGTTGCTGCCATTCCCAAGAAGCTGCTAAACAAAATTGCTATTCTCAGCTCCTCTGGGCATTGGGCCAGATGGGAGGCAATGCCCCAGATCATCTTCCTTCCTCCTGCAGCATATCACCCTTCCCTTTGCTTATGAGACAAGCACAGCAGGAACAGGGGAAGCAGGCACAAGATGCTCCAATGGCAGGAGCTATGACACCAGCCCTTGCTCACTTGTGTGCCCATATACACACATCCGCATGTACATGCATGACCCCCACAGGCTTAGCATCGTGGCCTGAATTCCCACATGACTTCTGAAGGGGCCTTTTAGAGACACCTGCCATTTATCTTTCCCTAGGATTCAAGATGCAAAGAGAAAGAACTTCATCCATGGTAATGCACTCTGGATTCAGGGCATGGTTTAACAGCTAAGAATTATCCTCTTGATTGCCTACAATATATTCGACCTAGTATCTTCTGTTCAAAGAATTTAAAGTGACTCTAACATCAGCTGTGGCTTCTCATCACCCAATCTAAGGCTTTAAAAAAAAAAAAAGTAAGAGGCTTGGGCTAATCGCTGTTTTATAATATCTGGCTTCCTGTCCCTTGGGGCTAGCAAGACAGACTAGGTTCTTGCTTTATATCGTCTCTGGAATATTCCCCTTTCCTACCCTAACTCAGGCTTTTAGCTCTTATCAGGCCCAGATAACTATAATCAGGCCCTGACTTACCCTTCCCAGTCGAGTGTGTCCTTATCACCAGTTATTTATCTTCCAAAGGCACTGCTTTTTTCTGTTTTTCTATGAGCAAACCTCACTTATGAAATAATTGCTGGACCCTGAAACCTGACACTCTGCCTGGAGGCTGCTATATCTCAACCCCTCTTCTCTCAATTCTAGTATGTGTTTCTTGGCTGTGCCATACTGTTTTCATTTCCTAGATCCTGCTCTGTATGGGTAGTTGTCTGTACCTGTTGTTTTCCCACCTCGACTGAAGGCTCTCTAAGGTCAGCCCCTTGGCTTTCACCTCCATGCCTTACCCAAAGGAGATACTCAATATATGCTTTGTCATTGAAAAAAAAAAAAATTCCTTTACAAGCTTCCAACTGCTGATCTCACAAAATTTTAGAGAGCAGTGTGTTGTTTTCAATTCAATTTTCATTAATTTTCTTAACAGAGGGCCTCCTAGACTCTGCTTAGGGCAAGGAAACCTTTTCCACTAGAGGCACCCACATAGCAGTGTGTCATCTTTGAAATAAAAGGAATTCTCTTTTGCTGAGTTTTCTGCAGGGTACCTTTAGAGAGCTGCTTTTTGAAGAGCAGTAGATCAGAGCTTCACATTTCCTACTGGCTGTTTGCTCAGCAAGGATGTGAAACTCCCCAGTCAAAGCAGTGTACTTTTGTGGGCAAAGACTTGTGTATCAGATTCAGAGGTCTCCTTGCTTCCGTTTTTCTGTAGTACTAACATAAGGATGGATTTCCCAGGATTAACCAAGGGCCGGGTTCATGACCTTAATTTTTCCAACTTCCTGTTCTATGAAAGTTGAGAGACACATAGTAAAGTTGTAACTCTTAATGTTTTTTTTTTTTTTGCCTTTTGTCATTTTATGGCCGCACCCGCGGCATGTGGAGGTTCCCAGGCTAGGGGTCTAATCGGAGCTGTAGCCACTGGCCTTCGCCGCAGCCACAGCAACGCAGGATACGAGCCGCGTCTGCGAGCTACACCACAGCTCACGGCAACACCGGATCGTTAACCCACTGAGCAAGGCCAGGGATCGAACCCGCAACCTCATGGTTCCTAGTCGGATTCGTTAACCACTGCGCCACGACGGGAACTCCGTAACTCTTAATGTTTTAAATCTTCTGCCACGTTTGCATATTATCCTAATATGTAGCATTGGTTCCTGAAACTAATCCACAAAATGAGCAGGTGTCATGATGAAGCTTACAGTAACAAATAGAGGGGAAATTAACATTTTTTGTGATTAAATCGATATGATTTGGAAAACTGACTTTTGGTCTTTTTATGTCATCAGAGTCAAAATTTCCTTTTTTAAAAGGTGGATGATTACGACAATATATGGTATTTGTGACAAATGTCCATGCCTGTCGTTAACTTCAGTTAACATCAGTGGTCTAGCAGTCTAGAACAGTGCCATAAGATATAAATATTAGAGCCTTAGAAAAAACCTTGAGCAGGTAGTTGTGAGTAAAATGGGAAAGTGAGCCCTTGTCTCTGTAGTTTCTCCAGCAGCACCTTGATCACGGCCGTTTCCCGCTGCAGAAGGCCATTGTCAGATGGAACTTTCCAGTCCTGATGCTGCTATTCTCTGGCCTCGGGACTCTCAGCAAGTTTCACTTTTCCCAGCCTTCTGTATCTGCAAAATGAGCAGCTTGATTTAGACACTCTGCAGTGTGACTTTTAGTGCTCTCATTCTAGAACCGAAGGCATTTCATAGAACTATTTGCAGGTATCAAGCCGGTATTGACCAGAGAAAATGGAAATGCATTTTCCTTGTTCCTTTTCTCAGCTATTCCAGCCAGCTTATTTGCTTTTTTCACATCTTCTTGCCTTCCTTTGTCTCCCTTTTTTAAATCATGCTTGTCAAATTTCTTTCTTTCCTACTCCCGTCTCTACCTTGCCAAGTCCTTCTCCACGTTAGCATTGCCTGTTTCATGTGTGTGGTGATTCCGCAGGGTAAGCACTTCATTTCTGACTTGCTTCCACTAATTAACTACGAAATTAAGTAGGTGAATTCATTGATTCAGCACTTGGTTTGATGTTTATATTAACTCATTAAAAGGGAAGTCCTAGATGTGGCCAGAGGCTTGCCGGGAATCTTTCCCTCCCCCCCAAATCTCCTTTGACTTCCCACACTAGATAGCTATCTCGCTGTTTCTCAGAAGTATTCGTGCATCTGGGGAGCAGCCAAATGACCAAAGCTGCATCAGACAGGAATTCCATTCTTTCTGACTACGGAATTATCCTTTCTGGTTCTTCTGCTTCCCAGGCTTCCTGGCTGCAGCTTCAGGTCGACTTTTGATCCACCTGGAGAATTCCCTTTCCATGCCTACTGAGATTTCAGTGATGGCTCTTCCATGCCAGATGCCCCAACAGCCACTCTCCACCTGCCCCTTCCACAAGAGGGAAATAAGACTACATATCTACCTGGTTGAAATCCTCTCCTCATTTCCATCAAAAGAACTTAAGAAAAAGCTCTGATAGCATTCATTCCACACCCTGCACCAGAGCCATCAACTAGTTTGCACAAAAAGAATTCTCTTAAAATCTTAGTTTCTGTTTTCAACGGTCGTATCTTGTTTCAGTCTTCTTTGCCTTAACATGTCATAACCACAAGTGAATAACAGGTGTGATGGCCATTTGTCACAGAATTGTGTTTACCTTTTCTTTGACATTTTTTTCCTTTTTGGGTAGGGATTCATGGCTTCTTTCAAATACCCACAAAGTATCTAACTGATGGAGTATCTAACCTGTGGAGCTCAGTGGGTTAAGGATTCTGTGTTGTCACTTTTGTACATTGCTGCTATGGCACGGGTTCCATTCCCAGCCTGGGAAGTTCTACACGGCATGGGCACAGCCAAACAATAACAAAAACCCCAAAAGGTATCTAACTGAAAATAGAGTGGAACATGGCTTGTAATAGAGTAGAATCCGTTATAAAAAAAAGGTCTTTTCTTGGAGTTCATCCAAGCATTTCAGTTGTCTAAAGCAATTGGATTAAAAGAATAATGTACTAAATATATGTTCTTTGATTCCTTATACCTTCTGTACCTTGTGCACCTGTTAAAAGTCCTGAACTAACCCTGTTGCCTAAGGACAATTCATTTTATTTGTTCCATTTATTAAATTGTCAATAGTGATTGTTAGCATAAATTAACCTTAACTTTCCATCGTAGCACACCCTGTGTTTTTCTCCCTCAGCACTTTGTACAAACCTTGACCATGGAGCTTATTACAACATTTAGTATTTATGTTTCCTATCTGTCTTCCTCATATCACTCTGAGATTTTTCTGTGTAGGAACCAGACTTATGCTTCTTTGTGTACTTCTTTGATACCTAGTAGGTACTCAGTCAACGCTGAAAGAAAATAAATGGAATAGTGAATATTTAAAGCTTGGGATTTGTTTAGAGCAAGAGTCAATCCTTCTAATCGTAACACAGCTTGAATGTGAGTAAACTTTTCATCTGCAAAATTCAGTATTGTGATATTTTGAGTTATTCTGTCTAATAGGGCTATTAAATTTGTTCTACACATTTGTGTTTTAAGACACCACTCTGGATTTAACATATACCTACACAGGGTTTTAAAAATATATTGAATCCATATAACTCAAGGAATTAATTGTTTCAAGCAATTTAGTTGTTAATCTTTATTAAGAAAAAAATTTTTCCCCAAATAATCAATGAGCTCCACTTTCTGTAGTGCAACTGTTTTATATTTGCACATTTATTGTGAAAGAGACAGAAAGAGACAAAGAAGGCTAAAGACATATTAGCTTGCCTTAGGCTAAATTAAATTTAATAATTGTTAATTCCCTTTTATTATTTGTTTTATTTATTTATTTATTTTTATGTTTTGCTTTTTAGGGCCACACCCATGGCATATGTAAGTTCCCAGGCTAGAAGTGGAATCGGAGCTGAAGCTTCCGGCCTACACCACAGCCACAGCGATGCGCGATCCTCCAAGCCTTGTCTGCAACTTACACCCCAGCTCATGGCAACGCTGGATCCTTAACCCCCTGAATAAGGCCAGGGATCGAACTCACATCCTCATAATCCTAGCCGGGTTCATTAACTGCTGAGCCATAAAGGGATACATTAAGAATTATGTGCATCTATTATGCTCCCAGATATTCATTTTATCTTGTTCCTTGAGTATGCAAGGTTGGAGCTATTGCATTCTACACTTTGTGGATTAGTTTGGTGGTTGTTTGCTTGTTTTGTTTTTGTTTGTTTGCTTTTTAGTTTTGTTTTTGAGGCCATTGGGGGAAAATGTTAGCTATTAACTAGCCCACCAAATGACTCTTTTCTCACAGAAATCTCTATTACTGATTCCATTACTTCGTGCAACTTTTACTTAATGAAAAACTCTCAGCTTTCTGGCACTCCTGAGTATGTCTCTGTTCAGGTTGTAATCAGTTTGGAGGAGGATGCCAGTTGTAATGTGCAGACATGGATTAGTGTGTCATGCGGAGGTTTTCAATGATATTTTCCAGCATGGGACTTCAGGTAGAACCCTTTGGGATAGGATTGAACTTATATCAATAGATGAATAAGTTGGAAGATAAAGCAAGTGATAAATCACGGTGTGGCTCATTCCTAGTTTGTCAGATCATAAGATGGGATAAAATAAAATGCTGTCACTTTGACTCCCTGGGTCTGGGATGCAGTTATGAATGAATTCACTGATATCCACGGCAATGTTCATATGTGGCAGCCACGAAAGCCTCCTTCATGTGCACTCACCCACGTTGCCAGAGGGGGACTGCATTCAAAGTTGATGGGAGTGAAGAATGAAAGGCTCATACCCAGTGAAAGGTTATTTTAGTAGTTTCAGGAGGCAGGGAATAGCCCAAACTCACCTTCATTGAGGCAGTTTCAACCAGAGCCAAGACCCAAACATATGTGATATTGTTCAGTTCACCACAAGTTATCAAATGCCTGCTATGTGATATGCTAGCCACTACCAATATATGGAGTTATAAAATCCTCTCAATTACATAGACTTTTAAAATTATTAAGGGAAGACAATTTAACCTTTGTCTTCGGTAATTTGGGGAAAGTCATTTACCCCTTCTGAAGCTCTTTCCTAATCTGTAAAGTGCAGCTGCTCTGCTGTCTTTACCACATGCAGTGCTGTTGAAAGGGTGGAAACAGATGGGAAAGCAGAGGAAACTACAGAATTTATATATAGGAAAGGTCTAGAATACACAGTCTACTGGAAAGGAAGCTGTCCCTTGGGGACCAGTTTTTGAATGGCAGGCTAGTTGTTTTTCCATAGGGAGGATATATATATATGGGTTGACCTGGGAATAGAACTGTGGATGAAAATTATTTGGGGATACATAAAATGCATCCAGCCCTTTCGTATATGAGAGTCTCTTATGATTTTTAAAAGGTTACTCAGATTGAGCGTTAACAACTCTGTGGCAACACCTGGTTTCCAGGAGATGCTCCAGTGTCACTGGGCTCAGTGTTTTTCCCAGTAGCCACCTTACTGAAGAAGGAAAAATAGGAAAAAGCATTAGAGCTGGCTTACCCAGATTGTGTGTATACACTGCTGTGATCAAAATCACCAGATTCGCATGATAACGCTCCACTTCGTTCTGCCTGTAAGCAGTCAATGATCTTGTTAGTTGCAGCTGTAGACCCAGTGGTAGCAGAAATCTTTGTTCATTGAATTCCCAGCTTCCAATCAACTGTGCAAGGAGCAACTGTGTAAAAAGGAAAGTCAATAGCCACCCTCTTCCCTCCTCTTTACCTCTGCCTCAATGGGAGAAGCATTTGGGTTCTTAGGTTAGTTGGAAAAGTAGAGGTCATATAAATAAAATAGAATTTTAAATCTTAATTGTTATCTGTTTTTTTTTTTTAAAGAAAAAGAGTGAGTGTCATGGGCTGAATCATACCCCCCAAAATTGATATTTTGAGATCCCAGCTCCTCAGTGCTTCAGAATGTGACTGTATTTGGAGGTAATGGCATTAAAGAGATAATTAAGGTAAAATGAGGTTTTTAGGAAGGGTTTGAATCCAGAATAACTGTTGTCCTTATAAAAAAAGGAAATGTGGACACAGACTTTCATGTACACAGTGGAAACACTGAGAAATCTGAAAAGGCAGCAACCTGCAACTTAGATCTCAAAAGAAGTCCAACTGCGAACATCTTGATCTTGGATCAAGCTTGGCTCTAGGTTCCACAACCATGGGAAAATAAGTTTCTATACTTGAAGCCACCTAGACTGTGGTATTTTATTATGGTAGCCTGAATACACTGATACATAGGTTGTGCAGTGTTTCTCTTAACTAGTTTGGAGAGCCACGGCTGTCATAACAGAAGAAATGTATCTATCCGAAGAACAGATTCCCTCCATCACTTCTAGCAAGCATCGGCTATTACCTTGGCTGTGCACCGGATGGGAGGAGGAGTGTACAGAAGTTGCTCTTTCAAGATTACCCTTGGGTTAACTCTAGAAGCCCCGCAGGTGGATTTGTTTTATATATGTCTTGGGCAGTGTAAGTTCCTTTCGTTCTGTAGTTCTTTCAGGAGATACAGATTCTAAGAAGGAATTCCAAGTTCTAAAAGGGAATTTATTATCCAGATATTCCAGGTGCCTCAAAGATAAGGATAGCCTCAGCCACTGCTTTGAGGTCTGAAACTTGCCTTGCAGGGATCTTTTCCTCCTGGAGTAGGGCAGGGATCAGAAATGTACATCCCTTGGAGTATTTAAAACCGTGGCTGTATCTCAATAATCTATAAACCCTGGCTGTATCTCAATAATCTATTCGGTATTTGAGTAAATGTACTCTTTACTCAGTAGTATTTTGGGAAACAGAGCTCAGGTTAAATGAAAGAGAGAGAAAGGGTGGAATTTTCTTAGTGTGGTTTGTTGTAAGGGAGTAGTGATAACTTCGTGTGGTGTGGTGGGATATTTAAGACCAAGTCTGAAGTAAGATTGGAATTTGAACTTTGTTATGGTTGTATGCTGTTACTTATGACCCGCCTTTAAGACTTGTTTCCTAGAGTTCCTGTTGTGGTGCAGCACAAACAAATCTGACTAGGAACCATGAGGTTGTGGGTTCGATCCCTGGCCTCACTCAGTGGGTTAAGGATCCGGCATTGCTGTGAACTGTGGTGTAGGTCTCAGACGTGGCTTGGATCCTACGTGGCTGTGGCTGTGGCATAGGCCTACGGCTATAGCTCCGGAACCTCCATGTGCCTTGGGTGCGGCCCTAAAAAGCAAAAAAAAAAAAAAAAAAAGGGCTTGTTTCATAAATATTGCTTTCCTCACCACATATAGAGATTATAGCAAACAGGCATAATAATAGTCACTGTAAATAGGTATAATAATAATGCCCACTTTACTCTGTTATTAAGTGAAAAAGAGTATGCTATGCCCCTGGCATTCTATTTGTCACCTAGGAAGAAATCAATAAGTATAACTGCTATTATTTTTTTTGATATTTACTGTCAACGCATTCTTTGTAGTGAAACACTTTTCAGGCTAAACATACACTTTATGTTGCCAGGCTACTGGCCACATTGTGATTACCTTTCATTATGAGAAATAGCACGTTTGTAGCATAGGGGGGTGCAGTTGGGATGAGATTCTGAAAACTCTCTAAGACAGCAAGCAGCATCAGCTGTAGATTTTAGAAAATTCAAAATAACCTTGAGCCCTGTGAGCTAAAATTCTATGTAAAATGTAGAGGCTCCAAGTACAAATATTAACTTCATCCTTCAGAGTTCAGAAGAATTTAGAATTTCAAGACAGCTTTCAACAGGGTTAAAAAACAACAGAAGCTGATAAAGTAAGATGCTTAGGTGATTCTACCTAGAGTCTCTAAACCAGTGGTTCTCAAGCCCTACTGTGCATCAGGATTTCCTAAAAAAAAAACAAATTGACCTTCTTGATATGGCAGTGTCACCTGCTGATTCAGACTCTTCAAGGAAGGGGCTTACCTATGAGTGTGTTTCCAAAAGCTCCATGAGCGATTCTAAAGTACATACTGCCCATGTGGATAATCATGATTCTAAAAAGACTTTCCAGATGGGTCCCAAAATGTCATGTGATAAAAGGCATATCTTTTTTTTTTTTAACACAAAGAGCATATTTTTATTAAAAAGAACTGCAGTTTTCAAAACATATGAGTAAAATCATACAGTATTTGTCTTTCTCTGTTTTTCTTATTTTCCCTTAGCATTATACCCTCAAGGTCCATCCATATTGTTGCAGATGGTGAAGTTACATCTTTTTTATGACCGAGCACTGTTCTATTTTGTATATATATGCCACTCCTTTCTCTATTCATCCATCAGTGGGTGCTTAGGTTGTTTCTGTATCTTGGCCATTGTAAATAATACTGCAATGTACATAGGGGTACATATATCTTTTGCAATTAATGTTTTTGTATTCTTTGGATAAGTGTGCAGAGTTGGAATTGCCAGATTATATGATAGTTCTACAAAAGGCAGATACTTTAAACTTTTTTTTTCAACTGATCTCCGGTGCCACACTAATATATCAATTAATTCTAATTCAGTCTTGAAAATATATGGCAGTTTCCTAAATAATGTGTCTTTATGTTTTCATTACCACTCCATGTTGTCATTTTTAAATGTAGGATACTGTTTAATACAATTTCATGATGAATTTTAAAGTTCTGCATAAAATCATAAAAATATGAAATCATATCTGCAACACTTTTCTAACGTAAACTCAGTCACAAAATTGTTTGCTTTGTACTAAATTTAGGAAGCATCATGATTTTGTTTTTTCAAACCTTTTTGGGTTGAAGGTCAATGATACAGTGTGAACCTGTGACCCTCCTGTATCTCATCTGGAATTATTTTTGGCTGCAATAGTTAATGGTATTATTTTCTCACTGTAGAAAAGCATGCACTATATGCTTGCACAAGTCACTTACCAAGTAGAAAGTACTGTCTGTGTTTAAAGGACCTCACCATCTGGTAGGATGGGCTTAGGATAAAAGACTCCACTACCCTCTCCCATAAAAATACCTATGCTCTTTCTTAGACGATATGGAAAGTTGGTGATAGAAGAAAGGACAGGGTCTTTTGGTGACTAGGGAGCTCCATGACACTCTTAAAAGACTGAATTTTTCTTCTTTCCATTGACTTGCTCTCCATATGTAATTTCATCTCCAGATGGAAGAGGATCAGGGAAAGCAATGACAGTTTGAAGTAGGGAGTTTATGAAGCAGAAAGCAATGATTGCAGAAAGTTAAATATGTTCCTGGAGATAGCAGGGAGTCTATTACACGTTCTAGTATACAAACCTAAAATTATTCTTATTGAAGTTCATTCTGTGTTTCCCTACCTTCTTTTCAGTTTACAATTCTACTCCCATTTGAAGCAAACCTAGTGGTTGAAAATTCAGACTCGAACGTATTATACCTTAAGTCACAATGATTAGTTTTACATAAAAAGATCCCCACAAGGTCCCAATAAGCACCTCATCTAAACAAAAATGCTTCATAAAAATCATATTTTTGCTCAGCTACATTGATGCAACCCTAATGTATGAAGTGCAGCTCACTAATATTGCACAGTAATTGAGTTATGAAATTAACAAGTTTTGTTTATTAGGAGCCAAGATTATGTATTTCCTTGAGCATAAAAATGAAGTTGGATGCATTTCTTAGGTTAATAATGATCATAGTCTATCTGAGGCTACATGACAAGTTCCAAGAAATAGTTACTTATTCAGTCCCCACACCCAGCCCCCAGTGATGGTATGTTCTCGAGATCAGAATTGAGTACTAGAAGCAGTACATTCCATTGAAGGTAAAAAATAGGAAGATTTTTGTATTTCTCTTTCTGATTTACTTCAGTGGGGTCCTACCATACTACTGGGAACTCTGTCCAATCTCTTGAACTAGAACAAGGTGGTGGATGAAATGAAAAGTGACCCATGTTTGTATGACTGGGTCACTTTTCTGTGCAGCAGGAATTGGCACGCCATTGTAAATCAACTATACTTTAATTTAAAAAAAAAACTTTAGAATGAGAAGATTTGTGATAAAGTCAAAACTTAAACTGGCTTTGGACAAGGGAAAACAAGTGATGTGTGTGGGAGGGGGAGCGGGGCAAAGAGAAGGTAATTCATGCTCTGAAACCCAACATTAAACTGAATTTTATATCAACCAGTATAAGGCAGTGAGAAGAACATGGATATGAGAGCCAAAGCACTCTCCAGTTGAATCCTGGATATTATTTACCAATTATATTCCAGTGGGCAAGATTGGAATTCTTTCTTAATCAGTTTTTTCATCTTTGGGTGAGATTAGTAAACTTGCCTTGGAGAATGGTTGTAAGGATCACATAAGATCCCTGAGCACAAGATTCAGTAAATGTCTGCTCCTTCCTTTTCTATTCATAGTACTTTGAGCAATACTGTATTCAGTATAATGCCTGATAGACTTGCCAAAGAATTTAGATGGTGCCTTAGGAACTGTTGGAATAGGACTTTATTTTATTTATTCATTTATTTTACAAAGACACACTACACAATACCCTCCACATTTTTATTGAAACATCATATTCATTATTCTAACAATGTAGACATGGACTATCTGTATATGTTTAAAATCTGTCAAATTCTTCCTTCTCATCCCACAAACAAACAAATTATATTTAGATTTGCTATTGCCCCCATAGCAACTCAAATTACCATGAGTTGAGCAGACTGGTAGCAGGAGGATTTTAATGGTTTATTTATGTATGCATATAATCCCTCCATCGAATGCAGACCACATACTTGTCTGCCTGAGATGAATTTTATTGATATTTTTTTTTTGCTCCTAACTCTGCTGTTCAGATTTTAATTCCTGACAATGCATTAGTGCCAAATGGCACCATTAGTGCTGTTAAGAGTTGAGTTTTGCTGAAATATTCGATACCTGCTGTGTCTATCCTCCAGAAAAGAGAACAGTCCAATCTTATTCACTGGTTGTGAGTTTAGTTGAAGTGTGCTTTTTTTTTTAATTTGATACACTTTGGGATTGCAAAAGGAGATAATAGAATATTTTGACTGTGGAGGATTTAGAAAGCAGGTCAAAATTGAAGCCCTTTCTAAATGTCTAAATCTGTGATACTCACTTTAAAAAAATAAGTTTCCCAACATTATGTACACTCTCAAAGCATATTTAAATTACTTCAACAGCTGCAGTAATAAAACAAAACTGGGAAGTGCAAACATGAAATACACAAGGCAAAGTAAAAGGGCAAAGTAATGAGATCAATCATGCCAAGAGGATAATGAAAGACAGACCTACAGAGCCTACTCAGGGAAAAAGACATGGGTGCAGATATTTATAGCACAATGGAAGAGATGTTGGTAGGATTTTGCAAAAAGTGCCATGGGAAAATGGAAGGAAGCAAACTTAGTTGTGCTAGAAATGGGAGGGGAATGAGGAAAAGAGAAGTCTTTATTTAAATCTATGCTGCCTTCAAAACAACAGGTTTCTCTGTTGTTCCCAGAACAACAACAAAAAGTACTTGGACTGCCCTTATAAATGTGTGGCATGAGACCCTGACCTTCCACTATTTAACTCAGTGTTGTCAAGCGATACTGGACAATGAGTTTCTCTGTTTCCCCGAAAGAGCCTGTTAGTCATGCCACGTACATAGAAACGGATGGTCTGTGTACGTTTCAAATCTGTGAATCTCCTAAGATGTGGGCAGATAGGGGCAGTAGGAGGTCTGGGAGGAGATGTGGAAAATGCCCCCAGCTCTTCCGCTGGACTGGATGGGGAATGAGAGCAAGTCCTGAAAGAGCAAGCACGATTTATTCTGAAGACGAAATTCCTATTCTTGGCAGTTTTGTCCAGGGTGAGGGCTTGGGATGAGAGAAAGAATGATGGTACAGAAGTTCCCATCCAAGTCAGGCTGCAAACTTGGCTCCTCAAGAATACCTGGATGTATTCATCAGCGCAGAAAGAAAAAAAAAAAAGGTCCAAAGAACGCAAATCCTTTCTATCTGGCTGTCAGAGAATTCAGCTTGAAGAATTCACAGGTAGTTCTTTTTTTGGCCCTTATTTTTCTCATGGCACTATGTTTTATGGGGTAACTAAGGTAAGTGAGTCAAAAGAACAAGTATCAAAGAATTTAAAGTGATTCATTCAATTAACTTACAAACCAAACCTTTTTTTAAATCATGATTTTGAATTGAAAACAGCATTGAAAATTGGAGAATATGGGGGAAAAAATCCTCTCCTGCTGTAAGGGATGTTAAGGTGTGGGCAACTTATAAAAACAGCTGTGGCTTTTCAGTCTCTATGCGCTGGAGGCAGGATTCTCTCCCAGAAAGGAAAGAACATGGACTTTGGAGGAACTCAGTGTTCTCGGGTTTCAAAGACGCCTCTTTCAATTATTAATACGGTAGCTCATCTTTTTTTTTTTTTTTTTTTTTTAATGAGACCTTACTACATGCCAAGCACAGTTCTAAGTTTTTTTACACATAGGTATTTGATAGAAAATAGACCCAGCTGTTAGAAGACATAGATGGAGAGTATGATGGCTCGGATCTAGAGTTCGTTCTTCTCTTAAAGACACAGAGGTGGATGGACTAGGCAGTGATGGTACACTTTTCCTCCACCATATCCTCTAGGGACCCAGGTTCCTTCTCCCTGTCTGATTTGCCCCTCCTCTGTGTGATGTTGGCTCTTCTAAACCAAGCACTTGTATCAAACTGAAGAGCAGCTTCGTTTTGAAATGGGATCCTGCAGCAGCCCATATCATTGGTCCCCGCATTCTGTCATCCAGAACTCAGTCACAGGAACAGCCTTCCCTGTGATGGAAGACAAGGAATCTAGACTGCACAAGGGGAGCCATGTATTTTGCTAAGATGTAGGGGATGGGTACCCCATATTGCATGATTCCTAGGATTGCCACGCCTAAAGGTTATAAGGTGAATAGTGACCCTGAAGTTGGGTAACAGAACACTCCTGTTTGGGAGGAACTAGAAGGAACAAGGGGAGAACTGGTGTGGGAAGCGAACAAGCAGTTTCTATCATGATATATTAATTTCTTTAAGCCTCAAATTGACCTATCAATTTTTTTTTTTCATTTTTACTGGCAACTCAGTCACAAAATTTGTTTAAAATTACTGGCCCCGTAGCCACAGCAGTGTGAAATACAGACAATCTTGCACACACTGCTACATATAAAATAGATAACCAACAAGGACCTATAGCACAGGGAACTATATCCAATCTCTTATAATAACTTATAAGGGAAAAGAATCTGAAAAAGAATGTATATATATATATATATTATATATATATATACACACACACACACACACATATACATACACACATATATGTGTGTGTGAATCACTTTGCTGTACATCTGAAACTAATATATTATAAATCAACTATACTTCTGTTTTAAAAATTAAAAAAAATTAATAGTTCCCATTTTAGTCCAGTGGGTTAAAAACCCAACATGGTGTCCATGAGGTTGTGGGTTTGATCCCTAGTCCCATTTGGTGGGTTAAGGATCTGGCATTGCTACAAGCTGTGGCATAGGTCACAGATGTGGCTCGGATCTGACATTGCTGTGGTTGTGGCATAGGCTGGCAGCTGCAGCTCTGATTTGACCCCTAGTCTGGGAACTTCCATAAGGCACAGATGCTGCCATAAAAAGAAAAAAAATTATAAATAAATTAAAAATAGTGTTCTTAATCACTACTGTATTTCTCCTCTGCTTGAGAAACTCATATTGTAGCTACTAGTTGAGCGATTTGGAGCAGTTAATATGTCAGTATTATTAAGACCTACTCTATTCAGGGAGTTGAGTAAGTATATTGTAGAGGTTTTGTGTGTGTGTCTGTTTTCAGTGGGGAAATGCATTGTCTAGATTCACTGAGCATATTTTGGAGATTTCAAACTTCAGGCAAAAAAATGCCCTTTCTTCAGCTTCATCATTTCATGTAATTTTTGTTTCTAGTGTTAAATGCTAATGGTCTCTGTTTTAAAGATATGTTCTTTTATAATTGAACTTGCCTATCTGTGTTATGCCCTTCCCATATCTCATGACTTTTAAGACTCATTCTTATTGCTCAGAATTCTAATCTTGTCAGTTAGGCAAGATGAAAGTGGTTTCTGTCATCTTACAGTAAAGACTATATTTGCCACCCCACTGAAGAATGCCTTCACCTCAGAACTGGAAAATATGTCAACCGCAAAAAAAAAAAAAATGGTGTTCCCTTCTGATAAAACATAACCCTAACCTGCATATTTTGGAGGAATTTTTTTATGGGAGAAAATAAATCCAAGTTAACTTGAATTGGTTCTTCTTTTTTACCAGTGACAGTCAGTGTTCTTTGTTTTCTTTTTAAATTTACTATATAATATTTTGAAAATGATTGTTTCCTTTATATATTTTGGTAATTGATTTGTGTATGCCTGCAATCTACATTTTTGCTAGTTTTCTTTTGGGAAGAGGCAGAATTAATTTTTAAAATAATGATACGTAGAGAGAAGAAAAGAGATGAATGTCAGTGTTGTTTATGAGTGAATTAGTGTTCTGTTCCTGTATATTATTTTCAGATAAGGATTTGGATACACAAATAACGGTCTTTGATGCTCATCTTGTCGTTTCTCAGGAAAGTCTCTTGGGCAATTGTTTCTTTTATTTATGTTGTTCCCTCACTTACATGGATAACATGACATCTTTAGGGGATGGATATTTTTGGGTTACAGGCTGAGATGCAGCCTGCTTCCTTAAATTCTGTCTCTGATATTGACTTGTAAGCTGTGAGACCTCGGTCAAGTCACTGTATTTTCTGTCTTAATTACCTTATTCATGAAATATTATCTGTATTTCATGAATAATTACCACATTCATGAAATATGTATAATGATAGGATGAGTTATTATGAGGAAAGAAGTTAATTGATGTAACAGTGCTTGGTATATTGTAAGCAATTGATACATTTTAGCTAT
Source organism: Catagonus wagneri (assembly GCA_004024745.2). Lineage (NCBI taxonomy): Eukaryota > Metazoa > Chordata > Mammalia > Artiodactyla > Tayassuidae > Catagonus > Catagonus wagneri. The sequence goes on from PVHT021183666.1 coordinate 10,534,796, forward strand.
TTATCATCATTTGCTTCATTGTCATCTTCATGTGGACTTGCATAGCAGTCATTCTGTTATCACTGTCCCGGTATATTGCTAGATGTAGTAGCTTGTTGACATTGAGAAGTTCAGCTGCAGCCAGTTCAGGAAAGAAGTTCATTCTTTCCTGGTGTATGCTTCACTCACTTAAGTGTGGGATGGACAGAAAAGTTTACTTTAAGTAAGGAATAGGTACATAAGTAAAGAAAAGTCTAAAGAATGTAGAATTCTCCTCTCTTCCTTTTCAGAACAGATTGAGGTTAGAGTCAAATGTAATTGTAGGCTTAGTAAAAGATAAGCGTAAACCTTCATGGTAGAAGGAAAAAAGGTGCTGGGATTTTTTTTTTATTTTCTATGTATGCTAAGTAACTTAAGTGGTTAAAAATACGATCGAATGTTTTCTCTGTAAGAAGAGCCTGCTTTTTTTGCTAGAGCGTACAAATGATACAATAAGAATATAGCCATTGCTCCTAGGGATCTTGAATTCTGCTTGGTGAAAAAAAAGGCTAACATACATGAAATAAATTATATGTGCGCATGTGTGTGCATGTATGCTCTATACTTATAGAAATTATTACAATATGATTGTTCAAATAATTACCAAATACATATTGAGAAAACTGAGAGACCAAAATGAGATGAACAAATTGAGAATATTAGGCAGAAATTGTTTTGAGGTAGATTTTTTTATTTCCGAAAGTTCTAACTATTTGTGAAACAAGTTCATACATGTGTATGAGCATTTAGATTAGGTCCAAATCCAAACCTGAAATCCAAAAAGTTGAATGCATCACATTAAAATACCTCCCTCACTCTACCTGTGGGTATGAAACATTCATGTAGAGACTGTGAAGTGTAATATAAATGAATCATAATACTCAATTTTGCTATTTTTAGGAGACAGGCATATTGCTGTAGTAGTTAACTATACAGACTAGTTCACTTTGTTGTCATTCTGGATCCTTAAAGGGTTAATTCTATCACAGAATCATATGCTCTGTTGATGTTTCACCCATGGTCTGGTATAGCACTTAACAATAGGTATGACTAATGGCTTTTATTTTTTAATTTTTTAAATTTTATTTTTATTTTATATTGCAGTATAGTTGATTTACAATGTTGTGTTAGTTTCAAGTGTTCAGTAACATGATTCAGTTATACATACACATGTATCCATTCTTTTTTCAGATTCTTTTCTCATATAGGTTATTATAGAATATTGTAAAAAGCAAATAAATATATTTTCACATAGAACATGGAGTTCAGGGTAAGAGTGGCTCTGGTTTATCTCACTGCTACTGTTGTAGCATCAAGAACACACATCTTTGGGAGTTCCCGTCGTGGCGCAGTGGTTAACGAATCCGACTAGGAACCATGAGGTTTGCCGGTACGACAAAAGGCAAAAGAAAAACAAAACACATCTTTGCAATGTTTTGCTCTGCCATTGACTGCTGTCATCTTTGTCTTTAATCAAATGCCCTCTGTGGTTACAAAAGATTATAGCAGTGCTAGGCATTAGATTCAGATATGATATAGCACAGGACCAGAGAGATTTTTAAGATTAAGGAAAACTTTCACAGAAATCTCCACTAAGCCTGCTTTTATGTTTCACTGTCTAGAATTATACACCTAAACTAATCTCTAGCAAAGGAAATGAGGCAACCACGATTGTCTCAGATGAATCAAGATCGACTCTTTGATGTTTCATGGAGAGACATAGGTAGGAGGGTAGATACCTGAATAACGCTAGGGTTTACTTAGGAACTAGAAAGAATAAGGATAAGGTTACATATTTTTAGATGTTAGCAGTTATCTCTTGCTCTTGGCATATAGTAAAATATTAAGTTCCCATTTTTATGAAAGAAAGAAAGGAGGGAAGGAAGGAAGGAAGAAGGAAAGGAGGGAGGGAGGAAGGAAAGAAGGAAGGAAACACTTTCATAATGTTTTTTGATTTGACTTCTCTGCTCAGCCAATAGAAATCTTTTGACTTGTTGCTGTCAATTCCAGGTAGAACACAATAAACATATCATTGGGCCGAGCATTAGAATCACGTTGTCAGAAACTGATTAGAATTGGGTGGCCACTGCTTCTTTCTTGGCAAGGGGTCAATTCATTGCAGTAATGTATTAAATAGCCCTTCAAAATAGAAGAGCCAAAAAACAGTGTCCTTTGGAACCAACACTCTTAAACGGTATCCAAATTAATGGAAAGTGCCTGCGCTAATGAAATAGAACAGCAGGACTTTGGCAGGAGGTGATTGGCAGAAACACCCGATGGCTTGATACATCTATCTCCCAAAGACATAAATGAATTCCTCCTTGTAAAAGGGAATGACTAACTGTGGCTGAAGTTAAAGCACTGGTTTAAAGGAAATGACTTCCTGCTTTCTGCTAGAGTGTCTAGGAGCATATTTCTCAGCCTGATATCTTTGTACCTACTAAATTAAGATCCTGACTGTAAGGATAAGAAAAAATTTCCACCTGTAGTCATGGATACCACACCATTTAGTATTCAATCAGAGAAAATATGATGAAGGGGTATTGTATCTTCCTTCATGATTTGTAAGGATTCAGGAGCTGTGGTTATATAGTTGATTGATGGGTTGATTTATAAATTTTTTTTCTTTCTTTACTCATTGATTAATTGATTCATTCACACATTCATACTCTTACTTAGGAGTAGCTGCTTTTTTCGAAGCACAGGGCTGTGCTGGGCACATAGAGGTTTTCAGAGGTCAAGGTCCTAGATTTGGGTCAAGTGTAGGGTACTGAAGGAAGTGAAGGAAATTTTTACCATGCACTCTACTAAGATTACCTCTACATAGTTCCTTCCTGACACTCCTCTTTATCCTGTAGGGCTTTTATTATTACCTCCATTTCCAGGAACAGAAAATGGAAGTGTAGACATTAACTAATATGACTCTAATTGTTGGTGGTGATCTTGGCTTTGAATCCAGGATAATGGTTTTCCAAAGTTGGAATCTTTCCACCATGAATCAGATTGTTTTCTACCCTAATCACAAATTAACCCTGATCTCTAAATACTCTGATAGCTTTACTAATATTTCTGTATTTATAGTCCACAGATCTAGCATCTCACAACTTGTTAGGCGACCCAAACCAATCCAGAAAAACTGGAAGAGTGATTAAAAAAGCTGAAGTCAACCAGTGGTAGTAATTGAAAACCAATGTATTCAAGAATATTAAACTTATGATTAAGGAATGAATAAATGGACTCTAAGTGAGAGCCTTTGAGCATGTCTAGAAGTAAAATATATGAGTTTGATACATCAATGATGTAATATCTAATTTGTCTTCTACAGGACATTTTGGCCTCCCTCTAAAGATTTAGCCATCTCTCATATAAGTGAAGCTGACAGACAAATGGCCTTGGAATAAATTAGATTTTACCAAAATATTTTGCATGTTATGTGGCAAGTGATTCTTCATCAAGTGCTTTTCAATCCAAGGCTAGAACAACTCAGTGACAAGCATGGGACAGTACTCTTTCCGTTGTATGAACGAGGAGACTGAGGTTCAGAGAGACCAGGCAGCCTGCAGGAAGTCACACAATTCAAGAGCAGATGCATTGAGTTTCCTCTCACTTGCCTAGACGCTCTGTGGATTAGCTGTTACTGCACCAAACAAATTACTTTGCATAATTTTTTAAAAATAGTTCTCTCAGAAGTTATAAATTAGTGTTTGGGTGGTTTTCATATATCTAGACTATCAAGACAGATAGAGTGGAGAACCGAGTACTTATCACCCTTACTATGTTGACACTTCAGAGTAATAGCTAGAATTATGGAAGTTTTAGGATATTTCCAATGTTTTTCAAATATGTTAGGCCTGTTCCCTCACAGGGTTTTTGCACTTGCTTTTCCTGCCTGAAATGTTCTAGAAAAGGCAGCTTTATGGCCCAGTCCTGACTGCCTCAGAGTTGGGCTCGAAAGTCAGCTAATAAGGGAGATCTTGCTTGACCACTAATGTAAAAGTACAACCCTAACTTCATATTGCCTACCCTTCTTCCCTGCTTATGTGTGTCCAAAGTATTTGTCATCTTAAATGCAATAGAATTTACTCATTTCTTCAGCGTAACCTTTAAGAGGCAAGGTGTTTTGTTTGTTGTATTCACTGGGGCCTCTCCAGTTCCTAGAAGAAAGCATATGGTAGGCATTCTGTGAATGTAATGGAATAGTTAAATGAGAAGTGCATCCACGTGCATACATGCATGAAAACATGTATAATTTGAGAAATTGCATGATGTGTCACACTTTAAAAAATGGTAAGTAGTACAGGAGAATCTAAAAATGATATGGCACAAGGAAATTAAGCTAAAATCTAAAAATAATATAGCAAGGAAATTATGAAACATAGGTCTGTGAACTCCTTTCTTCATTAGCCTGGACAGTGTATTGTTGATACTTGCTCACAGGGCCATCTTCGGAGAAGTATGGAAGTGAGTGGCAAGTGTTTCAAACCTTACCGCCTCACTACATTCTGCTCACTCACAGTGCGTAACATCCCTGTACTTCATTCATACCTTCTGGGTTCTTATTGTCTTCCCTAACATCCATCGAAATCTGTTTTCAAATCCTTATATTAACTAAACTGTAAACTATCATCGTGGTATTCCATTTGCCCTATCATCCTTTCAGTAAGAGGATAAAAAGATGAAGATTTGTTCTTGACAGTGTGGGTCTTTGCCTTGGGGCTTTGTCCGGTGGTTTGGGGCTTTGCTAGTTTTGGGGACTGGCAACAATGGTGCTCATATCTGAGAATGCTACCAGGACCCAAGTGTCACCTACAAGGGGACAGGGAAGATCAGACTTTCAACTTGCTCCCCAGACAGCTGTTTTCTCTATCTAAAGATAAAGATCTTTATCTAAAGACAAGATCCAGAAAAATTGAATTCATTCCACAGAGTGATAATCTTTTAAGACTAATAAATGGGGGAAAGGGCATGATTTGCTACTATAAAAAGCTTATATAAAGCTTATATAGTGGGAGTGAATTTTTTCTTTTCTTTTTTCTTTTTTGCTTTTTAGGGCTGCACGCGCGGCATATCAAAGTTCCCAGACTAGGGATTGAATCGGAGCTGTAGCCGCCAGCCTACACCACAGCCACAGCAGCAGTGCAGGATCCGAGCTGTGTCTGTGACCTACACCACAGCTCTAGGCAACACCCGATCCTTAACCCACTGAGCGAGGCCAGGGATCGAACCCACATCCCCATGGATCCTACTCGGTTTCGCTAACCGCTGAGCCACGAAGGGGGCTCTGGGACTAAAATTTTTATAAGGCAAAGTGTACCTCAAAATAATAATATAGTATGTTAGGTACTTTCTAGGTCTTAAATCCTTTAGTTCTTAAAACAGCATGATAAGATGTCTCAATGTTTTCCCATTTTACAATTGAGAAATCTCAGGCACGGAAAGATTATTCACATAAGGTCCTTCAGCTGGTTTATACCAAAATCAGAATTTGAACTAGAGTGCATTTTCAAGGTTGAGTATAATGATCCATCAGTTGGTTTATTTCTGTCACCTTCCTTATTTGAGACAAACCATGTCCATCCTGAGCCTTTGAGAATAAGTAAGAACAGGGAAACAGAGGACATCATTTACTTTAGTAATCTTACTTAATCATCAGGAGTATATTTTGAGATAGTTACTCTTATTCTTATTTTGTAGATAAAATAACTGAGATTTATAGAGATTAGGTAGTAAGTCTTAGGTCCCTCAGCTAGAAAGTATCATATCTGGGATGCAAAACAAGATCTGAGTCTATATCAGATCTGTATACCAACCTGATTCTTTGCTTGGTATTAAGCCAAAAATACCAAGTAAAGAAGGAAACAAACAATAGGAAATCGTTTTTTATTGTGTTCTGGTATACCTCTGTTTTCTAATAACACTCTCATAACGACAAACATATTCCAGACTTGAAATCATTTACAACTTTTTTTTGACTTTCCTAGTCCAGAAGTAGCCTTAGACATCTGAACATGAAAATATAAATTGAGAATGATAGGTGAATGGTAACTTTGGAATTTAACATGAAATGCTTATCCAACCATAATAAAGTCATTTAAAATTTGTTTCTATCTGTATAAATGCCAAGGTACAATTTTATACACTTGAGGATTAGGTAAAATATCTTTTTTTCTGTCTTGTGTCACAGACAACTCTAAAATTTTACTCAGACATCATTAAAGTGTTTGTGCAAACACTTCATTTAGTAGCAGAAAGTCACTCAAGGTCGGAGAAGGTGCGCCTAAAGTCTCTATTTTTCAAAAAGAAAGTATTGATGTTTTATACAGTGTTACGTCTATATAAAAGTGCTCTTATAAAACATTGTCTATGTGAATAAACATAAAACGTGCCATATAGTTTAATATATAGATTATATACAGCTTTTGATTGCTTTACTTTCAATTGTCAGACGTTCTCTACTGCAACAATATAGGAGTTTTCCATTTTGTGTATTAAGGGTCATAAGGACAAGTAAACTCGATCCTAGGCATGCATTTATAAGTGGGACCATTTTAACTGCCATCCTGTGGGTTTCAAAAAATCTGTGCTCCACACAGAAACCCTGAATGAAAACAAAAATGGAGTAAAAATTTTCAGAAAGAGTTTTTTGTTGTTGTTTTCTTAATTTTTTTGTCTCCTCTTGGAAACCTAAATCAATATTTGATGCTTTCATAGCCCTATCAGAGTAAAATGGAATCTGTTCTGACTAGGAATCTTTAAGTGTGGGGTAAGATCTATTTGCCTTGAGAGCTAACTGTTCCTTGGGGTATTGTATGTGTGTGTGTGTGTGTGTGTGTGTGTGTGTGTGTGTGTACATAATTGTTTGATCCCTAGGCGTGAATAATGTTTTCTGGTTTACACAACGCTTTCACCTACAGCATTTCATTCAAGTTTTCTGCATTCATGAGATAGGAAGGATAGATAGATGGACAGATACATAGATACAGAGATAGATACAGAGGTAGATGGATAAATTAGAGAGATACATATGGATATATAAAGATAATAGGTTGAACATAAGTATAAATGATTCACTGAAGACTGATAAGCTAAGTTTATGCAGCTGGTTAGAAGCTGGTTAGAACCAGATGCCAAACAAGCCTCCTACCTCCCAACACTGACCACCAAAGGGGCTTTCCAAGATGGATCTACAAAATAGGGGCTTAGATGAACATGTGGTCTTTGCTGTGTCACAGCACAAAATGCTGCAGGAAGAATATGAAAAAATGGCTTATTTGTCAAAGCATCCTAAGAACTGAAATCTGTATAAGGCATGATGTCAGCTCTTTTAAATTATAGTAACTCATTGGAGACCAGGGATTTCTTTAAACTGAAGTCAGAGAAAAGGAGACCAGCTGGTATAAAACGAGGAGGGGCAATTTGTGTTTGTTTATTTCAAGTATACAGAGTCCTCAACCTCTGAACTGCTCTGCACATACACATTCTCTTGCAATTCGGTTATTTTTACTTTCCTTGCTGCAGGCCTTTGGGGTCACAGGGCTGAGAGCAGTCCGGAGGGTGAGGGACTATGGAGGCTTGAAAATGCTTCAGGTTTTAAGTTTTAATATGAATGTGGCTATTGTTTGGAGGAGGATTAGTTGCAAAAGAGGTTGCTGTGTACTCCCGGTGCTTGCTGTTATATTAGAGAAGAATCATGGGGTGAATTTTGCTTCATTCACTGAGTAGTTAAATGACAACATACATTTTTTTAGTTGTCCTGGCATTTAATTACTTCCTCTTTATAGCAGCAAGAATACAATGAAAAGCATAATTAATGTATCAAAACCAAAAGCAGACAATAAATAAAGCCTGGCCACCAAAATGATGGTATTCACCAATTTGTAGGAGATCATACATGTTGGTTTTGAGTGACCTCCTTTCTAGCTACTCAGGATGGGCTGGTCTTATGTTTACACTTTTTTCTTGTGAAATTCTGGACTTTCCAAATGCACAGCCATTGCTGGCTCTATCCCAATGAAAGTATCTGGTTTTGGAGCTCCTGTTGTGGTGCAGCGGAAACGATTCTGACTAGGAACTATGAGGTTGCAGGTTTGATCCCTGGTCTCAGTCAGTGGGTTAAGGATCCAGCATGTTGCCATGAGCTGTGGTGTAGGCTGAAGACGAGGCTCGGATCTGGTGTTGCTGTGGCTCTGGCATAGGCCGGCAGCAACAGCTCCGATTAGACCCCTAGCCTGGGAACCTCCATATGCCCTGCTGCAGCCCTAAAAAAGAAAAAGAAAAAGAAAAAACAAAGAAAGTATCTGATTTTGCTAGATTTGAAGCTACCTAAACCTAAAAATAAATTTTCATCTCACTTTTAGAACTTTATTTAAAATCGCAACTTAAGAAATAAATGAAGATATGCAGGGCCAGTATACTTATAAGTCTTGTATCACAAGTTGGTGTTAAGATGATGGTGGTTCTGTTTTTCAGACAAAAAAGTGGTTAACTAGTCTACAGAAATAAAAAAAAGTCAGATGACTTTAAATTGTTCTGCACTAAATTGGGAAGAGATGAATATCTTGTTAGGAAGAAAGAATATCATACAGTCTCTGCTAATTTAATTTAATCAAGTTCCTCTGATTTTGAAATTTCAAAGTAAGCGTTACTGTTTTCATGAATGGGTCTTTGAGGGGAAAAAAAGAACCAACAAACTGGAGATTCACTGCGTATTTTAGTGAACAAAAGCATTTTAGCTATGACATATTTATAGATATTAGGTTACTTTTATCCAGTTTTCTGAATGCAGATTTCCAGGAAAGGTGATTATGTGTGTGTGTGTGTACACATATACAATATATTAAATATATATCAATGTCATACATAATATATATAAGTATATATATATTTGATTTCTTAAATATATAAAGTATTTTTTTTTTACTTTGACAACCAATGACTTTTGATCTTTCTTTGACTTGAGTGTAATCTAGCAGTCACTTTTGTTTCATTTTTGAATAAAGTGTGAATTCAGTGCATTTTATAATACAGTATGTACTTATTGAGAAATGAGACTAATTTGATTCCAACCAGCAGATTTTAATTAACTGTTGGCTATAGGCCTGATACTCCTGGGTATATAAGGATGGAAAAAAGCACAGTCTCTGTTTACGTGGTCCCCATGAGCTAAAAGCGGTGGCTGTTAACTGGGGGCGATACTGCCCATCACTCGGGATAGTTGATAATATCTGGAGACAAATTCTGTTGTCACAACTGAAGGGAAGATGCTATTGGAATTCAATGAGTAGAGTCCCAGAATGCTGCTAAACATCCTACAATTCCCAGAGTAGCCCTATAAGGAATAATTATGTAGCCTCAAATGGCAATAGTGCTGGGGTTGAAAAACCTTGTCTATAGGGTAGAGAAATATATAATGCATGCACTGTGATAAGTGATATTTTAGGGCCATTAATGAAGTGCTGGGGGAACTCAAAGGAAAGAGAACTAGGATTGGGGGGGAGGGGGTTGAGAAAAGCTTTGTGGAGGAAGTCACATTAGGGTTTAGCACAGAACAATGAAGAATTATTTCCCTAGGGAAGCGTGGAAAGGCAGAGAGCATTCTGGGTAGAAGTGCAAAGATGAGCAAAACATAGTAAACTAATCATGCCACAAGGTTTTTACTGTGTGCCATTGCCACTGAAGCCAATTTTGGCTCATGGTCATATACAAATCAGGGTGATAACTCTATGAGGGAGGGTTTTGTTTTTTATTTTAAATGTGGATTTTAAGCTGCTTATGAAAACCTCTTAAGAGAAGACATAAAATCATTTTTTTTGTATAATGATTTTTATTTTTTCCATTGTAGTGGTTTACAGTGTTCTGTCAATTTTCTACTGTGCAGCAAGGTGACTCAGTTACATATACATTTGTACATTCTTTTTTCTCACATTATCATGTTCCATCATAGTTCATAGTGCTATACAGCAGAATCTCATTGCTTATCCATCCCAAAGGCAATAGTTTGCATTTATTAACCGCAAATTCCCAATCCATCCCACTCCCTCCTCCTCCCCCTTGGCAACCACAAGTCTGTTCTCCATGTCCATGATTTTCTTTGCTGTGGAAAGGTTCATTTGTGCCATATAATAGATTCCAGATATAAGTGATATCGTATGTTATTTGTCTTTCTCTTTCTGACTTACTTCACTTAGTTTGAGAGTCTCTAGCGTACATCAGGTCAAAAGTCTCCTTGAAAAAGACACATGCACTTGCATGTTCATTGCAGCACTATTCACAATAGCCAAAACATGGAAACAACCTAAATGTCTGTCAACAGATGGTTGGATTAAGAAGATGTGTTATATATACACAGGGGAATACTACTCAGCCATAAAATCATTTTCTACTAGCAGGAGGAAGCTTTCCTGGAATCCTGGGTTCAGTCTTGCCATAGTGCAGTTAGTGTGTTTACAGGCTGACTGCTAACTCTTCCTCTCTTCCAGGCTTTTCTAGAACTTGAACTCTGGAAAAGAGCTTAACACAGGTTAGAGCCATTTGGGTAATAACATGATTCCCATGTCTGGAAATCCCAGACTATTAAGACCTTTAAAGGTCTCTCTGACAGAATTTAAAAAAGAAAAAGAAAAAAAAGGCCAGAGTAGTTTAGTGTTTCCCTCATAGTGGTGGTACTTTGCATGGCTGACAGTGTGGGCTCTGGGACTCTCACCTCAAGAACGTACCTCTTGTGTGATTTTGATGACTAACAGAACTTCTTTTTGCCCCATTTTCTTCATCTTCAAATGCATATAATGATATCTCTATCACAAGATTGTTTTGAATATTAAATACCATACTGTTTATAGCCTGACTTGTAGTCAGTACGCAATATTAGCTTTTTTTCCCCATTGTGGAGTGAAAACTTGGGCATCTTGAGAAATATTCTAGCCCTCCTGGTGGGCACAGAAGACATTGCAAGGGGTAGCTTTATACTAGGAAGATGCAAGTGCGTGGGCAGATAATGAGATTGTTCAAGAACCATTCAATTAACATAATGAAATAAATGTGGTACACACAGTGGGTATGCTAAAGATGTTTTTGAAATGTTGATACTGATGGCATATGGGGTGATTTAAAAAGGTCCATATTTAATTAGTAAAAAAAAGGGAAGAAGTTATGGGACTGGGGAGTGGGTGGGAGTGTGAGGTTGAAAGCAAGCAAGATTAATTTAGATGAAAGTAAAATTCAGCCTCTTGAGTGATTAAAAGACACCCATAACTGCTTCTGGGGAAACGGTATCACTTCATCTTCTGCTGAACAGGTGGCATTATTTCTCTTTGCTGTTGTGTATGAACATGCTTGGATTCCTGATAAGTCATTGCAGGAATGGTAAACAGATTATTTTCTGCTTCTTGTGAGCACAAATACTGGAAGATATATGTCACGTACGTATCTTTTATTTCTAATGTTTATATTTTAGCTTAACATTTTGGCATTCCTGTTGTGATGCAGTGGAAACAAATCCAGCTAGTACCCATGAGGAGGCAGGTTTGATCCCTGGCCTCACTTAGCAGGTCAAGGATCCAGTTGTGCTGTGAGCTGTGGTGCAGGTTGCAGAATTGGCTCAGATCCCGCGTTGCTGTGGCTGTGGCGTAGGCCAGCAGCTGCAGCTCTGATTCAACCCCTAGCCTGGGAACCTCCATATGCCACGGCTGCGGCCCTAAAAAACAAAAAATAAATTAAAAAAATTTTATTGAATAGTGAATTTTATCATTAAAAAAATAGATGCTTTTATGAGCTAAGAAAGGTAGAAGTCAAAATGATTATATATATATATATATATATATATATATATATATATGTAGCCTTTTATGTAAACAGTGATTTGAGGCTTCAAAATAGGCAAAAAAAAAAATCAAAAGATAGATTTCAGTTTGTTTTAGTTAATATCTTTCCCTCTGGTTCAAATATTAATGGTGAGGGAAACCATATGCTTCCGTTAATATTTGTCCTACTAATAGGCGATGAGATGATTTTCATTACAGTTAAGTTAGAAAAATGAATCTGCCATATATGTCACCTCCCAGAAGCATGTAAATGAAATGCCAGTGTTACCATTTCCCACATCCCTTAATCACCATGGAGATTAAGTACTAAATCAAAAGTCTGCACAGTTAACCAAAAGCAAAGTAATACTGAGTATTTGATGTCTGGAAAAAGTATGGACCAATTCTATTCATTGTCTTTGTTTTTCTTTTTCCCTAACAATTGTTCAAAAGTTTGGAATTTCCTAGTTTAACAATCTATACAGCATGTATGATAATTATATATTAACAGTCTCCAAGGTTATAATAGTAATAGGATTTTCAAAATAGCTAAAATAATATCCATAAAAATAATACATATATAATGAGCCCCAAGCACAGTGCTAGCAGCAGTATTTTAATACTAAATACTACTCTTTAAGGAGATAGTATTATTCACATTTACAAATGAAGAAAGTAATCCTTAGAGTAGATTAATCATGTAATTGAATTCATGCATACAGAGAGTAATGAAATCCATCTGCATGTTTAACAAATCTGTAATTTTTAAAATAAAATGTTGTAGTGAAATAAACTAGCATAGAAGAGGAAATGATGAATTAGAAATAGAATAGAGTAGAATAGAATAGAACAGAATAGAACAGAATAGAATATTTAGAGTACATAAGTGTTATAAGGGTTAATTGGTAAAACTGAACTTTCAATTTTGAGAGTGAGAGAGAGAGAGATTAAAAAGAAAGAGATGATGAGAGAGAGAGGTGGGGGAGAGATAGAAAGAGACAGAGAGGAGAGAGAGAGATGTGTAGCACTGTATGTGGATTTCTTACTGGGAGGTGTGGTGCACAAACTGAAAAATTTGGAGCAACTACAGTAAAGAATACTCTGCTCATATATTTCGCCCCTAAATTTCTATTACACAATCTAAAAAATAAATATAATTTTCATATTTTACTTGTTCCTGGTTAACTTTTCTAATATTTAATGATCTGAGAGACTGACTCTTGTTCAACATTTCAGCCCATTCCATTGGGTTACCTGAAGAGAAATAGAAGACTGAATTGATTGACACCTTGATCCAAGATGGCGCAGCTAACAAGTGGAATAATTAAGATCAGAATATAGGAATCTTACTGTTTCCTATTAGGTGTTGTGATTTTATATGTTTTTGTTTCTTTTTTCCTCCTAGTAGTGAAGGATATGAATAATGCATCAGAAACAACGTCATAGGCTATGAACCACTGCTCATTGACTAGTATGTCTGTAACACCCGTGGGGTTTTTCACTTCAATCAAATTACAACACTGAGTAATGATTAAGTTCCTCTTTGATGAAACAATGTCTTTAGTTATAGGCTATGCTTCTTATTGTCTTGAGCTTCTAACACAAATGAGAAAAATGTATTCACAAACAATGTAGTAACATACATAAATTATAGGTTAAGAAACAAAGGTTTTTCAAGTGAAAAATACAAACCATTACATTATTTAGAGGAGGAAGATGGAAATTTGAATTGGATGAGAGTTAGGGAATTGTGGAAGAGACAAAATTGAGTACACTTTTTAGGTGGTCTTAGGCTCTCCCAAGATTGATGAAGATCCGATCAATCCTGAAATGCTTACTGAATTAATAGGTGAAAAATTCCGAGTTGACATAACAGAAGTCACAAAAAAATGTAGCTGAAGAATGAACTGCTCAGCTGCTAAGTGGCACTTTAGGGGTTCAATTGATATTATATTACAATTTTGTGCTAGTTCTTCATGAGCTATTAGTTAGAAAAAAATCTGACTATATAGTTATTCCAATAAGTATGAATTAAGAAATCCAGGTGCAACGAAGTATACCAAGGTCTCTGATGGAATATAAAGGGTAATAATAAATAATTCAAGGTCAGATTCTTCCTCCTCCTGAAGTCCTCTCAGATACCTCAAGGCAGCCCACACTGAGCTTTTCTGTTTTAAGAATCTCTCTAATATATAACTAGCTGCATTACACTTAACAGTTATTGTCCTGACTTTTTAAAACAAATTTATTGGTGCATCTCAGTTACTTAAAAAGACTGTAAACTTCTAGCTGTTCTTGAATTTTTCTCTTCAGCTTTCCAGTTCATTGCTACATGATGAATACAGATGTGATGACTGGTTAATAGACAGAGGGTTTCTTTCCTCCCTTCCCTTCCCTTCCTCCCTTTCTTTCCCTTCCTTCCTTCCTTCCTTCCTTTCTTCTTTCTTTCTGGGCCACACCTGCAGCATATGGAAGTTCCTAGGCTAGGAGTCAATTCAAAGCTACAGCTTCAGACCTAGGCCACAGCCACAGCAATGCGGGATCTGAGCCATGTCTGTGACCTACACCACAGCTCATGGCAATGCTGGATCTTTAACCCACTGAGTGAGGCCAGGGATCAAACTCACATCCTTGTATCCTTGTAGATACTTGTCAGGTTCGTTACCGCTGAGCCATGATGGAAACTCCTGATAGAGAGTTCTTTATGTGTGTGTGTGTGTGTGTGTGTGTGTGTGTGTGTGTGTATAGCTAGAAAATTATTATGTTAATTCCTGTCAATTTTTTTCTTTCTTATGATATTAGATTAGATACATTCTGCTGATTACTATAACTATTTCTGTGCTTGGTATATTCCCAACTAGTATTTAAAATGCTCCTGGCAGATAGCAATGTTTACTTAGACTTACCTCAGCCCACTTACCAAATACAGTGTCTTGGACATAGATATTAAATGAGTAGTTGTCAAATGGAAATTGAAAGACCTTAAAATACAATAACCATGATATATATAGGAAATCTAGAACAGAATGAACACATGGAAGTTTCTCAGTCAATGTGAGCTGAAAGAATGAATGTCATGAAATCTAATTTTTGCTATTAATAGCTAAGAGACATGGTCAAATCACTTTTGAGGATTCACTTTTGTCATCAATGATATAAGGTGTTTGCATTTGAAGGATAGTTGTCTACCTACTTTTCCAACTCTAGGAAGGGACTTCCATGAAGAATGAAGTATTTCTATAGCCAATGATAGGTATTTAAAGTGCCTTAGCTTATGTCAGGACTAAAATATTCTTTAAAAAGAAGAGCTCCATGCTAAATTTTTTTGAAAAATATCGGTGTAAATTACAGTGTGGAAATTTGACTTTTAAAATCAGTTTCAACTCATACAATCTGAAAGTCCCTCGAGCTGTTATTTCTGTACCATAGGAAGTGAACAAGAGTTCCTACTATTCCAAGAAGCCATATTAAAATGAATCTAATGTTAATTCCATGGAAATATAGGAGCTATTAATTAATTGCAAAGGCATATAACAGTTCCTTAACTACCAATGGAGAGAAATGTATGTCCATCTGTTATCCATAAAACAAGCTTTGAAGAATAATATGTTTTAACAGACTGGAAAATAATATTTTATTTTTTCTATTTTACTTCCTCTGTATTCCCCTTTTATTTAAAAGAGCAGCATACTGAAAACATTTTATTAAATTGGTTCTTTGATAAACTCTTGGGTAGTACGGGCTTGTTTTCCTCTCCTCAGATAATTTAGATTAGCAAGTTGGAAGATAAAATTTTACTTCTTTGATTGATCTGTTGGAAGGTAAAGATGGCTACTGGTTGATGTTCATTAAACTCTAAAATCAAAGATGCTGAGGAATTTCCCAGTGTGGCTCAATGGTAGCAACCCCAACTAGTATCCATGAGGATGCGGGTTCGATCCCTGGTCTACCTCAGTGGGTTAAGGATCCTGCATTGCTATGAGCTGTGGTGTAGGTCACAGATATGGCTTGGATCCTGCACTGCGGTGGCTGTGGTGTAGGCCAGAAGCTACAGTTTGGTTTCGACCTCTAGCTGGAAAACTTCCATGAGGCGCCGGTGCAGCCCTAAAAAGCATAAATAAATAAATAAATAAATAAATAAATAAATAAATAGATAAATAGATAAAATCAAAGATGCTGAGCCTGAGGATATTCATCCATTGCTTAGTGATAATCTCAATTATACTAGTAGTAAATAATAGTGGTAATTTTAATACGAATTAAAAGTTCTGTTTATTTTATTTGCTGCTTACTAGTGCAGGCACTGGGCTAAATCTTTTAAATATGCAATCCAATGTCTTCCTTATGACAACCCTGGATGACAGGTTCCATTATTACAGAAAAGGAAAATGAGCAGTTTTCCCAAGGTTAATATTTCGTAGGTGGTGAGTCAAGATGCAATGAACTTATAATCTAATAAGAATGAAAATGAAAGGACATGCACAGATTTCACACAAGGGAGACTGTAAAGAGTGCTATAACCGAGGCACATGCAAGTAGAAGTTTCTAAGATTGTTCATCCATGTATTAATTAATTTATGTATTTGTAAGACTATGCTGTCAGTGTTCACAGTATTATGTTTATGCAGAATTTCAGAACTAGCAGGTCCTTAGCACTTCTCCAATACTTTCATCCATTGCCAGAATCCCTTTCATTTTTTTTTTTTCTTTCTATGGCCACACCTAGGTTATGGCTTTCAGAAACACCTAATCCTTAACCCACTGAGCCAGGCCGGGGATAGAATCTTCATCCGCACAGAGACGCCCGAGCATTAACCTACTGAGCTGCAGTAGGAACTCCCAGAACCCCTTTCTATAGTATCTCTGAGAGATGGCCACAGAACCCTGATACTGCATACTTTTACTAATAAACAGGCTCCCTGCAGGCATGGAATATCGGCTCTTCAGTTCCTAGAGATGGGACTTGAGCCAAACTCAGTTTTTCTCTACCTTTTCTTCTTGGTTTTCCCTAATATAGCCAATCAAAAATTTATCATCGTGTTTTTCAACAAGCTAACCCTTCTTGAAGGCCACTATTTGACTCTTTCTCATTACCAAGTCTTTTGATAGGGTTAACATCCTAGTGTTTCTCTGAGGTTAGAAGTATACAATCAAATAAAGAGTTTAGGAGAGTGACCAACACATAATAAGAACTCTCTAAATAACATATGATAATAATAGTGCTAGATATTTATTGGATTAGACATTCTTTATGAAATTATTCTTCTCTTGGTTGATCACATTTTGTCTACCATTATTTAGATGCAGATATAGCTCTACTTAAATGTGTTACTGCTAATAGGACACAGTGGTTCAGGTTCACTGGTGTACATCATTAAATTGAGCCCAATCAATTAAACTTGGTTTAACTATTGACTTTGTTGGAAGGGTCATTGGCAGTGCCCACTTTGTATACGTAATATCTGGGTTCTGCCTTGTTAAGCTGTTATATTTAAGTGCCCTTTAAAAAACCTAAACTGTGGCCTGACTTCCTGATTGCTCACTAGAAAAAAGTAACAATTAAGAAAAGGGAAGGATAGGGACTCACTTAAAAAATAAATAGAAGCTATTTCAGTGCTAGAACTCTATATAAGAATGAAGAATGGGAGATAAGTGAATGCAGTTAAAGTATGACCAATAATCACGACAAGTCCTCCATTCAAAGGCTGCATTTGCCTTTTTCACTAAGCATACGAATTGTTTATTAACATAATAAAATTGTAATAAATAAAAAGGTTTCACTACAGACTAGACAAGGCCAGACAGCTGATTAAAAGATGCTAAAATGTGCAGCTCCCTGGAGCCTAGAGTCCTTTTTAACGTTGATTTTGAATGACTTGTTCAGGCAGGGACTCTTCCAGGAGGAAATGCATCTTTGTCTGGGGTTAGGTCAAGGGCTGGATCCCTAGGGCTCCAGGGAACCTTGAGGAGAAATCCCTGAGACAAAGCCCAGACAGAAGGAGTCAGCAGATGCTCAGGAGGGGGAAGGGAGGATTTACCATCACTCTGGACTGATTTTCAGTTGCCACACTTCTCAGGCAAAGACTACACCAACAGCGGTTCTCTCCTGCTCTGATTGTCTGTGGTGGGCATGGCAACCGGTGAGGTTCTGAAGTCTCAAGTTGAGATACAGTGTCAATAAGCTGGAACACCAGTAGTGCCAAGTGCCACTTAAATATTTTTTTCATCTTCCTCTATGTTGCTTTTGGAGGGGGGATTCTCTGGGGTGTGACTCCTCGCCTTGCAGAATAATGGCATTTCAGGCTTTATGGGATCTTCCATCACCGAGTCCAATCACCTCATTTTACAGATCAAGAAACTGAGGCTGAGAGAGAAGGGACTTACCAGAGTTACCCAGCTAGTCAGTGACAGACAGAAGTGGAACTTGCGGTAAGTTGCATAGCCTCTTTCCGGTTCTCTTTCCAAATCTGTAAAATGGAAATGAGGGGTAGGTCTACAGGATATCCTTAAAATTCCTTCTTATTCTAATATTTTACTTATGTGATTTTTTAGTTTTAGACTCCTAACTACCATTGTGATTTCCACTTTGCCATAATTAAGAAGCTTTTGCAAAAAAAATGGTGCATGTTAGTGTCTAAGCAACAGTGTTCAAGCATTCTGATAAAGGCTGAAGTTCTCCTTAGTATTTTGCATTGTGTACAAATATCTCAGTATAAGCTGTAGATTTGTGTTAAACATTTAGAAAATACACCCTGGTTTTGAGTATGACAATTTCTTCTAGTGCATCCTAACACTGTAAACAACTGCTTAATAAAACTGTAATATGTATTTACAATTATTGCCTTATGTGCTTTTACTCCTTGCTGAAAAGTTCAAGTCTCATGAATAAGTAAAGATTCTGAAGAGATCATGCCATATAAGACAACGCCACCCAAGTCAGGTTTTAGTTAGTTGAAAATGCTATTATTTGTAAACAGGGATTGACTTTTTTTCCCCTCTCGTTTTTTCAGCGGATACATTTTAGAAAAACTGACAGCATATCCATTATGTAATGGCAGCTAGAAAAGCTTTCATCAAGAGTGTGCGTGTTTTGTGTCTCTGCATGAAAGAAGCAGAGCACCAAGGGCAAGAGATTTAAGAGTAGGATAGACCTGGGCCTTTCAAGTCCTTGTCTCCATGGAACTGGGGAGGGGGGTGATGTAGGAGGAGCGTGAAACATAATATACATTTTCAGTTTGTTTCTTCTAAACTCATGATGCAAGTCTTTCTAGTTTTTTCAAATCCCATCTGTCCAGTACATTAAATATCCACACCCCTCTGTTAAATATGTGAACTTAATTTATTTTTAAGGGACAGCTTATGATGCAGAGAACTCTGAGATTTGAAGACTTTGTTAGTCATAGGGGAAGCGTCTTTACACTACCGGGCATGTAGGTTCTCAGACATTTAGTACCTGCCTGACATTTGACAAGTTGTATATCGTAGTGTTTACAGGGATATTGCAAGGATCGAATATTATAAGAATATTATATATGAAAGAAATGTGTACAATAAAACATAATAGGAGTCCCTTTTTTCTTTTTATAATGCATATTAAAGTAAATGGATAAGTATACAGAACACAGTGAGGGGCTGAGAAGGAGAGGGTGTGGGAAGCAAATACTTTCCTTTTCCAATAAAACCGTGGCTTAGAACAAAGAGATTACCAGGATGCAAATGAAATATTGCTGCTAGAATATCCAAGGCTGATGCCTCTTAAGATGTTATGTACTTTCGAGTTGCTTGAGGATATTGTTAAAATGCAAATTGTGATTCAGTAGGTCTAGGGTGAGGTCTGAAAGTCTGCATTTCCAAAAATCTTCGAGCTGATACTGTTGCTGCTCCTCTCTAACCCTTTGAATGGCAAGATCCTATGCCATCAGATTAACAGGCGTAGCCAAAAGTAAAATAGTATCTTACCAGGAAAGAAACCAATTTGGTCACATGTTTATTAGTATTCATATATCAAGGGAATACCACCCAGTGGCCCCCTCCTCACCACATTTTCTGAATTTTCTGGGTTTATTGTTAAGTGTTGAGAAAGGATTCTGTCTCCATTGGCTGAAGTTTCTGGCTGAAAGCAGCTAGAGAGAGGTTTATATACAGCACAATTAGGAATAAATAAGATCTAGGGAACTAGCACATTAGGAAGGAAGTTGAATTATTTTTGTTCCTTTAGCAGAGCTTGTCTAATAGAGGTCATCGAATTCTGCCTTAAGAATTTCAGATGTGTTGTGGGTTGTCTGATTCTCCTTTGGCACATTGTGCATTTACAATGATTTGAGTTACTCACTTCCCTAATATGAATATGAAACAGGAAAAAAACATATGTGATGCTCCTTGCTTTTCGATATTTTCAATTCAAGTCAACTCACATTTACTAAGTTACAAAGTAGTGGACTAAGCTCTGGGAGGGACATAGGGATCATGAAAGTTAGTCCCATTTTTTCCTTTAGACAAACTGACATAATAGACTGACATAATTACGAAATATAAGGCAGGTTGAACTTAAGAAAAAGAGCTGGAAATATCATGTTGGAGATGTGAAAGAAATAGAAATCAGCTCTGCTGGGAAAGGGAGTTAGGAAGACTTGGTGAAGGAGAGGGATTTGGAACATGGTCATTTGCACATGGAGGCCAGAAGACAGCTTGAGGCAAAGTCTTTGTTATATTGTTAGGTCTGCAAATGGAGAGCAAGAGCAAAGAGACATAGGTTAGTGTAATTTGACTAACACAGTGCTGACATTAAAATATTCTTTGGAATTCAGGCTAATGCCTAGAGCTTGAATGGGATTGTTGGAGGTAAGAGAGGACATATCAGGGTGGTGTTTTAGCTGTTGCTTCTCTCAAACTTTGATTTTTTTTTTTTTTTCCCATGAGGCCTAGTCTGTTGGAATCCACAGGACAAAGGATCACCTTTTAAGTAAGCACTTCCGCTTAGCATATGGAACCTAACACTTCCAAAAATACATGAATCAGGGAGGGGGAGAGAGAGAAATGACTTCCAAGTACCTTAAAAACATATTTCCATATTAAGTCATTTACCCATCAAGTGACCCTTCTTTTCAACACTAATACTCAGATGTAATAAGGATGTCCATTTTTCTAATACCTGTGAATTTAAATTATTTTTCAAATAAATTTTGCCGGCGGAGTTTCTTTTCAATGTTGGTTGGTCTTAAAGAAGCCTTTTCTTTGTCTTTGATATTCTGGTACTTAGCCATTAAAAAAAAAAAATAATTCTGCAACCTTCGTCTGATTGCTAATTGCCCTGGCTGGTGCCATGGTGTGGGTAGGATGGGGCTGGGGTGATATCTGGGATTGCTACAGTCAAGGCAAGTGGATCAAGTGCAGATAGAAGTGAGGATAATTAAAGAACATTAGCCTTTACTAATCCAAAAGCACGCTTAGGGTCATAATGAGTAGGTGAAATATATTCAGAATTGAATATATCAAGTAACAGTTGGATAGAGCTGTGTCTACTTGAGGATTTAGAGTGTGAAGTGTTTGTTCTTACTGGATATTGACCGTGTTGGCTGAAACTGGCTTAAAGGAATGAGCAAGTATTCGAAAATGCCATTCAATCTCCTTTATGATCCACCCATTGAAAATACTCTCTTAAGAGCACAGGTGAACAATGTGAAGTGTGGGCTGCTATACAGTCAGCCCTCTGTGTCTTCAGGTTCCACACTTAAAGATTCAACCAACCATGGACCAAAGATATTCAGAAAAAAACATTCCAGACAGTTTCAAAAAGTCTGAATTTGCCACTTCAAAACTTTGAATTTGCCACTCTTATATTAGGTATTACGAGTAATCTAGAGATGATTTAACATATAAAGGAGGAAGAGTTCCCTGGTGGCACAGTGGACTAAGCATCTGGTGTTGTCCCTGCAGTGGCTTGGATGGCTGTTGTGGTGTGGGTTTGATTCCTGGCCTGGGAACTTCCACATCCTGCTGGAGTGGACAAAAAAAACGAAAACAAACAAAAAAACGCTGCAGTAACACTAG
Organism: Catagonus wagneri; assembly: GCA_004024745.2. Lineage (NCBI taxonomy): Eukaryota > Metazoa > Chordata > Mammalia > Artiodactyla > Tayassuidae > Catagonus > Catagonus wagneri. The sequence goes on from PVHT021183666.1 coordinate 10,556,662, forward strand.
ACCCAGTACACCAGGCTGGGGATCAAACCCAAGCCTCTGCAGCAACGACCCGAGCTCCTGAAGTCAGATTCTTAACCCACCCTGCCACCGTGGGAACTCTTGTGGTGCTTTTTTATTGGTAACAAGTGGTGGAATTTTCTCTCTTCCTAAGGATCTTGTAAATTTAGACAAGAGGGGTACCCATGTGAAAGCTTTCCTTTCCTGACTTCCTGACTCCATTTTAGACCAGATTTCCTTTATCCATTTTTGAAACTTTGAACCCTAATACATATGGGTAGCTTTGTGGTGGTAATACTCTTACATGAATGTGACCTGCCTGTTCCTTAGTCAGCAACTTGGAACCATGCTGGGTAGTCCCTGAACAGTTTAGCCGGTTGATATATAGTCTGTACATGCTTAATATGCAGAAATTGATGACTGTGGGTTTTTTTTTCCCCTTTATGTCTAGACATTGTATTGCTGGAAAATGTGTTCTCAGTTCTGCCCATTCATTCTCTAAAGAGCTATCTCAAGCACGTCTACATACTAGGAACTGTGTTGGGTGTTGTATTAGTCAGGATTGTTTGAAATCTGCTGTGATAATAGATTGCCTCTTAAATTGCAGTGGATGAACACAACCCAAGCTTGTTTTTTTGTTCCTGTTAAGGTTACCATAGGTCTTGTTCCTCAGGGCAGCTGTCTCTCAAGTGATGTGACAGGGGACCAGCCTGCTTTTCTATCCTATCTATGCCTTTTCCTTCTCAGCCTGTGGCTTCCAGATTGTCATCACAAGGGTTGAGAGACCTGGAGGTCTCTGTCTCCCTTCCCCCAAAGTAACCCATATTCTATCTACAATCCACTGGTCAGAAGTCATTTGGCCCCACCTAACTGTTCGGATTCCTGCAGGGAGGGTGCTGGGAAGTCTAGGCTTCTCTATGTCTGAGCAAGAAAGAATTAATAGATACTGTTGAGTGTTGTTGATAAATCCCAGGTTCTGGGAGAATAAAGATGAAAAGTTAAAGGTATCTCCTATGAGAGCTGTGCAGTCATATGAGGAAAACAATAATTACAGGGAAGTATTTAGGGCTATATTACAATTTGGCAGGACCTATGGCTTCTTAAGCCAACAGCTGCTCTTCTCTTTGAAGAGTTCCTTTTTCATCTGAAATAACTTGAGATTTAAAAATTCCTTGTATTCTCTTGTGTTCATCCTCTCTGCTTTGTTTTCTTCAACAGAGGTCAAAATGTGTTTACAAACTAAGCTTAGGACTTAGAATATCCTTTCCTGAACCAGTGACTTTGTGGTGATTGCTGTTTCACAGAATGATGGAACTTTTTCTTGCTCACTGGAAGCTGTGAAGGACAGACAGAATGAATCTGAGCATCCTAACAGCTCTTTGTTGGTGGTTATTCTTTATAAATATGTTGGCATTTATAATCAGTATCATCAAACTTGGAGATAGTTTTCTGGCATTAACCATACAAACACCAAAGCATATGCAACTGGAGAGATCTACATTATGTGAGAAAAGAAGACTGAAAAAAAAAGTAATAAGTCACACAAATACGTTTAGGCTTAGAGACATGAAGAGGTCTGTGGTGTTGGGTTGAGGATGACACGTTGCCAGAAAGTCTAGGTATTTTCTTTTGATGTTTGGTACATGAGCTTCTATTAAAACTCTTTTACATAAAAATAATAGAAGAGCCAAAAAAAGTGTCATGTTGATGTGTAAGGAATGGAAGAATAAAAATCTGTACTGTCTTCTGAAAGTTTTTTTTAGCATGAAAATGATTTTCACTGTTTGTATTTGATTACTATAACTGTAATATATATGCCCTGTCCATAGACTTGAGTATTTGGGTTTTCATTGTCAAATATTTTCTCTCATCCATTGCTTTCTGTGCCTTGACTTTCAAGTTCCGTTGACTTTAAGTTCTAACCATATAAGGAGTGTGCTTTGGCATTTGGACATATGTTATGGCCTCTAAGTAAATATTTTCAGTGAATCTGGAGAGAAAGTATGATGGTTTCTGAGATTTTGAAGATGAACTGGAAAGGCGAATGATGAAAATTACACAAATAATAGTAATAATAATATAATTATGAACATTAGTTGGGTGTTCATTATGATCCAAGTATTAGGCTAAATGTTCCACCATGATCTCTTCATTTAATATACATAATTATGAGAAGCAGTCACCAATTATTTGTGCCACTTTAACAGGGGGCTTAGAGAGATGTTAAATAAATTGCCAAATGACACAGGACCAGAAAATATCTGTCTGACCTGTTTAAAGCTAACCAATGCTTGTCCTGATATAAGGTATTAGATATTTTCTAAGTGTGTGGGTCATCCATGAAGCCGAAATATATCCAAAAAGCCCTTCAACCTAAACTGTGTGTTTGACTTGCATGAAGAACGTATATGGTAACAAAAGTACTATAGTTGGAATAAAGTTGGGAGATACAGATTAAGCAGTAGGAACGTGTTCAGTTTTTATTCAGGAGCATTTATAGCAAAAATCCGCTGCCTAGTACCAGTAGTTCTCAGTGAGAAGCACTTTTGCCTCCTCACCTAGGGGACAATGGTCCGAGTGTAGAGATATTTTATTGTCATGACTGGGAGGAAAGGTGAAGGCAGAGATGTGCTAAACAACCCACAATGCATAGGGCAGCCCCAAGTATTGTTTATACCAAAATACCAAAAGCAACAAAATTGATCTTATGTAAAACGGTCCTCTCTTAGTAGATAGGTGAACTTCTGTAAGAGCTCAGTCTTTGGAGTCAGTTGAGCTGGGGTTCAGTTCTGGATTATGGCTTGACTTTGGGAGATCACACTTTCTAAGTCTTAATTTAATTACTTATAAATTGGAAATAATGATAATACTCTATAGGTTGTTCTGACGATTAAAACACAGCTGCATACAAGGTGATTAGCGGAGTTCCCTTTTAGCACCATGGGTTAAGGATCTGGCGTGACTGCAGCAGCTCGAGTCACTGCTATGGTGCGGGTTCAATTTCTGGGGTATCTACCAAAAAAAGAAGTGATTAGCAGTGTCCTTGGCATTCCTAGATATCTGCTCAACAATTTTATCCATAAAATGATAAAGTTTGGTTAAAGAGTCAGTTAATCTTGTCTTTTGAGACCTTCAAAGATCATTGCTGAATGGGTGTCCGAAAGAACTGCCTCCAGATCAGAGAGATTTAAGGCTCATTTCCTCTACTTATTAACTGTGCAACCTTGAACAAGTGCCTTAGAAATCTCTGAGCCTCAGTTCCTGCCTCTCTTAGAGAAGGGTGTAAGTAGTATGCATCTTCTCGAGTGTCAATGAGGTTTAAATGAGAATATAGGTATGAAGTACTCAGAACAGTGTCTATCACTTAGGAGCAGACAATTATTAGCTCATCTTATTCATTTATTCAATATTGTTAGATAAAGCATAACATGTATATTAATTTTCTAAGTAACGGAGCCTTACCTTTGAAATACCAGCCCACTGTTTTTTTTTTTTTTTTTTGATGATTAAAGTACTGAAAAATTGCTCTAAAATTGTGTTTTAAAACACTTGCTCATTTTTAAATGAGTACTAAATACTCTATAACATTTCATTGTTAAGTCAGGAGCTTTGTTCTCATGCTGTCATTTCCTGTACTGCATTATGGTACATGAAGCTCCTAAAACTATTGAGGTAAGAGGATTTTTCTTACTGTAGGCTGCTGGACTGTTTCATTCTTTTCTTCACTTTATATATATATAAAGTGTTGTTTAAATATGTTGTTTATATATATGTGTGTGCGTGTATATATATATATATATACACGCTTTTATATATATATATATACGTATATATATATACACACATATATATATATAAGCTTTTTTTGCTTCTTTCCTATCAAAACATCAGCTGACTGACTCTTGTAGTCTATCTTGACTTGTCTACATCACTGTATTTGATTAGTTGATCGATCTATGGTATCTTAGCAATTCAAACTAAACAGTCCTTTCTTGGAGTTTACCATTTAGCAGAGGAAAACGTTAAAGGCATAATGCCAGTTAAATATTTTTTTTGTTGTTCAAATATGATCCATGCTAAGACAGCATCAGTGACTACACCTAGGGGCAAACTCCTTTAGCATGGGATATAAGACAGACCTTCATGCGGAATTGATCATCAAGTGGCAGTCTGAAAAGTGAGTGGGCATTAGCAAGGCAAAGAGAAGAAACATTACAAACAGGTGTAAGCACATGTGTAAAGGTCCTGATTTTGGACAGGGCATGACATTAAATGAAGGCATTTTTTTTTAAAGCCCAGTATGAATAGAGACTATGAAAAAAAAATCCAGGTTGGTGGTCATATTGATGAAGCTAGAAAGAGAGTCAAGGACTCAATCACATGTAGTATTGTAAAGCATGTAAAAGATTGACTTTATTTGATAGACAATAGCCACTAGGAAGTTTAAGCTTGTGAATATGACAGATGTTCATGTGAAGAATAGCTTAGAGGTAGGAAAGAATGAAGTCAGAGACACCAGTGAGAATTCAGCTACAGTGGTCCTGTCAAGACCTGATGAAACCTGTCCAAAATGTGTCTCTAACAGAAATCTCTGAGAGATAAGACCTAAAAGTCCGCCGTGAGAGGAAGGCTGATATGTGGTTTTGGGACTTGGAAAGATATATTTTGGCTATTTTGGCTTGTTTACCCTCTACCTTGTTCTTGGTTACATTCCAGAGGATTACAATTGATGAATAGTCTATTTCCAAATGAACGAAAATACAAATGTACAGCAATAATAAAAATGAAATTGTATTTGTAAATGCTTTAAAACTATCTGTTGTTGCACTTAATCAGCACATTTTCATAAGTGATTTTTACCCCCCGCTGTCCCTTACAAGACAGTGGTCTAAATTGATGTACCTTAATTTATTGGAAGTAGGAAATTTCTAACTCAATAAGCCATCATGCATAACAGAAAATTTCATTTGTCCTATCTCACAGAGAAAGTTGATGTTGAGTAGAAGTGGTCTTTCATTTTGTTTTTTGCATTATAGGGAAGATATAAAAAGGCTGACTTATCAGCTCTCATTTTTAACTACTAATGCCCTGGTAAAAAATACAAAATTTTACATATTTAAAGTATTTATATGTAACTATGCATGCAAACTATATCCCATGTGAAATTTGAATTGTGTGAACATTAAATACATACATGCAACTCAGTTGTGTAGGGTCTCAAATGACATATTTAGAAAATTGGGCATTCTATTTTTCTTTGTTTTTTTTTTTGTCATTTTAGGGCTGCACCCATGGCATATGGAGGTTCATAGGCTAGGGGTCCAATCAGAGCTACAGCTGCTGGCCTACGCCACAGCCACAACAATGCAAGATCTGAGCCATGTCTGCTGAATCTTTAACCCACTGAGCAAGGCCAGGGATCGAACCCACAACCTCATGGTTCCTAGTTGGATTTGTTTCCAGGGCACCATGATGGGAACTCCTGGACTATTTTGAACATCTATAAAACATATTCAATGGTCTATATATGTGCATTTCTAAAATGTGTATCTAAATACATACAATAATTGCTTTCTTAAGGAGTGATTGGGAGAACTAAATGAGATCATTTAAACAAAGTGTTTGATTTAACACCCAGCACATAATATTTAATGTGTTTAAAATATACATATATAATTTAGATATAATTTTATTACAATAGACACTATAGTCTTATAAATTTATAGGTTGATAATTTGATTATATACACAGTTACAAATCCCATGAGTACATACATACACTTATTAACTATTGATTATTGCACAGTGATATTCAAAATAACATATACCCTTATAGACATCTTTGGTAAAATTAGTTTGGTTTTGCACTTTTTTTTTGAGGGTGTGTGTGAGTTATTTATGTTCTAGGAAGTTACATAAATCAAAAATTGAATGTTAGCCCTGATGCTACGACTTGACATGAGTTGAGGTTTTGGCACAGTTTCTGTATCCTGCTTTCTCTCGTTTACCCATTCATTCTTTTATTCATTATTTAAACAAATGTTCACTAGCGCTTTCCTCTGTGCCAACAACTACAACCTGTCCTTAAGAATCTTACAGTCTGGGAGGCAAACAAACATGAAGGCAAGTAATTGCAATAAAAATGGTGGATACTATGTGCAGTCCATCCTTCTAAAGTAAGAAGGCATCTACCCTCCCAGATATGGTCAATTATTATGTATATATTTGTGTATCATTAAACTAAGTAGAGAAGAATAGAAATTAGAGGAGCATTTATTTCTAAGTATTTTTTATTCACCCTTTTGCCTTCATCTACCACCTACATGCTAAAGACAACCAAATGATTATCAGTACTTGCCATCACTTTCCCTTCCCTAGAATCCTATTTACATCTGACTTTTGGCAATCTGTAGGTAGGTGTTTTATAGATATCTCAAATCCATTCTGCCTAGAACAAATTCATTATGTTCCTTCCTCTCACAAAATGATTTCTCCTTCTATATGTCTAATCCCTGTTAAATATATCATGACCCACAAATTCACCCCAACTGAAGTCCCCAAGTGTCAGTCTGTGTTCAGTGTCTGTCTACAGCCCACCACCTGTAGGTCATCAAATTCTCCTCATCCTCTGCCAGTTCTCTTCCTCTCCCTTTTAGGTAAACAAATGCACACAGACCCCTTATGCCCAAAATTAGTAGGATAAGAAAACAGTTTTCAAGTTGCTAGGCAGCAAATGCTTGAAAAGAAGGCTCAGAAAATTGTCAGTGACTTGGTTATTAAGTGTTATCCCTATGTTTTCCCTTTTTTGTGAGTGGAAAATGTTTCTCTTTAACATAGAATACTAATTTTTTTTTTTTGTCTTTTTGCCTTTATGTGGAGTCGCACCGCGGCATATGGAGGTTCCCAGGCTAGGTGTCTAACAGGAGCTGTAGCTGCCAGCCTTCGCCACAGCCATGCCAGATCCTTAACCCACTGAGCAAGGCCAGGGATCGAACCCGCAACCTCATGGTTCTTAGACGGATTCGTTAACCACTGAGCCATGAAGGGAACTCCAGAATACTAATTTCAAATTCTATTGATCTATGAACTTCAAAAACATTCTCATACACATTTCCACATTGCTGAGTTTCTTTTTACCTCCCATCACTGATATTTTATGCTTCTAAGGGTAGTTGAATCCCAGAATCCCTTTCAAACATCCAACAGCTCAAGACATGGATGGGAGATTCATTCACACTGTAGCTAATATTTATGGTGAGGTATGTTATTCATTGATATTAATCATTGAGAAGAATTAAATGACATCACAATAATGTATGTTATCTCTGATCATATTCTGAGGGTTCTGGGAATTTCTTTCTGGTCCACACTCTTTAAAGAGTCACTTATTAATTCCTAAGCATAAGTAAAAAACTGTGTGGAACATGGTAGGTCCATAATAAGAAATGAATCCTATTGTCCCTTATAGGGTATATATTTTTAAAAAATATCTGTGAGCATATAGATTCCTAAACCTCCTTGAACCTAAAAATGTTCTGAAGTTTGTAAGCGAAATCACTAGGATAAGAAATGTAACAGTTTTCTGCTTTGTTTCTTTCACTTTTAGTGTGTTTTTAAAGAGTTTTATATCCTGGCAAATATGTGGGATGGGGTTCATATAAACTATGGGTTAAAATGAAAACTTCAAGTCTTTAAAGTGTAGTGTTAAATGGAATAGATAGTGCAGTATATACAAAGAAAAAGACTGCTTGGACAGGGAGTAATTGATGAAGAAAATTATTCTTTGAAGAAAACAAAGCAGGAGATTAAATTTGCCTTGACTATTTCTTAAGTAAATGGATTAGTAAATCCTGAACTTCCAAGTGACTACTTTTTCCTTCTCTTTTCAAAAGAATTGCAACTTTGCTGTGCCTTAATATTTCACATCATTTTTTTGCCTGTGTATCCTGACCTGGCATAGTGGCCCAGCCCTGTTAGCAAATAATCCTTGTCATTGCTACATGCATATTTATTGATCCTCAGCTAAAATGAGCTTTGCTGAGAAGATAGCTTTTGCACAGTTACCCTAAACAGATCATTTCCCAGAATGCCAAGGGGAATGTGACAATTACCTCATCCTATATCAATATGTTATCATATTTACAATATGGGAGAAGGAAAACCTGGACCAAAGGAAGAGCTTGTGATTGCCAAATACATACCTCTCAAGTGCAGACAAGAATCATACATTAGAAAGGGTGATCTGTGGACATGATCACACAAGCAAAGGATCATTGTTAGCAGTCGCTTATAATTCATGGTGGAACACTTTTGGAAAATATTGCTGTTAGTCATTGATGTGCATGTCTTTTGCTTTCTGTAAACCATATGAACAGGTTTATCTGTATAACAAAGGTTTCAGCGTGGAAGTAAAGGGAGAGTTTATTACCTGTTTTCTTCCCCTGTCCCAAGAGGGATTTGTTTCACTTTGAAGGAAGACTTGTAAAAAAAAACTTCAGGCACAAAACATGTTGTAGTTTCCTTGGAATGAAGTCCAAGCCATAGTCCATTCTGCTTTTCCCAATTTGTTTAGAAGCCACACAAACATGGGCAAATATGGGGATCAAAATTCAATTATATTTGCCCCACCAGAATAATTAAATGTTTCCCACTTGAAGGTTTCTCAGTAAATATTGTAGCTTTTCTGATATTACTTAGTTGAAATGGGTCATAGGACTTTATTTAGAAGAGATAATTGAAGGAGATGAGAGAAGGATGAGCTGTGAGATATGAGTTAATAGAAAAACAAAAAGCTTCTTGGAGTTCTTGCTGTGGCACAATGGGATCAGAGGTGTCCTGGGAGCACTAGGTTGCAGATTCAATCGACGGCCAGACACAGTGGGTTAAGGATCCGGTGTTGCCACAGCTGCGGTGTTGGTTGCAACTGCAACTCAGATATGATCTGAAAGAGAAAGAAAGAAAAGAAAAGAATAGAAAAGAGAAAAAAGAAAGGAAGGAAGGAAGGAAGGAAGGCGGGAGGGAAGGAAGGAAGGAGGGAAGGAAGGAAGGAAGGAAAGAAAGAGAAAGAGAAAGAAAGAAAGCTTCTGACTGCATCATGGAGATGGATATTGACTTGGGCTCAAATCCTCCTTCCTCTTCTTACTACCAACCGTTTATTTCTGCCTCAGTTTTCTCTTTTGCAAAACAGCACTCCTAAACCTATCACGAAGATTGCTATCTGAATTATATGAGGTAATGAATGACCCATCCTCATTACCTTGCCGTTGGCGAGTCTACACTAAGTGGTAGTTCTTTTTCCCTAGTGTAACACATCTTTCAATTTGCTGTGAAATTAAAAATCCATGTTCTAGTTCAGGTTTCTTATTTTTCAAATATCCATGCTTACAAATCTATGATATTTCGTGATACTTTTTTATTCTTAGTATTCTTATACTCTTTAATTCTCTTTTTAACACATTATTTCCACAGTTCATGTAACCTTCTACTCTCAACAAGGGAAAACTGACTCAAGAATGCAGGAAAAGGATTCTGATTTCAAAGAAGTTGCAAACCTGCTATCAACCTAAGACTTTATACCTTTCTCCTAGTTCCTCTCCTTCTAGAAAACAAATCTGTGCTTCCATTCTATGACTTTTTGAACCAGATATGTACATAAATATTTGGGGGGAGTAGTGTACGTGATAAATTCATTGACCTAATTCTAACTTGGGAAAGCTGTATTTGGGGAAAGAGAGAAATAGAGATGCAGGCAGGCTGAAAACTGTCATCATCATCATCAACGTCATCATCAAAGAACATCATCTGTTTACATAGATTAGAAGAGATACACATAAGGTGAGTTGTACAGGGTTTGATAATCCTTTGTGAGGAAAGATCATAGATTTACCATTTATTTAAATTATACACAATTTTAAAACCTATCCCTCCATCCCAGCTTCCTCATTCAGTTCATTTGCCTTGTGTATCCTCTGCTTCACTTTTTTCAGAAAGGACACTCTTCATGTGAGTTGCTAGTTCTCACTGCATGGTGTTTCAGTGTTAATTTCATGTTATGACACCCATATGGGCGATGACAGAGAATAGCAGCCTTTGAGGTCTCATCTTTCAGGAATGGGTGATGTGAGACTCCACTGGTAAATGATGTAAGATCCTCCAAAATCCTGAAATAAAGCCTGTATAAAATTAGAGAACTCAGTTTCCCCAGTTCTAAGTAAACACCCATTGAGCCAAGAGGCATTTGATAACTGTTCAAATGTAATATGTGCAACGTGTATGTTGTGTAAGCGTGTGTGTATATACATATGTGAAATAAGCTACATTCCAGGAGGAAGGGAATTTAGGCTGGCCCTTTATCTTGCATCTTTAAAAACTGAAGCTCAGAGATGAATTTAGAGCTTATTAGAGCCAGATACCAAATTAGATCCCAGATTTCTTAGACCCATGGCTCTATGCAACCCCCAGGGCTAACACACTGTAAATATTCTATGCAGATTCTATGGAATCTGACCAAGAACTAAGGAGAAATGGTTGGTAACCAGCCTTAAACCATTTTCAAGCATAAGCAGGATTGTTACTGGTACATGAAAAATCGTAAATGACTTTCCATCCCATCAGGCACAGGGAGAGAGAAGCTTGGAGCTAACCCTGTATCCGGGAAATATTACTGGCAACAATCCATGTCATTTGCCAGGGCAGCAACCACCTTCCACAACTGAGTGGAGTTCAGTGTATTATTGTGGTGGATTTGAGGCATTGCTAAAAATTGCTAGCAGGAAGTACATAAAGTTTTGATTCATAGCATTGTGCTGTGTATATCAGAACAAAAGACAGAGTTAACTTATTATCCTATTTTTTTTTTTTTTTTTTGTTAAGATGGACCGATAGTCTGAGTGAATCAGGTGACTTGAGATTGAATACTCAAGCCAACATTTCCCTTACTGGCTATGTGATTTCTGGCAAATCACTGAACTTCTCTGGGCCTCAATGTATTCTTTTAAAAAACTGTATCAGGAGTTCCTGCTGTGGTGCAGGGGGTTAAGAATCCGACTGCAGGGGCTCGGGTTGTTGTGGAGGCGGAGGTTCAATCCTGGCCCCGGAGTGGGTTAAGGGATCTGGTGTTGCTGCAACTGCCTCATAGGTTGAAGTTGTGGCTTGGATTCAAACCCTGGCACAGGAACTTCCATATGCCATGAGTGGGGCTATAAAATTAAAAGCTGAATCATTAACTTCTAGATCATGTAGTTTGGGGGAAATTATATAAAATAATTCAGGCAACATCGCATCACATACTTATGGTAGACAGTCAGTTATAGGAATAGTATTCTGAATCTAAATCAGTAAGGGTTAGGAAGCAGTAGGATTTAAAGTGGAGAAGGCAGTTCTCCAGAAACCAGAGATAGAGAAGGAAGTATTAATACAACTGGTTAGAACATTGGATCCTCAGCTAATTATGTCACTTCACTCAGATATCACATTTCTGGATGTTACCACCCATTAACTCACATATGGTGGCTAGAAGCTCTTGAGAAAAGTGGGGCAAAAAGAGAGAACATTAGCACCTACTGTGTTGGAAGCTTCTTTTTCTTCTTCTTCTTTTTTTTTTTCCTTTGGCCACATTCTCAGCATGTGGGAAGCTCCCGGGCAAGGGATCAAACCTTCGCCATAGCAGTGGCCCAATCTGCTGTAGTGGCAATGCCAGATCTTGAACCCAATGCACCCACAAGAGAATTCCCAGAAGCTTCATTTTTATATAAAAAATTCCACCTTCTTTGTAACTTACCTTGATGTATATATTTTTTTCTTTTTAATTTTATTTTGGCACCGCAATCAGCTTAAAGTCCTCCAGAAACCATATGCATCTCTGTCTTTCTCTTCCCCCCACACCACTAATGGAGTTTAGTTCATGACAAAAGATTTAGGGATTCAAACAGTTCATGACTGTTTTCATAAGAATAATAGATTTAGGACATTATTTCAGCTTCAACTGGATAATTCATGTATTCTTCACAGACAGCTTATAGAGATTCATTTTCACAACAGCTTTTATTGGTCTCTTTATATTTTACAAGTGCTTCAAGTCCTAGTCAATAATCGTGGTCTATACGACAGATTCATATAGGTTATTGTGGTAACTCCATTTTATTTTAAGAGCATAGGATCAACCTCCATCTGTCTAACATTGTCTGGGTGGGTTTCTGCCTGACAGCAGAGGATGGGAGATAAACAAAAGAGCCTTTAGGAGATATTTCAACTTTACAAAGCTATGGAAGTAAAATCAGTAAAAGTTAAGGAGTAGATATCATGAGTATTACTGTGTTATTGATGACTGCCTTTCAGAATAATGTATTAATTCAGTGACTATTTTTTCAAAGGCCAAAGTGTTTTACTTTATTTGTTTATTTTTGGCTGTGCCTGTGGCATGTGGAAGTTCCCAGACCAGGGATCAAACTTGTGCCACAGCAGTGACATGACCCTAAGTGCCAGATCCTTAACCTGCTGCTAACCCACGACACCACAAGGGAACTCCCATCCAGTGCCTATTTTGTGACACCTTGTTTCTAATTGATAGAGAGACAAAATGAGTTAAAGCATGTTTCTATATGAATTAGTTCCAAGTCTTGTGGGACACGGGAGGAGAGGTAACTGTGTTTTAGCGTGGTGTATACAGTGCAAGTTATCATGTCAGAACTAATGGCCCTGTTAAGTCCTCCTAGATGTTTTTGGGGGTGAAATCATTTCTAGAAATATTTCCCCCCAATATAATGCTTAAGCTCAGATTTAAAGGAGTAGAGATTAACTGGAAGAGCAAGACTGAAGGAAGAGAATGAGATCTTTACTTCAGTCCCATGCCATTTTTATCTGTCACTCAGTACTGGTGGACCATAAAACATTATGCCTTCAGGTGACCCTTTAAATAACAGCTGAGAGAGCATAGCAAAGGACAAAAAAGACTATATCTCTAGAATTAAGAGAAGTGGTTACAAAGGAAGGGATTCTTGTCAATGGGGAATGAAGGTGTCTTGGGATCAAATTGATAGCAATTTATTTAATACCTACTATTCCACACAGGCTAAGCATCTTACATATGTTACCCTTTTTAATCACACCCAAAAACCTATAAGTAAAAAATACTATTTTTGTAAAGAAAGTTCAAAGATGAATCAATAAACATAGGCTTTTAGTGAATAGTATGTTATTTTCTCATCTACATCTAGAAAATGAATAATAGTATTGCACTAAGAGTCATGTTTCTCTAAGTCAAGGATCATGATCTTTGGGCTCTGTTACCTTGTCTTTATAAATTGTTGTTGTCACATTGCATTTATCATGGGCACTACAAGTCTTGAAAAGTATCAATTGCAGAAAACTGAAGAAAAAATAGGCAAATAATGAAAGAACTGGATTTGGAGGACCAAGACACTAACAGATAAAGGGTTGTGAAATAAAGGCCAAGTTATGGGGAGGAGATTTATACATACATATTGAAAGGTATGGATGTTATATGGGACTGAAATTATATATAACCCAGATCAACACTATGTAATAAGGATTTTAATAAATTCAGGGGCCATTGAGTTTGTGGCAGCCTCTGTTGAATAAAAAAAGCTATTGGATTTTGAAAGTCATCTCATGGGAAATATTGGGAGCTGAATCATTTGAGGCATGTAAAGCTAAATTGGAGAAAACATACCTCTGATCTCCAAAATGATATCTCTGTGTAAAATGCATGCAGAAAAACACACACCATTCGAAACCACTTTTAATTTTTACAAACTGTTTTGTCTCCGTGTATTGAAATAATGGATTTAATCTAAGCAAGTAAAAAACTTAGAAAACTTTTCTAAAAATTAATTTGCAGGTAGAAGCTAAAACATTGTAGGATAAGTTTTAGAAACTGAAGATTCCTTACAGTTGGAACCTACAGTCATTTAAAAATAATTAGCTATGCAAAGGGATACATGAATGGAAGGTCTTGGAAAGGAGGCAAAGAATTAATTTCCCCAAAGACACTACAGATAAAACTGTGGCTGGCACATTTCATTCTGCGGATACTGCTCTTGTTGGTATCTTGTCTGTTCTCACGGGTGACATTTTAGAATAGTGTGTGCTCTAATGATCATTCAGGAATGCAAACGAGGAAGGCAACTTTCAGACACATCGCTCTGGACAGATACTCTAGGCCCAGCCTTAGTTAGCTACTATCCCTGCCCCTTTTTTGGGGGGCGAGGGGGCAACCAGCATGTGTAGAATTTCCTGGCCCAGGGATCAAACCTGCACCACAGCAGCAACCTGAGCTGTTGCAGTGACAAAGACAGATCCTCAACCACAAGGGAACTCACTAATTAGCCACTTTTAAAGGAGCTCTAAAAGGAAATGGCAGAAGTGGTTACCCAGACCTCTATTAAGTGGGAGGCTCGGGCTCTTAATATTGCCTAATGTCTCTAGATTCTCCTCATTCATCAGTGGAAGAGAAGATCATGAGACTGAAAGGAGCCATTCAGCTGGCCTGATAGTTCATGTTTTCTCTGACTCCCTGGGTCTCCCTAGCACTCACATTCTCCTGTCTATACTATCTAAGTGCTGGTGTTAGTTTTCCTACTTAAAAAAAAAAGATTTTTCTATGTATTTTGTCCTCTTTCATCCCCACCATCCGGGCCTCAGTGGCTTCTCTGATGACATGCCATTATGTGATGCTCTCTTTGCCCTTTTAACTGGTACCCACTGGACTCAAGGAAATCTGTCGTAATATCCCCACTGACAGCATGAGAAAGAATGGACTCACTATCCTGCCACCCAACATCTTTTTAAATATGGAACTAGCCTATATTTCTAGCCTTTTCTTATAATTTCTTATAGTTCCATATATTCTTTTTTACATCTTAACCTTTTTCTCCATATGCCTTTGCTCCAATCAGGCTAGCGACCCCCTCACTAACCCTAAATCTAGGTTCATGCTTGACCGCTCTCCAGCTTTTGCTTCAAGTGTTCCCTCTGTTTTTACCACCATCTCTCATTCTCCCTGTGATCTTTCTGCTCTACTTACATGATCTACTTGTTGAAACTCTACTTCCACTTCCTAAAAACAGGTCTTGATCTTCCCTGGTAAGTGAGGTCCCTCCCTCCTTTAAGCCTGAATTCCACTGCCTGGTATCCTCCCTGTGGACCCATCTTAATCCACTGTAAGCACTTATTGTGGTGCCTGAAATTTCTGTCAGAAGGATTTTAACATGGGAGGTGATGGATAGATATTTATTGAATGTACAGGGATTATGTCTTTGAAATCCATTGCTTTATTCGTTGCTTAAATGAAAACTGAATTCAGAAGTAATCTAAATGCCTAGAGGTAGAGGAAATGCATAAATGTGTTCTAACACATCCGTATGTGGACAATGCAGCAGTCATTAAAATAAGGTTTGCAGAGAAATTTTAAGACCATGGGAAAATGGTGATTATATATAGCACGTTTTCAACATCCACAAGGAATTCTTCCTGCTCCCTTCAAAGGTATCTACTTTTTTATTAATTGTATAATAACAGTAGCTAATGCTTCCTAGCTATTTAAAATGTGCCAGGGCATCTTGAATGGCCCTGCATCTTGTTTCATACAGAAAAATACACCTAGGCCCAAAACAGTTAAGTGTTTCCCCAGAGCAAGCACTCTAAATGAAGCAATGCTGGTTAAGGGCAGGGTGACTGAAGTCAGAATGCCTGAGTTTGAGTCATTGTTCCATCACTCATAAATTACCTGCTTTCATTATGTATCTGCTTTATTCACCATATAACAGAGATAATAACAGTTGTAAGGATCAAACGAGATCCATAGGTATGGTATTAGCACAGCACCAGGAGCATAAAATGCTCTAGTTCAAATTAGCTATTTGTATATCCAGAGCCTAGCTAGATGAAACTCTGCAGATTGAATGGAGGGACAGAAGCTGTATCAAAACCCATCTGACTGGTTTTCTTCTACCTCCCAATGACAGGCTCACCATTAATGCAAGTTATTACATACACAGCAATGTGGACAGAGCCGAAAAGCCACACTGAGATTTAAATTATAGGCAATCTTAATAGATTCATTCATCAGCTTAAATTATTTACATTCCCTGCATGATTCAAATTCGTATCTTAGAAAATACAAATCATTACAGGTCAGGGCAATTCAAAATCAAGTAACATGAATGCCAAGGACTATTGTAGTGTTAAGAGGGGAAAGCTGAAAGTCATTTAGAAATACATAGAATTAAGTATGTATTTAAAAAATAAAGATGCAATGAGACTGCAAAGCCCTAAGAAATATACCAAAATGTTAACAGGGATTGTATTTGGATGAAAAAAACTTATGTGTGATTTCTCTTTTATGTATTTTTATTCAAATGTTTTGTGTGCTTTTCAAGATTCTGTTAAATTCCAGTTTGTTTAGAGTAAAGAAAATATGATAAAAATAAACTCCGTTCTCCTAAAATCAAAAAAAAAAATTGAATTCAATAGCTACAGATCTAGAGCTTTTTTTTGAGTTTAGAGCTAATTTGAAAGCTGTTGCTTTAGCTAGTAATATGGACTTTTAATACATATCAAATGTTCCTGCACAGTACTGACAATAACGAATTCAAGTTTCAGAGCACTTTTTGTTCTTTGCAAGGTCACCCAGGGAAAGTAGTGATCACTCACACTTAGGCCTTCATTCTAATGAGTATAATTAGGAATAAAAAATGAGTTTTATAGCGCGAATGCATATCTAAACTATAAAATGAAATAGGTTGACTGATGACCTCTATCCACCAATAATCTATATGTATGCACAATGGTGTGGTAAGGGTGTGAAAAGCCTATTCAAATGAAACGCTCCACTCCTAAAACTTTTATGATGGTTAACAATTTTTGGCAGGCTTAGGAGTTGACAGACTTTTCTGCCATAAATCTTGACACATTTCAGTGATTCTCTCTCTAGCACAGAAGACAAGTGATTACAGGAAACCACAGTCCTTAAAGATTTAATGTTCAGAGGAATTTGGACAATTATAAGCAACATATAAAAGTGGCCCTGGTAAAATGCAGCTGAGGGTAATTTGGCATGCTGAAATTCCCTCCAAGGAGGAGTGATGCAATTGTTCTCATTTCAGATTTTTTAAAGGGGGATAATCAATGCTTGCCTTTTAATCCATTTATTCACTCAGCAGATACATGCTGTGTATCTGCTATGCACCAAGTACTATTCCAGGTACTGGCGGAGTAGAGCAGTGACAAAACAGACAACTGTCCTGTTTTTGGTTTTGTTTTTATTTTTTGGGAGTTTACAACTTAGGATATATATGTGGGTGGGTTGGTAGAGAGGAGTATGAAAGTAAACAAAAAAGTATAGGAGTTCTGTTTGTGGTTCAGTGCGTTAAGGACCAGGCTAGTATCCATGGGGATGTGGGTTCTATCCCTGGCATTCCTGCAAGCTGTGGTGTAGGTCACAGATGCAACTCGGATACCAGCATTGGTGTGGCTGTGGTGTAGGCTGGCAACTGCAGCTCCAAATCAGCCCCTAGCCTAGAGACTTCCTTATACTGCAGGTGCAGTCCTAAAAAAGAAAATGTATGTGTGTGTGTACACGTGTGCACGTGCACACGCATGTGTCTAAAGCAGCACTGGCCCATAGAAATTTTTTTTTCTCTTAATGGATTTTATTTCAATTATAGGTGTGCATAAATCATCACAAGTCAATTTTACAGATTTTGTATCCCAAACCCCCAGTGCATCCCCCCACCCCCCCCAGATTGTCTTATTTGAAAAACCAAGGTTTCCCAAAGTCTGTGAGTCATTGTCTGTTCTGTAAGAAGGTTCATTGTGTCTTTTAGTTTCCACATGTAAGCGGTATCATTGGGTGTTGCTGTCTAATTGCAGCACTCTATGCAATAGCCAGGTCATGGAAACAACCTAAATGTCCATCCACAGAAGAGTGGATAGGGAAGATATGGTACATATACACAATGGAATGTTACTCAGCCATTAAAAGGAACGAATTACCAACATTTATAGCAACATGGATGGACTTAGAAATTATCATGCAAAGTGAAACCAGTCAGACAATTAGAAATTTTTTCATTGACAGAAATGTTCTATCACTCTGCTAATATAGTACAGTAATATAGTGTAGTATAGACTATATTCATATAGTAGCTACCGGACACATGTGGCTATTAAACACTTGAAATAAGCCTAGTATGATTGGACTAAATTTTAAATCTTATTTCATTTTAACAAATTTAAATATAAACTTAAGAACCCCACAGGGTAGTAGCTGCCACATTGGAGAGCAGAGGTCTAGGTAGTTGTAAGAGTTCAGAGCCTATGCGAAGAGGTAGGCAGAGTATAAAGGACTGGTTGCAATTATAAATGGAGTGGTCAGAAAAGGCACCTCGAGGAGACATTTGGTGAAAAGAAAGAGGTGAAAGAACCAACCACACAGATACTTATAGGAAAAATATCCCAGGAATAGGGGCTGGGAAGTGCAGAGACTTTGATATTCTTGCCATGTGTCATGGAGGCCAGTGTGGATGCAATAGAGTGTGTGGCCAGAAAGTAGGAAAGGAGACTCAAAGAGCCGTGGGGCTATGGTGAGGAATCAGGAATTCAACCTTAGGTTTAATTATATGTGTATATGTGTCATATACACACACATATATATACACACACATACGAATATATATACACACATATGTGTATATATATATATACACACACACACACACACACACACACATATGCATATAAATTCTGAGTCCCAAGTTTTAAGACTCAAAACCCACTCGAGCATCTTTTTACTCTAAATATTTTGTTGACCTGTAAGTCAGCTAGAATGTTTCAGCAGGCTATATTTTTACTTCATAACTGAGTCCAGAATTTTAAATGTTCAGTGGGTTCTCTAAGTAGCTCTTGGTCATGCATTCGCCCACAATGCTGAGTAATACTTACGATCACAACCCTCTTTAGGCCTCTCCTTACTCTGACAAATTTGTTATTTTATTTTTTTAGGATTGATGGAGTTTATCTTTAAAATTTAAATCTAATGGAAACATGCTGTGGAAGAAAATATGCCAATTTTTATAGGCAGACAATTCTGTAAAATTAATGAGAATTGTAGGTCATGGTACAGAAGGAGATCTGAACGCAAAACGTTTTAGAATTTAGAGCTTTCATCCTGTGAAACAGTACAAGATGGGAGGGAAACTGCAGGTATTTACATATGCCTTGAATTGCATTTCGCTGAAATATCTGTCATGTTTTAAACCCTCTAGACACTTATTGACACTTAGCTGCCATATAGTAATAAACTTTTACCTTACATTTGGCTTTATCTATGACTTCATTTTTAAAGAAAGCTAATTGCTTTGCAAGGGTAGTTATGCTCTCTTAATGAAAAAAGAAAAAAAAAAGCTGTGGAGTTCTCATTGTGGCTCAGCGGTAATGAACCTGACTAGTATCCTTGAGAATTCAAGTTTAATCCCTGACCCTGCTCAGTGGGTTAAGGATCTGGCAGCAGCATTGAGGTGAGCTGTGGTGTATGTCAGCAACATGGCTGGCTGGGATTCCACGTTGCTGTGGCTGTGGTGTAGGCTGACAGCTTCAGCTCCTATTTGACCCCTATGTTGGGAATGTCCACATGCCACTGGTGTAGCCCTTAAAAAAAAAAAAAAAGAGAGAGAGAGACAAAAAAAAGGAAAGGTGTATGCAGGGCCATATTTTTATTCAAGTAAACTTCAATATTTTAGGATTGCTGCTCAAATTATTTTTCTTATTTTACTTATTTAGCTTGTTAGCTATGTCATGAATGAATGGTCCTTGTATAAAGAGAGGTGACAAAGGATGAGGAAAGGTGTTAGTATTATTTAAGTGCCCACCCTGTGCCAGGATCTGTAAAAATAGTAATGCTCTCTGTGATTTTTTAAGTGATAATGAATTTATTGTATGGGCAAGATAATGTTTGTTATTATTATTTCCTTATATATATATACAATGCACTATCCATATATTATCTCATTTAATTTTTATCCCACACTTGCAAAGTAGCTAGAATAGCTTTTATTTTAAAAATGAAGAAATTAAGGAGATATAAAATATTCCTAGGAGTTCCTTCATGGCTCAGCAGGTTGAGGATCCAGTATTGTCACTGCTGTGGCTCTGGTTACAGCTGTGGCGCAGGTTCTATCCCTGGCCCAGGAACTCTGCGTACCACAGGCACAGACAAAAAAAACATGCCTAAACACACAAATTCCAAATATATAATAGAACCAGGACTTGACCCAGACCCGTTTTAATAATAAAAATCTAAGTTCTTTCCATCATATTTTCTATTTCTAACTATAATTTACCAATATCTGAAAAATAATATTTTTAAACCCTGGTTTTGTTATTGACTAATTTTATTCACTATTTCTTAAAAAAAGTCACTTACTCTTGCTAGTCTTTAATTTCCTTGCCATAACTTTTTTTTTAATATTCACTTAAGATTTATTTAGGAAATTGATCTAGACACTTGGTATAATACACTGATTATTTTATTAAGCACTTAAAGATATTCATTCTTCATTGTTTTAAAAAACAAAATACTTTAAATATTAATTACAGTGAGGACACGTATTTTATTAAATACGCTGCACAATTGCTATATGAGATAATCCACATAAATACATAACAAAGTGCTTAGAACAGAGTAATCCTTCATAAAGGCTAGTTGTCATTAATTATTTCATCCAAGTTTCTGCATTTGTAAGTAGGAAATGGAAGAAATTATTTGGTATATTAATTCCATGTGGTGTAATAAAATAGATTTCCTAAACCTTATGCTCCTTCAGTCTTTCCAGCCACACCACTTTGAAATTTTGATCTTCCATAATTTGCAGATTACGTACAACCAGATACCATTATTAATGAGTTAACGGGAAAATTGATTAACCTCCTAATGACTTCCTTCCCCAGAACTGAAAATGATTCTGGATTTCCTCAGATGCTCTGTGATTGCTGCTGTCTGCCTGTAATCAGGGCTTTTAAAAAGATTGACTTTGTCATCTTGTCCATCCTCATACTCCTCCTCTTCTAAAGAACTTGAGGTCTTCCCATCACTTGGCTGACTTGTTACCAACTCTGTCCCTTTGAACGTTGACAGACATGTTGATTATGCAGTTTGTTTTCACTTTCACCTTTTGTTTCGTAACTGGGGATATTCACAGAAAGATTTTATCCTTGTTAGAGTTTCCAGAAGTCCCCTGGCTCTTTCTTTCCCAATTCCATTGTTGCTCCCTTGTCTGCCATTGTCCACTTCTAAATCTCACTTTAGAAGAGCGCTAGTGTCTTCCAATCCAGGGATCCACTTGGTATAACAAAAGCATTGTCTTCTTCCTGGAAAAAAAAAAAAATGCCCAACAGGACAAAAAGTAAAACCCTGGAAGATGCCACCTTACACTTCCAAGGCCAATGCCTGATCCACAAAAAAACAGGGAAAATCCAGGAGAGCATAAGGGAAATCAATGTTTTTTCAGTGTCTTGTCTTTTTGGCTAGCTCCCTTTGGTAAACAAACATATGGGTATTTTTTTCTCTGAGAACATGGGGGCTTGTGATGGCTGCAAGAATAACCCACCTACCCTCTACCACAAAATGCAATGGTCAGGTTCGTGTTCATTACGTAAATTTTAATAGCAAATATGAAAGTCATAATAGAGCTTGGAGTTCTAGTCATACTATAAATCTGTAGCTTTAGCAGTTACATAATTAAGTAGGAAATAAAAGAAATGCAAGAGAAACCGAAAGGAGATAAGGACTCTGTTTCCACACTTAAGTAAAAACTTTACTCAAAGTAGTGGATGGTGAAAATAGCATCCCAAGATAATACATTCAAAGGATCAATGTTTGAATAGTACCTTTTTAAAAACTGAAGTATAGCTGATTTATAATACAGTTGTCAGTTTCAGGTGCATAAGAAGTGATACCTTATAGGTTGTTACAAGATAGTATAATTCCCTGTGCTGTACAGTAAATCCTTGTTGCCTATCTATTTGATGTATAATAGTTTGTATCTGTTAATCCCATATCTTAATTTGTCCCTCCCTCCCTCTCCCCTTTGGTAACTACAAGTGTGTTTTCTATGTCTGTGAGTCTGTTTCTATTTTGTATGAAGATACATTTGTCTTATTTTTAGATTTCACATTTACTTGTATAGTATTTGTCTTTGTCTGACTTCACTAAGTATAATATTCTCTAGGTCTATCCATGTAGCTGCAAATGACAATATTTCATTTTTTTGATATCTGAGTAGTATTCCATTGTGTATATATACCACATCTTTTTAAGCCAATCATCTTTTGATGGGCACATGGGTTGTTTCCATATCTTGGTTATTATAAAAGTGATGCTGTGAACATTAAGCTGTGTGCATCTTTTTGAATTCTTTTCTTTTTTTTTTCTAGATATATACCCAGGAGTAGGATTGTCAGATCATATGGTAGCTCTATTTTTAGCTTTTTAGGGATCCTCCATAATGTTTTTCATAGCGGCTTCCAATTTACATTCCCACCAAAACATTCTAGGAGTTTTAAGGTGTCTTGTGTAGGAAGGTTCCTTTTCCTCCATACCATCTCCAGCATTTATTATTTGTTGACATTTTGAAGATGGCCATTATGACTAATGTGAGGTGATACCTCATTGTGGTTTTAGTTTGCAACTCTCTAATAATTAGTAATATTGAGCATCTTTCCAAGTACCCATTGGCCATGTGGATGTCTTCTTTGAAGAAATGTCTGTTTAGGTCTTTTGCCCATATTTTTGGTTCTGTTTTTTTTTTTATTGAGTTGTATGGACTGTTTGAATATTTTGGAAATTAACTCTTTGTTATCTGCATAGTTTGCAAATATTTTTTGAAAGTCTGAAAGTTGTCTTTTCATTTTGTTTATGGTTTCTTTGTTGTGCAAAACCTTTTAAGTTTATTAGATCCCATTTGTTTCCTTTTACTTTTATTTGTTTTGCCTTGGGAGACTAAGAAAATATTGCTATGATTTATATTAGAGAATGTTTTGCCTATATTCTCTTCTAGGAGTTTTAAGGTGTCTTGTCTTATATTTAGGTCTTTAAACCATTTTGAGTTGTTTTTGTATATGATGTGAGTGTGTTTTCTAATTTCATTGACTTAACATGCAGTTGTCCGGCTTTCTCTATACCATTTGATAAAAAGGCTCTCTTTTCTCCATTGTATATTCTTACCACCTTTGTTGTAGATTAATAGACTCTAGGTGTTTGGTTTTATTTCTGGGCCCTCTATTCTTTTCCATTGATCTATATGTCCATTTTGGTGCCAATACCACTGTTTTGATTACTTTAGCTTTATTGAATAGCCTAAAATCTGGAAGGGTTATAACTGTGCTTTGTTGTTTTTTCCTTAGGATTGCTTTGACAATTCTGGGCTTTTTGTGCTTCCATATAAATTTTAGGATTATTTTTTTCCAATCCTGTGAAAAATGTCATACGACATTAATAGGAATTGCATTAAATCTATAAACTACTTTGGGTAGTATGGTCATTTTAACAATATTAATTCTTCCAATCCAAGAGTATGGGATATCTTTCCATTCCTCTGAGTCATCTTCAATTTCCTTTATCGATGTTTTAGAGTTTTCATTATATACATCTCTCAACTCCTTGATTAAATTTATTTCTAGGTTTTTTTTTTTTTACTTTTTTTGACACAATTTAATTAATTTATTTAGTTTTTGGCCACAGCCATGGCATGCAATAGTTCCTGGGCCAAGGATACAACCTGTGCCAGAGCAGTGACAAGTAATGCTGGATCTTTAACCTGCTGAGCCACCAGGGAACTCCTGACTCAATTTTAAACAGATATTTTTTTAACTTTGTCTTTCTGATATTTCATTATTAGTATAAAAAATGCAACAACAGATTTCTGTATATTAATGTGGCATCCTACCTTGCTGAATTCATTTATTAGCTCTAATAAGAATAGTAACTTTTAATAAGTAGAATTTCCCATCCAATTTTTTTTAATTTGATCCATTTGTTCACAAAAACAGGTTAATTCCATTACGAGCTTTGAACAAAGAAGGCTATGCTTATCAACTCACAGATATTTTCCTTCTCGGTTTTCTTGAGTGTGCTGCAAATTTTCTCTTAGTCCTTTGGCTTGTTCTGAATTCTTTTCTTTTTTTTTTCAGCTAGTCCCAAGGGCCTCTCATGCAGTCAAGGCCGGGGTGTGTCTATGATTTATTTCCTGGATCTAGCAGGATTTTCTTGTCTGTTTTTATCTGTCAGTTTCTGAGTTAATTGGACTAATCAATGCAAAGATTTTCCTGAAGTTGTTCAACAACCTGTGTAGCTCCAAGAGCTGTCTGAACAACAGTTAATGCAGCTAATCAGTGGCACCTGCAAGGGCTGAATTTACTTTGGTTCAGTATGTTTTCATTTTTGTTTGTTTTGTTTTATTTTTTGTGGAGTTTTAGGAGTCCAAAGCATGAGCTGTAAATAATTCCTGCCATCCTGAAATGTATTAGGCTTCTTGGAAATGTAAGTAAAACATGATAAAATAGTGGATATGAAAGTACTTAGTAAGAAAGGTGAGTAATAAATATATAGGCAAGTTTTAGAAGTCGAAAAACTCTGAATATTGACCAGGGACCTGACTATTTGCTTTGACTTTGCCACTAATAGTCACTTTTGGCAGCTCCCTCAATTCCACCTTTCCCATCTATAAGTGGAGATAATACTTATATCATGGGGACACTGTGAAGAATTTTAGTTGGAGATGAATTTTTGAACATTTGAAAAAAATTCTGCTCAGTATTGAGATGCTGGCTTTTGACATAGAATAGAAACTATAGTAGAAAAAAATGTGGATAGCATGAATTGTAGTAGTCCTGAAGGCTGACAGTTCAAGCATTTGGCACCCAGTGGCATGTTTACTTTTTTAGTTAATATTAACTATGCAGATGTAGCAAGGGCCACTGAGTAAGGCCAGGTGGCTGTGCCAGCACAACTTCAAGAAGCACCAATAACAACGTCTACTCTAAAATTCAAGCTTGGGAGTTTGCATTATGGCACAGCAGGTTAAGAACCTGATGCGGTCTCCATGAAGATGCTGATTCAGTCCCTGGCCAGTGGGATCAGTGGGGTAAGGATCAGGCATTGCTGCAAGATAAGGTGTAGTTTGCAGATGCAGCTTGAATCCAGGGTTACCTTGACTGTGGCATAGGCCTGCAACTGCAACTTTGATTTGACCTCTAGCCTGGGAACTTCCATATGTTGCAGGTGTGGCTGTCAAAAGGGAAAAATTAAATAAGTAAAATACAATTTGAGCTCACCAGTCCTGATTCCATTGTTTACTAGACATGGGACCTTGAGTACATTATGTAACATCTCTGAACCTCCATTTCCTCATCTGAAAAACAAGGATAATTAGAACACCCATCTCATAAGGCCACTTTGATGTTTATTTATCACTTTTAAGGAACTTATATGTAATTTACATTTAATACATTAAAAACCTTAGTAGAATGCCACACATAGTAGCTATTGATCACAGCTCTGGCTATTTTTTTAAATTTATTTTGTTGAAGTAATAGTTGGTTTACAAATCTGTATTAACTTCTTCTGTTCAGAAAAGTGATTCAGTTATATGCATAGGTACATTCTTTTTCATATTCTTTCCCGTTATGATTAATCACAAGATATTGAATATAGTTCCCTATGCTATACAGTAGGATCTTGTTGTTTATCTATTCTATGTATAATAGTTTGCAGCTTTGGGTATTTTTATTACCTTTTTCTCTAGGAGCAAAGCCTCAATCTAACCATGCATACTAGTATAGATAGGACAATTCATTTGGAATTTCCAAATATTTAGCTTCCTAGTAGCGTCAGATATTTTTAATGCTCTTACAGTCCTTTTATTTTCCTTGTGTTTATCTTTCTTAGGCCCTGTAAAATTTGTATGTTTTTACAAACTACAAGAAGTTTCCAATCTGAGCATGTAATTACGCTGAGTGCTTTGCTCTTACATCCACAATAACAAGCATTTAGTTTGTTTTTCAGAGCCATTGGGCTTAATTAATATTTACGCAGGACTTAGTGAAATCGTGAAAATTGACAGATGTCCTTACCTAAACAGGTGGTGAATATATCAGCACTGACAATAAGAATGGGGATGCTATGACAGTACTTCTTTAGATCACTCAGACTTATTGCTGAGTTGGGTAAGCATGATTCCACATTTATTACCCAATCTGGAAAGTGCACTGTCAGGCTTTAGGTATATTTTAAGATATGGCTTTAGGTATATTTTAAGACATTCACTGAACTATGAACTTCAAGCATATTACAGAAAATTAAAAATAACAATGGTGGGTTTCCTGTTGTGGCTCAGCCCGTTAAGGACCTAATGTTGTCTTTGAGAGGATATGGGTTCAATTCCTGGCCTCATTCAGCGGGCTAAGGATCCAGTATTGTATCAAACTGCAGCGTAGGTCACAGATGCTGCTTGGATCCAGTGTACTGTGTCTCTGGCATAGGTTGCAGCTGCAGCCCTGATTTGACCTCTAGCCTGGGAACTTCCATGTGCTGCAGTTGCAGCTATTAAAAAAAAATTAAAAAGCCATAATGGAATCAGCATAGAAAAATTCTCTTCCACAGAAAAATCTGAAAAGAGTGCAGAGTTGGTATGATGGCTATACAGAATCATAAGGGATTTAGGCTTCTTCTCTGTCTAGGCTCCAGCATTCTAGTATAAGGCTATCAGCCTAAGGTTAAGGCATAGTCCACAGTGGCTGCTAAAGCTCGAGTCGTATGTCTGCATTCCAGGAAGGAGAAAGGAAAAATAGAGAAACGACATTATGAGGTCATTTCTAATCTGAATTTACTTCTTTAAAGCATCATTTTGGAATTTCCACAGGACACTTTGCTTTATATCCCATTTAGACAGAACTCAGTCATACCTAGGTGGAGTATATTCTGGGAAATGCAGCCGTGTGTTTGGGGCTCAGTGTAAGCTCCAAACTAAAACTAAAACTAAGTTTTTAAAGAAGAAAAGGACAATGGCAACCAGCAGATTAAAATTAGGCTTTTATGTTGTCTCTTGGTAGTTTGTTGATTTCCCTTAGTACTTAATATTCTAGATGTATTAACTTCCTATGAAACATCTTTTCATGTCCTTTTAAGTCTCTTTCTAATTTAATAGTGATTTTTGTTTTTATTTTACCAAAGTATATTAATGTAAAGCATTAGTGTTCAAAAAATCTGATAAAACTTCCCATAAAAGTGCTGTCTAAGAGGGCCCCTTATTCTTTCATCCATCTTAAACATTTACTATGCACCTTCTATGTGTTAGGCACTGGTTTTTGTGCTGGAAATAAAAGCAACACCCAGCATCAGCCAGTAGGGGGCTTCTGTATGAATGGAGAAAGATGAAAAATGGACAGATCTGCCATGTAATGTCAAGTTGTGATGAATAAAGCATGGTAAGAAACTGGAGAGTGTTGGAGGATGGAGAGCACTATTTTTGAGCAGGTGATCAGGGTAGCCATTCCAGCAGGGAGAAGACAGGACCAATGCCCTCAGGGAAACTTCTTGAGGGGCCTTGTCCCTGCTGTGTGCAGGAAGAGGAAGGAGGGCAAGGCAGCTAGACTCCAAGGATGGAGGTGGAAACTCGTGGGCGATGAGTTCACCAAGGAGAGAGATCAGAGCCAAGCGGACTAAGAGGAGAGATCATTCCAGCGCTTCGGAGCATACGGACAGCATACTACAGCAACCAAAGCGAAATAGAAAGTGAAAAGATCATTTCTATGCTTTTGTGTTAACGCTTCCCTTCTTCTGTGAAATTCTTCAGTTAAGTCCAGAAGTTAAATATGAATACTATGGGATGTTTCCTCTCTTCAAGGTACTTACTTGCTAGAGAATTCAGATCAGCTAAGAAAGCTAATTAAACTTTAAACTTCATACCCATATTTCCAGGAGATTTTATTTTATTTTTTTGTTCTCCTCTGATTAATAGATCTTTATATACAAGATAAACCTTAAATACTATAGCTTAATAAGTTAATTTGTCTTCTGTCTTGAAGACATCCAGAAAACTTAACCCCCCCACCACATTCTTGAACCTGCCTTATATTTTTTCCTAAAGGATTCTATCTTATGTAAGTGTATAGATCTTTGTGTACATTGCTCACTCTGAGGACCATGCCTTCCTCCTTTCTGACAAAGTCTTATTCTTCCTTCATGGTATCACCTTTGACAGGATTTCCCTGGTTCTTTCTCACAGAGAGAATTTCTCTTCTCTGTATTCAACTCAGCACTTATACCAGGCATCACAGTATATTATCATAATTATATGCTTATATTATCCTTTCCCACTAGGGTAAATGTTCCTCAGGGACACAATGAAACTTTTAATCATTGAAACTCTGACACCTAGCAAAGTTCCAGGCACACAGTGGGTGTTTGGAAATGTGCTTTGTAATATGAAAACATATCCCATTAAGGACAAGGCTAATGTTAATGTCCACAGTGTGGAGTAAATAGAAAATTCATGGGTTATGTTCTGATTATATAATCATCTCTCTGCAAAAATCATTGTTTGAGAGGAAGCTTTTAGCCTTTTTCATGAGTTACTACTAGGAAAATACTTGTGTTTTTACATCCCAGTTAAATCTCTTACACGATCTGCTATGTCCATCCTTTGAAGCATCTCGTGGCCTCATACTCCTACATATTTCTTCAATAGAGTTGACTTGGATTTAATCTACTTATGCCAGACCACAAGCTCTTCACTAGAATGTGAACTCCTTAAGGACAGCGAGTGTAGCTTATTCCTTGTCACATGTCCTGTGCAAGTTGTTGGGTTGCAGGTTCATAATCCTTTACTGAAACCCTTGGAGGCAGTGATGTGCTGGTTAACGTTTAACAGCGGGCTCTTAGAAAATGTACACACACACATAAGAAATTCCTTATTGGTAGCATGTGTCTATTTTCTTGAATAAAGACTCCACCCTTGGCTGATTTCAAGCTGCCAAATTGAAGTCACTGAACATAAAGTTGGGAAGAAATTCATACAGTTGGCTAAGGCATATGCTAACCCCAGTACACTAGCAATAGATGTCTAAATTGGTTTAAGAATTCAGAAGATTTCTGATTTTAAAAAGCTAATATGTGAATATAGTATATATTATGTAACATCTCCAGAAGAATCCAGGAAGGTTCTTGCAATAAAAATATTAATATTTCTGCTGTAAAATAAATGAGTATTCACACCAAGAGGCACATATAAATTCCAAACATATGAAAAAGTAGGTTTCAGTTTTCAGGACTTTTTTTGCAGTTTAGAATTATATAAAAAGTATTAGGACTATTTCATATTTAAAAAATAGTACTTCACTGGAAAACTATTCAGGATCTATAACACAACCATGCTGGCTGTTTGTTTCTAGTCCTGTTCATTGTTGTAAGCTATTTTGCCACTGTTTAAATTGTAAGGAGCTGATGGATATGCAAGTTCTGTCTTGTCCAATAGGATTGACTTCCTTTCCCCAATGGAAAAATCAGTTCATCGTCATTTGCTGTTTAGCTCAGATTCCTTTACTCCACATCATTTTGCAGTATTTTGACTTTGACTTAGAACTGGTATAAATCTTTTCCCCTGAGATCATTTAAACAAAATAAATCCATGAATATGTGTACATTTTTACATGTGCCTGAGAGTCATGATTTTACTTTTTTTCTGAAAAGTGCTTTTAACACAGTAAATCAGAGACATTAGTAATGTTCTAGGAAGCTTCGTGGATTGATGGTGAACTGTAGGAGAGATTTCCCCATGGTTCAGTATCTTGTCAGATATGGAGGGCCAGGTAACAGTGGGCTGGGCTTTCCTGCAAGGTCAGTGTCCTTCACTGGGAGTGCTCCAAGGAAGCTTGGTATCTCTGACTGCTATATGTAGAGAGTGCTATGGGACTGGATGACATTCTCTTTACAGTTTAATTCTTCTTTTACCCCACTGTGGTTCTAGCTCCTCATTTGAGTGTGAATCAAGGGATAAAGGTATTCAATGAGTCATGAATTACCTAAGATGACCAGGAGCTTGGATGAACCCATGACTATGAACTTAGCTGATAAAGTCAGGTCTTATTGGTATCTGGTATGACCAATGGATTAATTAAAGTTCTTTTTTAGGAAATCCAGGATGTTTTAAATATCAGAAAAGTTACTCTCACAAATCACTTGACTCTTTTATCCTGGAAAGCCATGGTGCCTGGCTTTATGTACCATTGTACCAGATTGTCAATTTCACACAGTCTAGAAAGCAACTCTCTGTTTATGTTCCCTTATTCAAACTTTTCGTTTCTACCTCCAAATGAATCCATTGACAAGAACATCAAAGGGAAAATAAGAAGCCATTTCAGCCACACCAACAATTTTGTGCAGTAAGCTAAGTTTGATTGAGGCTTAGGTAATGAGTTCATGAACATTGACTTTCTTTCTGGAGCCAAAAAGATCCGGGGTCTGAGAGACTGAGTTGTCTAATATAGAGGCTGCTACCAATGCTTCTTGCAAGGGAGAGGTCTGTCTAGAATTTCTTTATTTGTTTATTAATGAGTGTGGGCAGTGTCCCCTTTACCCCAAATGTATACCTCTTATCAGTTGCCTGTAATGAAGAATTCACCCTTTCTAGAGTCAAACATAGTGATTACATGGGCTCTGTGTATTTAGAACAGAATGACAGTTAGTGACATGCAAGTATGGCCCTTTCCCACCCATATAATCATACATGTGCACACACTTGCTAAAATTTAACACTTGGATGATTTAGGCTTCCTCTAGTCTGCTCCTCTAAATAACCAGAATTGACATACATCCCCAACAGACGTGGACTCTGGAACCTAGATGTAATTGCTCATCCAAAGTCATCATTATAGATCCTACATTCACTCCTCAGGAAGGATGGTCTCCTACATAGAACATTTATTACAAAAGTGGTAATCAATAATAATCCCTTTCTCTGTCTTGTGTGACTGTTGGGATGATTCCTTAATTAATTTTCTCAGTTTTTATACTTTTAAATATATTTCTTGGGATCTACCACGTGGCGGGTGCTATTTTGGTTACGATGGGCATATGAAGCTAAACAGCTTTGCCCTTGAGGAGTTCTAAGCCTAAAAGAAGCTGCCATCACTACAATTAAATTAATCTGAAAGCACACTCCCTAAGAGAAACAAACTATACTC
Source organism: Catagonus wagneri (assembly GCA_004024745.2). Taxonomy (NCBI): domain Eukaryota; kingdom Metazoa; phylum Chordata; class Mammalia; order Artiodactyla; family Tayassuidae; genus Catagonus; species Catagonus wagneri. The sequence goes on from PVHT021183666.1 coordinate 10,587,912, forward strand.
TCTAGATTATGAAAATAAAAAGATTAATTTTGAACAGAAGGGGACTATGGGAGGAGCAGTAGGAATTGTGAGTGTCAAATCTTTCAGAGAAGAAAAGTCACATAATGATCCTACAGTTTCCATCCCTCCATTGGTGTCACCCTCAGGGCCAACTATTCACACACTTGTAACTTAGAGTATTTTCTCGGATGGAGAACCTGCTAAATCAAATAATAAAACCTGATCAACTACCTGTTTGATTGGTTGCCTCTTAATTTTAAGTCATGCCTGACAGAATGGGGCATTAGATGAATAAGTTTTGATAGAAATGAGAATGTAGGAAAACAATCACGACAATAAGATGCCTAGACCTTTAAGTGTGGAAACTTCCAGTAGTTAAGGAGGGAGGGTAAATATATGAGTATGTATGACAAAAGGCTGCAGGGAAGAAATAGAATAAAAGACAACAGTTTTTATGAACTGTATAGATTTTTCACGGTTTTGGCTGTAGTCTAGGAAATAATTTATCAGCTATTACCTTTCTCACTCTCCAAATTGAATGTGTAGTATCTTTCTTTGATGCTTTAAAGAGACTAAAGTACCAAGGAAAGTTGGTATCCTTACTCTGGGCTACTCAAACCTCAATGAGATTGCTTTTATTTATGGGGTTAAGAAAGCATTACTAAAAGCTGAATTCATTCTGAGGACTCTTGATCTATGGGTTGTACCCTGAATTATGGCAACATAACCTTTTTTATTTATTTTTTTTAGGTATACATGAATTTTATTTTATTTTTTCCATTATAGCTGGTTTAAAGATTTCTGGCAAATTTTCCAACTGCGCCATGTGGTGACCTGGTTACACATACATATATGGATTCATCACATGTGATTAGACATGGTTCCCAGTGCTATACAGCTGGATCTCCTTGTTTTTTCATCCCCGAGGCAAGAGTTAACCCCAGACTCCCATACCCTCCCACTCCCTCCCCCACCCTCTTGGCAATCACAGGTCTGTTCTCCAAGTCCTTGATTTTCTTTTCTGTAGAAAGATTCATTTGTGCAGTATATTAGATTTTAGATAGAAGTGATATCATATGGTATCTGTCTTTCTCTTTCTGACTTGCTTCATTCAGTATGAGGGTCTCCAATTCCATCCATGTTGCTGCAGATGACATTATTTTATTCTTTTTTATGGCTGAATAGTATTCCATTGTGTATATATACCACATCTTCCTAATCCAATCATCTGTCGATGGACATTTGGGTTGTTTTCATGTCTTGGCTATTGTGAATAGTGCTGCAATGAACGTGTGTGTGCAAGTGTCTTTTTCAAGGAGATTTTTGTCTGGATATATGCCCAAGAGTAGGATTGCTGGGTCATATGGTAGTTCTATGTATAGTTTTCTAAGGTACCTCCATACTGTTTTCCATAGTTGTTGTACCAGCTTACATTCCCACCAACAGTGTGGGAGGATTCCCTTTTCTCTACGCCCCCTCCAGCATTTGTTGTTTGTGGACTTGTTAATGATGGCCATTCTGACTGGTGTGAGGTGGTATCTCGTGGTAGTTTTGATTTGCATATCTCTAATCATCAATGATGTTGAACATTTTTTCATGTGTTTGTTGGCCATCTGCATATCTTCTTTGGAGAAATGTCTATTCAGGTCCCTTGCCCATTTTTCAATGGGGTTGTTGGTTTTTTTTGCTGTTGAGCTGCATAAGTTGTTTGTATATTTTAGAGATTAAGCCCTTGTCAGTTGCATCATTTGAAACAATTTTCTCCCATTCTATAAGTACTCTTTTAGTTTTCTTTTTGGTTTCCTTTGCTGTGCAAAAGCTTGTCAGCTTGATTAGGTCCCACTTTTTTTTTATTTTTCTGAGGTTAAAAGAAAAAAAACCTTCCAGTTATCTCTTCTGCACCTGGAGGCATCATATCCTCAGACATCCCCTTAGGGAAGTCCTTTGCCAAAGCCAAACTCAAGCCCTAAGGCTCAGAGCTGTCTGTGAAGGTCCTAGAAAGTTTGGACCTGGAAAATAGATATTTTCTTTAGATCTTTAAAGGATGTGTAAAATATTAGGCTTATTCCACAGGGACTCTGAGGGCAGAACCAAGAGTTGGTGGTTAAAATTTGTAATGTAATAACGACTAAAATAAAGGAGATTTATCTAAGGTCAAGGGTGATCAAAGAAGAAATGACTATCCAGGGGGTATTGGGATTCTTGTTCATCATCAGAAAGCTTTAAGCATAAGCAGGATGAAGATGTCAAATCAAAAACTGCACTGGACAAAATTAAACAGACAAGGAAGACTTTATTTAAGGCTATTGCAATAAGGGACATAAGCCACAATGAAGTCTAAACTCAACTCCACTGAAGAAGAAGTAGGATTTTTTTAAGGGCTGATGTGAGCTAATGAAAAAGTTAAGGAGCATACTGAGGTCATAGACCATCTGTGTTTGCTAATTGGCTTTATCCGAAGGAAAAACAAAGTTCCTCTCATAGCTTTATGACTGGAGGTAGTTTGCAACTTGGAGCAAGGTGTCTGCCCAAGAGTTAGGTTTCTACCCTTCCACTGAAATTGGGAGATTAGGGTACTGTCTCCTTTATTGATTACCTTTCAAATAAATGGTTCCTGGAACCTTGAGAAAGACATTCCTGGGTAGTAAAAACTAGCAAGAGCCTTTTAAAAAATATTTACATGTCCAAGGGGCAGAGAAAAGATTTATAATTACGAGCTTTCTAGAGTAAATGCTGTGTAAGAGAAGGGTCCTTGAGGGTCCCAGAATCAGGAAGAACCTGTCTAAAGTTTAGCCAAGCTGAGGAAAAGTTAAGGTGGTCTTGGTTAACCACACAGTTCTAGATGGAAATCCAGTACAGAATATGTGATTTTAAAGCCTCACTATTAGGCAGTTCCTATTGTGGTGATTTTAAAGCCTCACTATTAGGCAGTTCCTTTGCCTAGTATCCAAGAGGCTGAGGGTTCAGTTTGTGGCCTTAGTGGGTGGGGGATCTGGTGTTGCTGCTGTGTAGGTGCAGCCCTAAAAAAGCACAAAAAAAAAAAAAAAAAAAAAAAAAAAAAAAAAAAAAAAAAAAAAAAAAAAAAAAAAAAGAAAGAAAGAAAGAAAGAAAAAGACAAAACAGCACTATTAAAATGTTGTACACATCTGAAATTTCCGTGTCTTCCATTTAGCTACAAAGATCAAAAACAGGAGTTTTCATGGGGAATTTTACTCATTTAGATAAATGGCATCCAGTCAACACCTCGGCACAGTTTAGATGAACTGCCCCCAGTTTTAGTCATGGGACCTTGGTCTCAAATCTAGCAGCAGCATTCCCATTCCCAAATGAGATGCTGTTTCATAAGAGTCCTTTTTCCATTGAGGCTTCTATATGGCTTTCCTCCAGGAGCCCCAATTATTCTCATTTTCTATTTGTAGAATCCAGAGATTTAAAATTTCATTTCTTTGTAGTTGTTTAGGTAGAAATATTTGGTGGTGCCTCTAATAAAAAATTACTAACTTGAACATTTAGTAACAAACTACCTCATTTAGTTAGGGAAACGTAGGAATTATGGAGCTAATTAAATCTATTAATACCCCCCCAACTTTTTTGTACCTGAATGGAATAAGAATTGTAAATACCACACAGCCTGTACCCCTTATTTAAAAGAGTCTTGATGATAAGTGGAAAGGAAAAATATCACTAGAGCATTTATGCTGCTCTTAAAAGCCTTTACAAATATTGTTTGGAGCATTTGTTTTTATTATACAGTGTGGTTCTTTAATGTATGCTGATATTAACAGAGTCTCTGCCACTAAACTCAAAGCATATTCATACCATTTCAGGTTAAATGAGTATGAAGGCTAGTGAACTCCAGTTCTTTAAGGGTAAAAATAACAATACCCAGTGGCAGAGGGATGATTGAATTTGCCAGTAGGTTTGTGCAAGGCTTGCTAATTTAGAGGCGCGTTTTCAAATATTACAGTGGCTAGGATTTCCCTGGGGAACTCCCTGGGGCACAGCAAGTGAATCAGTGTTTAAGTGATATTATTTTTAGAATGATTTGCAAAGAAGGACAAAGAAGTAAATAGATGATTTCATAGTTAATCTTGTAAACGCAGATCCTTCCAGACCCCTTGGTCTTCTCTGGGAAGAGCTGCAGCCGAGCCCTCTCTGGTGTCCTGCCCTGCAGGCTGCTAGGCCAGGGGAAATGATCCCAGAAAAAGCAGGGAATTTGCTTAAGAGCTTCCCCATGAAACGGTCAGGCTTTGATCATTACCCTTAATAGTTTCGTCCCCTCCCTTCAGGCGCAGATCCCTGCAGGCCAGTTGCAGATTGCTCCTCTCCTGGTCCCATAATTGGAGTTGATAACCGTCCAACCATAATGCAGGAACTGGGGACGTCTGTCAAATGTTGTCGTACTTAGAGATGGCCCCTCCTCTTGTGGGGAAATGAAGTCCATAAATAGTTTTAGAATTGGGAGCCTCTGCGTTTAGCCTCGCCCAACTCATTCGTTTTACACAAAGAGGAATGAAGTCCAGAAAGGTTATGGGACCTGCCCGTGGTAGTATAATTTTCTGGGCACAGAGGGAGAATTATAACTTTGATGTTCTCTGCCCCCCTTGGCTTTGCCTGCAACTGACATCCTTTTTTCATGATTGAGCAATTGTCTAAAGGTTAGGGGATACATTTGGGGCTGATATGTGAATGGAAACACAGTTGTTCATCACTTATTCTTTTCAAAACACTGCCTTTTTTGAGGGGTACAGCCTCCCTCTGGCCTGTCTACTGTGGAGTCCCTTGTAATCAGCCAGGTCTCCTCAGACAGGAACTGTGTTGAATAAGCATTTCCCATGTGTTGTTTTCCTTAATGAGCCCAACCAGTCTATGATTACCGAGCTCTATTAGAGGCTGTCTGTGAAAATGAGAGCCAGAGGTGTTAAACATCTTGCCCCCAAATCACACAGCTCAAGTGTAGGGAGTGGGATTTGAACAAAGGGCTTGGCAATTCTGACACTCCCATCCTTTGCCAATATTCTATGCTAATTTGGCCTCATTACTATTCTCATCCCACAACCTGGGGAACTGCTTGCAAGGGATGATTCAAATTGTTTGCAGTGAGGGCCTCTTGACATTGCATTTGCTGCTTGGTGAATTCTTCCTCTCTTTCCACCCCTCCTAACCTCTCAGGTATTTCTTTTCTTTTTTTTTTGTCTTTTTGCCTTTTCTAGGGCCGCACCCGTGGAACATGGAGGTTCCCAGGCTAGGGGTCTAATCGGAGCTGAAGCCGCTGGCCTTCGCCACAGCCACAGCAACGCGGGGTCCGAGCCGCATCTGCAACCTACACCACAGCTCATGGCAACGCCGGATCCTTAACCCAATGAGCAAGGCCAGGGATCGAACCCACAACCTCATGGTTCCTAGTCAGATTCGTTAACCACTGAGCCACGACGAGAACTCCCTCTCAGGTATTTCATCCTAAATTTGATTCTCCTTCTCCCCCAGGTCTCTAAGAAGACAAACACCTATCCTAAAATCATTCCTCCCCCCAGAACTGATTTTGTTCTCTTCCTAGTTGTGAATCCTTAAGGCAGTTACTTTGCCAAGTGGACATCTGAGGGTCTGTGAGGGTTGTTTGGGTCACCCTCACATCTCTGCTTCTGTGAGCTCTGCCTACCTCGCCTAACCCTTTGAGAAGGCAGCCACCCAGTGCATGGGTGGGGTTGTTGAACAGAAGGTGTTTGCTCCCACTGCTGGGGTGGGGAGATGTAGAAAAACTCTATTCTCCTCTTCTTGGGAAGAAAAAGTAAAAAGCTTCATTTCTTTGAAGGAGAGGGGAAAGATTTGTTTACTTTTATTACTGTACCCAGTAAGCATGATGCATTTCTTTTTCAAGGGAAAAAAATAAAGTTAGTTTTAAAAAATAGCAAGCAAATCAGAGAAAGAATGAGAGATGATTAGAAGAGAAGCAGGAACAGTGTAGATGGATGTTTTGAAATAGGTTACTTGTCAAGTGAGCCCTAAAGAAGATGAGGTTGGTACTAGTAAGCAAGTCCCACTGCCTTGTAGATTCAAGGCTGAGACTGACACATTCAGGCTGCCTGCCTGGAGTGTGCTCTCTGTCTTGTGTACCCTTGGGATGGGCTCAACTGTGCATGGTGTGGCTAGACTTCTGCATGGGTAGAATCAAGACATTTTCATTCCTACTTTACAGGGTTCCTATGAGGGTTAAACCAGAGAACATCCCTGAGTCATCCAACAGGACATCCCAGGCTGCTTCTCATATTCTGCATTTCCTTGCACTTTATGCAGGAAAATTTCCCACAAGGGAAACTATTTGGAAGGAAAATTAATAACGAATTAAAAAAATCAGATAGAGTTTGGCTCTTTGTCTTTTTTTTAAATGTTCAAAGTAATTTTGTTTTTAATATCACAAAACTGGAAACAACTATCCATCAACAGGTGAATAGTTTAAAAAAGAACAGATGGTTATCTTCATAGAATGGCATACTCCTGAGAAATACGAAACAAGCTAATAAAAGCTACAATAATATGAAGGGGTAATGTATCATTAAACTCTAGAAACTTAATATCCTTGTAAAATATCCAGTCATTTCTAACCACAAAATCAAGTATTCCCTTGTCTGACCTTTCTGGTGAGTCTAATCACTCCTTCAAGCTAAATTAAGGAAGAAAAGGGGAATCCTTTAAAAATAAAAGTGTGTTGAATCACTTCCCAGATCAAAACCCAATGACTCCCTTCAATCACAGTGAAAACTTTATTTTTGAAATGGCTCTCTGTAGTCAAAACCCTCCTTCCCCATCAGCCAAAACAAAAGTAACCGTTTGCCCTCAATTTTCAATGCCCTGCCTCCATTGCCATTCTTCCAACCTGTCTGATCAGACATGCCCCTGCCTTAGAACCTTTGTACTTGCCTTTCAACCGTCTGAATGATTATCTCCTGTCTATCCAGATTACACTCCCTTGCCTCCTTCTGGGGAGATTACTGCAGAAGTAATCTCCATATTTTGTATTTTTGTAATTGTCAGTTTATGAGGGTGTCCATTTCTGGCCTTGTGCCCTGATTCTGAGGTCCCCTCTAACTCCCTTTACTACTCTGGCGCACACCAGCATCTATTTAGAAAGCTTGCTGAATAAGCAGGCTGAAAGGATGTAAATACATGGAGAATTATTCCATATTTCAGAAACCAAAAAGGCCTCTGGACATGGATGGGTGCAGATGCTTAATAAGAGCTGGCATGAATCTCAGCCTAGAATTGGAATTTAAAACTGAACTTTATTTGAGCTTCAGAATGGACTCCCTTGAACTCTCTCAAAGGGATAAATAAATAAATGTGAAAAGTTGATTACATGCTATGGTGCATCTTGACACGTGGATCGAGGGCATTTGCACTGATATTATAAGAAAAGATCCTTGCGAAGGGTCTGTATATCTCAGAACAGTTGTTAATTGAGTCAGGAAAGTAATTGAATCGTTGAGCTTAGATTTCCACTAACTCAAGTGTGTAATGGAATTGTTGTGGTGGACTCTGCTGAAAATAGTTAGCTATAGATTTAGGAGTTTAGTTAGACCTTACTCTTCTCCCAGTAAGTATGGAGGTAGGCAGTCTGTGGCATGTACACTGTATCTATCTCTGCATTTGTCCATTTATGTATGTGTAACCAAAGCAAGGGGAACATGTAATTACAAGTTTTTAATGCCTGCCTCATTCTCTCCTCCCTTCCTTCTTTCCTTCTCTCTCTGATCCAATTATTCATTCAATGAGTCAATTATAAAAAATCCTTCCTGACTCACCCCCTGTTTTAACTGTTGCCACTTGCCCCTCTGGAACATGAACTTTTCCCCATCGTTCCATTTATCCTATTTTATTGAAAGTGCTGATAAAGTTATTGTCGCAATCTTATAAATTCTATAGGATCAATGATTATATCTCTCTTGTTTACTCTTGTATGGTGTATAATACATGTTTAATACTACTTGCCTGATGAATGGATGAATTCATCCAGTGCTGAGATATGAACCCTTGTTCTAGGCCCCTATAGACATGTGTTACCAGAAATAGCCTTTGTCTCCTGGGAGCTTGCAATTTTGTTGTGGAGACAAAACATTCTCCTAGTATAGACTAATGCACTAGATTATAAGAAACAAAATGATTGCTATAATCAGCATTGTTGGAATTCAAAGATGAGCCAGAGCCTGTGGGGGAATGACAGAGTGGAATTTGAATGGAAAGAAAGGGAAATTGTGGTGGAACAAGTGTCACGTGCAGATCAGATTTGCCAAGACATTGGGTTCCTGTAAAGAATTTGTGATGAGAAAAATTTGGATTAGAGGGTAGAGCTCTCCTGTGGGAAGTTGTGTGGGCTGAGCTATAGGGCTTTCACTCTAGCAGCTACAAGGAAGCCTTGGTCATTTCTTAGCCAGAAAAGGACTTGATGGAATCATCCCCTTGATAAGATTAATATCTGGCTGCTGGGTGCAGTATAGATTATCCATTGGCAAATGAAGTACATTTTTGTATCAACCTGTGAATTGATATGATAAATGAATGCCAGTCTGAGTCATTACAGACTCCCAGAGGTCAGATAAGTAGGTAAATGAAAGGGGCTAATCTTGAAGTTAGCACAGTTTCTGGAGGCTCCAGCTGAAGTGTTACACCTGAGAGAATTATTACGGCAGGAAGCTTCAGAATATACAACATTAATTTTTCAAGGAGAAATAAACTTCTCCATCAGTCCTATAGTTTGTTTCTGAGTGAGGCTAATAGAATCTGAAAGAATGCCTGGTTCTGGATTAGGTTAGTTTTTTGTTGTTGGTTATTTTTTTTTAAGTTCTCTGTGGGGGGGGGGGGGCGTGTTTTTAACCCTTTTAACATTCAAATAGTGCTTAGATACCTTATTGGAATGCAGTTTCACCCAATAGATAAAACATAGGCTCCACAACCAGCTTTCTCTGGATTTTAATGACAACGCCACCCTTACTAGTAGTCTTAGGTAAATCACAACTTTAGCCCCTTTTACCGCAATCAATACCCTAGTAAGGATTGTAATTGGCTTGGCATACGTAGAGTCACTAACCCTTTTAACGTGATGGTGATACTTAATATTTACGTAATGTATGCCAGATACTCTGCTCAGAGCCCAAGTTCATTGTTTCCATTAATTGAATGGATACTTCAATAAAGTCTAGATTCGCTCTACACCCACGAGAAAGGTACCCCACAATGATAATTGTAAGCCTTATGTTTCTGAGCCATTGAGCGTAGATATGTGCATGGGTGAGGATGGATGTCTGTGTGTGTTTTGTGAAAGAGAGAAATATGAAAGGTGAGTAAAAGCTTGAAGGTAGGTTATTGGTTATGGTGACCACCAAAGAGGTGCATTTCAGGAGATCAAATCATACCAGCTTACATTGACAGGTTTTGCTTTGATTTTCCTGTTGATTTCTTTGCCCAGACCAGAATCAATCATGCTGACTGGTTTTCCATCACTGTCTACCTAGTTTGAGACTGGCTTCTGTAATTATCTCATAAATGCTGTAGAATTAGTATATCTTGTCCCTGATGGTTTTTTTGCTTTATGTTCCAGGTTTCTACGTTGTTTGGTTCATCCTTTTATTCCCCCCTGTAGTGTCTATGTTAAATCTTTCCTAAGCTTTTCTTGTCAAAGTCTTGTTCATTTCCTGCTCAATTCCTACCCACAGTGAGTAAAATGCTCCTGCTAGACATAGTTTAGTTTGCAATGCAGTCTAAATTTTTAGGTTAAAAAAAAGGTGCCACTTTCTGAGAAGCGTTGGAATTCTTTAAGCTATATGATACCATGGTTCAGGCAAAGCATCTCTGGTAGCCAGAGTATAGATTCACTTTTACATCAGACACTGTATAGATTTTTACTTAAGTGTATTGAGAATTCAGTTTGTGGTGATTTTTGAAAACTTGATTTATAAATGACCCTACAATCTAGCTTTGTTCTTTGTCTCTCAGAGAAGTTCTAAGAAATTTTACATACACATGAATTATTATAAATATAAATTTATAATAATATTGTATTTACAAAATAAATATATTTTATAAATATAAAATTATACACACACACACACTTAGTAATCAAATGCTCCTTGTCCTCTGGAACTAAAGAAAATCTTTTGACCCTTCATTATTCTTGGAATGTTCCACATATTGATATAGTCAACATCCTTCAGACTCATCATTGTGTCCATATTGCATTATCATAAACCCACATTTAAATATAAACTGATTCACAGAGTTATACAACTTTGATAGAATTTTAGATCAAAAGATCAGGAGTAACTTTAGAAAATAAGCAAACTCTCTGAGTATCAATTAAGTTTCATCCTGAATACCAACTCAGATGAGATGTGATTATCTACGTTGCTTTGATGAAGAGACCTTTTGACTGTATCCAACACACACGATCAGTTAGTGATGCCTGTGATGTGATGGGAGTGGGAATATCTGCAGTCATGCAAGAGATTTTTTAGTAGATCCCCTTTAAAAGAAAAAAACGAGGCACAGAGAATGTATAGGACTTGTAAGTTTAAAGTGTGGGATAAATGGGTGTTTTTAACGTGGGTGTGAGAAGGTGAAATATCTCTTTTGAAAGTAGACTCCAATTTGGGAAGGTGAAGTGAAGCAAAGTTATTCTTTGGGGAAGTCATTTAAACTTGGGTCTCTGTAGTCTCAATTTGGTGTGTGGTGCCATTTATGGCCTTGGTGTCTTATTAACCTAAATTCAAGTAATTCTGGTTCCCAATGCTGTGAGGCCCATATTCCTCAACTGTAAAATCAAATAGTGGGTCGATGGATGTGATATATTTTGATTGGATAAATAAGTACTTGAGTAATATTTCAGTCGTAGTCACAGCAGTAGTGGTGAAATCAGAGAATTAATGAACAAATTTTGGCCAAATGGAAGATTTCAGGAATCTGCAGATAGTACAGCCTCCCTTTGACATAAATCTTTCCTTAATGTAAAACTGGCCAGAAGTGGCTTTTGAAAATACTTTGGGGAAAATGACATAAAAATGAAATGTAGCTTTTCCATTGTTATCATCACTTTTTCCCCTTATTCTGTGGTACCCAGAATCTCTGACTAAGGCTAGATGTAGGACTATAACTATTAGCTTATTCAAGAATTCTTAACTTTCTGTATTATATCTTCGGGTGAGAGATTTTCAGATTTTAATGACTTCATTAGAATCCCCTTTTTATTCTTCAGGAATCGTCACATATTAAAATCTGCGTTCAAAGCATATCTAAGCAAGAAGGTGACTTTTTGGGTTCATGTTCTAATTGATGATACATACTGCTAATTAAATGCATCTGTGTCTAATCAAAACATATCTAGAATTAAGCAGTACAGCTGTGTGCCAGGGGAGCCACACAATAGAGTTGATTGATAATGGCATGAGGACAAAATTTGTCCTTTGGCCAGTGGTTCCTCTGTCTGGCAGAACCTCAGAATGTCCTGAAGATACCTTTAAAACTCATTGCAGTAAATTATTACATGTATAATAGATAGACAATAAGGTCCTACTGTATAGCGAGGGAACTATATCCAATCTCCTGGGATAGACTATGATGGAAAATAATATTAAATTAATATTACTAAAAAGAAAATGTAGGGGTTTCCCCTGTGGTGCAGTGGGTTAAGAATCTGACTGCAGCAGCTCTGGTTGCTGCAGAGGTGTGGGTTCGATCCCTGGCCCAGCACGGTAGGTTAAAAGATCTGACTTGTTGCCACAGCTGTGGTGTAGGTCACAGATGCAGCTAGGATTCAGTCCCTGGCCTCGGAATTTCTATATGCTGTGGGTGTGGCCAAAAAAAAAAAGAAGAATGTGTGTGTGTATATATATGTATATATATATGCAAGGCCCTGGCTTGATCTAGAGATCTTCGTTTGGCTCCGAATTCTCTCGTTTTCCTTAAAATCCCATTTTAGTTCTTCCATCACATCTATCCTGCCATCCTCTTGGGGTTGTGTAGCCTGCTGAAATATCCAGCTGTTTTTACTTAAACAAAAAAGGCAGCAGAGTCTTTAGCCTTGTTTCAATGTTGGTGAGTATGACGGTTTCATTTATAATATTTTATTCTTTGGAAATGTCACTTATTGTCATTTTTTGCATGATCATGAAAATTTGGTACTGGATTATATATGTAGCTCCTGTGTGGAAAAATATGACTGCTTCTTGAAAATGATAATAATTTTAACAACATTTTTTAATAACGTTTGTGTCTAAAAAGTTATCTCATATTGCTCAATTGTGTATTCATGGATTATATTTTCTTATCAAAAATATTTCCATAGTGTTCATACCTAGAGTTCTTTCTACTTCTAAAGGTAGTCCTGCTCTCAAATTGACATTCATATTCAAATTATCACAGAAGAGCTTCCTGTAAGTAAAATGAAACCAAATACAATATTTGTCATCCTTTGTTTCTCTTATTACTTTTGAAGTTGTGATTTGAACTTTTAGCCTATTTCTCTTCTGATTGTTATTTAACCTGCCTCCTGCCACATAGCTGATGTGTCATATGTTAAGCCCGCTATTGATTATGTTTCTCCATCCTCTCACTTCTCTTTTTAGAGAGCTATGAAGACGCTATTATGATTCCTCCTTTTTACAATTTAGGAAACTGAGCCCCACCGAGATAAGCAGTTTGCCAAACTGCATAGCAGCTCTGAACAGGTCTCTCTAGCTATACGACCCATGAAAGTCTATTATATTTTTTGTCCCAGAGAAATTGCATGAGGCAATAATACAGGAATATAACGGCTTACCCTAGTAGTCAAAGAACTAGGACTTTAAAACCAATTGGTCATGATTTAAGAAAAAGAATCATCAAAATGTATTTTAAAAATCCTTCCTACCAGACACTATTAAAAGAAAAAGTGAATAAGGAAGAACAAAAAATTACATATTTTTCCCTTGCTGGGAACAAAAGTGTAAAGAAGTAAGACCACAGGATCAAATTTGACTTACAGGTGGGTGACCTAAATGTTAGGCCTGTTAAGATAGCCCTGGCCTAGATCAAGAAAGGGAGGCAGCAGACAGGCTGATTTGGTTTTCATATTTCGTATTTCATATTTTCCCATTACATAATAAATTTCCCTGATGCAAGAGCATTTAAGAGGTTGAAGGAAAGGCTTCATGACTGTTTGGGGTAATTTAATGCTGAAATTTATTCCTTAGAGAATTTATGAATCAATAGAATATCAAAGACTTGCACAGGTGTGCACAAAGAAAGCTTTCATGTCAACTATTTTTGCATCCTTTTTATTTCATAGCATCAAGGTCCACTTTGAATCTCTTTCCAGGAATCAGGACCACAATTTGTATTTGGCATCAAATGGAGATTTTTTTTTCCTTATTTGCGGTTAGTAATTCGTTAGTTTGTAGAACACAGAGAAGAAATCTTGCTGCCTTTTGCACCAGTTTTGAACAAAGCAAGTGCTGCTGCGATTTAAATCTCTTGTGTTCAAATCTTTGGAAACCATAAAAATGGTAACAATAAAGGTATATATGAATAGAAATGTGCAAAGAAGAATTCAATGGAAGATGCAAACTCAATCCAAGAAAATATCTTTAAGCACATGCTAAAAACTAGTTTATATATCTTTTCATATTTTTGATAAAACTGAACCTCTGTGGACAAATGTGCATCCTGATTTTACTAAAAATCCCATTACTTGATGCCAAATATGTTATGCTCATATGGATTCTCTCATGAAATCTGTAGGAAAATTTATTGAAATATAAAGAGGGGCATAGAATAAATATTTGCAAGCACAATATAGGGTTTGAGGCCCAAAGGGAATTCAAAATATCAATTTTCTTTGTATAACCAAGAGTTTCGCATTAAAAAAATTCCTCAAAGTTCCGAATTTCCACTGTAGTAGGTTAAGAATCCAGTGGCAGGGGCTCTGGTTGCTTCAGAGGTGCAGTTTCGAATCCTGGCCCGATGCAATGGGTGCAGTTAAAGGATCCCACATTGCCACAGCAACAACAAAAATTACTCAAGGTTCAGTTGGAGAAGGATACCATTTGATTTATGGTAGTAATTCTTTACTCTTTGATAATGACAAAATTGGCTCTGAGTGCTTCCAGCTAGATTTTTCTGTTTTCCTTCAGTATTCTTTCACTTTAAAAGAGTCATTTACTTTGTGCCATGGACACTAGACCTTTAAACCTAGGCGCCACATCCTAAGGTACGATTCCTTAGTATTCTGCCCTTTCTCTCCCTCCCTCCTCCCTTGCTCCCTTCCACCTTCTCCTCCTCCTCTTCCTTCATCTTCTCTCTCTCTCTTTCTCCACTCAGACACTTTTTCCCTCCCTCCCTAATGACTTTTCCCCCAAGGGCTGGTTTCTGGAGTGAGAACTGCAGTGTTACATCTGCCCCCTACAGGGTACTGGCTGTAAAACTCCTTCATCTATGAAAGTCATTGGGAATCTTATACTCAATCAAGTGATGGAGGAACTGCTTTGCACTCCAGGAGGTGGCAGCATGCTGCTGGGACGGCCAAGGGAGTGAGGACAAGATGAAAACATCCACCTTGCAAAAAGGCCCTTCACTTCTCTTTACCTTTCCATGCCTGGCACGCACTCCAGGGTACCAAAGATGTCTGGGGTACTTCATCTCCAGGGTCCTTTTCAGTGATGCCAGTATCTATAGGGCCTGAAACCAAGTGGCTCCTGTTTCAAGAGAGGACCAGAGGCAGCTCTGTGGGCAGAGGGGGGGGAGGGGAGATGGCATTGCAGTTGTCCTTGTCTAATAACGTAGAAGTTGGAACTGGCCTTAAGAGGGCCATCCACCCCAGCACACACAGAGCAGATCAAATAGAAATACAGGAATCTAACATTTGTGGCTAAGAACATTGATTCAATGGTTCAAAAAGGAAAAAAAAAAATCCTCCCAAAATTCACCTGAAATGTTCTCATCTGCTGCTGCAGAGCATGCCCCTGCTACTCTGGAGCAGTGCTAAGAGTTCAGATGTAATTTTGCATTTGGCACAGAGCCAGCTGTCAAAGCCAAGAGACAGCAGGGTTCAGGCTTCCTTAGGCTTCCCCCGCCACCCTCGCTGCTGAGTGGCTGGAATTATTTTCCCCCCAGACTGGGAGAGATGATCTGATTTGAGCCCCAGGCAGTCACCATGGCTCCTTTGTTGGCTTCACTGTTTAGCAGAGGCTTGCTATGGCTTGACTGAAATGTGTCAGAGACAGCTGCTGCTGCCATCTCCCTGGCACGGCCCTGCCATTCAGGAGATACCCAGGGCATCCTGCACAAAACGCTTCCTGACAGAGGGGCTCCAGCCACACAGAGAGATCAAGTGGCAGGGTGCAGAGGGGTGGGAGGATTTGCTTAAAAGAGGAAGCTAAAACTGTCCATCAGCATCTTTCCCTCATTGGGCACGGCAGAAATGTCAGAGAGACAAGCTTTTAGGAAAGCTACCTTTCCATGGCAGGGATGGGCATCCATGGCCTGGACTTGAGGAGACCTACTGTAAAATTAGGCTGAGCCCAACAGTTTGGGGTGGTGATGCCATTTTCGCAGCAAAGATTGCATTGTCCGTGCCTTCTGAATAGAAAAACATAAAGGTGATGATGACTCCACCCAGGCATCATCGCCCTTGTGTGAGGGTGCATAAGGGGCATTCTAATTTCTAAGGCCCCTGGCTACACTAGAGACTGTAAGAAAGAGCTTTGCACTTTGTTTTTCACAGACTCAACAATATCCAATTCAGGGAGAACTGGTCTGGGGAGGAAACAGGAGGAAGAATGAAGGATGCCCTTGTCATGTCCTATTTGTCATCCTTCCAGTGTATCTGTGTCATTCTTCTCCCTGGCATTCTTGCTAGGCAAAAAACAAACAAAACAAAACAAAACAAAACAAAAGCTTAAAGACAAGAGGGTCAGGAGAAATTCTCAGAAAAAAAAAAAGAACAGCCTTATGCCAACTTGTAAAACTGGGTAAATCTGTCCCATGATAGGATATTCTAGACTCCCTGTTGGCATCATTGATTATTTATTTATCCACTCATTCATTTGTTCAGACAGTCTTTAATCCATTAAGCAAACTGTTGAGCATCTACCATGGGTAAGACGCTCTGATAGATTCAATCTAGAATAGTGAACAAGGATCAAAGAGGTTCCTAGCCTTCCTGGAGGTTCTTATAAACAAGTGAAAAACAAACAAGCTAAACAGATGCCAGGAAGTGGTACCGATAAATGAATGATTTGATACGGTAACTAGTACTTGGGGGCAGTAGGGGAAGGAGAAGGTGCTTGGCATTGATGGAGGATGGAGAAGGTTTCTCTATGACGATAATAAAGGACTGAGCTAGGACATGGAGCTGCCAGGGGAAGGGCTGGGGAAAGAGGAAGGACATTTCACGCTCCTGGGTGTTGTCATTTACTCAGATACTCAGGAAACTTAGGGTTCTGATGATGTTCCTCCTTCTGTCCTTACCCAGGACTTCTGGTATTAAATTTTGTCTGTACTACTTTCTAACTATGTTCCTTTGAGCAAGTCTCTTCCCCTCTCTCATCCTTTTTCTCCATCTGAAAAATGGGAATAATAGAAGCTGTATGCTACATATTGAGGCTTCTTTCAGTACAAAATGACAATATCTAGCACTCTGAGGAAGCTCAGCAAATCTCTCTTCTCTTATTCTTCCCTTCCTGTTTATTTCACCATACTTTAATTCAAATTCCTAACTGCAGTATAAGTTAACAACTCTTCTGGTACAATTTTAAGTTGATTGCCCAGGTGGTCCTCTGCCTGGCAAGAGTTGAGGTTGGGGGTGGGGTGACTGCAGAACTCTTTCTTGAGCTCCTGAGTCAAACTTTGTTGACAATTGCCTACCATTTATGTTAAGCTCTGGAAGTTGGAAATCGTGGTTTTCAGCCCCATTGTTTTTTGTCTTTGGGTAACTAAGTTTAAGGTGGCCCATACCTGCTTGAGAAAATGGCGATACTGAAGGAGGGAATTTCTCTCTTAGCAGCTTCCCCGCCTCCTTGTCAGGTCACTTTCCCATCACCACAAATCACTGCGCACCTCCTGAAAGTGCCCACCTTGTGTCCCATTGCTGTCCTCAGCAGACTATCGACCAAGGTGTTAGTGGGAAATGATTCTTACTGATAATTTCCCCTGTAAGGTTTTATACCTGTTGTGAAACTTGTTTAAAACTCACTTTGCACACCCTATTTAAATTTTATTGTGGGGAATATTCTCTCCTGGGATGAATTGGGATTTGTAATAGAAAGCGCTATACAAAGGAGGCAACCTGTGAGAACAAGCTGTCCTAACAGGAGGACTGTGGGGATAATTCACTCATGAAAGGAGAGTAGAAAATCCTTTTATCCTGATTGAAGACTTTTGTCCATGAGCTAAGCACTCCCTTCCTCTCATGATGCAGTTGCCTGACTGGGCTTGCCTGTCTCTTCTTCTGAGATAGGAAAGAAATGAATTTCAGTGACACATCTGTTGTGTGTGTTTAATGAATCTCTGACATTAGCTGAGATCACCTTCTTTCCTAAAATCTAGATTGGAATCTGCAGACTCCATCCCTTGGTTCTGCTGGAAGTCTCAGACTATCATAAATTCTTGCAGAGTTTGTGTTTCGACAGGTCTTCTGGCTCCCCATTTCCAACCTGTAAATTCCTTCTTATATTCTACTTGTTTGGGGTTCTATGATCATTTCCTCATTTCCAACAATTCAAATATTGACCACAAACCCCTCTTGATTCCCTTTTCTTCCTTCTGCTCCCACTCAGAAAATACAGTGTTTGGGGAGGATTTTTATCAGCCATTAAGGTGGAACAGTAAGAATGGGGCTCATTTAAAATCTCAGTGTTTGAGATTATTCTTTCTAAGGGGCCTCTCAGTCATTTCCATTTATAGGAACTTCAGCTCCCCTCGGTTCGATGAGTCAATTTAATGTCACTACATGAACATCAGCCATTCTTACTGTGACCTTATAGTTTATCTTCCAAAACAGAACACTTTTGAGTGGACAACAGGCACAACCAGAACTGTCCGGGGTAACCTGGCTGTAATGTCAGCCAAAGAGCACAACATAGCTAAATGTACTACTTAACATCTGAGTTTTGCCTCTGACTCTCCGTCCTTGATATTGATGTGCTCTGGTTGTGCCTAAGTTCCGTCCCCTCCCCTGCCCCACTTTGGCCACACTCATGGCATGTGGGCCAGGGACTGAACCCATGCCACAAGAGTGACCCAATCCACATCATTGACAATGCTGGATCCTTAACCACTGGGCAACCAGGGAACTCCCGTATCTTATTCCTAACTCCAAACCCCGTCTTCTGTTAATAATATATATTTTTCCCTTTCACAGCTCTCCAATACTCACCTCTTGACTCTTCTCAAGGATTTTACCTTGTATTTCTTACATCCCAAATTCTATCCATATTTAGAGGGATGTCCAACCCCAAGCATAGCCATAAGCCTAACATCTTGTCCCAGACTATGGATGGAAGAATAGAGGATGAGGATTGAGAAGAAACATAAAGTTAAATTGGCCTTTGCTGAGATTCCCATTTTCAAAATGCAAACACTTCAAACAGCATGTTTCTTTTTTCTCTTTTTATCTGCCGACCTTTCAATGAACAACAAAAAAAGCTGCACGGAGTTTGTGATTGGTTTTATAATTAGATCATTATCCTAGCTTGATCATGTTGCGGAAGCCACTTTCCAGCCCATAAACTGCAGTGTAGAACTGAAGGTCTTAAAAGAACACACCTGAACAGTGGTGGGCCTCTTGGTAATCGACTCCACTCTCCTACCCTCTTGGTGGCAGGTGGTGTGAGGTGACTGATTATTACAGGAAGCACATTCCAATCTGCAAGCTCAGCTGTTGGGTACATTTCTGAGACTGCAAGGGAAACAAAACAAAACAAAACAAAGTATTGAATGTCCTTTTTTTCCCCCCCAAACAGGGACTCTATGGTAATTTTATTCTTGATAATTACAAAGGAAAAAGCACTCAAATGCAAAAATTAATGTCCAATTTGCCTTTTAATGGCCCAAAGCAAATCTGATGGCCTTTGGAGTCCAATGAAATGATAATTTTAAAAGAAAAAAAAAAGGCTTGATTAAATTCCTTCTGCCCTTATTCCAGTTTGTGTATCCCTGAATTTCCCTGATTATTACCAAATTTGCAGAGTGCATTTTAAAAATAAAATATTTTAATAATATATTTGTTCTTCTAATTATAAAGCTCACCTTATTACTAGGAAGTAGCCCGTCCTGGTTAAAGATCAGGTTCTAGATTTCCTGCTGTGGCACAGTGGGTTAAGAACCTGACAGCAGCGGCTTCATTAAGCTGCCCAGGCATGGGTTTGGTTCCCTGGCCCAATACAGTGGGTTAAAGGATCCGGCATTGCTCCTGCTCCAGCACAGGTCGCAATGACTCCAGATTGACTCCCTGGCCTGGGAACTTCCATATGCCACAGGTGTGGCCGTAAAAATAAATAAATAAATAAATAAATAAATAAAAGGCAGCTCTGGTTCCAAAAGCTCACTACCTGTGTTCACATAGCTGCTGTGCTATTTACTACCTTTGCAAGCCTCTCCTTGGGCCTCATTTTGCTCATCTGTAATAATAGAACCTATCTCACAACATTGTTGCGAGGATTAAATGAGTTAATATATGGAAAATGCACAAAGTAGTTCATGGTAGGAGTTCAGTAAGTGTTAGCTACAAATAAAATTGAGAAAACTTTGAAATTCAGAGACAAATTAAAGCAAACACGTGAACAACCTATCTACCCAGAGCTGAGTACATTTAAAACCGGGACATATTCATTTTGGCTGTTGTGTATTTGCGTGTGTTTGTATAGCTGTATCTTGGGTATCTTTTTAGTTTTAATATTGCTGTTGAGCATTTCACATGAAATTAGCATTATTTTCATATTTGGAGGCTGCATAAAATTCTAAAACAAGAATATTAAAAATGACTTTTTCTATGGCATTTAGTTGATATACTTATTTTAACCAAGTAAGGCAGTAAGCCTTAAGTTGAGAGGATGAAGAGGAGCAGAAATTCAGTAATTTGTACTTTTTTTAACTTAGATGCACCCTGAAGAACCAGAGGTTATTTTTTTTCTCTTCTCTTTTGGGATCTTTTGTTTCCTACTGTGCAGAGGTGGTATGTGAGATGTACATCTGGGAAATAGGCCAGGACGGGCAGGGCAGTTGAGGGGAAGAGAGGCACCTAGCTTGCCAATACAGACAATAATATCTGTCTCACAATATAGTTATGAGGATTAAATTAAATAAGACTGGCATGTAATGTGCTTAGCATGTGTTTAATAAACTGCAATTAGTACTGTTATTATTAACAATTTTGACTTATTGCTCTAGAGTATATTTTAATCACCTCCCAATTAATAGGCAGCAGCAAATGTAAACATTTGAGTTTACTTCATTCTGACTCAGTTAGCTCTTCTAATAAGAGAGGACGCCAAGGGATGGTATTTCCTCACATTAACGAATACTTCAATCATTCATGTTTCTTGTCCATCCCTTAGAGATATGAGAGAGGAAGGAACTGGCCATAGGAAGCCACCCAAAAGGGCAAGCAGAACCCAAGTCCTGGGGTGGGCTGTGCTTGGGTACCAGCTCTGGGATACCTCTGACTCTGATAAGGCAAAGCTCCATTTCCCTTCCTTTTCTCTCGTATTATTCATTTAAGGGTCTCTGTGGCTTTCTCATCTTACTCCCTGTTAAGCTCTCTGCTCATGGTTGGATAAGAATGGACCAGAAATGGATTTACTAACTATTCAATTACCCGCATTATCTTGCGCTGTTGCAATCAAACGAAGCTGAACCAGCCTAGCTCTTGGAGAGTGTGTAGCAAGATAACAAGTCTTGTGCCACTTGACTCTTTGTGACATTTACGATTGTCTTCTACATGACAAGTTCATCACAAAGCACATTGCCTGTATTGTGCATGAACCCCACACTGACCTGGTTTTTCTGTGTTTGTAGCAAACCCTATAAACTAGAGGAATAGAGGAAAGCCCAAGAAACAATAAAGCAGAGAATTATTCACAGGATTCCACTTTTTTTTTTTTTTTTTCAAGTGAAGTATAGAATGTAACCTCAAACTCTCTGGAGGGAGAAGAGGAAATAATCAGTGACTTTTTTTTTTCTCTATTTCTCTCCCCACCTCTTCTTTTTCTCAAATATTACACAGTGTCATGTCTCAAATAGAGGAAAGGAAGGAAGGAAAGGACCTTATTTCAGTATGATCCTGGGTAGAAAGGATGGTAATGGGATGACAATGAGCCATCTTAGTTTGAGGCAAAGTGAACATATTTTTCAGGCTTAACATTACTACAGAGAATCCTAAAATTTACTCAAAAGGTGTTATTTTCCAGATCAATATGGTCAGTACTATGGTATCCGGATATGTAGAGATGTTAACTACTTGGTCAGATATGCTTGGTACATGCGATATGCCATATAGACCCATCTTGGGAGTATTATTAACTCAAGCACGTTAGTGCCCTGGGAAAGAGATCCTACAGTAAAGAAACAGGCTGAACTTTCTTTACTTATACAGTCAAAGCGTATGTACCATGAGCTTTCCCCTTAGCACCTCTTCTCTTCCTGGTTATCCCCTCCTATTTCCCTCTCTCCTTCCTTCCTTCCTTCTTTTCTTCCCTCCTTCCTTCCCTCCTTCCTCTCTCCCTCCCTTCCTTCCTTCATTCTTTCTTTTCTTCCTTTGCAGCATACTTATTTATCTGTTGCATGAACCAGTAAATCAGGGACCCTTGCTCTAGACCCGCTTGCTGTTTCACATTATCAATTGTCAGTCCCTGGCCCTGGCAGCCTATGGCTTTGCTGTGTAACTTGTGCTTCCTTACTTATACGTGCATTCTCTGCCTAAAGATCTCCCGTTACACATATCATGGAAGACAGAGATGTGAATCAGACAGGAACATGCCGTTGAGGAGTGTATAGTCTAAGTAACGAAGATAAGACTTGTACACAATTCTGAACAAATTCAAGGCAGAAAAGGAGAAATCTCATTTGAGAATTGTAGATAAAGGACTGTGGGTAGTCAGGAAAAGGAGATATATACCTCTTTCTTTTTCTCTCACAGTGACTGCTAAGAAATCACCAAGGAAAATGATATATTTTGCAGGTATGGACAAGGCTGGAATTTTTTTTTTCTTTTTTGGCCACACTGTAGCATATGGAGTTCTTGGGCCAGGCATCAGATCTATGCCTGTGGCAATGTGGGATCCTTAACCCACCTGGCCTAGCCCGGGATCTAGCCTGCATCCCAGCGCTGCTGCAGAAACATCGCTGATCCCATTGTACTGCAGCAGGAACTTCAAGGCTGGACTTATTAAAGGACTCATGCTATTTGTTCGGAATAAACAGAGTATTGTATGAAGTGACCACTAGACTACTCCGTTCCCTTTGACAGTTTCTATTGAATAGCAGGACATCTAGGCCCTTTCCCTCCCTCTCTGCCTGCCTCCCTCCACCTTTCTGACTCTTTTCAACATTGGGCTGTTCCAATACTTCATTGTGTGTTTTCCTCCCTTTCCTTTTTTGTCGTCTTTCTTTTTCATCCTGTTCTCTTTCAAACTTACCATGTGTGAAATCTCTCATCTTACTACGATAAATATATCATCTTATTTTCCCCTCAAAAGAGTACTGTAAGGTGGCTACTCTCATTATGTTTCTTTTAAAGGATGGGAGCTTATAGGAGGTCAGTGCAGTTCCCAAGGCTACCAAGGAGGAGTGGCCAAAGTAGATCTCAAACCTAAGTCCATTTGTCGGAAGTGGGTGTTGAAGCACAGAACTCTTTGTACCTCAGGCAGTATCTTTGAACCTCTGGTGCTGCTGAGGGTCATAGTCAGAGACAACATGCTGCCCATTTCTAACTGAACTCTTTAGCCTCTGACACTGTCAAATTAAAAACTATGGGAGACCCTTATGAAAAATACAAAGCAAAAATGGCAGGATGTCAGTTCCACTGAGAGGTATACACAAGTGTGTACTTACATGGGCTAGCAAACACACGCATGTGTAAATACGCTCCTATATACTCCAGCAAACATACACACACATGCACAATATACAAATACTACTTGACAGTCATGAAATTCAGCCAAAGAAAACACCACTTGTTTGTTATGAGAGGTGCAGTGACAGCCACAAAAGGAAGAATTGCTCCTAGTAAGAGTCAAGGAAAGAGGAAGTCAACTGAGGGATGAGATAAAATTAGGGGCTGACTGTATTCTGAAAGGAAATCATGCCCAGAAATGTGCTTTTCTATGTATTCCTTTAATTCTGTTGATTTGGTATGATACATAAATAAGCTTCTGGTTATGCTGCCAGAATCCTCTGATCCAGCATATGCCAGCTCTTACTAGAGGGTCTCGAGGGGGATGCTTTCCTGCTCTAAATTAAAAGTGGGAAATTGCTCAGCAAATCATCAAATTGTTACTTATTGTCATATTTTAATAAAAATATTTCTTTAAATTTCCCGATAGGTGCATAGGTGATTGGGTTTATATTATAACGCAGGATTTTTAAAAAATAATTAAGAATCTTCCCTGGGGAGTTCCCACTGTGGTGCAACAGGATTGGCAGCATCTCTGCAGCTCCAGGATACAGGTTCAATTCCCCAGCTAACACACGCAGAGTGAGTTAAAGGATACGGCATTGCCACAGCTGAGGCTCAGATCTGATCCCTGGCCCAGGAACTCCAGGGATAATATGTTATTTGGACCATAAAGAAGTCAGGTTTTAGAAATAAAATTTAGTTTTACCCTATTTTTATATATTTTTTATTAAACTATTGTTGATTTACAATGTTCTGTCAATTTCTGCTGTACTGCAAATTATTTTTATTTTAATCATGGCTTTAATAGTTTTTTTTTTTTAAGTATTAGGTAACTGAAAATGGTCAGGGGTAATTATCTACTTAAGTAGTTACAGTTCATTTTCAAGGTGTCATTCTTGTGGAAAATGTGTCAAACAACAGTTGACTGAGAGACTGTGATACATTTATCTATATATTTCTCTATTATCTATCTATCTATCTATCTATCTATCTATCTATCTATCTATCTATCATCTATCTAATTTACCTATCATCTGCTCTTTTATTATGCACACACACACATAACAGAGATTTTCAACATTGTTACTAGAAAGATGTGGCCAAAAAAGATCAAAGTAGACTTTCCCATTCTGCTTCTACATCTAAGTATAACATCTTAAACTTCAAATTCTAGGGCTTTATGTCCTGGTTTCAGCTGATGAGGATTTGGAGTCCTGTGTTCTCTCTGTTGCTGGTGTACTATGTTCATTCAGTGATCATATGCAGCTGACATTTCCAGGACACCTGCTGGGCACACATGTCTGGATCTTTGTGCCTGTGGCACTGCCTGTAAGGAACAGTCAGCCTCCAGGGAGAAGCAGACAAAAGTCAGCAGGTGCTTAGAGTACAACATGATAAGTTACAAACAAGGCAGGTCAAGAAACTCATATTGTTTCAGTGCTACTTTGTCTTACAGGTCATCTACTTTGTTAGGTATTTTACAAAGGTTACTTAATTTGAGGGTCATCATGGCTCCAGGTGGCAAATACTAATTTTACTTTATTGATGTGAAAACTAAGTCTTAAAGAATTTGTGTATCACTGAGGCCTCAACAGGAAACTCAACATTTGGCCTAGTCAGATTAGTATGAATCAAATACGGTTGAGGAAAGGGATGACTTTTCAAAGGCGTAGGTGGTTTGGTGAATCACAAGAGTTGGTGGAGTTAGTAGCCTGGGAGCAGAGCTAAGCGGGAGAGGTTACTAGCACCTCTCCAGGAGAAGGGAGTCATGCGGAGACAGTGACTTTAAGAGCAATGAAACCTGTTAGAATGTCACAGACAACCCAGGTGACCTCACAGGGAAGGAATAGGGAAGTTTATGGCCTGCCTGTATAGTCCTTCCGCCCTCTGATCTCCTACAGGTTTTCACTAATGAATGATGCCCATCCAAATCTAGAGGGTAAAGAAACCAATTAATTCCGTGGTTCAAGCCCTTGTCCTATCAGGGTGGAGAGTGGATCTGGAGGAACAAACAGAAAACAGAGGGGAAGTTTCGATATTTGCGCAAGGCCATACAGAGACTCAAGAATAGAATAATCAATCGATCCCAGGTATAGTCTGTAACTTATCTCTCTTACCTTTACCTTCAGCAGCAAATGGATATATCTGTACTTTTTGGTTCCCAGCAGCTACAGTTTGGCCACATTTACTGGCATTTTGCACTATTGCTTCTTTCTAGTGTCTCCTTTGAACTATCCCCTGTGTTGCATCCTCTCTTCTGCTAATTATTTCACAACTCTTCATTCATCTACCTTTAAAAAATATCCAACTTAGGGACAGAATTGGCACAACCTGTCTATCCATTGATGTGTTTATCCAGTGCATGAATTAGCATTTCCATGTCCTTTGGAGGCCCATTGATACCACTTCCTTCTTTTCCTGCTATTGGGGAACCTAGCCTCCAAATGCCAGGAAGATGACTTGATGGCCTATTTCACTCATGCTGTTTGTCATGTCAGTAATAAAATACTGTCTAGTAAACAAATAGAACCTTATACTTTTATCAGGATTTTCATATTTATTGTAGCATTTGTTTCTAATAACCACTGTGCAAGCTTGGCAAGTACTATGATTCTCCTTGTTTACCCACACTGAAATCCTTATTCAAATATCTAAACATTCAGTGAAATTCAACAACTATCTATAAAGCACCCACTATGTGTCAGGCTCAATTCTAGGCGTAAATACTTAGGGACCATCAATTGGGGGAAAATAGAGACAAAAGTCTCTGTTCTTATTGAGGGAAAATGGAAAAGAAATACTAAACGGAATAAAAGAAACTATTTAGTGGGATAAAGCTGTATAAAAAGGAAAATGGAGGCTTTAAGGGAAAATAGCAATGGTGAAAGATAAAATTTTAAACAAATGGCTTAGGGATGACCTTATAAGATAGGGACATTTAAACAAAAAACAAAAAGAGGAGAGGAAATGAAGTCCATGTATTTGGGAGAAGACAGTTTGAAACAGAAAATGGTCAGGAGCATGCCTGGCTTATTCCAGGAGTACAAAGGAGTCTGGTGGGACTGGAAGGAAAATAGTGGAAGGAGAGAATTTGTAATTAAAGACAAGGATGGTAAGATATAGTGATGGTATGAAGCCTTGCAGGCCATTGGAAGGACTATATTTTTTACCCTGAGATGCGTAGCTGGTGGTGGGTTTTGATTAGAAAGATTCCTGATTTGATGTATCGTTGTCATTTTGCTGAGAATACATCATAGCAGGATGAAGGTAAACACTGTAGACATACTAAATAATATGGTATATGTTGTAGAAAAGAACAATTTTTTAAAGTTTTATTGAGGTATAGTTGATTTGCTATGTTGTGACAATTTCTGCTGTACATTAAAGTTATTCTGTTACACATATACGCATCCATTGTTTTTCAGAGTCTTTTCCCATATAGATTATTACAGAATATTGGGTGGAGTTCCCTGTGCTATACAGCAGGTCCCCATTGGCCAATCATTCCATATACCACAGTGTTCATATATATGCCAATCCCAAACCCCCAGTCCATCCTTCCCCTGACCACTTGTCCCCTTTAGTAACCATAAGTTTGCTTTCAAAGTCTATGAATCTATTTCTGTTTTGCAAATGGGTTCATTTGTATCCTTTTTTAAAACAATTTTAAAGTAGAAGGAGGAGTTCCTGCTGTGGCACAGTGTGTTAAGAATCTGACTGCAGTGACTCTGATCGCTGCAAAATGTGGCTTTGATACCCAGCCCAGCCTAGTGGATTAAGGATCCATTGTTGCAGCAGCTGCATCTCAGGTTAGATCCCTGGCCCAGAAACTTTCATATGCTGTAGGTGCAGCAAAAAAAAAAAATCAAGATAGGACATAAAATTGTCTTTTTTTCCCTACATTTAAAAAAATGAAGGAAAGTTGATTTACAATATTGTGTTAATTTCCAGTGTACAACAAAGTGATTCAGTTACATACACACACACACATATATCTATTCTCTTTAGATTTTTTTCCCTTGCAGTTTATGGAAAACTATTGAGTATAGTTCCCTATGTTACAACATAGGTCCTTGTTGGTTATCTATTTTATATAGTGTGTATCTATTAATCCCAGTCTCCTAATTTATCCCTCCCCCAACCCTTTCCTCGTGGGAAATCAAAAGTTTATTTTCCATATGAAGTTGTTTTTTAAAAACCCAATCTGATCATGTTATTCCCCTGCTTGTATAGCATGGCTCCCTTTGACTCTCTCTCAATCACTGATTTTTTCATTCATCCAATTATTTTTAAAAGTTCCTAAATAACTAGCATGTGCCAGATGCTGTGCTTGATAATGAAGCAGTAAGAAAACAGACTGTCTCTTCACTCAGTGAGCCTACATCATAACAGGGAGGACAATGCAAACATTTTCAGGTTCCTTCGCACTACAACACCACTCATTTGTCTTCATTCTTCACGTGCCCCTTGACTCTCTCAAAACATGCCAGACCTAACCTTTAAATCTAGGCACATTTGTTCAGACTCTTCTTACCTGAAATACTCTTGCCTCACTCCCATCCTCCTTTCCCAGGAATTATCATGTTGATGCTCATATCATCTCATTCTCCCTCAAAGTCTCCATAGGTCTGACATAGGTCTTGTGCCTTATCAATATGAGCTATAAACGTGAGGGTTATCTGTTAGTACATGGAAACTTCTGAAGGACAAAGCTTCTCTTTTTTAAAAAAAATATTATATTATGGTTGATTTACAATGTTCTGTCAATTTCTGTAGTAAAGTGACCCAGTTATATCTACCTATCTATCTACTATCTATCTATCTATCTATCTATCTATCTATCTATCTATCTATCTATCTATCATCTATCTATCTATCTATCATCTATCATCATCTATCTAAAATGTTCCATCAGAAGTGATTAAATACAGTTTCCTGTGCTATATAGCAGGATCTCATTGCTTATCCACTCCAATGCTACAGTTTTCATTTACTAACCCCAAACTCCCAAACTCCCAGTCCATCCTACAACCCACCCCCTTGGCAACCACAAGACAAGATTTCTTGATTCATCACCTTTACAACTCCAGAATCAAGCTCAGGGTAGTGCACAGAGTAGCATGTGTATCATGGGATGAGGGGTTATAGGAGTTCAAAATAAATTAAGTGACTAAGGAATGTGTTGGGGAAACAAGAAAGAAACACATAAAACAATTAGAGAGCAGAAGACAGTATGTAATCAAGTGCTGAAATGCTGCAAACTGTGAATCTATAGGGAGGAGAACTTGTGTTCTGGAAACTTTAAGGGAGGCTGTGGTGCTTTGGGATTGGTTAGGTTCCCAAAACTCCTCAAGGACAAGCCTTTGCAGTTATTATGTCTATAACAGCACTAAAGGGTCAGGGTCCGGGTACCCAGATGGTGAGAAATTGCCATCTCTCTGGAAAGCAAGAGGTTGATCTCCAATGTGAGACTGCCTGGATGCTGCAGTTTCCAGCATCCCCTAAAAGATGAGGCTCTGACTTGGAACCATGACCTCTGTGACCTGTCAGCCTCAGTTTGGACCATGTTTTAATTGGGTGGAAGAAATTAGCTATGACTTGGGACTAAGTGGAGCATTTCCCAGAGATAAGTAAGATGTGATTTCTGATTTTCCCTCTACACTGGGAAGCATGGAGATTAAGACACCAAAGCAAGCATCTCCTTTCACCAATCTTGTCATGAATTTTGAAGTTATTTAGAATATCTACACGAATTTCTGAATTTTCACATAATGGTAAATTTAGTCACTGACTAAATCTTTCATTTGGGGGTCAGCAATGTATTTTAAGTTTCACACAATCAAATATATTATACAACCACTGCTTTATGGGGTTAATGCTCAAAAATGGGTAAGATGTAATGCTTTTGAAAGCCGATAAACTAAGATTATGTTGTGTAGAAATAGTAGAGACTAGATACATTCATGCAGTCTCTCCTTCTAACTATATGATATCATTAGTCTCTCCATCTCATCTTTGTGTAATTACTGCAGCAAGTTATAATGAAAGGGAAAGAGATTTGAGGTTGAAAATTGTAGATTTAGTACCACCCCGTCCCAGAGTGACTCTGTAACTATACTGAAAATATTTAAAATTTTTTTTTTAACTTTTTTGCTTTTTAGGGCCACACCCTTGGCATGTTGAGGTTCCCAGGATAGGGGTCCAATTGGAGCTATAGCTGCCAACCTGTATTACAGTCACAGCAAGGCAGGATCTGAGCCACATCTGTGACCTACACTGTAGCTCATGGCCAGCCCGGATGCTTAACCAACTGAGCAAAGCCAGGGATCAAACCCAAAACCTCAAGGTTCCTAGACAGATTTATTTCCACTGCGCCACAACTGGAACCCGTACATTGAAAATATTTGACCTCAGTTTCTTCTACTCTGAAAAAGCAAATCTTACTTAGAACGATTTGACCTGTCCCATGGGCGAATCAAACAAGCTAATGAGTAGGAAAATAATTTATAAACTATAATGCAATAAAACTTCCATTGGTTATTGTTATGACTCTTGCACATTTTTTTTTGTCTCTGTGAACAACATCGTTATATGGTCAAATCCTAGACAGCAAATATGGTTATAGCACAGAAGGGAAATTTTAAAAACACATGTGACCCTTTTTTTTTTGGCTCCTTCATAAATATGGTTTCATTCTGGAAAAAAAAATTTAAATATCACACACATCACATCCACATACCTTACAAAAGTACCTCCTTCAGGAGTTCCCTTCGTGGCTCAGTGGTTAACGAATCCGACTAAGAACCATGAGGTTGCAGGTTCGATCCCTGGCCTTGCTCAGTGGGTTAAGGATCCGGCGTTGCCGTGAGCTGTGGTGTAGGTTGCAGATGTGGCTCTGATCCAGAGTTGCTGTGGCTGTGGCGAAGGCCAGCAGCTATAGCTCCTGATAGACCCCTAGCCTGGGAACCTCCATATGCCATGGGTGTGGCTCTAGATAAAGGCAAAAAGACAAAAAAAAAAAAAAAGTACCTCCTTCAGCTTCATCATGAACTGTAGATGTCCTTAGCTTTCTAACAGACTTGGGTGACAACCTTGAGAAAGAATAGCTCATATTTTGAGAGGTTTCTAAAATTAACCATTTATGTTGGGATTAAACGGCAACCATGGGGATATGGCTTGTGCATGTCAAAGTGATTCCCCGTCTTCAGTTTTATTTAAAGAAATGAACCCTAGCTTAATAGGCAAGCCCAACAGAAGAAAAACAGGTTTACGTCATGTGCCTATAGCCATTCATTCATGTGTGAGCTAAAGAATGGATTCTATGTTTGTATACCTTACATACTACAAGACATCAGCCTTGTCAGTGGATTCTGTGACCAGAGAACCCTTAAAATAATAAACTCAACACAGAGTTCCTATTGTGGCTCAGTGGGTTAAGAACCTAACACAGTGTCTGTGAGGATGTGGGTTCCATCCCTGTACTTGCTTACTGGGTAAGGATCCAGCAATGCCACAAGCTTAGGCATAGGTCACAGATACAACTGGGACCCCATGTTGCTGTGGCTGTGCTGTCGACTGCAGCTCAATTTGTCCCCCAGCCCAGGAACTTCCATATGCCTTCGCTGACAGGCCTTGGATCCCCCGTTGCTGTGGTTATAGCATAGGCCAGCAACTATAGCTCTGATTTGAGGCCTAGGCTGGAAACTTCCATATGCCCTAAAAACAGGTGCAGCCCTATAAAGAAGAAGAAAGGAAGGAAGGAAGAAAGAAATGAAAGAACGAAAGAAAGAACAAAAGAAAGAAAGGAAGGAAGGAAAGAAGGAAGGGAGGAGGGGAGGAAGAAAGGGAAAAAGCCTTTCTCAAAATAAGCTTTGGGAAACAAATAAAAATGTGAGTGTTCTGGCTCATAAATAATAGGGAGCCTTGATCCACTTTCTCATTATGCCTTATATGCCTCTTTGACCTTGGAAAAAAAATTCACTAGCATGTAAATGCTCTGAAGCATCTTGCAAAAAAGACATCTGCTTTATTTTAGTACATAGTTGCCTCAAAGTTTGTAATTACAGTTAACCTCTAGATTATGGCTTTTTTTTTTTTTTTTGGTGAACAAAAGGACTTTTGTTTTATTTCTTGCTCACGTGTTGGGAAGATAAAGTGAACCTGAAGTTTCCAGAGGCAGACATGCAGATTCTCAGATAAACTCCCCCTGGGTAGCTACTTAGATTGGCAATTCCCCATACCTGGGATTTCTAATTTCTTAACTACCAAAGTCCTTACAGTAGACCTTGGATTTCTGATGGCACTCTAACCTTGGAGACATCAGCATAACTATTGTTGCTATTTCTGGAACATCCTCCATTCTCTCATCTCGATTTTCCTCCATCCTCTTTTCCTTTTGTCTCATTACTTCTACTTTTTTCTTCTCTCCTCCTCTCTCAATGTAGCTTCCCTGTGAGGCATTTACTCCTTCAGTTCCCTGTGCAATGTGTAGCTTACTTTCACTGAAGATATAATTTTGAGGCCTTGATTTAAAATAGGCACTGCAGATGTTTTCACTAAGTGAGCCCTTTAAAGCATCTCCTTGGGTGCACGAGGTTCTTTGCTTTTGTATTTAGCCCTGGAACAGAGTTAGCATCCAAATTAATGCGCAGCTATGACTACACTGGAACAAAGCAGGGGTTGTGTGATGACTCACTGGGTAAACTGTTTTGACTTCCTTTTAACAATTCATGTGTGTGTGTTGGGTTATGGTAGAATATACACAAATATTCATAAGCAGAAGCCGATTCACACATACCACCCCCTATAGGTAGAGTTTTAGCCATATTATCATGCGGGGTCAAAATGAGACTCTGTTCAATAATAACCTCCCATGCAGACTTTTACTGGGACCACATATGGATTATATTGTAAAGCCAGGCTAGTATTACTAGCTTATCCTTTACACAAAGGAAAGTCAATGTGTCTCATAACTAAAGTCTAGCATCAGCTTGGGTCTCCAAAGGGAAGGCCAATTAGAAAGTTCCCAAATTAACATTCTAATAACATAGCAGTAATCAAGGCTAGTCAGGGGTTTGTTTGAAACAAAATGACCTGCCTTTATTAGTGCCTAAGAGGAAATGGTGTTAGATGTGAATTTTATCAGTGATGTTGCAGTTTATATCTTTTCTTTTTTAAGTAGGAGACTAGACTTGTTCAAGTAGAGTGAGATTTGTAGTAGATAACAGATTATAACTCTTCACAACAGAAAAATAAAGGTGTTGCAACTGACAAATGTGTATTTGTTTCTCACCAGTGGTAAACATACTGAACAGGCTTCATCAAATCAAAGTATTACATTGCAAATATAAACATATAAGTGAACTATATATACACATACTTTCATATATCTACTAAAATATGAAGTTGGGGAGTTCCGGCTGTGGCACAGCAGATTAAGAACCTGGCTACATCTACTAATCCCAAACTCGCACACAGGGAACTAAATCCAGTCACTTTGGATATATATAACATGATGGAAGATAATATAAGGGAGTCCCCTCTGTGACTCAGTGGGTTAAGAACCCAACTAGTATCCACAAGAATGAGGGTTGGATCCCGGTCCAGAGCAGAGGGTTAAAAGATCTAGTGTTGCCCCAGCTGTGGCATCGGTCGAAGTTGGACTCTGATTCAATCCCTGGCCTGGGAACTTCCATATGCTGAGGATGCAGCCATAAAAAAAAAAGAAAGAAAAATAAAATTCATCTCAATGGCGAAAATAATTAAACATTAGATCTCGTAAGGTAATTTTCACACCTTATGGTTAACTCTCCCCACTTCTCAAAACTCTATCTTGTATAAGAATACAACAAAATATAATATATATATGTAATAATCAGGTTTTTAAAACTAATGTATACAAGTATTGTATATATATTATATGTATAATATATATAATAATCAGGCAGAATTTTAAAATAATGTATACATGTATTAACATTTTGTATCCTCTCCTGTGCCAGAATTTCATTCTTTTGTAATAATATTGACACTGTTTCTATGGAAAGAATTGTCCACCAAGTGATTAGCAAAGGAGCTAGTTAATGGGCTACAAAAAATCTTTCAGGATTCCAGGGCCCTACCTGGAGCTTACCACGTCCCAGAAAACTGTCTCAATGGGATATATACTTAGCACCTTTATTTACATATGTAAATGTACATAAATGTATATAAATCCATGAGAGTGCATACTTATTAGTTTTTAGAGCTATTATGAATTAAAAGGCTCCATCGCAAAGTTATTTTGTGACAGTTACGGTTTAAAATTGCTCACACAAAAATGAAAGGAGAACTGAAGCAATGTGAGGCCTGGGGTGACTTCAGTCTGTACCCTCTGTGAAGGTAATGTGAAGGTGGTGGCTTTTAATTAAAATGGAACCGCTGTGTCATGGCAGCACTGATTTGATTTTGCCTGCCTGCCCTGCTCAGAAATTATAGATTTAAAAGATGTAATTAACAGAAAATTAAAGATTCTCCTTCATTCTTAGTTATGTAAAGGATGCCTGCTCCTTTTCTCTCCCAGCTACTTCTCAGCTGGGGTAGAGCCTTTTAAGTTGCATTTTCACACCACATGAGTCAGTGGCATTAATTAGCAAAGCAGGACTGTGATCATTAACTCTGATAAGAGGTTTCTCTTCCCCAGCTGACCCTTCAGAGCAGGAGCATTTGCTGGAATGAAAGACAAGGAGCCTTTTTTCGCTCTGTACTTCCAGCTTTAATAAGCTTGAAGGAAGTCCCCTTCCTACTGTGTCCTCTTTTTTTTTTTTTTTTTGTCTTTTGTCTATTTAGGGCTGCACCCACAGCCTATGGAGGTTCCCAGGCTCGGGGTCGAATCAGAGCTATAGCTGATGGCCTACATCACAGCCGCAACAATGCCAGATCCGAGCTGAATCTGCGACCTACACCACAGCTCACAGCAACGCTGGAGCCTTAACCCACTGAGAGAGGCTAGGATCGAACCTGCATCCTCATGGATACTAGTCAGGTTAGTTAACCACTGAGCCACAACGGGAACTTTGGGTCCTGTCCTTCTATATAATCTGACCAGTGCACACATACGTGAAGTGGGTTTGTTGACTTGAAGCATGCTGAGGTTTGAACCCAAACTAGAACAAATATGAAAGAACTCCTCTTGTCATCCTCAAATCACGTCTGCTACTTTAGCTATGTGCACTGTACTTCCCTCCTCAGCACCCCTTTTCTTTTCAGTCTTTGCCTCATGAATTCACTCCAAATGGTTTTCCTGCAGATTTCAGTATTTTAATGAACTTGCACATCTTGCCGTTGTCCCTCCCAAAAGGTCTTTTTCAAGCACTGTTTGGTTGCCATTTGGTTTTGCCAAGCTTCTTGGAATAACCTCTGCCCCTCATTAAAACAGGTTTCCTCTCCAATCACAGTCCCTCTTTTTTTGTTTTTCCCCTAATTTCAAATCTCTTTTCCTTGAGAAAGAATATCATGCATAAGTAGGCTGGGAATGGAATGGCTCCCACCTCAAGAAATCAACCCTTTCTACTGTGCATTAATTTGAACTTGGCCAGGGCTCCAGTATTTTATCCACGTTACGCTGTTGTTAATCCCTTTATTTTTTTCTGCACTGCATTCCCATCACTTGTCCAGAGTGCTTTTTGCCACAGAATATCATCACCAGTGATTTCTATGAGTCAACATGTCCCAAACTAGAAAATGGGGAAACTCTCTAGGCCCGCCTTCTGCTGGTGGCTTTTTTATTTTTCCTTCGTGCCTTGTATTAGTGACTAATTTTCAGGTTCACACATTTATCCAAACATAACATCACATGTTTACAAACATCTTAGCAGGAATTAATTACATCAAGGGTTATAAAAATAGCTATTAATTATTATCTTCATCCCATTATTTTAGGAATATGTAAATGAGTAATATTTTCCATTCCACATCTTCACTGATACACAGTGCTACCACTTTCTACATCTGCTACAGTCTTAGGGAGAAAAATCATTGAAACAGAGTCTATGTGCTTTCAAGGAAAACCTATGTTCTGGAAGAAAGCATTTTTCCCTATTGTGGGGGCAGTTTTCAGAATTCTAGGCCATATCTTGGGTGGAAAGTTTTAGGTCTTCTGGCAAATGGCCAAGGCGTGATAAGGGCAATGGCTGGTATTACTGAGGAATATATAGTGAGCATGCTTTCATTGCACTCTGGGATGCCCTGTTGAAATGCCTGTTCACTTGATCGTTGTGGAATCAGTGAAGCCTCTGATCCATGGGGTCTAAGGCAGGATATGTAGGAGGCAGTCAGTGAGCCAAGGATGCTGTATGAACTTGCATCATGTGTACATTGTAGCAATAATGTTGATCCTCTTTGACTGCAACCCATAATAAAAGTATGTTTTACATTTCAACCCAGTTAGAAATACGTATTTATAACCCCATTACAAACACGTGTATATCAAAAACAATTTCCAGTACACAATGCACTCTGATACCCTCTTTCATCTTATTGAATGCAGGTCATGATCCAGACAGTGCTTCCAGGACCAGCTAGTGGTCATGACCCAGTTTGAAAGCCATTTTCTTATAGGGCTGTAGAGCTGTAACTTATTCACATCATGTTCATATGCCTTATCCAGTTTGATCATCTCAGCTACCTGATGCTATGAGAGTCTTTAAAAATTTTGAGATTAATATTTCATATTCTATCAGGAAAAACTCACATATCTGGAACATACATGCCCATGATATTTTATGATTCAAACACACTCAGGAAACCAGAGCCAACAGTGGAAAGCTGACAAATGTCCTCACCTCAGATGCTCCCAAGGATGATCACTATCCTGCCTGCCGAGGGCCTGGATGAAGTTTGCCTATTTATGTTATGTCCACTTGGGAGTTCACGTCGTGGCTCAGTGGGTTAAGAACCTGACATACCATCTGTGAGGATGCAAGTTCTATCCCTGGTCTTGCTCCGTGGGTTAAGGATCCAGCATTGCCGCAAGCTGCAGTGTATGTTGCAGATGTGGCTTGGATTTGTCCTTGCTGTGGCTATGGCATAGGCTGGCAGCCGCAGGTCTGGTTGACCCTTAGCCCAGAAACTTCCATATGCCACAGGTGGAGCCATAAAAAGAAGAAAGAGGAGTTCTCATCATGGCTCAGTGGTAACAAACCTGACTAGTATTCATGAGGATGCAGGTTTGATCCCTGGCCTTACTCAGTGGGTTAAGGATCCGGTGGTGCTATGAGCTGTGGCGTATGTCACAGATGTGGCTCGGATCTGGCGTTGCCATGGCTGTGGTGTAGGTCGGCAGTTGCAAGTATGGCCCTAAAAAGAGGAAAGAAGGAAGGAAGGAAGGAAGGAAGAGAAAAGAAAAAAGAAACAAAAACAAAAAGTTGCTTTTGTACATTATGTAAATCATATGATACTCTTTTGTCTCTGGCTTCTTTTGTTCACATTATGTTCATGAATATCATTCATATTGTTATGAGACTATAAAAACATGAGATTACTTATTCTCATTTCTGTGTAGAATTCCACCGGATGCATTCATTTGTTGCTGGACACTGGGACAGTTCTGATTTTGGCCTTGAAGGACTTAATAGTGCTGCCATAAACATTCTAATATGTACCTTTAATAAACACACGTATACATTTGTACAGGTGGTAGATACCTAGTGCTCGGATGCTTAGGCCATAGGCCATGACTAGGTTCAGCTTTATTAAAGACAAACTGTCAATATTTGAAAGTGGTGAACCAGTTTATGTTCCTACCAGCAGTGGGATCCAATTCAGTTTTTATACAGGGAAAACAAGGCTTAGGGCCAAAGCAGATTACCAAAGTCACGAGCTAATAAGTTACAGAATTAGAACTAACACAGATTGTGGAGTCTAAAGTCAATCATTTTGTTTATTTGTTTGTTTTTCTCTCTATTCCTTATTAACACTTATGAAGGCCTTAAAAGTGGTTATGTTTCCTTTTTTCATCTTCACCAGTTCCCCTCACATACACGGACATACAGACACATACACATACTCTGCCCTCCATGTGGATACATGCATAGATTCCCACAATACACATATGCAAACAAAATGGCATACACGCAGACACATATACCCAGGTACACAGAGGCATGTGTGGACTCAGGTACATATAGATTTAGACACACAGAAATATGTATACATATATATATATATATATATATAACACAAAAATCTGTAGACATGGAGACACAGGCAGACGCGTTCACATACACATACAAAGACACATACACGTACTTTTATACACTTGGCTATACGCTATGTATTTTTTTATATTTCATACTTTGGCAGCAAGAGAATAAATTTTTTAAGATTATAGTTATATAATGCATACACATCTATATGCTTAGTTTTCAGGTGATTTTATTTCTATATTTTTAAGTTTTCTAGAGAAATACGTTTATACCCTGCTTTGGCAACATGCCCTGAGCTTAACTATCAAACTGGTACCAATTCTAAATTTTCCATGTGGTATCAACTAGCCATGCCTATGTCCACTTAATTCATAAGCTGTAATATCGAAATTAGGGGTCTGTTTTCCCCCAAAGAACATTTTCTATTCATGTTCTTCTGAATTATTAAGAGATAATAATCATGTTCAGTACTTAAAAAGCAGATTCTACAATTTCAGAAGATAAGTAAGGAAAATATATGAATTTTTTTGGTTTGTTTTCTATCACTGTGTAACCAATTACTGCAAGTGTATTAGTTTAAAATAACATATATTTATTATCTCAGTTTTGGGACAGGATTCTGGATGCAGCATGATGAAGTCCTCAGCTCAGTTTCAAAAGGCTGCAAGCAAGGTATCAGTCAAGCTCTAGGTAGAGCTTGTGGTTCTTTTATAAGCTTAAGCAATCATTGGCAGAATTCAGTTCCTTGTAGCTTAGGACTCAGGTCCTAGATTTCTTTCTGGCTGTCATCTGGGCCACATGTTCAGTTCCTGGAGGCCACTTGTAGTCCCTTGCCACATCACACTTTCATAACGATTAGCAGTTTAGTTCATGAACACCAGCAGAGGAATCTCTTGCTACAACTTTGTTAAGACAGATCTTGTGTAACCCATCACCTTTGCTGTAGAATGTATCCTAACCAAGACTGTGCATATTGGACCACTTTTCTACTGGTTACAGCAAGTTACAAGTACCACTGATACTCAAAGTGTGGAAAGAATATACAAAGGTATGACTCAGGGTCATCTTAGAATTGTGCCTACCACAGTTGGCTTGAGAATTTTCTTTTCTGAGGTCCTTCTAACCATAATTAGGAGTAACAGTAACATAACCAACAATAACTGTAACCAATACCAGTAACCATAGTTGCTGTTATGCTGTTATAATAAGTATCTATTCATAGGCCATACTGATTGTAGCAGCAACTTGTAGTCAAATTCATAGGTAACAACATACTGAATTTCAGAATATATACATATTCACATAAACATAGCTACAAAGAAGTATTTATAATTCTTTCTTATTTCACATCCTACCATAGGACTGGAATCAGCCACAGTTCAGTCTATACACTTGATACTTGGATGCCAAATGTCATTATACTGTGGCTGTTTTGCCCAGTGATTTCTTTCAGAGCGGGGTTATACTACCTTAGTCTCACCTCCAGTTGAATAAGAAGAGTTTGAGAACAAACAGGAGGCTGTGACTCCTTTTGAAATGTAGCACACTTTGTTCTAAACCCTCTGAAAGAGAGCCGACCTTTATTAAAATGAAACCTTGGACATAGTGTGAAGCTCTCTCTCTCTCTGGACTGTACTATAAAATTTGGTTCAAAATAGATCTGAAACTTGTAATGGGTGTAAATGTTCCAGCACGTGGTATGATGGTTTGGGATAAGATGCACAGGGCTTCCCGGGAAACATGCCAAGCGCTGGCTTAAGGGGACCCTATAAGGACTTTTCTCGCTTGGCTCCCTGACAAATAGCATGCCTGCTTAATCAAAACGTGGTGCAATATGGTCGCTGCCCTTTAACAAAGCGGTAATAGAAGACAAAAGACAAAAGAGAGAGGTAGTGGACGTGATTAGAGGGATAATGGAGCCTGCTGTTGATGATGTGAGATGGCAAATGAGAACGTTTCATCCAAAAAGCCTGAGAATCAGTTGGAAGTTAAATCCTGTTTCATGACAACGATCACAGGAAAAACCGCCCAAGCCTTTCGTTCTGAGGAGGTGCTCAGAAGTACAAGGTAAATTGCCTCACCACTGGGTGTGGACAGCCTGGACAAGAATCCTGGCTCTGCTACTTACCAGCTTTGAGTAGATAACCGTGTTAAGTCACCATGAACTTATCCTTGAAGTGGACGTAAATGATGTACATAAAGCGTTCGTTACAGTGCTTGGCCCCAATAAGCACAACAACAAAACAAGGAAAGAAGTAGAACTTGTAGCTACAAAGACGACAAAACCCTTGCAGATTTCTTCAACTGGATCATTATCAAATGGTGGGGGTGGAGGCTGCTATTCAGGTGGAAGAATGATTCCAGAGCAACTTGCGAACTTCTACAATAGTGGTGAGAAGTCTCAGCCTTCAGGAGAGATCCGAGGTGATCGGACAGATGATGCCTTGCTCTTCCTCTTGCCTTGGGCCCAAAGGA
Source organism: Catagonus wagneri (assembly GCA_004024745.2). Lineage (NCBI taxonomy): Eukaryota > Metazoa > Chordata > Mammalia > Artiodactyla > Tayassuidae > Catagonus > Catagonus wagneri. Next base: position 10,627,704 of record PVHT021183666.1, read on the forward strand.
AGCAATTTACTTAAAAATATATATTTTTTAAAAATCCTTAATTATAAAATGTTCCCTTTAATCACTAGGAATACTTCTTACCTCAACACCCATTTTGTCTGATATTAATTTAATTATGGAAGATTTACTTAGATTAGTGTTTGGATAATATATGTTTTCACATCCTTTTATTTTGCAGTCTTTATCTTTTTATCTAATGTGTGACTGGTTAATAGCATATAGCTGGGTTCTGTGGATTTTTTTTTATCCTTTACCCCTTTTTAAAAAAATTGAAGTATAGTTAATTCATCATGTCATGTTAGTTTCAGGTGTACAGCAGAGTGAAACAATTATGTATATACTTTTTTTCAGGTGATTTTCCCTTATAGGTTATTACAAACTACTGAGTATAGTTCCCTGTGCTATACAGTAAGTGCTTGTTGGTACTATTTTATGTATAGTAAGGAAGGAATTTCTTTATTCATTCTGTCTATGTCTCTTTTTCTAATTCTGTACCCAAAATTATTAGAATCCGTTTTCTTTTCACCTTGACGCCAAAGAAAAATGGCAAAAGGGAAGCAAAGATGAAGAAAGTTTGCTACTGGGATGCTTATGAGCTAATGAAGGTCAAACAGATTGAGTCCCTGGAGAGGAGACAATAAAACTGGAACTTGGAAATGAGTCTGGAGTAGTAATGGTCAAATGGTCAGTCTCTCTTTTTTTTTTTTTCCAGAACCAGTTTTTCAGATAATAAAAAAGATGATGATGAGTAAGAGGTTAAATCACTGGAACTATGAATATGATCCATTGTTCACTTGCATTCATTCATGAAGATTTAAAGTGCTGCCTTCTTAGACAAACTAGAGTCTTCATAGAATTTTTCTAGTCTCAAGGGACAAAATGCTTGGGAAAAATACTACCTTTTCTGCATCTGCTTTCCATTTCTTTTCCTCGCTGGCAGCAGTGATTTCTAGGATTGCAGTATTGAGGAAAGGGGCGAAACCTTTGTGCATATCATAGTCTCAGTGCTTCTGTTTCCCCCCATAACTCAGAAAAGAGCATGGTATATGTAACGGTATTTTCAAATCAGTTGGTATGGGAACATATGAATTGGGACTAAAGACCTCTCATCAGGATAAGATTTGTTCACGTGACTTAGGCAATTAATTTCTATCTGTCGCTAATTAATAATGCTCTTAAATTGCATTTCCTTTAGTTTGCCAGCTTTTAAAGGGCATCAAGATCCTATATTTTTTACAAGCATAAAGTTGGGATAAACATGCAAATTGGCTGTTTTTCCACATGTTAGCCAGTCAGATCAACTGACTATTCTTTATTACATGGAACTGGTTTTCAAATACCCCCATCAGAAACAGTCAAGAAAGGGAAAATATGGGGCACCTGGTTAGACTGAACACCACACAGGCCAAAATAGCTATATGAACTCTGCATTTGGTAAAATTATAATTTTTTGTGGTCGAATATTTTATAGAAATATACCATCCCTTCCTAACTCCATAGCTACATAGAGGTAGTTATTTGATCTCATTCTTCCAGATTCTTTAAATTGTTCAGCAAGTTGTATTCTTTCTAGAATATATGACAGGATATATTACCTATAATTTTCAAATAACTCATGACTGTACCCTCCTTTCATGAGTTCTTTTTAGAAAATACCAGATACTTTTGAAATATTTAAACATTGGTAATTGTTTGTTGCTGACAAAAAAAGTGATTTATATGTATCAGTTTGTAAGCTCTATCCACAAATTAATGGTTTATTTAACTGCCATTGTCTTCATTATCAGTCATGAGCACAATGTGAAGTGTGGCCAGAGAGAAATAAGGTTAAAATTTGAAATTTGAGGTGATTATATCTGGAATTTCAAACTCTAGATGCCACGATTTTTGTATCAGTAAAATTATTGTAAAAATTGTACTGAATGAATACAAACTGTAGATGTAATCATAAGGAAAGTTCATTTTTCTCTCTCAAAATATCTTGATTGGGACTAGTTTTGCTTCTATACCTGGATGAAAACTGTCTGGAAATATTTATGAGTTATAAGCAGTGGTAAGCGGTGGACATATCTAAATTTATATAATTAAAATTAAGATTTCCACCTTCTCCAACGCAGGCCCAGTTTTGGGTAGGAAGGCTCACATCACAGACTAGGGTGTAGATATAGCTGTTTTCTTCTCTGTATTGTCACCTAGTTCTCATGTCCTCTTCCTTCCCATATTCCTACTCTTCCTATTCTTCTTTGTCAGATCATGGTTAGGGAAAATAGGTAAGAGGGGGCCAGAGTAGCTTTACATGCCTGGTACTGTTGAGTTGGCGTTAATATCTTTGGGTTTACCAGATATTTGAAACTGATTTTCTTTTGTTGGCTTTTAATGTACACGTGTTCCATGGTGACCCACCCTCCTCTCTCACTACCCCCAAATTTGCTTTGCTGAGAAGGAGGCTCCCTTTCCTGAAACATCACTAACTCCTTCCTCAGTCTCTAGGAATCCAGAACTACTTGCAGATTCCTTCTGGTAATCTGTTTACTTCTGCAAGCAAACCTCTCTCACAGAATCTAAAATACCTCCCAAGTCTTTCTCATCAACTCCCTCATATGTGTGAGCAATATTTGGTCTCTTGCCTTTGAGATTTTTCAGATGGGATTTAGACACCACTCCCTATGTCTATTCTACTCTACTCAACCACATCTTTAGTCTTGAGATGAGGGACAGGCATCCTTCTGTAATATTCTTGTTGGGGTTGGTGATGGTAAGTCCCACCCCACTGATAATTCACTCAAAAACTTTCCTCTAATAATCTTCTTGAAGCCCCTCTTTTCTAAGCTGAGGGTTAGAATGTAAGACCACCCACACCTTCCCTCAGGAACAGGACACATAGCATAGCTCTCTCCATAGAATCTCTTCATGAGCTTGCTCTAGTCCATTGATGCCTCTGTTCTGTGTAAGAGGTTATGAGCTGGGCAGCCATTTATGACCGCCTCCATTATAAATTTGTGCTCTCTTTAGAATGTATCATCTACTATGTCTCGGTTCCTTGGCTGAAATCTCCACTCAATATACTTTCATTCATGTAGTCATACATAGAGGTATAGTCTAGGGAGTCATTTTATGAAGACATACAAAGAGTTCCTTTTTTTAAAATTTAATCATTATTTGAGTGACTTATGGCGCACCAAGTATTTTTCTAGGCTCAGGAAATAAGAGAGTGAACAAGCTATACAATGCCCCTCTACTCATGAAGCTTAAATTCTTCTGAAGGCAGGGATACAGTTTTAGAAAGAGAAAAAGAAATTAAAAATGTGATTTCAGAGAAAGGATATGAGTCACTGTGTGCAGGTGAGCAGGGGGTGCTTTGAGGAAAATGTGTGAAGGGACATCTGTGAGAAAGTGCCATTTGTGCAGGAATTACTCAATTAATTGGGAATTATGGAACCTACATCGTGGAATAAAAATACATACATTTTAATATACATGAGCACATCTGGAGAATTATGAATAAAATGCAATGGGGAATTGAATATGCATTTCTGGTTCTTCCTTCTTTAGGACTGGGGAAGAAACTCTTATGTCTTCTAGGGAAGAGTTCCTGATCTGATCCAGTCAGGTCCCCCTCTCGCTCACCAGTGGGGTCACCCACAGCTGGCCTGAACAGGGAGGTTTGTGACCTTGTATCGGGGCTCTTATTACGTTTGATGACTATTCTTAGTCTCTGCTAATGAGATGGCTCAGAGTTCGCTCTGAGTATCACATCTTAATCACTTGATTTCTGCAGACGTCTCCTTTCTCCAAGTAAACTCTTCAAAATGCCTGCTGTTCCATGCTCATTAACCTGGCAATGGCTTCTCGAACTCCAATTTGAAAATTTTCTCTGACATCTGAAACTTGTGTCCTGATCAGGCTTCTCCAAACAGCAACAGTGGAAGAGGATTTTAGATTCTTGAGTGTGGGGAAAAAAATAATCAATGTCCAAACTTCCATTTGTAAGGGGATTTCTCTTTTATGTGGAAGATGGACCTCACTCTCTTGCAATGCAGAATAACGAAGATCCACCTCAACTCCACTGTCTGCCCAATTCCCACTTCATCATTTCACAAGGTTTAGGTGACTTAAAGATAACAAAATAATTAGGTAATTAGTAAATGAATGAGTAAAGAAATGAATATTAATCAACTAGAATTTTGTTTTCTTATAGTCTTTTCCTATCTTTAACCCACAGTTCATGCGATTCATCCTTCACGATGAAGACAGTAGCCCTCATATAAACAAACACAACTTAAGACCAGGACCAAATGTCACTATAAACATCTACAGGAGTTCCCTTTATGGCTCAGTGGTTAACGAATCCGACTAAGAACCATGAGGTTGCACGTTCGATCCCTGCCCTTGCTTAGTGGGTTAAGGATCTGGTGTTGCTGTGAGCTGTGGTGAAGGTTGCAGACGTGGCTCAGATCCTGCGTTCCTGTGGCTGTGGCAAAGGCTGGCAGCTACAGCTCCTGTTAGACCCCTAGCCTGGGAACCTCCATATGCCACGGGTGCGGCTCTACATAATAAAAGGCAAAAAGACAAAAAAAAAATCTACATTTTCCCACATGCTGGTGGTCTTTAAGTTGGTGACCTGTGTTTCTACACAATTGCCACCTGAATGGGTCACAGTAAACAGCTCTCAGATGCACAAATGTTCTAATTTGGAGCCAGAGAGCAGCAACTCCTTTCCCCTGTTGTCAAATTTTACACCCTGGTGAATATATTTTCTTGGTATGTTTTAAGCTTGCTCTAGGAAGGCTGTTTCTAAATACTGTTAGTTTAGAATACCAAATCCTACATTTTACTTTGCTCTTAAGAGGCAAGAGACTAAATCACAAACCATAATTGATAAATTGAAAAATCAGTTGCTCTCAAAAAAATGAAAAAATGAGCTCATTTAAAAATAAGCTTGACAGGCACTTACCAGAAAAAATACTAGGTAGACATTCTGGAATGTCTTATGGGAATAGCTTATGTTGGAACAACCTTCTATAGGGAATAAGGACAAGGAGTTCTTGTTGCTTTGTTCCTCCCCCAGAATCCAAGAGTATATTCTAGGCTTCTAGCTATAGTCCTGTAAAGTGGCTCACTCAGTATGAAAATTTGTCCTTCATCAACAGACTTTACAAACTACAGTGTATTGCCAACTCTGTCTCTGCCTTCACTGAACTCCTCAGATACCCTAAAGTTTGGTCCTCTATCAGAAAACGTCAACCTAATGAGGGAGATCAATTACCCTTGAATTTGAAATGATCATTTCTTCAAAAGACCTAACTGTAAGAATGGGTGTTATTTTGATTAAGCCAGTCTGTGTGTGTATTCAGAAGAGCTCCCTGAAGTAGAAAGATAATCTAGAAACCATAGTTCTATAGAGGTGTCAGTCCAAACACAGCCTCTGTACACCAGGACCAGTTAGGTCTCAGAGACAGAGTCTTGAGTGAAGCAGAAAGAACAGCTTTAGTGCTTTGCCAGGCAAAGGAGGCCACAGCAGGCTAATGTCTCAAAACTGTTTCCTGCCTTGAGAGGGGATAGCAAGGGGTTTTATAGGTTTAGCTCGGAAGACAGGGTTATTGATTAAGGCATCTATATTACTCTCCCTCCATAGATCATTTCAATGTCATCAAGGCCAGCATCAGTCTGTCCAGTGATGGTCTCTGGTGGTCTTCAGGATTATCCTTCCTTGACCCTGTCTCTGGAGTGAAGACTACTTACAGGGAAGGGGTATTGGGGAGTGTTCCAATTACAAAAGAAAACACTAGGTGCAGTATAACTCTAACTGGAAAGTAAACATTAGTAATAAGCTGGAGGGCCAGGGCTGGGCATAACATAATGGAGACTGTTATAACTAGTTTTATTTTTTAGCTATCACAAAATTTCTTAATGATTAACTCTTGGGTCAGCCTTTTGGGACTGAAGGGAGGCCTGGGAGGCTAAAGGAAGAGGATTTTACTTCAAAGCACAAGGACTTACGGGCTTGTACACATTTCATAAGTACAGAATACATCCAGGCCACAGAGGAGGTAACTGTATCATTAGGCTCTGAAACTTTGTTAGACTCGTTCATCTTAACCTCAAGAAAAGGCAGAATCTCTAACTTTCCAAGGTATAACCTGAATGGTATTCTATACTCAGGTGGTAACTGTATAATAAGGCTCTGAAACTTTGTTAGACCTGTTCATCTTAACCTTAAGAAAAGGTAGAATCTCTGACTTTCCAAGGTATAACCTGAATGGTATTCTATACTCAAGGTATAACCAAATCACTTAGGTTCTCTTTGGATGTTCCAGGGGACCACATCGGAATAAGCAAGGATTAGAATAGCCTTGTTTATAAAACAAGATTGGTCACTGGGCAGGACAGAATCTTGTAATAAAATGAGATGAGGCACAACTAGCCTTTAGACTAGGACAGGGGCCAGACTAACAGAGAGGATAGCATTTTCCATGGTCTAAGAAGAGCTGGGGAAGTGGAGGGGATCCCTTGACAAAAAAATGCTCTTGCAGTCATGTGAAGCTTGATGGGGGGGCGTTCAGGAACAGCTGATATATGGACTGCTACGTTGGTAGGTGGCAGAAGGCAACTTTTTGGTTTCTTTAAGCATCATCACATACCCTTAAGCAAATATTCTTGACCCTACCTCCAGAGCAAACCCTTCATTTTCTAATTCTCTCTATTCCTACTGTTGCTACTCAGGACCAAGACATCTCTCACATACACTACTGATGTACTTTTGGTGCCTTCTCTCAGTTCTCACACTAGCAGCATCTAAACGTGTACATAAGCCTGTGTTATTTTTCCAAGCTCTGCAAGAGATTGCTGTTGCATAGACAAAGAAATTGTTTCCCTGGCCCACCAGGCCTACCTCTCTATCACAAGTTCAATATTGTCTCCCTAAAAGATGTGTTCACATCCTGAGCCCAAGAACCTGTGAATGTGACTGTATTTGAAAAAATAACCTTTGCACATGTAATTAAGTTGAGGATCTAGCAATACAATCATCCTAGATTATCCAGGTTGGCCTTAAGTACAATGACAAGCACAAGCATCCTTCTATGAGAGCATGTAGAAGAGAAGGAAGGCCATGCGAAGACTGGGGGAGAGGTGGGAGTTACGTAGCCACAAACCAAGGATTATCCGGATCCCCAGGGCTGGAAGAGGCAAGGAAGAATTCTCCCCTAAAGACTTCAGAGAGGTCTGTGGACATTTTAGTTTCAGACCAGATGTCTGGCCTCCATTGCTGGGAAAGAATCAAATTCTGCTGTCTTAAGCCATCAAGTGTATGATAATTGTCATGGAAACAAAAGGAAACTAACATATTCCATGTACATCTCCCATTCTTCTGCTTTCCCACTTTATTCCTACTAGACTAGCCTATATTTCACCTATTTATTTATTTATTTATTTATTTGTTTGTTTTTCGCTTTTTAGAGTCACACCTGTGGCATATGGAAGTTCCCAGGCTAAGAGTTGAATTAGAGCTACAGCGGTGAGCCTATGCCACAGCCACAGCAGCATGGATCCAAGCCATGTCTGTGACCTACACTATTACACCACAGCTCATGGCACATCCTCATGGATACTAGTTAGGTTTGTAACCTGCTGAGCTACAACGGGAACTCCCTCGCTTATTATTCTTTAAGTAAAACACACTTCTTGTCTTGTCTGTCTGACCTGCTGTAACACAACCACAGAATGGATATCTTATAAGAAATAGAGCTTAGAAGTTCCTGTGATGGCTCAGTGGGTTAAGACTCTGACACAGTGTCCATGAAGATATGGGTTCAATCCCTGGCCTTGTTTAGTGGGTTAAGGATTGAGCATTGCTGCAGTAGTTCACATATATGACTTGAGTCTGGTGTTGCTGTGGCTGTTGTGTGGGCCAGCAACTGCAGCTCCAATTCAACCCTATCCCAGGAACTTCCATATGCTACAGGTGTGGCCCTAAAAAGGAAAAAAAAAAAAAAAAGGACAGAACTTATTTCTCACACTTCTGGAGCCTTGATGTCAAAGATCAGGGTGCCAGTATGTTCAGGGGTGAGGGCCCCCTTCCAGGTTGAAGTCTCCTCATTTTATCTTCACATTGAGGAAGGGTCTAGGGGTCCCCCTGGATCCTCTTTTATTTGGGTACTAATCCTATTCATGAGGGCTCTGTTCTAATGGACTAATTACCACTTCCTAATGCCATCACATTGGACACTAGGATTTACCAAATGAATGAGAGCAGGGGAGTGGGGGACACAAACTTTAAACTGTAGCACTTCCTTCAACTTGGAGCCTTTATAGTCACTGTTCTCTCTGCTTGGAATATTTTCCCCCTACATCTTTTTATGTCTGAGTTCTTTCTTATCATTCTTGAAATTTAACGTCCCTTTTTCAAAGGAGTCTTTCCAGACATAATCAGTGTAATATTTCCCATCAGTCATTCCCTGACTCATCACTCTTGTATTTTCATTTCAATACTTATGTCTACCTGATCTTTTCTGGTTTACTCATTATCTGCATAAACCCTAAAAAGCCAGCTCTATGAAGTGAGAGTTTGTTTCTCTATGACTCACTATAGAATCCTGGGTGGCTAGAGTCATCCCTGGTATTTAGTAAGCATTCAATTAATGTTGACTGAGAGGCATATCAGAAAGTTTATCAATACTGGAGGAGATTAAGGCAATGATTTTGGATATCTAGAAATTTAAGGAAAAGACCTGGCCCTTAGTCACTGAGGGCCTAGGTTATTGGATGTTATAATAACAAAGTCTTAGCATCATGGAAGGGGACAAGAACCCCATAAGAGCTTGAAAATAAATATGGAAGCAGGTCTCAGGATCAAAATGGTAAAATATCCCAAAGCAATTAGAATATAGAGTATAAGTCACTGGAACATAAAATCAGAACTAAAGCTGAAAAAATGGTGTCATGAGGCCAAGTATGAGAACTAGGCTAGAAAAGATTGCCAGAATTTGTTCTGCCTCTCGGTGGAGGTCCACTGCTCACCATTAAAGGGGCATAAAGACTGACAGCACTGGGACTAAGGTATGGGCCAGATGAGGTAAAACCTACAACATTCAACTGCTTTGGCAAAGATAAAACTTGGCTTTCTGATAAGCTCTTATGATAATTGTCTAGTGAATCAGCTCTAGGAAACTAGGTCCTTCCCAACAAGACCAGCTTCAAAATAGGTTTAAATTTCCTTGAATATAGGTTTAAATTTGAATGCACTCACTATTTAAAATGATCCATTATGCCATCAGTGATGCTACAGCACTGTAATGGAGAAGAGACCTTATCCAGTGGGGGCCGGTGAGTTACCCACATCATCTAGCCATGAGGACTAGACAGCGAGGATGTCCAAGGTGAAGCCATTTTTCAGTCTTCTGTACCTTGTCCACCTTACCAGCAATTAAAAAACTTCATGAGGACATCCTAGTCCAATTTAGAATTTAAGGAATGCATACCATCTAGGGATAAAGAATGTCATATAAAAAAAAAAGGTAAACCAGGAAGACTATCTGTTAGACAAACAAGGGGTCTTGGAAGTCACTCTGTTAGAACTGTCATCTTCATGAATTTTTCACAGGTTGCAGAATGCTCAAGAACAGTGTCCTTGAGGGCGTGGGGTGGGCTGTCTTTGTGACTTTCTCGTAACATTAGCTTAATGACAGCAGCCAGGGATATGTGAAAATCCTCTTAGAGGCTTTCAGTCTTTGTTTTCAAAGATAGGGTCTGTTGAGGTATCTTCTCCGTGGGTGTGGCTTGTCTCATAGAAGTTCTTTCAGCATTTTTCACCCTCTCTGACTTTTCCACAAATTCTGCATTGTTCTTGTTAGCTGCATATTTTGAAAATGAGAAACAGTCAGGTTGAGGAGTAGACCTGTATGTTTGTGTCTGTGGGTGTAAATGTGAAATAAAGGTATAGAATGCATGGTGGCTGATATTTTGTGTTATTTATCTTCACTTGTGGGGGGAAATAAGTCATTCATAACTGTGCCAGTCCTAGTCCATTCTTTATCATTACACTCATGAAGATAAATGTCACATTTTCACAGATCACAACTATCCCATGTCCTTTCCCACCAGAGATTTAGATTAGTTATAGCAGGAGGTCAACCAGCTACTGTCATTGGAAAATCAAAGACACTTGGTATGTACTATCTCCTACACCGACACATCTTGATCTCCAATGCTAAATCAAGGATACCACTTGTAATTAAAGAGATATATATTTAAGAGCATATAGATTTGCAGGCATGTCTACCCTTCAGATGCTTCATCTTAATTTTTAAAAATTATTTCCTGTGCATGCCTGGCATGATGTTTTGCAGTAGCAATGTACTAAGTAAAAGGAGATTGTCTTGGTTTTCCCAAGGTGATAGGTGGTATAATGAAGAGACTACTGCAGAGAAAAAAAAAAAATCATGAGCACATGGTTAATTTTCTGGGTGGCAAAGTCAGATGACAGAGGAGGGAGTCAGAATAGAACTACTGAGAATTCATACTCCTTGAGCAGCTATATTAAGAGAAAGTGGGATGGATAACTTAGCTTCCCATAATGTACCAATGGCTGTACCATTAGATTTGTGGATATGGCAGAGGAAGTGTGTGACTTCTCTGCTTTGTGCCTGTGGACGCTGATAACAGGTAATCAATAGACATGTCCTCTTTATAACTCAGTACTGAATGTGCTTATTCTGGCTTTGTTTTTAATTAACCTTCCACAAATTGAATGCTTGAAGTTAAAAGACTGTCCATTGAAATCAAAGTATTGGCTCTTTTTCCCCCCCTTGGTTAGTATGTTAAAGTTTATATAAAAAGAAGTAAACTGAAAAAATTTCCATAAATTCCAGAAATTTTATTGAAAAACTCAGCATTTCCTAAATCACTGTCCCTCTTTGGTAGCAATTCGTTTGAACCATGTTAAATTGTTGATGTCCACAGTTTTTGAATTAGGAAATGACAATTTTATAAGGGTTTTCCTAATCATACTGATTGACTATGTGATGCAAATCCAGGGTGTACTTTCCCTGGATTAAATATTTCTGTATATAACCAATTAAGCTAACTTTTTTCACTTAACTCAAGAAACATCTATTGAATGCATACTACGTGGCAGTAACTGGGCTGTGCACACATATAAAAAGGTATGTAGTGCCTGTCCCAGTAGAGCATATAGTCTAATGATGCAGAAAGACACATAAGCACATGGTGGATAGCTAACACAATGGTTAATAATTGTTCAATAAATGTTCTTTTCATTCTTCCCCTATGGAAGTATTAGTGAAATGTGTTAAAGGAACACCCACACACAAAAACAATTTCCTACAAATTTAGAGAACCTTGAGAAGGACTCACAGCCTAAGTAACCCCTTCCCTCTCATAACATATTCATGTTAAAACATCATATATTGGGCAGAATGTTACTTACTCTAGGTCTCCAACAATTTACTTGCTATATTAATAGCTATTATATGTTAGCATATATAACTTGATAACATTATTAAACTTCCTTATACTTTAACATCTCATCTAAAAAATGAAAAAAAAAGCATACTCTCTTCTGCATACCTCCCATAATTATGAAGGTCTGATAGGGTGATTCACCTGAGAAGATGTTCTAATCTGTGATGCACAATAGCAACACAAGGTACCGTTCTCATCACCATCTTTCTTCTTCTTGATCTTGTTTTCATGTTGATATGTGAAAAGTCAAGTGGTTTATCATTTTGATTTATATTTTCCATAACCAGGTATGATCAGATATTTGGGGACCAGTACCACATTCAGCACCAGATAATCATTTCATAAGAGTGAGTAAATTGTTTAGCCACTCCCCAGGTATTTAGGGCAATGCTTAATATACAGTGAATGGAACTCTCTGATAATGATAATCATTCCTATTATCTGAGAGCTTATGGCATGTCAGGCCTAGTGGTTTATGTACGTCACCCAATTTCATGTTCAGAAGCACCTAATAATAGGTTACCTCTATTATTATCACCCTCATTTTAGAGTGGAGGAGATTGAAGTCTCAAAAGATTACACTATTGCTCAAATCACAAAATTACCACAGCCAATGACAGAATTCATCAGCTCACCTTCTGTAGACTATCACATGCTTTGATCTAGAATTCATCATCATCTCCATCTTTCTCCTCTTCTTCCTCCTTGATAATCCCCATTTTCTTCAGAATAGCACTCAGAGAGGCATTCAACTTTCCTCGGTTTCAGTTTCTTCATCTATAAAATAGAACTACTCTGGGGCTCTGTCCATAAGCAAATCATACAAACCCCATATCCTCATATTGTTTGTTGGAGGAGATGGAAAATAAATACATGCACACACAGATACCTACATACATACCCGTACATATTTTGCAATTGTGAAAAGTGCTATGAAGAGAAATAAAGAACAAGAGAATAAAGAGAGGTAGGAGAGGGCACAGTTATATTTTAGGCAGCATCTCCAAGGAAGGGAAACCTCTTTGTGCAGGTGACCTATGCAGGTGCAGGAATTGAACAAGCAAAGTATACAGGAATTGAACAAGCAAAGTATACAGGTTTGAAAGGTGTATTGTTATGTGAATAACTACAGGTCTGTTTCGATGAAGAACCTTTCAGGTAGAAGGAACAGCAAATGCAAGTTTCCTGAGAAAGAAGAGTGCTTGGTGTATTTGAAGAACAGCGAGGAACCTGTGTGTCCATGGTGGAGTGAGCAAGGGAAATAGCTGAGCTGGCTAGGATCGGAGAGGGAGGAATGCAGAACAAAACCCTAAATGGTCTTCTAGGTGACCGGAAGCACTTTTTTTTTGTCTTTTTAGGGCCACACCCATGGTATTTGGAATTTCCCAGGCTAGGGGTCGAATCAGAGCTGCAGCTGCCTGCCTGCACCACAGCCACAGCAACACAGGATCCGAGCCATGTCTGCATCCTACACCACAGCTCACAGCAGTGCTGAATCCTTAACCCACTGAGTGAGGCCACGCATTGAACACGCATCCTTATGGATACTAGTTGGATTTGTTACCACTGAGCCACAAGAAACTCCTTTGAAAGAAATTTTAATTATATTCAGTTTTACTTACGTATTAATTATACTATTCATCAGCGCTGTATTATTTTGAAGTTCGAGAAGCCCTTTTTCCTTGTTTTATCTGTTCCAAATAAAACTATCTAACACAGTAAAACACCCAGCTTTGAAGCTTACGCCATCAGACTATACCACCTGCTAACACCTCCTCTATGGAGTCAACCACAGCCCCACACATCACTCCTCCTCATTCCTTGAAGATTTTAACACCTGCCTCCCTCTTGTTCTCTCCAAACCTCCTCCTGATAGAATTCTTGGTGATTTCAATATCCGTGTCAGTCCCTTGATCTTGATTGCAAATTTCATGGCCTTTTTCCATCTGCACATGCTGGGGGGGACTCCTCTTTTTAGAGTTTGCACCAATGGTACATCTAAACTTGGGCTGGAAAGATCTGTATTTGTTAGAATTAAAAATCATTTTGTTTCCTTAATTATGCTTTGCAAAAGCCAGCTCTGTCTCTTTGTACTTGCTTACTCCAAGTAATGAGTGGCCCCTTAATCTCTGATTCTAATTTTTAATCTGCCACGGCCACAGGGGTGTTGGGGGGTAGTCAGAGGAAGATGAGGGATGCGTAGGAGGAAAAGAGGTCAGTATCCCTCTTGTTTGGGGATGTGGGAAAAAAAGCCCAACTGGTGTTTGCAGCAGGTGCCTATGTCAAACTCTTGACATTCTGTTTGATTTTAATAATTCAGAGTGTTTGCTTAACTATTTCCTATCCATCTTCAAAATACATGGCCTCACTTGATCTTAAGAGGTAGTTTTGCACAGGCTGGTGGATCAGAGGGAAAATGTGACTTCCCTAAGGTCATGCATCTAAGTCGGAGCCAAGTGTAGATTACAGATCTTCCAAGTACATTTTTTATTGGCATTAAACAATGCATTGTTCAAAATAGCCAGTGGTTAAAATAGCTGCCTTGGCTGTCCGCCCGGGAGAGTGTTAAAATATAGTGGCAATTTAATAAATATTGTCACCCATGTTGTCTGTGGTGATGGTGGTAGAAGCAGATCGAGAAATGTGCTGAATTGTTCTAATGGATGCTTTTTTTTTCTTTTTTAGATTGGCAAACACATTGCCTGTTTACAGCATAGAGACCACAATGGAGAGCTAGGTGGGTGATAATTCATGCTAAATCTTTGCCACAATATGCTGAATGCTACAGCAGCAGCTAATGTGAAGTGGCTCATTATACACTGTCAAATCCAATAACAGCCTAAGACTGGCTTTGCTATAGCATGAGCAACTTGTGGGAAGCCCAGCTACTGCAAATAACTACTGAATTGAAAAAAAAAAAAAAAAAGACTGCAATAGAGTAGAGATGACAGAGTCCCTGAGTCATAGTTGCAAATTCCTCGTATGTTTCTCTTTGCTGATTTAAAAACATAGCATCTATAGCATCCATATGACCTATGTGTCATGGTCCCTGCTTGACACCAGAGATGACTTTCCTTGGGATTCCCTTCTCTTGAGTGCCTCCCTCTTCAGTCATATTTTATGGACTAAAGATTGTCTCAGGGCTGAGGTGGCCCATAGACAGAGCTGGAAATTTGATTCTCTTGTGGGACTATTCCCAAAGCTTCCTCCTCACCCTGTCCTCCACCAGTCAATGCTTCTATTTACATAAACACCTGCACTCTTGACTGTGTATAGCATCCGTGGGTGGCATTTCTTCCTATAGGGAGAGAGGATCGGAAGGCAGCAGGCAAAAGTACTGCCTCTTTGCTCTGTGATCTAGGATCCTGTGTCTTTTCATTTCCATTAAATTGTAATCTCCCAGAAGGTAGGTCCCTGGATGTATCGATCTATTTAGTCTAGTGCCTGGGAGTCATAGTTGGCCCTCTATAAATATTTATCCAAAAAATGAATGTCTTGCCTTCTAAAAAGTTTGTAATTAAGCCAGGGACTGGGGTTTAATCTTCTTATATCTCCTCTCCCTAGCACAGTGCCTGATGCATAGTAGGTGGAAATTGTGTGTTTGTTTAGTGAAAGAACAAAGATGTGAATGAGGCCATCAATCAGAGGATTCCCTGAAGCCAAATTAAAGTCTCAGCCAACCTTTTCCAACCATCAGAGACAGAAAAGTCACCCTTTGCCAGACCACCAGGAATAATGCCCTCAGAGTGGTTGTTTATTTTGGAAGGCAGAAACTAATCTGAAGCTATTTTCTTTATTTTTATATTCAAATGCCTATAAAACAGAAAAACACCAGAGACCTATTCATTGCTCACAAATGATCTATGGGGTAATAATGTACTTGCTCTTCCAGCTGTGGTGCACTTTGGTGCTATCCTGGGTTTAACTGAAAATATGTTGTGACCTTGGTTATTCCCTGGGCATGGGGGAGGAGATAATTGGCATGAGGCCTCTGAAGAATACCCTCTTACGATGTCATTTGGCTAATTTGCGGTTCACCTGCCGGAAATGACCAGTGAAATCCTGGAAAGAATAAGATGCATTTTATTTGCATGCAACTCACATGAAGCTAATGATTTTTTTTTTAAATTAACTTTTTATTCGGCTGTACCTGTTCGTTGAATTCTAAATGCTGTGTGGATGATAATGGTATTGTCCCTTACAGTCTCATGTTTCATCGTAATTAAATAAACAGCTTATGAATTGCAGTCCAAAAAAATGCCTGTGTTCCACTCTTAACTTAAGGGGTTTCCATAGAAACCGTGGGCAGCAAGTTTAACTGACATTTATTGGACTTGAGTCTCTATGTAGCATTGATAGCGCTCTGTTTTTCTCTCTGCCTCTCTGTGTCTGTTTCTTTCTCTTCCTTTAACCTTCACAACCATCCCTCCCCCTCAGTCCTCCAGTGTCCTCCTTTTCCTCCCCCTCCCTTCTCTTATTAGCATTGAGGAAGTAATTTGGACTCAGTTAGATTTAACAAATGCAATAATACTAAAATGAGCTCTGATACTTAAGTATAATTGTGTTATTAGCTGGAAATGTTTTTCTTCAAAAACAGAAGAATTGAAAGTGAAGTTTCCTTAAAGTGGCACATGTTGGTGAAAAGGAACTCTTAGCTACTTGTGGAAAGTTTGCAGTTGACATAGCAGAGTCCAGCAACGGCTTTTCCTTGACTCAGTTACTCCAGACAGATGCTTCTCCTCCATCCTCATTTTCAGTCTTCAAAATGGAACAGATCATCATTGTGCTGATCACATTCCAAGAGAAAAGGGGAATTTATTTAGAAAGAAGAAAATATACTATAGATTATGTATTTACTATGTGCCAGATAATTTACTAGGTATTTTCATTTAGATTATCTAAGTTAAAGCCACAAAATTTATTGTCAGACAGTGTTCTGGAAGGAAAATGGATCTGTAGCTGATGGTTGAAGTGCAGCTTCCATCCCAGGCAGGCTGTAAGCCATGGATATAGTGCTTAAATGCTCTTGGTTTCTCAAAACCAAATGAATATGAGCACTTTTAAGAAATGGGGTTTTATTAGAATTAGACATGATAACGCAGTGAGCACACCATAGCAGTGCATCTATTCTCCATCCCTAAAGAGTGAGTCTTTGTGGTTTCCAAAGCCACAGAGCCTGTAGAAAGTGTGTTTGTACAGTGTAGTGGTTATAAGGGGTAGACCTGACAGACCTGAGCTCAGTTACTTATTGCATGATTTGGGATAAGTGACAAGCCAACAGATTATCTACTTCATGCAGTTGTTATGAGGATTAAATAAAAGTGTGCATATACAGCACGTAGGGTGTCTGCTAAATAGAAAGCTGTGTGATGTGTTTTTGCTCTATCTTCCTTCCTCCCCCACTCACCTCCCCGACCTTTCGGATTTTTGTTTAGTACCGATTCAAAGTAAAAAATGATCAATCTCCTAATACTTCTAGTTTTAAATTATTTCACAGCTCATAAACGATCTCAAGTTATCCTGATAATAATGAAAAGAAGAGACAGCTCATATCAGACCCATTTTACAGAGAGAGGGGATTCAGAGTCATTACTGGCGAGATCTCCATATAGTGAATGAGGAAATGGAGTTTTTAACCTAGTTCCCTAGGGTTCTTTTTATAATTAAAACTCTCAAAGTCTGTTATTCTTAATTTGGGTCCCAATGTTCATGGGTTTTAAAGCTTAAATCCAGCAAATTCTAGCTCACCATTCTAATAAATGGTGAGAGGAAGAACATTTTAGCAGGGAGGGAGAGAAGGAAGTAAAGAGAGAATAACTGTAAAGTCTGTCTCTCACAGACCTTTTTTGAGTCATTCTCCCAGGATCCAAAAGGACATGCAAAAATACACTCCTCCATCCCAGGAACAGATGAGGCTTTGGTTTTGTACAGCAAAATGCTTTAATGTTGCTGATTAGAAAAGAAAAGGGAGGCTGGATGGGGAAAAAAACGCAAAGCCAGGCATCTGGCAGAGATGTGGGTGGGTACCTAAGTGAGTTCAGAAGACGGTATACAGCTAGGACGGTGTGCAATGGGATACAGTTGCTGGAGAAAATGATTATGGCCACTCCCCTTGCCCCCTGCCTGTCCACATGTACGTAAGTATTCAAGACTGAGCAGAACATCTCTTTAATTGATCATCATTGTATGGCTTCAGAGAGCTCAGACTAGGAGATAAAATGTTATCTGCTCTTCCTATTTGTTGTGCACTGATGCTTGCCTTATTACTAGAACATTCACCGTGTGTTGTCTCTGAAAGAATCCCTTTAAGCCCCTTTCCCCATTTTATGTTATTTTAGTTAAAATGAAATAAAACAATCCCTGAAGTCACTTAGCTAGACACACAAATAGTAGGACATCTCAGAGTGCTGAATGCACCAGGACAGTAATGGCCCTACAGAAAACCCATTTGTGGGACTCCCTATTCTGCTCAGAATTCCTCATATGTGACACATGGCACTTGCCAGATTAGTGAAACTTAATCTCTTTTTTATTTCTAAGTTGAAAGTGAATTATAAGTAGAAATTTTAACAGTTTTCTTTCATGTCCTTATAGGTCATCCTGGTAACTTTGGGGCTGGGGAGAGTGGGTAAGAAATGGAGTATCTCAGAGTTCCCTTCGTGGATCAGCACTTAATGAAACTGACTAGGATCCATGAGAATTCGGGTTTGATCCCTGGCCTCGTTCACTGGGTTAAGGATCCAGCATTGCTGTGAGCTGTGGTGTAGGCTGCAGATGTGGCTTGGATCTGGCATGGCTGTGGCTGTGGCATAGGCCAGCAGCAGTAGCTTTGATTCAGCCCCTTGCCTGGGAACCTCCATTTGCAGCAAAGTGCGACCCTAAAAAGCAAAAGAAAAAAAAAAAGGAATATACCTACATGCTCTAGAATAGGATCAACGCATTTTTTCTATAGAGGGTCAGGGGTAAGTATTTTAGCTTTGTGAGCCATAGAGTCTGTCATGACTATGCAATTTTGCACTTTCATGTGAAAGCAACCATAGGAAATACAGACACAAATGAGTGTGGCAGTGTTCCAATAAAACTTTATGGACAAAAACAAATGGTGGACCACATTTTGCCTGTGGGCAGTAGTTTGTCAACTACTGCTCTTAGAGTTTTGCCTACATCTCCATCCACCTTCTGTTTCTGCTTACATGGCAGCTACAGCTTAAAAGATAGGACTGGGAAGTGTGGGAGTGACGATCACATCATAATTACCCTCGTTTTTTGGATCTTACTCCTTGTCATACTCATTTTTGAGTAAAGTTTATCTTCCAGCATTCCTTTGGCATAGGAAGAACATGCATTCTATCATCATTTTACAGAAGAGTGTAGAACTTAACGTGGCTCTATTAGGTATCACCCCACATCTGTAATATCCATGCTGGAATATGACCATCAGCCTTGTGTTTTTATCAATTGGTCTATTATTTTTAAAATGCATTATTTAGGGAATAAAAAGGATAGTGGGGAAAACATCTAAGAAGTAATTTGCATTATCTAAACCAAGAAAAAAAATAGTTAACATTGGTTTAAACAGGGACATGCACAGGCTTCCTGCTTTTGTATCCCATTAAGATACCATAAGGGATCTAGCTCTTTATTTCTTTTCGTGTATATGCCTGAGGTCCCCCCACCTGGAAATGATGCATTGTAGGCAAATGAATACAGGAGAACACAGGGAGTTCTGGCTTTGCATAGTACTGTGTTAACTGAAGCTGATGTATATTGGAACTGAGTCCTCACTTTGCAAGGTTCCATGGTAACTGAAAGCAAATCTGTTATAAAAGAACTGTGAAAAAAAAAAAAAGGACTTGGTTTTGATATTCATGTTCTATGGTTAACATGAACTGCCTTAAGTAAATAAATAAGAATCCAATTTCTAAATGTCTGCATTGGCCATATAATTCCCTCTTTTGTGGTCATTAGGGGGAAACAAAGAAATCACTGATTACAGCCATTTCCATTATCTGACATGTCATCACCAAGGTTTCCTCATTAGGCAACGTTAACAGTGTTGAGGTTACTTGAAACTAGTTCCAGTTCCAATTAGGAGGCCATCCCTGTTATCTGCATTTTGATTAAACGATGTTGCCTGGAAATCACAGAGAGTCTACTCTGTTTCCTCCCCTTGTTCAGATCTCATAAACACTGACTCAATTAAAGAGTTTCCTTATCAGGTTTTTATGGGTCATTTTGGTGAATTTATTAAGCTCTTAAGTCATGCTGAAAACTGGAAGGCGATGGCCCTGGGATCTTCAGTGGGAGCCAGGATAGAGTCACAGGACGTGCTCTGTTGTTTTAGATGGTCTGAAATCTTTAGAAGGGAAAGCAGCCAGTGATGGATTAGGATTCAGGGGAGCTAGTGAAGGATAAGGGAGTTGGGAGTTCCCTGCTGGCCTCGTGGTTAAGGGTCTAGCATTGTCACTGCTGTGGCTTGGGTTTGATCCCTGGCCTGGGAACTTGTGTGTGCTAAAAATAAAATAAATCAAGATAAAATAGTTAAAAAAGAAAACTCAAGTCCCTATAACCCATTCCATGACTTAATATAGAATTTACATTTCCTTTGTCTATTTTTCACAATCCGGTGTTATTTCACTTATCTTACCTTATCCCACTGGTTTTCAGTGTCTACCCTAATAGAAATCAGTTTGTGCCTCTTTTTGCCCTATGCTCACATTCTTCCACACATTTCCCACCCACCACATACCTGTTTTCCAACAAACTCTTCTCTCTCTTCTCTCTTCTAGTATGTATTTTTCAATTAATGCTCCTAAACCATACTGTACATTCTTTTCTAGCACTTTCTGCTGTATTATAGTTCCTTGTTTACTCTCTTAAGAATCCCCCTACACTGTAAGATTCTTGATGGGTCATACTTGGCCCTAGCTGTCAAGAGGACTCTGCTTGACATTCAGTAAGCACTCAGCAAGCACTCAGAAAATATTACTGAAGGAATAAATGCCTGTGTTTTTCTCTCTCGTGGAATACCAGACCATCTGCTTATCAAAAAGTACATATCTTACTAAATCTCTTGTCCACTTAGCCTTCAGTGACTGTTTAGACCATATTGGTTCCCTCTGAATACTAGCCTTCTTTTTTTATGGTTGATTTACAATGTTCTGTCAATTCCTGCCGCACAGCAAAATGACCCAGTTTTTTATATATATATTCATATATATACACACACACACATATATATGTCCTGTTCCATCAAAAATGATTGGGTATAGTTCCCTGTGCTATGTAGCAGGATCCCAGTGCCTATCCACTCCAAATGCAACAGTTTGCATTGCTAATACCAGACTCCCAATCCATCCCACTCCCTCCCCCTCCTACTACTCAGCCATAATAAAGGACAAAATAATGCCATTTGCAGCAACATGGATGGAACTAGAGACTCTCATACTGAGTGAAGTAAGTCAGAAAGAGAAAGACATACACCATATGATATCACTTATATGTGGAGTCTAAAATATGTCACAAATGATCTATCTATAAAACAGAAATAGATCATGGACATGGAGGCCAGCCTCCTTGTAATTATTCACACAATCACGTACACACTTGGAATAACACACTGGTGTTGGTTCATGACTATTGTTTATGTTAGGAATGTCTTAACATAGTGTTCTAGCTAGCATTCCCAGTGAGCAATGGTAGTCAGTTACATAGTGGAAGGAATTTCGTTATAGGTAAAGTTCATGCAGTGCTGGTAAACATCCTTGGAATCCTTTTTTTTTTTTTTTTTTTTAGGTACACATGGAAGTTCCTAGGATAGGGATCAAATTGGAGCTGCAATTGCCAGCCTATGCCACAGCCATAGCAATGCAGGATCCAAGCCACATCTGTGACCTATACTGCAACTTATCGCAATGCCGGATCCTTAACCCACTATGTGAGGCCAGGGATCGAACCCACATGCTCATGGATATGAGTTGGATTCTTAACACACTGAGCCACAACAGGAACTCCTAGAATTACATATTTTTGTAGCTGAAATGACTCTAGAGACTTTCTTTCTCAGCATCTTACTATGAAATGAATCCTAGACATCTTTATGTATATAGAATATATATTACATAGATATATAATATGTGTGTTTTGATTACAGTCTAAGAAATCAAGGTTTTGTGTACTGTTTAATAATGGAGAATAAAGTACTTGGTAAAATATTAGAAGGTGATTTAAAAATCTGAATAGCTTTGGATATATGGTATTTATTCTCTTCAGATTCCAATTTAATTGCATTACTCATTATAAAAATCCATATGCCTTTTGGGCACTATGGTTGATTGGTTTGTTTTCAACCTATAAAGGCAATGATGACCTTGGCACAGGGTATTTCCTAAGGGTTAATGAGCAGTTGGGGGTGAATGACTATCAGCTCCTCTCAGCTAGTCATCAATCGGAAAGAAACATGGGAAGCAAGGTCATCAACTGTATTAGCAACTTTCTGAAATCAAATCCTTCTCTACCCAGCTTGCCAAGGACTATGTTTAATATGGGCTTGTTAGATTTTCAAGTTTCTTGAGTTCCTTGCCCTTTTATTAACCTGGGCAGAAATATATAAAAAGTTAATGTGAATATACAAACATGTAAAAAGACAAAAAAGAAAACATAAGCATCTGTAGAACAACAGGAGAATGTCATGAGGAGAAAAATAATTTTTCATACTTTGATTAAATGTAATTGGAAATGTTCACCTTCTTTTATTTGCTTTCCTTTTATTCCATTTTTCAAGTTGAAAGTCTAGATAGAGTCATCTTATTGTGCATCCTGAGAGGCTAAAATAGGTGTTTAGGTTTTGCAATTTAACTTCATTCAACATTAGATTTTTATTTTGAGGCAGATTCTTATTGGGCTTTGGTTGTATTTGTTTTAATGTAATAGTATTTTTTTCTCATTCCAATTAAACCGTTGACCTTCACTAATAATAATGAGCCTGGTGTTTTCTCTTTTGGCATCAGTTCATGAGTACCCAAAATATTCTCAGAGCGAGATAAACATTAATAATTCAGTTGCACTACCTCAGTGCATTTCCCTTTGAGGAATAAATTATGACAAAATGAAGGAAGGTTCTATTGCAGAGACATTCCCATTTCTTTTCCGGTGTGGAAACTCAGGATCCCATTTCATCATGCAGCATTCTGGTTCTTATGTTGACAAATTCCCTAAAGAAACGACATGGAGTGACAAATTTTCACCTGAGTAAAAATGTTTAAGGTGTCTGACATGGGCCATTATCACCAAGGAAGACTTCATTCCAAAACTGTTCCTAACGGACATTTATCTTGATAAATTTACTCAAGATCTAAGTCTAGTACTTAGGTTTTTATTCTCCAAAGTTTGCTTCTGGTAGCTTGTCATGAGAAAATTGTAGTCACACTTACTAAACACATAAGAAATATAAAATGGAGAACAGAATGCAAATTTGCTAAATTATAGCTATGTACCCTTCAAATACTTGTCTGTCAGATCTTTTCATGTAGAACTTACACTTTTTTTGGAATCATAAATCTTTCTGAGAATGTGATGATAAAAACCAATAAATAATCTTCCTATAAAAATATACCATCACACTGACACAAAAATTTGCACATAATTTCAATAGATGTACAAATGGTGTGAAATCCATTCATGGATGTTTTAGGAACCCATGGATTAAGCTATGCATATTCATGGAATAGTGAATTATAATTAAATAAGGTGGCTGATGAGAAATCAGACGAAGAAAATGTGATTACATGATTCAAATTGCTTTAGCATGAAATTATAATAGTCTGATGTATCAATCATTCTCTATAATTTGATTTCAGCTGTCATCAGGATTAGACAAATAATAACAATAAAAACAACAAACATTCATACAGTATTGACATATACCAGGCATTTTTCTAAATCCTTTGTGTATTAACTCATGTATCTTCACAATAATGGAGTCCTTAAATCATAGTGTCCAGGAATTCTCTTGTGGTGCAGTGAATTAGGATCCTGCATTGCCACTGCAGTTGCTTAAATTGCTGTTATGCTGCAGTTTCAATCCCTGGCCAGGGAATTTACACATACTATGGGCATGGCCAAAAAAAAAAATTCAGAGTATCCGACCCATAGGCAGTTTTATAGATGAGTATTGCACGCATTTGAATCTCTGATTTTTTTTTTGTCTTTTTGCCTTTTCTAGGGCCGCACTTGCAGCACATGGAGGTTTCCCAGGCTAGGGGTCTAAGAGGAGCTATAGCCACCGGCCTACGCCAGAGTCACAGCAATGCCAGATCCGAGCCGCATCTGCAACCTACACCACAGCTCATGGCAATGCTGAATTGTTAACCCACAACCCACTGAGCAAGGCCAGGGATCGAACCTGCAACCTCATGGTTCCTAGTCGGATTCATTAACCACTGAGCCATGGCGGGAACTCCCTGAATCTCTGATTTTTAAAAAGTCTCTCTATTTCATTAGTGTTTGCTTAATTATATAAATAATTGGTAATCTACACTGACTAACCTTTTCTTGAGCCTATTTATTCTCCCTTCCTTCCTTCCTTCCTTCCTTCCTTCCTTCCTTCCTTCCTTTCTGATTCTCACTCATTAATTTCTCTCTCTCACACAATTTAATACACAGATATTTAGTATACACTGTGTACCAGGTACTTAAATGTGGTATTTAAGATACAGTTTATTGCTAGTAAGGATAGGTTTTTACCCTAATCTATTGTTTTCAGTCACTCATTTACACAATGATTTTTGGTAGTCTACTTCCTCACAATGTTAATTTATTTATAAGTTTTATTCAGTGGGTGGGAGGGCAGGAAGTTATTATTGATCTTACTCTTTACCATTTATACTAAGTTGTGTACCTTTATTTTTTTAATTGCATATGGGTCTCATCAATAGACCTCGATAAAATTAGCTAATCAACCTGGCTCCAGACTGCGAATCGAAATGTGTACTACAGTCAGTAATGCAATTCAGAAAATTTTAAGAAGCATATGATTTAATAGATTCAATAGATCAAATGCATTCCCAAACATTTGCATTCAAAAGCAGATTCGATAAATGTTGTCGTCTTGGCATTATGGTTCCTTAGGGGAAGGGTAGATCAATAATGGCCAGTAAAACCAGGGAAGATCTAGTAGAAACGGTCATTGCAAGATTGTCTCTGAAGTTAGGTCTCGTTTTGAAAGAAAAATCATAGGAAAAACAGGAGCAAGGCTCTGAGGAGGAAAAGTAGGGAGTATATTTTTAGAATCAGCAGCAGACTGCAGCCTAGACTGTTCTATGCAGAACAGTGGGAGATAAGACTGGGAAAGCAGTAGGGCTGAGCTTTGTGGAGTGTCTTAGATGTCACACTAAGGCAGCAGTTTTGAAGAGGGCAAAATTGTCCCCCCAGGGATGTTTGGCAATGTATGGGGACACATAGATTGTCACAAGTGGGGGGTGCTGCTGCTGGCATTTAGTGGGTAAAGGATTTAAGAATTTAGGCTTTATTCTTTAAGCACGGGGAACCTATTGCTAGATTATGTTTCTAGGTCCCTGTGTGTTGTTACACTAAGTGTGCAAAGTCTTACTTTCACATCTCCCTTAGGAATAGTGTAAAAGGAAAAGATCGATTATGGAGGTAAGGAATAGCGGGTATCAATCATTTGGTGGACCCTGAATTTGAGAAAAAAGAAAGGGAGAGAAAAGAAGTTTTCATGCTTTGAGAGGACTCCAGACTTCAAAATAAGAGTGCAAAAGAGAATGCGGGCATTTTTACAAGGGAGCACTTTTGTGATTATTGGAACAGTCTGATTTCATTTCTTGAAGACTGAAATATCAAGCAATGTATGGAGACTGAGGTTTGAAGATTTTCTCCTTGGCTATGCATTTTACTAAACCAACACAGTAAGCAACGGTCATAAAAGTGCAAACAGATCCCTGAATGCCTCAAATCCCGCCCTTTAATTTGAGAAGCAAGTAGACATCTATATTTCATTTCTTCATAAATAATCAACCTCAAAAAGTGAATATGATCAAAGGAATTCATAAATAGCCAAAAGCTTTATACCAGGTATACTTATCATTCCTGCATCATGGGAGGCTGAACAAGTATGGAAAAAGCAAATTAATTTTATTTTTAGCCTTGCTGAATCTTTGGCTATATTTCTACACCTGCTTTCCTAACGGAAAGTAGATTTAATTCTTTGTTGCTAAGACAAAGTTGGAGCTGCCACTGCCTACTTCAATCCCTTACCTAATCTATCTTGTTCTTTTGAATTTTGACAGAAGAATGAGGAGATCTTTTTCACCCAATGATTTTCTAAGTAATGGTTCAAATGTGTTCTAGAAGCGGGAATGTGATGATCAAGAATCTTTTCCATTTTAAAGATTTGAAGAGGATTTGACTTTTTGCCTGCAAGAATGCTTGTTCTCTGCTCTAAGGGGTCTGACCTAATGGATTCACCAGAAATCTGAGTCAAACCTCCCTCTTCTGAGGTACCAAGTGAAGTGGCACATGAAGCAAATCATAGAAGCAACACAATGCATCACTGACTTGGAATTTTTAAGACAATCATGTTATTTTAGGCACATACAGCAGAGGGCATTATCTGGCCAAACTTAAAACAGAGCTGCTATTGACAATGGACACAGAGAAAGAAATAGGGAAG
This sequence comes from Catagonus wagneri, assembly GCA_004024745.2. NCBI lineage: Eukaryota > Metazoa > Chordata > Mammalia > Artiodactyla > Tayassuidae > Catagonus > Catagonus wagneri. The sequence goes on from PVHT021183666.1 coordinate 10,653,874, forward strand.
GCTTTCCCTGGGGGGAAAAAAAAGGGAGAGAGAGCAAGGAGACAAAAGAATGACTTTTGCATTGCTTTGCTCTCTCCAGCTTTTCTTTGGAGGACTTCTATGAAAATAACTAAAAACTAGACATGATCATTCCAGAAATTAATGAAATTTCTACTACGTGAGTTGGACTCAACTAGATGGTAAGGCTCAATTAGTAAACATAATAATTAGTAAATGTGACATTCTTCAGGTCCTCGGTGAGTTTATATCCTTATCTGTCTATGAATGTTTGCTTGAATACCCTTTCATTCTTTCCAGTATTTAACAAATGTTTGATGAGTATTTTTCTGGGAGAATATCACTAGGGCAGATAAGATACCTCTCCATGGAATTTAACATTCCACTCAGGGGAGCAGGCAGTAAGAAAATAAATGTTGAAGGGTGGAAGAGAAGTATCAAATTAGAAGTACTGTGATGAAAATTAAAAATGGTAATCTGATGATGACTGAGGGTTGTATTTAGGCAGGGTAATCAAAAAAGAATTTTCTGAGAAGGTAAAATTTATAAGGACTGTTGAATGACAAGGAACATCAACCATGAAAAAATCAAAGCACATGTGTTACAGGCAGAGGCAACCTTAGTGCAAAGGTCCTGAGGGAGGAAAAGTCTTGGAGCATTAGAGTAATGAAGGATATTCAGTATGGTTGAAGAGAGAAGGGAAATGAAGGGAAGCTGACAGAATAGAGAGGTTAGGTATGTATCAGATAATCATGTATTGGAGGCCAAAACTGTTTACGTTTTGCTCTAAAAGGGTATGAAGCTAATAGGGGCATTTTCAACTGAAGAATGACATTATACATATATATATATGTGTGTGTGTGTGTGTGTGTGTGTGTGTGTGTGTATATATATATATTTGCAATTTTTTTAAATTACTTAATGGATTCTATTACATTTATAGGTATACAAAAATCATCACAACCAAATTTGATAGCATTTCCATCCCTAAACTTTGTTCTAAATGCTGTGTGAAGAATTAATTGTGGTAAGGCAATTGCAAAAGTAGAGAAACTGCTAAGAGGGTATTTCAGTGTTTCAAGTTAGAAATGAAGACGATTTTGTCTAGAAAAGGACAATGAGAAAACATAGATTCAGTTATATTTTAACAGTAAAGTCAGATGATTAGGTTGTGCTGAATGTAAATGATGAGAAGTCAAGGAAGATCTTTATATTATTTTTCCTTGAGCAATTGGATGTGTGGGCATGGCATTTATGAAGGTACAGGGGGCAGGTTCAGGAATTTTATTTCAGTGTATGCTGTGCTATTCAATTCATGTAATTCTCTCTAAATCTAATAATGTTATCATCACTCCCATTTGGTAAAGTGAAGCTCAGAGAAGACCAATTTACCAAAGACTGGTTAGTAATACTTAGCCAACCCTTTAACCTACCTCATTTTCACTCTAAATCCGATTTTTGTTCCACTATGTTTAACTAATATAGATTGGGTGTCTTTCTTTGCCTCAACATTGTTTCAAGTTGGAAAGTACAGTATGTATGTCATCAAGGAACTAAAACTGAATGCATGTTGAGTAGTCCTTTGTGCATAATTTACAGTATGGACATGAGCAGCATTAGAGAGCAAAGATGCATCTTCCCTTACTTGTGTATCAGTGTTTCCAGAGTGATAACCTGCTTCCTCTCTGTGTAATCTGTTTTTTTTTTTTTTTAATGTGACCATATACAGAAGGTAATTTTGCCTTCTTTGGAATTTCATGCTCTACAGGATTTCAACTAGGGCTGATTAATTTGAAGCTATACACATCTCAGTAGTCAGGTAATCAGATTGAAGATCAGTTCCATTTAGTTCTAAAGTAATGCTAGGAATGTCAGTTATTGAAGTCATCTGACTTTTCTACCAACCACTCCTCTCTCCAGTTTCTTTCACACACAGGGCAGGGCCCTCCTAAAATAATATTCTCATCAATGCCCTTTCCTGCTTAAGATCCTAGAATTTCTTCCTAAGTTTCTTTATTGAAACCAATCCAAACTCTTTTACCAGGCGTGCAGTGACTCTCAGTTGGGCCAACTTAATTATCTAAATTCTGCAATAGAAGCCTTTTTTTTCTTTTATTTCATGCTCCTACCCTTCTGCTTTTACAAATCATTTTTACCTCCTCCACCACCACCTTGCCTCAATACAAGCTTATATCCCCTTAAAGAGCTAAATAAAATCCCAAACCTTCTTCCTAAAACTTTCCCTGATTATCTGTGATTTCTGACAATGCTTTATGGCATGTAAATGTTGAAGACATAGAATTATATTAGTACCTAGACACATTTATGTACACTTTTTATTCTTTATAGGTCTATGTGTTTGTATTACAACTCCAATAAGATGGAAAGTTCTAGAAATCATGGTCACTTTAGCTCTCTTATACCCCTTATTATACTCTCCAGAGTATAACAACATGTTGGCCACATAGTTCCTTTTGTTTTTTCTTACTTTTCTTTTTTTGATGCATATTTCTTTCTGCTCATTGCTTTTTCTTCTCTAATGATAATGCTATCTTGTCACCTCTAAATACTAACCATAGGTATTCTTTTACTATTAGTCAGGTAACTCTTCTAGAAAAGTGAAAATGCAGATCTGAGTTTGTTTTTGTTTTTTTTCTTAAACCTTAATTTTTAAAAATTCCATCATTTTCAAAAGACATTGTGAGGTCAGTGTGTATAGCCAAAGAGCCTCCTGTTAACTTGACAGGTTGAGTCCCTGGGTTATAGCCATTTAAACATGGTATCATTTCCATTACATTTGCCTTGAGAGTCAGCCCTGGGCATATTTACAAAAAATTTCTTTCTCTGAAAATCCGCAGAAAAACATATTCCTGCATAAACGGTGGAAAGCTCAACAAATTTGCAACATTGGGTTTCAAATGGGAAAAAATGAATTATATTAGGAAATATTTGTGAAATAAATTTGATTTGGAGGGGTGAGCTCTCTCTGATAATGGTGTTATTTAATTTGTTTTTTTTCTCTTTCCTGTATATTCTAATACTCTAAAATTTAAAGAGCCACCCAGAGAAATGATTACAATAGAGTCTCCTCAGCAAGGTAAGGGTGGGCCTCTCCTCCTTTCTCATAAGCAAATCATGCTACCTCAGCTGACTCTGTTGTCTTGGGTAGGTTTCAGATTTATAATGATATAAGAAATAAGAATTTTTCTGTCTTCATTGTCTTGTCTTTGTTGTTGGTTTGGGGAAGAAGAAGATAGGGAGAGATAGAGAGATAGAGAACGGAGAATGAATATGAAATTATTAGGACAGGTGTGGCTATAAGTAACCAGAAAAATAATGAACTGTTTATACTGTAAGGAATTGATTATTGTATATAATCATAAAACACAGAGAGAAAACAACTATGGATTCATTGATTTAGCTCTTATCACAGTATTAATGCAAATTCTTCCCTTCTTTCCATTTTTCCTTCTTTTGCATCTCAGCTTTGTCCTCAGGCCGCCTCCTCTCTTGGCCACAAGATGGCTGCAGCAACTCTTGGTATCTTATACTCACACCAGTACCCAGAAACACAGGGAAGAATTACTCCCATTCTTGTGTCTTTCTTCATCTTAGTGGGAGGAAAAAAACTTCCTAGAAGCCCCTCAGCTGACCTCTCCTCACCTCTCATTGGCCAAATTGTGTCACATGTCCAGACCTGACCAGTTTTTGGAAACAGGAATGGTACAGCCAATGTTTCTTTAGACAAAAACTCAGCGAACTAGAGTCCAAAAGTTAGCCCACCATCTCTTTTGTATGCCCTGTGAACTCAGAACAGGAATTTTTAAATAGTTGAAAACAATTTTTAAGACTATTTTGAAACACATGAAAGTTCACATTCATGCCTGTAAATAGTATAACTGGAACACAGTCAAGCACAATCATTTACCTTTTGTCTATAGCCACTTTCAAGCTACAGAGAGTAGAGTAGTTAGAGCAGGAGACCACAAGGCCTGTAAGGCCTAAGTTATTTACTATTTGGTCCTTTACAGAAGAAGAGTGCTCAGTCCTGGCTTAAGCCAAATTCTGTTAACCCATCCAGACTGAGTCAGCCTCTGGAAGTTCCCGTTGTGGCTCGGTGGTTAACGAACCTGACTAGTATCCATGAAGATGTGGTTTTGATCCCTGGCCTTGCTCAGTGGATTAAAGACCCAGCATTGCCCTGAGCTGTGGTGTAGTTTGCAGACAAGGCTCGGATTCTGCGTTGCTGTGGCTGTGGCACAGCCAGTAACTGCCACTCCGATTCAACCCCTAGCCTGGGAACTTCTATATGTGTGGGCATGGCCCGAAAAAAATAAAATTAAATTAAAAAGCCTGGATCAGCCTCTTCCAAAGCAGATAATACAGTTTTGTGGGGGGTTTATTGTTTCATTTTTCTTTTTTTTTTTTTAGGATGGGGGTGAATCTTCCTGAACAAAATTTTGTAGAAAAAGAGTAAGGGAGTAGGATGCTGGGTAGGCAACAAATGTGGGGAGGGGAGGGGAGGGAGGGGGAGAGACAAGAGAGATTGAGATTCCAACCTGATTAAAGTGAATAACCCATCTTTAGTTTTACAAAAAAATTGATTCAAAAAATGTCACTAACACAAATTGTTGATAAGTCAGAGCTGATTTGCTTACTAAGGGGAAGCACTACCCCACAAAAGTTGGAGAGTGTCTGTGAGTACAGTGGTGAAGATTAAGCCAGAATTTATTGAGAATTGGATGTTTGATTTTTTAGGAGATATTTCAATGTAGGAATTTGATTAGGATCAGGTAAGAATTATGACACAGTAATCAGGATTGGAGAAAACAGCAAGGTAAGGCAAAAGATTCAAAGAATCTTAGAGCACAGACTTTCATTAATGCTTTCCATGAAAGAGCTGATCAACATTTGGGCAAGTTACTACAAAGACAGTAAACTGTTTGCTTTGGCAGGAGAGTTCCATAAAAGGATAGCAATGCTAATAGAGACCATGGAGAACTAAGTCAAGTTGATGTTGGTGGTAAGGTATGGTCTGGAGGGCTCTGTGTCCATTTTGAGTGTGGGGTTAATCTTCGTAATAATGTTTCCATTATTTAGAAAGATTTGTTGCAAATACATAGGAGGGGGAGTATGAGATCTGTTGAGATGGGAGGGGTGATTGTGGTTAACTGAATTTATCCTTTTCCAACCTCACTTCTAAACTAGTTCCAATGTCTAGACAACAGTCTATGCTGACATAGCAATGATATGGTGCTAAATAAAGCTCTCCTATTAGTTACTCTCCCTCCTGCTGTTGATTCTGTGTCTCTCAGTGCACTGAAGCATGGGTGAGAAAAGGAGAAATGTCTGTTGACAAAGTCAGGATATCCTCTGGGATAAGGCTAAAAGTATTATAGTTTAATTCAAAACCCACACAGATCCATTTGTAAATAAATGCTGTGAAATGACATCATAATGGATAGTGCATACCTTTAAACTGATTTCCTTTAGATGTGATAAAAACATCTTCTGAAAGAGATGTTGAAACATGGCTTTTGATGTAAAGTAACATAATTTAGATTTGAAAATAGAAAACCTTTTGTTGATAGCCGTTTATTCAATTCAGGAGATGTACCAAGCATTATTTGCTGCAGGTTATAAATTAACTTTAAACCGGATATAATTCATAAATTGTTACTTATGACTAATATATGGGAATTCTCATTAATTGCAATGGTAAAAAGACCTTGAAGTAAGGAAGAAATAGAAAATAAAAACAACTTGGTGATTGAAAAAAGGAGACATAATCTACAATTAAAAGCATTGTATCAGGAGTTCTCGTCATGGCGCAGCGGAAACGAATCTGACTAGGAACCATGAGGCTGTGGGTTCGATCCCTGGCCTTTCTCATTGGGTTCAGGATACAGCGTTGCCATGAGCTGTGGTGTAAGCCTGCAGCAATAGCTCCGATTAGACCCCTAGCCTGAAAACATCCATATGCCACAGGTGTAGCCCTAAAAAAGGCAAAAAAAAAAAAGAGCACTGTATCATATTTGTGTATGTTCTATTGGTAGTATGTTTCTGATCATTCTGGTTAATCCTTATCATGACTTTGAATAATAGGCATCAGGTGTTATTCCTATCTTATAGAAGAGGAAGTTGTTCTTATCAGTTTATTTTTAATATGTATTAGATATTTATTATACTTTACTTATTATGAGCTAGTAACTGTATATATAGTGTCAATGCCAAATATAATATATATACAGAGCCATATATGTATACGCGCGTGCGCACACACACACACACACACACACACACACATATATCAATGCTAACAAAACCATTTGAGTAGACGACATTATTGTTTCACTTCTATAGAGGAGGAAAGGGAATTATAGAGAGAGGTAACTTTCCCAATTGTAGGGTCATGGGCATTCAAGCATTTGTATAAGTTCAGGAAGTTTTCACTCTGGACCACCTTCTCTCTTGACCACTGGACGTGGCTGCCTTTGTTATTTCATATTTTAAAGGGAAAAACTTAGTAAATGTCAGAGTAAGGGATTATCTTTTTCACTCTTGTGCTATTTCCAGTCAACCAGGTATTTTGACTTGTGTTGGCAGAGACCCTAGGATTCTAGAAGGAGTTGTGCATTGGGAGGTGAGAAAAGATGGATAAGCAGCATACTAGGACCTCAATTCTACAAACATCAAGCAGTTCATATATTTATGTACTATTCCCCCTCTTTCTTTTCTTTTTTTCCCCCATCATTAAGTTCCCAATTATCTTTAGAAGTGTGAGTTGGGGAAAGGGGAGAAAATGAAAGAAAAAGCCAAATCACATGAATGGAAACTTTTCACTGGTCATGATCGCTGGCAATTTAAATAGCAATTCTATCTAAAATGGAAATCTACAGGGTTTTTTTCGGGTCATGTTTAAATATGCAATGAAAGATAACTGCTGATCTAACTCAGGGTGAGAAGCCTGCCAAGAACACCATTGTGGTGTGAATAATTTCAGTGAGGTCTAGGACATAGGGACTGTCCCAGTTGCCTGGTATCTAGCCTTGGGATGATGAGGTCAGAGGGATGGGGGCCCAAGTGTAAAAGCCCCATAAGAACCTGAAGTGGTTGATGTACATGCTTCAGATTGGTTGATTTGAATATGAAAGTTATAATGGGGCCAATCCTTTGCTAACTCTAGGAACTGGCTAGCCCTTAGAAGGAGGAACAGTCTCTAGGATCAGCAAAGTATTGATATCAAAGCTTCAGAAAATTTAGAAAATCAAAAGGTATGATTAATACATCGGAAAGAAAACTATTTGAATTAGATATGAACTGTTTTACACATTTTCAACAATCATTTTATTTAGTGCCTACAGAATGCATTTACCATGTTGTCAGTAGGCTCAAAAGAGACCATGATATATGCCCTCTGTCCTCAGGGAGCTTACAGGCTACTGTAAGAAACAGACCCAGGGATAAACATTCATAGTACTGGATGGTGTGAAAAGTTAACCCAAAGCTTCAAGAGCTGTGAGGAAGGAATCAAGTTGGTTTCCCTTCGAAGGCTGGAAGAAAGAGTAACAACTCAGAACCTACTGGTCAAGTTCCTTTGCTTCTGGAAGGAAGGAGATCCCAAACAGACCTCTGAAGTTAGAAAGCATCTATGACTTTCAGCCTCACTTTCTTGAGACTCAGGTCCCTTTCTGTGATTCCATGAATATAGATTATGTGTTTAAGGGTTTCTAATGACAGGTGCCTTTACTGAGTAAAGCATCTTGGGAAAGAGCCTCTTCTATAACTTGTGTACTCTGAGAAAATGTAGTTATTTACAAATGCTTACTTACAGTGAGAATCTCACCACTGGTGGAAGGGTTTATCCTAAGTAGGAGACAGCCCTTCACTCCTCAGGACCTTCGATGGCCAAGAAACTCCACATCTCCTTGGCACTGACTTCTCCCAAAGTCTCACTTAGAGTAACTGGAAGAGCCCCCTAATTTTTCTCCTTGCTGCTGGTCTCTTCCAGATCTCTTATGTTTCCCATATTAGTCTAACATTATCATTCATAATAAGAAAGCTGATGGTAGCATTTCTTTCTATAAGCAGAACATGTCACCTGCAGGATAAAATGGGGACTCTTAAGTGTGACATCACTGACTCTTCACTCTGGAGCAGATCTCACCCCTGCTTCTTTCTCAGTCTCTTCCCTGGCTTTCAATCCTCTTGGGAACTTGTTATGGTTCCTTGATCATACGAGCATCCTTCATGTGTCTTGTCTTGGCTCAGACTGGGCCCTCTGCTCTTCTTTCCTTTTTTTATGAACTTCTGCATAATCAAATGACCCTCCTCTTTGAAAATCCTCTGATTTTTCAGCACAGATTGAGTGGCTTTTGCTTCAGTGCCCTTGTGTCAATGTGGCTTGGTTTCGTAGCAATGAACATGTATTATTAAGCTTCATCTATTTGCTTATCTGTCTCACCTTTTGAATTATAATTCTCTCAAGGATAAGGATTATATTTTCGTCTTTGTATGCCCAGTACTCAGGAAAAATGTTTGGTTAAAGGGAAATAACAAAACGATAGTAGTGGTAATACTAACACTACTACTAATAATATCTAACATTAGCGAGTTCTTTCAATATGTAAGGCATCACTCTTAAGCCCCTTTATGAATATTAACACATTTTATTTTCACAACAATACCAGGCTTATGTAATATTATCATTCTTATTTTGCAAATGAGGTTGAGCCATAGAAAGGACACTTGCCCAAGGTGACATAATAAATACTAAAATAAATTACTTCCTTAGTGCCTTTTTGAATTAAATGTGGTGATCCTCCACCCCCCACCCCCCCACCTTTTGCTTCCCAACAGATTCATAGAAGAGGCATGAGATGAGAAATTTAGGAGAAGTTGTTATACAAGTACCCAGTTCATGATAAGCCAGTTAAGTGGGTGATATACTAGATAACACACAAGCTTCTTTTGAATTCTTCTTTGTGCTGGAAGAGATGCAGGAAGTGTGTTGTTTTATTTCCCTTCTCAGAAATCTATTTAAAAGTAAGGACCTCATACATATACTAATTCTGTTATATGAAGATATTTTCTGTAAATAAACATTGTTTCATGAGTCATGATTTAATTTGTGGTATGTCTACCTATGCATAGCAGTTGGCTATGTTATGAGTTTTTACATATGAAAATCTCTAGAAATTCATGTATATTTGTGCATGTCACTATTTCAGGGTATTTTCACAGGTACCCTATGTTAACTTGCCAGTGTTTACAGCTGAGGTCACCCCTAAAGGAAAGGTATTTTAACAAAATTAATGATGAAAAATATTTTGCATTTGCTATCATTCTTGCAAAGTCTTTTTCGTGGAGTGTTTGAGATGATTTGCTCCTGCACCAGTGAGATGAACATATGAGACCTGGTTCTGAACTAACCAACCATGTGACTTCATGCATGTTACTTCCCCTACAATTAAATTTCTTCATCTTAAAGAAGCTATCATAGTTCCTTCCTCAGAGGAGTGCTATAAGGATATGAAAGGATCAGGGCATGCAGCCTTTCCAAATTACAAATGGCCCCCTACTCTGAAGGGCCTGTGCTTGGCTTAATGCTCAATTGCAACTGATTTGAAGTTCTTAATAATTTTTAGTAAGGCGTCTTCCATTTCCATTTTGCATTGGGCCCTGCAAGTTATGTAGTCCTGCTTGGATAGGACTGTTTGTGAAGTCTATTGCCTATGAGGTCTAGCATATAGAATAACCCTCAATAAAATGTCAGCATTTAATAATTTTGCAAGACAGTTTTTAGTTTATTGAGTAGAGCCCCCCAGTTTTATTTTCTGAACTTTTCCAGTCTGGTCTGGACATTGAACCTAATGGTGCAGTACATCTCATATGGCCTCATGCGTGCAGGTCACACTTGGTTGGTGAACACTTCAGTAAGCCTCTTTACCTCATTATTCCATTTCTCTGTGATTGCACACCTCATAGAATATGGGCTGTGGGTGGCTGCCAACTCAAAGGACAGAAACCTTTGAGTGAGCCATGTCACTAAATAATAGACATTAGATTTATTGTTTTCCTGGTCTGAGAAATGATGGCTTGAGCTAATACAATGCCTCAGTGTCAGTGACTCTAGAAATACATTTGGAGGAGATCTAACACTCTTTTTTTTTGCTCTGATTATATTGCAGACTATTTGAACTGCAGAAGGACCAACACCAGATAAATTATGAATGTTGAACAAGATGACCTTACATCCACAGCAGATAATGATAGGTCCTAGGTTTAACAGGGCCTTATTTGACCCCCTGCTTGTGGTGCTGCTGGCTCTTCAACTTCTCGTGGTGGCTGGTCTGGTACGGGCTCAAACCTGCCCTTCCGTCTGTTCCTGCAGCAACCAGTTCAGTAAGGTGATTTGTGTTCGGAAGAACCTACGGGAGGTTCCAGACGGCATCTCCACCAACACTCGGCTGCTGAACCTCCATGAGAACCAAATCCAGATCATCAAAGTGAACAGCTTCAAACACTTGAGGCACCTGGAAATCCTACAACTGAGTAGGAATCATATCAGAACAATTGAAATTGGGGCCTTCAATGGTCTGGCAAACCTCAACACTCTGGAACTCTTTGACAATCGTCTTACAACCATCCCCAATGGAGCTTTTGTATATTTGTCTAAACTGAAGGAGCTCTGGTTGCGAAACAACCCTATTGAAAGCATCCCTTCTTATGCTTTTAACAGAATCCCTTCTCTGCGCCGGCTAGACTTAGGGGAGTTGAAAAGGCTTTCATATATCTCAGAAGGTGCCTTTGAAGGTCTGTCCAACTTGAGGTATTTGAACCTTGCCATGTGCAACCTCCGAGAAATCCCTAACCTCACACCGCTCGTAAAACTGGATGAGCTGGATCTTTCTGGGAATCATCTGAGTGCTATCAGGCCTGGTTCTTTCCAGGGGTTGATGCACCTTCAAAAACTGTGGATGATCCAGTCCCAGATTCAAGTGATTGAACGGAATGCCTTTGATAACCTTCAGTCACTGGTGGAGATCAACCTGGCACACAACAATCTGACGTTACTGCCTCATGACCTCTTCACACCCTTGCATCATCTAGAGCGGATACACTTACATCACAACCCCTGGAACTGTAACTGCGACATACTGTGGCTCAGTTGGTGGATAAAAGACATGGCCCCCTCCAACACAGCTTGTTGTGCCCGGTGTAACACTCCTCCCAATTTGAAAGGGAGGTATATTGGGGAACTTGACCAGAATTACTTCACTTGCTATGCTCCTGTGATTGTGGAGCCCCCAGCAGACCTCAATGTTACTGAAGGCATGGCAGCTGAGCTGAAATGTCGCGCCTCCACGTCCCTGACCTCCGTATCTTGGATCACTCCAAATGGAACGGTCATGACCCACGGGGCGTACAAAGTGCGGATAGCTGTGCTCAGTGATGGCACGTTAAACTTCACGAATGTAACCGTGCAAGATACAGGCATGTACACATGTATGGTGAGTAATTCTGTCGGAAATACCACCGCTTCAGCCACCTTGAATGTTACTGCAGCAACCACTACTCCCTTCTCTTACTTTTCAACCGTCACAGTAGAGACTATGGAACCTTCTCAGGATGAGGCTCGGACCACGGATAACAACGTGGGTCCCACTCCAGTAATCGACTGGGAGACCACCAACGTGACCACCTCTCTCACGCCACAGAGCACAAGGTCGACAGAAAAAACATTCACCATCCCTGTGACTGACATAAACAGTGGCATCCCAGGAATTGATGAGGTCATGAAGACTACCAAAATCATCATTGGCTGTTTTGTGGCCATCACACTCATGGCTGCAGTGATGCTGGTCATTTTCTACAAGATGAGGAAGCAGCACCATCGGCAAAACCATCACGCCCCTACGAGGACTGTTGAAATCATTAATGTGGATGATGAAATTACAGGAGACACGCCCATGGAAAGCCACCTGCCCATGCCTGCTATTGAGCATGAGCACCTAAATCACTATAACTCTTACAAATCTCCCTTCAACCACACAACGACAGTTAATACAATAAATTCAATACACAGTTCAGTGCATGAACCGTTATTGATCCGAATGAACTCGAAAGACAATGTACAGGAGACTCAAATCTAAAACATTTACAGTTATGGAAAACAAACACACACAAAAAAGACAGTTTGTTAAAAAATGACACAAATGACTGGGCTAAATCTACTGTTTCAAAAAAGTGTCTTTACAAAAAAAAACAAAAGAAATTTATTTATTAAAAATTCTATTGTGATCTAAAGCAGACAAAATTATGTGTATTCCTCAGAACCTGTTTTTGCTGCACTTATTTACTATTTTCCCACATCTCATCCCTTCCCTGATTGCCATATTTTTCATAGGAGATCTCAATTCCCTAAAGAACTGGTCTAGGAAATTTTGTAAGAATTCTGTTACACTTTGAGATTTTTATGGTGAATTCTAGTGGTGAGATCCAGTCTATTTTGTCTTTTTTTCCCTCTCTTTTCTTTCCCCCCCTCATGCCCTGATGACATAGTCCAATGGGGAATGCAATACTAGACATAGATTTTTAAGAGAGAACAAGGAAAAAATGCAAGATCTTATATTTTTCATGTAATGACCTGTTCTGTATTTATGAGGAGGACCATTCAATGGAAAAGAAAAAAAAAAAGTAAGCGAACAACAGATTAATTTCCATATGAGCATCTATAAAACCCATGATCTTTTAAACAAATCTAGAACCAGAATTTGTAGTTCAAAAGCTAAAAATAAGATTACAAATAAAATATTGTTGGTTTTTCTGTACCTGGAAACAACTCATTTGTAGTATGGCTCAAATGTGAGAAACTTGAAGGTAATTAGATTTCCTACTTTCTAAGAAAGGTAATACTATGGTATTCTTGAGTCATGGCAACAATCTCTACAGGGTCCTATTTCATTTGACTTGAGTTTTCAGTCTTTATTCAAAGATGCTGTGGTGTTCTTTCCTTCTCATTAGGGTCACCCTTTGTAGAATTCTCAGATTAAAAAATAATGATTTTGTGAAGCAAATTCAATTCCACTTGATAGAAAGTTCCAGTATGATTTATTCTCTGTCTCCTAAATAAAATTTTGCTGTTTATTTTTTTTATTTATTTTATTTTTTGTCTTTTTGCCTTTTCTAGGGCTGCACACACGGCATGTGGAGGTTCCCAGGCTAGGGGTTTAATTGGAGCTATAGCTGGCAGCCTATGCCACAGCCACAGCAATGCGGGTTCTGAGCTGCATCTGCAACCCACACCACAGCTCACGGCAACGCCAGCTCCATAACATTTTGCTGTTTAGATGAAGTGAAACTATGGAATGCAAAGGTATTCTAAATCATCCAAGTTGAAAAATCTTGTTTGGTGCTAAGTGTCAGCAAACTCAGTTCAATTCAACCATAATTAAAGATCTAGGCCATGTTAAACACTGATGTCAGGGTTGTGGACACACAATTAATGAGACCTAGTTTCTGTGATCAAATCAGTCATTATCTATATGAAATATGGTCAAAGAAAGATCAGTTTATTACCAGGGGTCAGCTCTAATTTTACTGTTGGGTGGAAGGCCAAAAATCGGGACCCTAGAGTTTCAAAATATCAGACTACTGTTGTTACCAAAACCTCCTCATGGTTGCTTACATCCTTCTGGAAGAGCTGACTCTCTTCTTCCAAATGCAGATTGTAGAGCTTTAAAGAAATGTGAGTATGGATTTTCTGTGACATATGTTCACCTAGAGATAGAATTATACTGGTAATTCACTGAAGGCACTTCAAAGAACTGGAGATGTTTTTGGTATGAGAATGAATGCTTGTTTCCAAGTTAAAAAGAAACTTTCTAGTTATTGGCACTTCTGTACTTTCTTGACATTTTAATGTGTCTGACTTCTGTCTTTATGTAAAGTGTTGTGAAATGATAGAGCTCTTATTACTGGCCTTTGAAATCTGCCACCTCATTGGTGAGACAAGAGTGGGCCAAGGTAGAGAAAACTTCAGCTGCTAATGAATGAGCAGCTTGGATTCTCACACATAACACTCCAGGCTGGCCCTCACACCAGGGTTTCGTGATCTCCAGGTTTGAAAAACCAATCATTAGTAGAAAAATAGTTCTGAGAGCTGGGAGGAAGAGATAGCACATGATTGAGACCACACAAAGATCTTGCCGCTAGTTTTTTTGATCATTGTTTTTTTTTTTTTTTTCCTCCCCACAATTTCCTGTCTATGTTAGGAACATAATTCACATTTGCTTTTACTGTGGATAAGACCCAAGAAAAGGGAAAACATGTGTTGGCTGTTATTTGCCAAGCTATTCAGTGTTGCATGTACTTAATATTTTTCTAAGCTGCAGATCAGCTTAGAAACCAAACAAACAAATAACTCACTGAGGAATATCAAGTGCTAATGCAAAGAAGAATAGTATAAATCAAGAAGGAAAAGAATCCTTCCTTCTCTCCTTGGTTTGTGCTCTCTGAGCTCTGTCTTTGCTGATTGTAAACCTTCTTTTATGTGTGCTTATAATTCTTAAGGAGTTAGTCTCAGCACACAATTCCTCTTTACTGTGAAGGGTGGCTGAGCAATTAGATAAATTTTAGTAAACAAATGAAAGGTAAACTTGAAATAAAAATTTAAATAAGAAAGTCAAGCATACGGTTCAGCCCCATAAGAGATTATAGTTGCCCTAATGAATACATCTGAAAAAAAAATTAACGCACATATATTGATGGAAGATTGGTTAAAGCAAATTTGACTTTTACAGTAAATTTAGAAATACCTTTGGCAAAGTGTCGTCACTGCAGGTTTTGGGGGTAAAGGGTAGAGCGCTATAAATGTACTATTTAAAGGACACAATTGAACTCCAGATGTTTACTATGAGCAGTGTCTGTATTTGCTCTGCCTCCTGTACTTGGCTTTGAGTGCCTTACTCAGGTAGCTGCACTGATGTATTAGAGTCCATCACAAAAAGTGCACTTCCTTCCACAGCAGACAACTCTTTAACTCTGGTCTGTGGCTTTAAAGCTCTTTAAACATCTGGTCTGCCCTTGTAGTGAAACTTACTTCTGTGTCTGTGGCTTTTTATTTTATCCTAAGGTAACCAAGTGACCGTTTTCTTAAATACTCATATGTATCAAAAATATGCCATTTGCAATTAACCAAGTTAAATAACCTAATGATAATTTTGGTATATATATATTTATGCTTCCTACTAAAGACATGCAATTTACTTTAGGAAAACATCAAAAATACTTTAGAAAGAAGCTTCTATGACACTTTTTTCTATGTAGGAATCTTGCTCTTTTATACTTGGGTAACACCTCGATCTCCAAAATTCTTAGGAATGTGTCCAGACGTTGTGGTGGCAAAATAGAATTTGGTGTAATTTATGCTCATAGACCTTGATATAGCTTTAATCATTGTCCCTCAAATTCTGAATATTCTGGAGTCAAATATCATCTTTTCCAAAAATTGAAATAGGTCATTAGAATTTTGGATCCTTGGTCAATGATTGGAACATTGATTGATTTTTTTTTGTTGTTGTTTTGAGTAAGAAAACGTTGCTAGTTCATGATTGCTTTTAGGTCTTATAATCAGAGTTTAATCAAAGGTCTTATAATAAAAAATCAGGATATCGTTGGAGGCCTGCATACTATGAAATTCTAAATATAGATCTGTTGGAAAATAGCTTGACATTGGAAGCGTTACTTATACGGGAGAAAGAAAAGGAAGAAGACTTCTACAACAGGATTTCCTGAAATATGAAAAAAAATATTAAGTGGATGACCCCAATGAATCCAGCATTTCCAAGGTAAATATTGATCAAGGTGAAAAAAAAAAAAAACTGAATCTTATCCTTCAAGGTTAAGTAGAAGAATAAGATGAGTGAAGAATACTCATCTTATGAACAGTGTGGTGCTTTGAAGCAATGTGATTTTTAAATAATGTATTAAATGGTTTGTTTGGTGCCTCAGTTTACTAGTCTTAATAAGAATATTGAAGATAATTGTATCATTACATATCACAGATATAACGTGAATGTCTGAGTAAGGGGTCATAGTCTTCTAGGAAGCCATTTGTCTATTACTTATAAAATATACTTTCACAGTCAGATCTCTTAAAAAAAATTCTCTCCTCAAACAATATACATATTCTTGTATTTGATTAGAACGTGATTTCTGTACAAAAGCTACTTAAGATAAAAATGAGTCTAAACAGTTGCCTTACAAAATCATACCTTCTATTCTTTCTCTTTTGCCACAAGGAAAAATATGAATTCCTACAAACTCTCTATTAGATAGAAACCAGTTGTAATGCCATTGTCTTTCCAGGTTATAAAATAAGATACATCTGACTCTAGGAGAGGAAAAAGAAATATCCTACAATTATGATAGCACCCTGTCAGTTAAGATACAAATTTAGGCAAAATGAAGCATTCTTCTAACACATACCCATTCCTGTCATTTTACTTCTTTAAGTACTGCCAACAATACTTCTGAAATGTCAACCTCTCTTAACATTGTTTGAGAAAATATACAAATTGAATATCAAATTATATAATTAAATTGTGTAGCAAGTGTTTAGCATCTGTGAGAAAACTACTGTTCTTTTTTGCTTTTGCCCATGATAAAGAAAAAGAAGAAAAAAACAGAGGGAGAAAGTTTGCTGCAAGACAAAACTATTAAACCATTTTAATGAAAGCATATGGTATTGGAAAATCCATCCACTCTATACATTCTGTTACTGCACAGTAAAGGAGATATTCACGTATCTCCCAGGCAAAATACAGAAAGTAAAGCTCTATGAAACTCTGGACCATGAAGACTTCTCTTTCAATATTTGGTCCAGTAATTTAATTTCACTTTCCAGGTCATTAATGCTACACTTTATTATATCTTTGGTGCTGAATTGCTGAATTTGAATTTGTCCGTATGGCGTCAGTCCTGTCTTTATCTGGTTGGCAGAGGTAGTTAATATACGACTTTTTAGGTGGATTAAAGAGAAGATTCAATGTGGTTTGAAGGAGAGATGCTAGTCTCAGTGGGGCAGCAGAGTCCACTCTGATTTATGTATCTAACCCCGAGAACATGGCAGAATATCCACCTGGCTCAGCCCTAGGATATCACAATGGAAACCCATCCATTATGGGAATCCTTATGTTTATTACATCTGTATATATATCAGTAAGCCTTCTGAATGCCAATTAGTAAATCGCCATACTTTTCAGCCCTAGTTCCACATTAAAAGTAGTAAAAATAAAGTGGAACTTAATTTCTAGTTAAACATACAATTGCTAGTATTGTAAAGTGTATAATTCTGAGAGAACTGAATGAAGCCTCAGTTGAACTAAATGTATTAAAAATACATGAGTAATTATGATATTTTTATGGAATATACTTTTTTATGGTATCTACTACAAAATATTAATTCAAATAATTTGTAATACTAGGGAAATCATGGGTTTCTTTACTAATGGAATCATTATGAAAAAAGCTTAACTTTAACAAAATTTGTAAAATGCCTCAAAAGTCAAATGTTGAATTGGACTTCCCAGTCCCATGGCTAGTTCTATTTTTTTTTAATAAAGTTTTACAAAATGAAAGAGAGAAGTAATAAAGTTTCTCTTTCCAGCAGCCCTCAAGCAGACTAACTCATGCTTGCAAAGATATCTTAACATAAACAAATGTTAAAAAAAAAATGAACTTTAGTTAACTTTGTCCATAAAAATGCCGTGTAGCTATGTATTCTCACCTAAATTTTTTTCAAGAGTCTTGGGAATAAGTCACTCTCAAAAAGTAAATGCTGGACTTTATGAACTCAATTACATTTTAGTTTTTTTAATACATATCTTTATTCTATGTGGTAGTATGTTTTATCCCTGGCTTTCATCCTTTAGCCTGTTTTCAGATTTTCTAGAAGTACTCTAAAATGAGAATCAGTCATTATAACACAACATTTAGTTATGCAATCTGGAGTTCAGTCCTATCAGTATTAGGGGAAACTCATGTAGGTGAATAAGTTATTTCTTAGCATTATAGGAGTGATTCCTTCTTTTATTTCTATTCTTGAACTCCACTTAAAAGACATGATATCTTCATTATGATTAATGAAACTTCTCCCTTCAAGAAAAAGAAGAAACCAGGAAATTCACAATATTGAAAAATTCTTTAAAATATACAGAATATATATTTTATGTATATATAATTTTATGCTCATAAACTTGTTACCGTACTTCCTATTAAATGCTAATATATATAATTATTCATCAGATGAATACTGAGATGCAAATCTCATTTTTCAGCCATGTTTTCAATTTATTGATGTTATTAAATTCTTATAAAATTTGATTTATAATAAATCCTGAGAGGAGTTCCCTTGTGGCATGGGGGATTAAAGATCTGACGTTGTCACTGAAGTAGCCCAGGTTGCTGCTGTGGTGCATGTTCGATTCCTGGCCTGGGAACTTCCACATGCAGCAGGCATGGACCAAAAAAAAGAAAAAAGTCCCGAGAGTGATTCGTGATAGTTATTTAAAAGCCATTTTAGTAAGCAGAGAAAGCACTAATGTGAAGGAGTAAAACTCCACAATTAGATTAATGTCAGAAATAAATTGGGCTTGTGGAAATTATTGGCCCCCATTAGGTATTTGTAGGATAATTCAAAAATAAAGGCTGAGTGGTATAGCTTAGAAAGTGCTTTCACCTGTTTTCTCATGTGCTGAGCCTTGAAAGAAAGTACGTGAGTGTATTTTAATTAATGTATCAAATTTTCTTTGGATACTACAGTTGTCTGCATGCATAATTATTAATATTTTGAAGCCATAAACATTGAGTAAAAATGGAGAAAAAATCATGGGGAAAAAACATAAATCATAAAAGTAAAACATGGTTAGATTATTCTTAATTCATATAAATAGTGAATATGAAATGAAAAACTTTTTTAATACTAGGTCCTATTCAAGACTCTGGTTATACAGCAGTGAATTAAAAAAAAAGGTTAACTAACTCCTCTGTGATAGGGTGACTAGTTCAGTTTGCCCAGAATTTCCTGGTTTTAGCACTAGATGTCTTATATCCCAGAAACCATTTAATTCAAGGTAATCGGGGATGGTTGTTCACCCTCCTAGAAAACATCTTCTGATACTTATTACTTTGATTCCATGATTCATACTAATGTTATCTCATTGTTAATGATAATGCCAGATAATAGTGGTCACTAGTAGGAATAACCATTGTGGCTCAGCAGGTTAAGAACTCGACTATTATCCACAAGGATGTAGGTTCAGTCTCTGGCCTTGCTCGGTGGCATTGGATCCAGCATTGCTATGAGCTGTAGTGTAGATAAAAGATGGATCTGGGATCCCATGTTGCTGTGGCATAGACCAGCAGCTGCTGCTCTGATTTGACCCCTAGCTCAGGAACTTGTATATGCTGCAGGTGTGGCCCTAAAAAGAAAAAAAAAATCAGTCGCTGGTAAACTGTGGCCAGAACATTTATCTCTAAGTTGGGTAAGACCATAAGAGCAAATATTTTTAGAGTGCAGTGGAAGTACAAAAGTGGCAACTTGCCCTCAAGGAGGAATTGCAGTCTGGAAATGTTGGCAATTATATTATTACAGTTATCCACACTCATCTCTAGTCCTTACAAAGCCCTATTAGGTAGATATTATTATCTCCAGGGATAAAGAAATTCAAGTACATGTTAGCAGCAAAGTTAGAGAGAAATATAAGAGTGAAAGAAGAGAATTGAGGTTTTCAGATGATTTAGCAATGATATTTGTTATTCAGAATACAAAACTGTTAACAGTATCCTCAGAATATTTCATCTCTTGTGTTCTATTAAGTCATGTTCTGGAAAACAGGCTTATCTTTGGGGATACAATTTGATAACTTGGTGTTAGTCTTATTTGTTCCTTCAACTTGACTAATGAACTGGGTAGGCCACTGCTTTGAAGCACTGATTTGGTTAATATGGCAATGTTCTGAATACTGGCTTATACTGGATTTCATGGAGGAACTTCAAATGGAAAACATTATAGATCAGTCAGCATTCAAAGATGAAAATGAATCAATCAAACTATGTTTATCATAATCTATCAGGTTTTGGTATTTTATTTTTAAGGTTGCATTAGGATTTACTTTTATGTTCTAACCAAATGGACATATTTATGAATAACACAGTAGCTAAATATGTTCCAGTCCCTTTCCATTAAAAAAAAGAATTACCTTTACCAATCTCAATTGTTCTTTAACATCTTCGTTCAAGAGATATTTACATGAAAATATATAAACTGATTTCATGATGTCAATATTTATCTTTCTCCGATACAGCACACTATTTAAAGCTGTCTAAACTATTTATGAGATAAACATAATGGAACAACTTTTTACTTGCCAAGTAGCTAAAAGAGAGAGAAAAAAAGAAAGAACAGAAGGCATATCTCTAAAATCTTGAGACAACTTTTGAAAATTGAAAACTCAAACGAACAATTCTGAATAAAAACCAATTAACCAGTCAAGTACTCTTGACAATTTTAAGCATCTATACTTCAATTTTCATTAGTTATTTTTCATCCTTAGTAAAAGCATTACCTTGGATATATAATGAATTCAACCAAAGTGAAGATATCAGAAAAGAGTAGATGAAAGAATTAATGGTTAATATGGGCCAGCACTGAAATAGAGCAGGAACATTGTCCCTCCACGTAAATGAATAAGTATTAGTCTTGAGAATGAGACTTTAGCTGTAGACTTTTTAATTGGCACTAGTGATTAGTTCTAAATCTTTAACCCTTTTTAGTGGGTTTTCATTCCTAAGTAACATTTGTTTATTCATGAAACATTCATTGAGTGCTTGCTATCTGCCAACAATGAGTAAAGTTGTCAGAAATACAAATACGTGCAGTCTTTGTCTTCAAAGAGTATTGCAAATTGAATGGAAGAGACAGTGCATACAATGTTAGCAGAGAGAAGGGCGATAGACCTGTGTTGTGTGGTTGAAAGAGAGGAAATCAGATTTGCATCTTACATTAAGTAAAGCCTGGGTTGAGCCTTAATGGATGGAAAAGAGTTAGCCAGGTAAAAGGAGGGAATTCATCAGCTTTTCCAACACAAAGTACATACAGCAAGGTCAAGGAATAAGCAACATCACATATGATGAAATTATAAGTAATTTGATGTTGCTGGAGCAAATATGCAATTTGGAGACTGCCAAAGACAAAGCTAAGACAGTGATTAAAGACCTTGTAGAGCCTATTGACCTACTGAATTTAGCTTATAGATGGTGACGAAGTAGTCACACTTTCTAAGTAACTGAGCAGCTTCCTCAGATTTGAGCTTTGGATAAGTTGCTTGCCTGGCAGAAGAAGAAAAATTTAAGGGGAGGTGTTTCAATACTACAGTGAAGAGATGATTCTCAGAAATTATAGGTAGGATGTGTTGAAGGATCCTGTTAAAAAACAAAAGAAAGAAAGCTGAGTTAGCTGGACTTGGTATCTCATTGGATGGTGGGGAAATGAGAAGGTGTCTACATTTTTTCTATTTGTTAACTAGTAGAAATATGGAGGCGAGTCGGGGTCAGAAAACAATATTTATAGTTTGAGATAAGGTAGGACATGATGTTATGGGTAGGATCTGGGAGAGGAAGGTTATGCCTTAACTGTTTTATTTTATTTTATTATAAAATTAATTAATTAATTAATTAATTAATTAATTTGCTTTTTAGGGCCACACTTGCAGCATGTGGAGGTTCCCAGGCTAGCTGAATCAGAGCTAGAGTTGCTGACCTACGCCACAGCCACAGCAAGGCAGGATCCAAGTCACATCTGCGACCTACGCCACAGCTCACGGCAACACTGGACACTTGACACACTGAGTGAGGCCAGGGATCAAGCCTACGTTCTCATGGATACTAGTTGGGTTCATTTCAGCACCAGGTAACTCAAGAGGATTTTTTTATAGCCAGGAAGATTATTTAAAGTAGTGGCACGTTGGAGTTCCCTTCGTGGCTCAGTGGTTAACGAATCCGACTAAGAACCATGAGGTTGTGGGTTCGATCCCTGGCCTTGCTCAGTGGGTTAAGGATCCGGCATTGCCATGAACTGTGGTGTAGGTTGCAGACGCGGCTTGGATCCTGCGTTGCTGTGGCTGTGGCGAAGGCCGGCAGCTATAGCTCCAGTTAGACCCCTAGCCTGGGAACCTCCTTATGCCGCGGGTGCGGCTCTAGATAAAAAAGGCAAAAAGAGAAAAATAAATAAATAAATAAATAAATAAATAAATAAATAAATAAATAAATAAAATAGTGGCATGTAAAGGGAGAAGAGAAGAATGAATTGCTATCAGGCAAAGAGACTTTAAACTGGAGGAACTGGTGTGGGTTAATTTCCTGAGGCTTAAAGAAGCAGATGAACAAGAAGGAAAAAAATTCGAGGAGAACCAAGAAAGCCAAATAGAGTTTTATGAAGGCCCTAAATATAATAATCTAAGAAATTTGAGAATATTCACTAAATTTGGCAATTAGGAAGTTGGAGGTCACTTTAGCAAGAGCAGTTTTAGCAAATGATTTTATGTGGTATGAGAGACGTGAGAAGGGAAAAGAAGACTGTATTACTATGGTGCGAGGAAATTAATTGGTAGGGCAGAAATGCAGGCAATGAGATGGATTATTTTGAAGGAATTTGAAACGGAATGTGGAAGTAGAGAGATTCATAGTGATTGCTACTAAGAAGAAGAAGAAGGAAAAGGTGATGACAGAGATTGAGAAGCTGCCAGTCTAAAGACTTTAGACTTTATTTCATAGGCAATAAGATAGTCATGGAAAAGAAAAATATATACGAATCAACATTTATATCGGACTGATTACTTGGAGTTCCCACCGTGGCTCAGCTGTAATAAACCTGACTAGTATCCATAAGGATGTGGGTTTGATCCCTGGTCCCTCTCAGTAGGTTAAGGATCTGGTGTTTCTGTGAGCTGCTTTGTAGGTTGCAGAAACGGCTCCAGCTTGGCACTCCTGTAGCTGTGATATAGGCTAGCAGCTGTAGTTCTGATTTGACCCCTGGGAACTTCCATATGCCATGGGTGGGGCCCTAAAAAAACAACAACAACAAAAGAAAAACATAAAACAATACAAAAAATGATTAGTAGAATGAAATGGGAAATTAGTGAAATTACCAATCCCAATCTAGTGAGGCTTGATAAAATGACAGGAAAATGCCTTAGATTTAAAAAAAATAATTAACTCTGAACTCTTTGTTCTAACTCACATAAATGGACCACTATGAGTGGAAGATAAAGAAAATTTCCTGAGGAATCATGGTCTCATGATCTCTATATCCAGACTAGTTTATAATTTATAACTGGTTTATAATTTCAAGAGAAAATAAATAGATATTATCGTAAGTTTCCTAAATGAACTCATTAATACATTTTAGGAAGTTCTTTCATCTCTTGATATACAATGAAGTAATACAATTTGCATTCAGTGGAAAAACAATGGAACGTGAAATTCAAAATACTAAAAAGTCCATCGTGGAAATGAAATTAGGTTATCATCTATTAAATTACTTATTAATTGACGTCATAGTAGCTCAGGGCAAAAGAGAGCAGTTGCCATTTGCCAATGTAGTAAGATAAGAACTGTAATGGATAGAAAGAACGCAGGCTTTTATAGTTGTGAGTAGAATACAGAAGATGATTTCAAAAACAGTTGTGTAAGCTACAGTATGAAATGAATGAAACCTCTCCAGCCCAGATTGCAGGTAACTATCTATCTTGCCAATAGACAAGAAGTACTATAATACTCCTCTTCCATCTCACGGGCCTTTCATTTAATGTTTAGTTGCAACACGTATTATTAATCTAAGGATCTAAAAGCTTTTCGAAATTGTTGGTACTTGTTCCAAGAGAAATATTAAATTGGTAAGTAAATGACAATGATTTCTAATTTATTTTTCGATAAAACATGCTCTGCAAGCTATCTGTTCACACTGGCTTAGCAAATTCAGCAAGACATATTTATCTCACATTAATAGTTGACTTTTGCATTAATAAGTAACACTTAGAAAAGGAGACCTGGATCCTCTTTGCTGATATTGCCATGCTTGGGGTGCAGATCAGAGTGAAATATTTCTATGCTAATCATTAAGCAATGAAAAAAGTCGAATCTGGAGCAGGTAACATCACCTGGATCAAAATGGTAATTCTTAGAATTGGGCACATATTAGAGGCAAGCAAGAAAAAAGAGGTTTTTGGATTTTCTTTTTTTGTCTTTTTGGGCCATACCCGTGGCATATGGAGATTGCCAGGCAGGCTAGGGATCCAATTAGAGCTGCAGGCACCAGCCTAACCACAGCAATGCAAAATCCAAGCCATGTCTGTGACCTACACCACAGCTCATGGCAACGTCGGATCCTTAACCCACTGAACGAGGCCAGGGATTGAACCCACATCCTCATGGATAATAGTTGGGTTCTTAACTGCTGAGCCACGACGGGAACTCCCAAAAAAGGTGTTTTTAATCAGACATAGAGTCTTTAGAAAAATGCCAATCTCAGTCTGTTGATCTAATACTAGTAGTTTGAACTCTCCATTAGTTTCATTATTGTCCTTTGACTGCATGTTTACTAGCGTGCACCCATAGAAGTCCATCATCATTTCATTTCATGCCTTTGTAGCTTATCACAAAATGGAAAATTTGGTGTAAAATTTAAATGGATTCCCTACCTGGAGTTGGTGATCTTTACTTTCCATATTTTAATTGATTAGTTAAAGTTCATTAAGCATTTAAACTCTGTAGCCAGTGAAACCAATATGTGTATTTTTCTTTTTATTCATTTGATCCAGAAAACCATGACCACAAACATGTTTGCAAAACAAGTGGAACTTTTATTGTTATGTATTTTATTTGATATGCAAAAATTTTTTGCTCAGCTGTTTCAGGGCTATGGGGAATGTCCTATATTTTAAAGCAGTTATTTTATAAGCTTCCTTTAAGCATTTGGCACAGACACCATTTTATTTAGCCATATTTTCCTTGGATCAAGCCACACTCTATTAGATTTATCCATTTGTCACTGGGTTCCAGTCGTAAGACATTTTTGGAATAGAAATATCAGCCTAAAGGAGCAGAATATCTTCAAACCATTGTGTCTGTTCTAATTCCAACTATTCGTGTTCAATTTCAAATATTTAATTTTCTTAAAATATTCGAAGCCATGGTATAAGAGTAGCTCATTTTTGAAAGTTTCCTTTTAAATTCACTGACATAAGTCTATGTGTCTGGTAACTGACACATACATTTTACTTCAAAATTCATTGCATCTTCCTGTGTTACAACTTTGTGTTTTTGTATGTATTCATAACATTTATAATATTTTAGCTTTTATTTTTGAGCTCCATATTTTCATAAAAAAATAAGATTTGACTTCCTTTAAATTGCATGACTCTAATGCCTATGTGGGTGTGTATGTATGGATGTAAATGTATGTGCTTTTTTCCCATGCTTATTATTCTCTCTTGATGCTAATGGATACACATTTCATGAGTTTTTAGTGAACACAAAGAAGAGTTCTTTTCTCTGATAGCTGTTTCATAGCTTAAAATTCAGCAGAGGAGAAAGGTGAATAATAGACTTTTCTTATCAATTTATGTGCTCATTTCAGACAAATTCAAAATGTTGACGATACAATGGTTTTGACTTTAAAGCCACATTATTTTTGCATGCATTTTCTTTTCCTTATGAGAAAGAGTCCTTTCCCAATATGTCACTTGTGTAAATCCATTATCAATAACAATAATTAATATTGTTATAGTCTTAATAACATTTTAATAGCTAACATTTTTTTAATTCTCAGTTTAGAATACTCTGAGGTTCATGCATTTGATTCTCTATTCCTCAACTTTCCCAGCTGCCCCCAATGAGACTGTTTACTCTCTTTTTTTAGAAAAATAAGGGTTGAGTTTGAATATTCCACCACAGACAGGAACCAGAATTGCATTTCCTTTTTATTCCTGTTCTCCCAACAATGCCTATTCTTGGGGACTAGGAAATGCACCACTACATTTGTTTCTTAAATAAAAAGACTGATTTATTAAATCCTGTTTGATAAATAAGTTCCTCAGAGAAAGAATTGAAGAAAGCAGTTAATAAATCTACAATTTCACTCAATCTGTCTTTGACAGGTCCATAGAGGGGAATGTGCCCTACGAAGGTTAATCAGACACAAAAACTCTCGTCCGAAACTACTTCTGCATCTTAGGAATGTGTTTCAGAGTTACAGAGCTTCTTCAGTGACCTGAAACTGGGACCTCGAAAATGTAGCCCCAATGAAACTCATTAGGGATGTAAAAGGAATAACTGCAAAAAGCGGAGTTTATGATTTGGCAAAGTTGATGCCAAGTCCTTCTCTCCTCTTGATGCTACTAAGGACCAGCTTCCTCAACAGAGCTGAGTTAATGTGGACTATTGGGACATCACCTCTCAGCCTCAATCATATTTCTGCCAAGAAGCGTGTTTTCCGTCTGAAACTTTTAGAAAATGTCTAACATGATGCATTTTTAGAATTTTGAGTTCACATTGTTTCTTTCTAAAATCTAGGGACATCTTGAGCAATGGAAAACTTGGCTACATACAAAAAAAAAGTCATCACACATGAGGATGCAATGAATTTTAGAGTAAAATGCATGTGCCAGTTACCAAACACATAGACTTATGTCAGTGAAATTAAAAGAACCTTTCAAAACTGAGCTACTTTTGTATCATCATTTCAAACTCTTAGGTGTAGTTTGTGGTTATTTTTACCCAATCTCCCTATTCTTAACTCAGCTTTGGTCTAAAATTCCTTTTTAAGGGGTTAGAAGGGATCTTACAGGTTAGTTTAAATATGGCCTCTTTTCTGTCGTTTCCTTTTAGCATTATTGCAGCCTTTGATTTTTCCGAAATATGCCAGCAGAAAGTTTTTGAAATCTCAAATCAACTGACCAGAAAGCAGCAGATATATCAGAAATCTTGCAAACTATATAGAATCAATCTCCAGATCAGACATGTGGCTCCAAGAGGCAGAATTTCTTTAAAAAAAAAATGTTTATCTGAATCAGGGTTAGCAAACAATGACCTACCTGTCAATGAGCACTCCTAATAAATGAAGTTTGAATGGAACACAGCCAAGCCTATCAGTTTATGTATTTATGGATTCTGTTTGTTCCCATAGTACAATGACAGAGTTTAGTCCCAGATGGGACTATATGTCACAAAAAGGTTAAAATATTATTTGTGGAGTTCTCATTGTGGCTCAGTGGTAATGAATCAATCCAACTAGTATCCATGAGGACACAGGTTCAACCCCTGGTCTTGCTCAGTGGGTTAAAGGATCTGGTGTTGCCATGAGCTGTAGTGCAGCTTGCAGACATGGCTTAGATCTTGCATTGCTTTGGGTGTGGTATAGGCCAGAGGCTACAGCTCCTATTGGACCTCTAACCTGGGAACTTTCAAATGCCATGGGTGCCACCCTAAAAAGCCAAAAGGAAAATTATTTGATTTTTTACATACAGTGTGAAAGACCCTGGTGTAGGAATTAGAAATTAGTCTCTGCAATCATAAGCAATCACTTTAATTCTGATATTAAAGAATTTGTAAGACTTTCAAGTCCCATATCTGCGTTCTTTAGAACTGCCTTTCTTTCACTATTCCATTTCTACACTGCCTGTTAGTATATTATAGGTGGAAATTGCATACTATTTAACGCATTGCTAAAATTTTGCATTGGACACTTTCCCATAACTTAATGTCTTTGGAATGCCTTCAGTGTTTCACTGGTTGCAGCATTTATTACCACTTTCAATGCTTTTCATTGCCACAAAGTAAATGAACAAGATTCTCATTATCCAAAGAAAACTAGCCAATGGGTTTTCATCAAGAGCGCTTTCTTTTTGTAAAGAAAGAAATAAAGCTAACACCTTTTCAATGTGAGTATTCCCTAGAAACATTCACATTATCCTA
The DNA here is from genome assembly GCA_004024745.2 of Catagonus wagneri. Lineage (NCBI taxonomy): Eukaryota > Metazoa > Chordata > Mammalia > Artiodactyla > Tayassuidae > Catagonus > Catagonus wagneri. Next base: position 10,681,906 of record PVHT021183666.1, read on the forward strand.
TATTGAGCTTACATGTTGATTAGGTGCTTCGGTTAAATTCTGCTTTTCTGAAAAAAAATATTTATTTTGCTGTGTTGATGATTCCTTTTCAGCTAGAATTATTAGGGGAATATAGCTAGGCCTAAAAATAAAAAAAGACAGGTGTTCAGGCAACCACGACAAATGTAAATGGCTTGATTGCTTCTCTGTTGTAGATGATTTGTTTTATTGTCTGAAATAACACAATTGCATTGTGTTCTACTTCCATCTATATTTACATCAAAGAGAAGATAAAAGAATAAATTAAGCTAGTTTCAAGTACATTTTGGATAATAATTGCAAAGCATTTGAAAGTTGGCAGACCAGTTGAAGTGTGCCCCCAATTCACTAATATCTAATATTTTGAGGATTCTGACTTGACATATATTTCAGCTTTCAATCTATCTTCCAAGTGCTTTGGAAGAAGCTCCAAATTTCCATTTGGAATAATGAGCAGTAAGGAAATTTCTCATTACCTAGAAATCCAAGATAAGAAAAACTCCTATCCAGATAATTTTCCCATAAAGATTCTATCCACAGATTCTGCTTCCCACTTAACTAACCCAGCCTTTCTTAATTCTGACTCCACATTAGAAGCACATTAGAAGATTTTTTTAAATAATGATGTTCAAGCTGCATGCATACTTCAGAGATTCTGAGTGAACTGGACTAAGTGGAGTCAAAGCATCATTTTTTTTTTTTTAAAGATCCCCGTTTAGTTCTAATAGACATTGGAGTTGAAAACTGCCTTTCTAATGGTTTAGTAACCATAGGCAGATCGATTCTATGTAATGACAAACGCAGTCCAATGGACTGTCAGAACAAGCAAATCATAAAGTTTCTGAAAGAAGTTAAAATGGACCTGAAATACCAAAACTGCATGGAAACTTCGTTTTTAACACTATGTGGAAGAAGATGACTATAATTTACTTCCCAGATTAATAAATAATACCATATACACCTATGATACACCGTTTTCCATGTGACTTCATATTCAACCAATACTTGCTGAATGGATCTAATGTGTTATAAATATAAAACATCCCCTTTTGCCAAGCACAGTTTTAGCTGTCAACTGTCTTATTTTTTATTAAATTTGATTCTGTGCCAGTATTTACTGTACATCTAAGTGACCCAGTCAAACATATACTTGCATATATATAAACATATATATATATACACACATATATAAACGTATATATACATATACATATATACATGTACACATATATATATATTTCTTTTCTTATATTATCATCCATCATGGTCTATCCCAAGAGACCAGATATATTTCCCTGTTGCTATACAGTAGGACATTTTGCTTATCCATTCTAAATGTAATTGTTTGCATCTACTAACCTCAAACTCTCAGTCTATCCCACTCCCTTCCCCCACCCCCTTGGCAATCATGAATCTGTTCTCTATGTCCATGAGCCTATTTCTGTTTTGGTTCTGTAGATAGGTTCATCGTGCAATATTTCAGATTCCACATGTAAGTTATATCATACGCTATTTGTCTTTTTCTGACTTACTTCACTTACTGTGACAATCTCTATTTGCAACTATTCCTTTTTATGGCTGAATAGTATTCCGTTGTATTCATGTACCACATCTTCTTAATCAATCATCTGTCTTGTGGAAATTTAGGTTGTTTCCATGTCTCGTGCATGTATCGTTTTGAACTATAGTTTTGTCTGGATATATGCCCAGGAATGGGATCACTGAATCATATGGTTGTTCTATATTCAGTTTTTTGAAGAAGCTCCATACTGTTTTCAATAGTGGTTGTTCCAGTTTACATTCCCATATTCAATTTAGGAGGGTTCACTTATTAATGGTGGCCATTCTCACTGGTGTGAGATGGTACCTTAGTGTAGTTTTGATTTTCATCTTTCTAATAATTAGCAATGCTGAGCATTTTTTCATGTGCCTACTGACCATCTGTCTACTGGCTTTATATCTTCTTTGGAGAAATGTATATTTAGGTCTTCTGCTCATTTTTATATTGGCTTTTTGTTGTTGTTGTTGTTGATTTGTATGAGTTGTTGCTATATTTTGGAGATTAAGACCTTGTCAGTTGCATCATTTGCAACTATTTTCTCCCATTCCATAGGTTGCCTTTTCCTTTTCTTTTTTTTCTTTTCTTCTTTCTTTTTTCCTTTTCTTTTTTTTTTATTTAGGGTTTCTTTTGCTTTGCAAAAGCTTGTAAGTTTGATTGGGTCCCATTTGTGTATTTTTATTATTATTTCTATTGCCTTGGGACACTGACCTAAGAAAACATTTGTACAATTTATGTCAGAGAATGTTTTGCCTATGTTCTCTTCTAGGAGCTTTATGGTATCATGTCTTAAACCCTTAAGCTATTTTGAGTTTATTTTCAACTGTGTGTTTTTATCATAAGAATGTTTTTTTGTTTGTTTGTTTTTGTGTTTTGGTTTTTTTAGGGCTGCATTCACGGCATATGGAGGTTCCCAGGATAGATGTTGAATCAGAGCTATAGCTGCCAGCCTACACTACAGCCACAGCAACATGGGATCCGAGCCACATCTGTGACCTACACCATAGCTCACGGCAATGCCATATCCTTACCCCAAAGAGCAAGCACCAGGGATGGAACCCACGTTCTCATGGATACTAGTCGGGTTCTTTAACTGCTGAGCCATGACAGGAACTCCAAGAAAGGGTTTCAATGGGGCTCCTAATCCCTGAGACTAAAAGTGGTTAATACACTTTCAGTGTATTAGATGGGATCTGAGATGTAGGAAAAACGAAAGTTGTCGTTTTCCATCCATGGGCCTCTTTAAGAATGTGGCAATTTATGCCTTTTCTGGATTAAGAGAGAAGCTTCACTGAAGAAAGGAAGTTGAATTTCTTAGGTAACCAGTCAAATGTTTCTCCTGTCATATCTCCCCTTGGGGAGAGGAAGACAAGTAGAGGGGACAGAATGAAGTTCACCTCCAGCTTTGGCAATATGGTGGAGGTTTGTGATTGTGCTCCTGGTTGTTTCTAGCAAAACCTGTGGTGAAAAGGAAGTCTTAAGGTGATCATAGTCTAGAGAATGAAAATACAAATACCTCCAAATGGCTTTATTCTTTCACAAATGTAATTAAGTGAATTCTAACACTCCAATATTTTCAATGACCTTTTTCATTAAAAAATTTTTCAGTCACAGCACTGTTCAAAATAAGTATCGTGTTTTGTTTTCATTGCTTTTTTTTGTTTGATTTTTTTGTTTTGCCTCCCTGTGGCACCTGGATTTCCCAGGCCAGCAATCAGATACGTGCCACAGTTGCAGCAAACCTGCATCCTGTTGCTGCAGAGACACTGCTGATCCTGTTGCGCCACAGCAGGAACTCCTAAAATATTGTGTTTTATCTCAAGTGTATATTTAATTATCAGTGTTGACATTTCTTACATGCTTAATCCTGTTTCTATTCTTCCTTTTGTCTTCCTTTCTTCTTTCTTTTCTTCTTCTTCTCCTTTTTTCTTTCTTTCTTTTAATTTTTAAGTATAAAATCAATACATATTGTTTTAATAGAAGAACCAATACAATACAAAACTATGTAAAGATAACACATCACTCATGTGTTCCAGGTAACCAACATAAAATTCTGATATTTATCTTTCCCATGATTATTGTGCTTAAGCTACTGCCACGAAATACATATCTATAAAATAGAATATTCATTTTCATATATATATATATATTATCATATATATTTATGTATTTCTGTCAAGAGAAAGAATATTTTCTGAGCAGCAACTAAGTGAACAACTCTATAGTGACGTCTTTTTTGTTTGTTTTAGTTTTCTCTTTTGGTTGTGCCTGAGGAACATGGAATTTCCTGGGCTAGTGACTGAATCCAGGCTGTAGCTGCAAACTAGAATGCAGTTGCAGCAGTGCCACATCCTTAACCTGTTGCACTATAGCAGGAAATCCAATTTACCTATTTGAATCTTTCCTCCACCACTCACTAGAAAGGGAACAATTTAAGGTCTGAAGCTTCAGTTTATTCATCTGTTAAACGAGAACAATAGCCTAACTACTCCACGAGGTATCATATAAAGTATTAGGATAAGGTCTGACACCTAGGCAATTACCAATAAAGTATAATTTGTATAACCAGTCAATTATTATACTGATTAACCTATGTATTTTAGAAATGAGAACATTTATAAACTGTTTTTCTCCAATCTCTGCAAGAGATATCTTCTAGAGCCCTTAGATAGGACAGCTGACAGCAAGACTTCACAGAAACCAAGAGGGACCAGAGCTACCACAGATTTACTTCAGGGAATTGCTAGACCTAAGCTGGATGTGGTTGAGTATTTAAAAATCATTTGGTATAGAAGAATATTCAAATCAAAGATATATATTGGTGTTAATGGAATTACTAAGTGATTATTTTTCAGACGTTTTGTTTATAGGGGAGGGGCTGTGTATAGATGGGTGAAATAAGGCTAGTGTCTCCCCTGAGTGAATAAGCAGACCCAGCAAGAAAGCAATCATTTCCTCCAGCCCTTTCCTGAGAAAAGCTTTTACTATATCCTTTGGGAGAGAGGCACCTGTTGTTAAAGCACTAGTTAGTCTGTTTCATAGGGCTTGGGATAAACCTTATCCTCAATGTTAATATAGAATAGGTTCTCAGCAAACATGGGGGATGGACAGATGGATGAATGGGTGGATGAATAAAAGGAATGGCCCTCCCACTCCATTTATGCTTTCTACTGGACAACAAAACAAACAAAACCCCACAAGAAAAGCCACAGGGGCCTGTGCTTAAAAAGCATGTCCTTGGGGTAACTCAATGTCTTTAAGAAATTCTTATTCTTGTATTCCCTCAAAATTCTCCCTCTCTTTCTTTCTCTCTCTTAGTCTCTCCCTCTTTGGCTGCACCCTTGGCATGTGGATGTTCCTGGGTCAGAGACTGAACCTGTGCCACAGTAGCAACCCAAGGCCATTGCAGTGACAATGCCAGATCCTTAACTTACAGAGCCACCAGAGAACTCCAAAATTCTCATTCCTGTATTGTCTTTATGTTTTCTCATCTCCTAATTGGGACTTATATTCCCGCAATGTTATGGTGCATGGATTACTTGAGAAAATATGTATGTGAAAAAATATTTTCCCATATCATAAGTATTCTTAACTGGGCAGTTTTATTAAAAAGAAATGGAGAGAGGGAGTTCCCATTGTGCCTCAACGATAACGAACCTGTCTAGTATCCATGAGGATGCGGGTGGGATCCTTGGTCCCTCTCAGTGGGTTAAATAGCTGACGTTGCTGTGAGTTGTGGTGTAGGTCACAGGCACAGCTCGGAACTGGGATTGCTGTGGCCATGGATTAGGCCAACAGCTACAGTGGTGATTCAACCCCAGCCTGGGAACTTCCATGTGCCACAAGTGCAGCCCTAAAAAAAAGAAAAAGAAAAAGAAATGGAGAGATATGATGCACTAAAATTGGTCTTTACATTAGGCTGGCACAGTGTAAGAGATTATTAAATATTTGATGCATGAGTGAATAAATAAGTGAATAGTTGAAAACTTTTAGATAAAATTAAATTTTGGTTGAGCTGATAATTCACACTATGCCTTGAATTACTGGTGAAGGATGATTATTTACACACTATACAAGGAGTCATCAAGCTACAGCTGTGGGCCAAATCCATCCCCACTACCTTGTTTTGTGTATCTATATCTATATCTATATCTATATCTATATCTATATCTATATCTAATCTATCATCTGTCCCTGGCACATGATAGACACTCCCTCAATGACAATTTGATGGAATAAATAAATAAATGTGTGAGCATATTCTTCATTCTATTTCTCAACCCCACCTGCACCAATTTGTAATAGAGAAAACAATTGTCATCAGAGTTCTCAAAAACAGATATTTTTAATTTTATCAATAGAGGAACATTAATTTCAAAAAGATGACCAAATTTTAAAGATGCAAATTGTTCAAAACCATTTCTGAAACATACTATACATAATGATGGGCAATTATATTCAGTTGCTTCTAGAGGCAGAAACTCCTTCTCCATTTTGAGATTCCACCAGTGGGCAATTCCTTGTGTGATTACTGCATGAAAAAGCAGGAAAGCTTTATTTTTGTTTTTGTTTTCTTGGCTGCACCTGTGGCATGAGGACGTTCCCAGGCCGTGGATGGAACCCACAGCTGTAACCAGAGCCACAGCAGTGACAACTGTGGGATCCTTAACCTGCTGAGCCACCAGGGAACTCCAGGAAAGCTTCTTAAGCATGAGTTTACCTAGGAGCCTTCATGTTTTGCTGACTTTCCCTTTTGCTGTTGGAAAATTTTAGGTCGGGAGAATCAAATATTAGTTCTGCTAATGAAACCACAGAAAAAGCTCCATGGCTGCACTCCAGGTAGTAGTCACAGCCTGGAAATTTTCCTCTTAATACAGTTCTCTGGACACAAGAGCTGTGTGACTGAGAGCTAGCACTTTCCAGATTCTCAATATAAATATTATGGAGTCTATTCAATTTGCTGTGCCCTTTATAGCTATTTATAAAATCTTCCAGCCTCTGTTTTTATATTTATTTCCCCCTTTGATTATGTGGTTGAAAATTTTCCTACTTTGATTATTTGATTTCCTCTGGTCTTCAGAAATGAAAATCACTTCAAACATATTTTTTTGAAGTAAGCTAACTGTAATTGCTAAATATATAAAAAATTCTATGCTTATAATCTTGTTTCTGAGACAAATTGGAGTTAAACACTAAAAATCAAACAAGCAGCATATTTCTGCTTACAGGTGCTCCCATCACAGCATACCTGGGGTTCTGGGTAAGACCATAAAAGAAAAGCCACATACCATATATCTAAATAGTTGAATTATAAATTAAGCTGACAAATTGGCAAATAAACTGCATTGGCAAATAAACTGTATTGGCAAATAAAATGTATTGGCAAATAGGCCTTTATTCCAGCATGGAGGGCAGTGTGAAGTTGGCTTTCTTGGACTCCCAGAGTATGACGGCTTGGGGAGAATCATTATAAATCCTCCTCCCTTTTTCTTATCCTCCTCTGTTCCATCCAGATCTTCCAGGGATCAGGAAAACAATAACTCCCCCAAGTTCACCACACTGCCCCTTGACATTTCCTCAGGTATTGAAGTGTGTCAGGCTGGCCCAGGGATCTTTGGGTAGAGAAATCTGGAGTCCTGGATAAATGTAATAAGGATTAGAATTGAGGGTGCAGACTTTAATGGGTGTTCTCTCTTGAATATGTTCCCTGAGGTTTCCTTACTTCATGGGAAGGCAGAGCCAGAAGCCCACAGTGGGCACTTTGAATGCATGAAACATTGGCATGGACTCCCCTCGAGGTTAGTATTATGCAGTGCAATGGAAAGAACATTGGCCTTGGAGTCAGCTGTTCAAATCTCAACTCTGCCTCTCGTGAACATCCTGACTCTAGTCAAGTCACCCAAACTCTCTGAATGTGGCTTTCTATCTGCCAACTTTCCTAGAATTTGTTGTGAGCAGTGACTGTGATAGTGGATGCAAAAAAAAAAAAAAAAAAAAAAACTATTAGTATAGTGCTGTATGTCCAGCAGACATTTTAAAAAATATTAGACCCTTTTACCATTATGCAATTATAAGCATGTAGTAAATACCTGTAAGATGCCAGTCTTGTGCTTGGTGTGAGATAACATACAAAGTATTATAAAGATGAAGTTGGTAGCTTTAAAAATATAGAGGGCTTGCTGTGTGCTGTGCCAAGCATTTCACCTAAATGATGTCAAATGAACCCTATGAGTTAAGAACATTTGTATTTATTTTGCACAGGAGCAGACTGTGTGGACATATGGCTTCATTAGAAAGTAATAGAGCTTGGACTAGAATCCAGGTCTAACTCCATATTCTGTGCTTCTAACCATTCATGACCTCAAGGAGTCTGACAGAGTAGAACTAATATGAAACAAACCACCGAGAAAGCATTAAATAATTAAATATTAAATTTTTTATAGCAAAACCCAACTATCAGTTCTTAGCATGTGATGACAATAGAGGCTGGTTAGGAGGTGTTATTTTCAATTTAAAATCTAGGTTTTCTGGAATGGAAAACTCCTTCTCCCAATATAATTAGTACACGACTATCGTAAGGATATCTCCAAACTACATTAACCTTTTAAGTAAAGTGTTGAATCCAGACTTAGCTGTACACATTATACAGGAGACTAAATCTAGCACTAAGATATCAACGTAAATGCAAATGATCACAAACTAGAGAGTACTTCATCGAGTGCAGATTCCAAGGCCCCACTGAAGTGTAGTGTATCAGGTTTCCCAGCTGTATTTTAACAGGATCTCCAGGAGAATTCTTATACATACTCATTTAGTCTTCGTCTGATTCAATTGGAATAGAGGATGAGCTGATTTGTTTTTAAATTGCTTTCTTGGGAGTTCCCGTCGTGGCTCAGCGGTTAATGTACGTGACTAACATCTATGAGGACACGGGTTTGATCCCTTGCTTTGCTCAGTGGGTTAAAGATCCCATGCTGCATGAGCTATAGTGTAAGGCAGAGATGCAGCTTGGATCCTGTGTTTCTGTGTCTCTGGTGTAGGCCAGCGACTATAGCTCCGATTGAACCCCTAGCCTGGGAACCTCCATATGCCACGGTACGGCCTTAAAAAGATAAATAAATAAATAAATTGCTTTCTTGGTGTCTTTAATTTTGCAGCCAAGATTGAGAACTCCTGGCAGGATACATTCTTTCCTTTAGAATGGGGAGATCTCAGGTAGAATGAAGTTAAAGTATGAAGATTGTCTGGATATAATTGGCAAATCTGTTCATTAAAGCTTAAATACTAAATGCCAGGTCCTGTGTATGAAATTAGATGTCATGAAAAAAGGGTTATGTATCTGCTATCACATATCATGAAGCTTTGGGAAGAGACCTGTGAACAACTAACAAATAACAAAATGGTATGAAATGGAATTATCTACCTGTGTACGTGGAAGGAAGTATTTATTTTTTTAAAGGGGTGAGAGCAGGGTAGTTAGGCCAATACAAATCCTAAGCTCTAAGAATAAACATTTAGGACAAAGAAACAGCAGTGGTACTTAGATTTTTTTAATAGATTTGTCTATGGATATATTCTTGACTTTAATGACTTTACATTTTTGTTGATTTTATTTTATCGATTATAAGTCTTACCTCATACTCCCTTGCATGATTCACTGTGGGCAGCTTAAATTAGGAGGCTACTTCCATTTCTATGATAATGTGAACTGAAAGTTCTTGAAGAACCTCCGTGTTCAAGGCTGAAAGTATATAAGCCCTCACATTTGACTGGTTTCACCTTCTTGCTTCCCACTTTTTAATCAATTGATACCTAGCTTAGATTGGTATCTGGCTGAGTTGGGACATGTTTGATCTTAGAACAAGGGTCCAATAACAAATAAATATCCCATGGAGCCTTTTAGGTCTTATCTAGGTGCAAAATCTCTTTTATCATCAAGGATTCTTTGATGTAAGTGACCCTCTGGTCTTTTCATGTGCCAAGTGCTCAGAATGGAAGATTGTCTTAACAATCGGCAAGTCCAATTTTGGCTTTGTGAAGGTCAAGTATTAAACGAATTTTAGGCAACTGGGAACTGCACGTACATGCAAATCAAGACTCGAGTTCCTTGCTTCCGTTTTATTCTCAAATTTTTGTCAGCATAAATCAGCTTATAAGACATTAGTTTTAGATCTATTCCTTCTAAAAGAGCAGATTTTTTTTCTGTATCATATGACTATCTTTTATACATGTTGTCATGGCTAACAAAATAATCACTTTTAATTTTCACCAATGCTTTACACATTTTTAACAATAATTACAAAAAGTAATGGCTACATGCTATAGATTAGCATATACAAGGCATGCAGATAAAATTGTAAAAAACATTGAGATGTGGTCTAGTCGGGGATGCTGATGTCTATGTTAGGAAAAGTACACAGGAAAGACTTCTAACTACTAATGGGGACAGATAAGACTGGAGGAAAACACTTAGAGACCCATAGAGATAAGATGGTGCTCATTCAGAGCACTGGAGTGATGGCAGACAGATTCCGTTGTTCAGTCTTCAACAAGATATAGTGTTGGATACATTGTAGGTGTACAAGAGAAAGAAAAAAAAATTGGGGAAACTTAGTTTATAACTTGGAGATATTACTGCAATGTAGTTCCATTAACTGATTTAGAGACCAAAGAAAGAATAGGGTTAGATGGTAGACAAGGTGGCAACTCTTTAGGGTCTCTTTGAATTTGAAAAACTGTGAAATATTAAACTGAAGAAGACCAGGAAACATTTGAAAACATGGCCTGGAACTCAGAAAGGAAAACTGGGTGGCCAATAGGATTGCAAATGTCTCCAGCAAAATGTTATTAACTGATGCCACTGGAGTGGCTGGGACTTCAAGCAGAGGGATCCTGTCAGAGACGTGACTGCAGAGCATCTTGGCGATGTGAAAACTAACAAGAGAGGAGACTAGAGAAGGACCAGGTTAGACAGGGCTTGGAAATCAGCATTAGTAGGTTTGGGCCTTCTGTAAAATGTTTCAATTTGTTTTGTTGTTATGGTTGCCCCAGCAACATATGGAATTTGTCCGACAACATAGCATTGGATCCTTTAACCTGCTGTGGCAGTCTGTGAACCCTTGCCTCTGTGGCGACTAGAGCCGCTGCAGTCAGATTCTTAACCCACTGTACCACAGTGGGAACTCCTTCATGTCTGGATTTGATATTTCTTCCTGAGTAAATTCAAGTTACAAATTTTTGGCCAAAATATACCAAAGAATTATGGTTTGTTTTTTTTTTTTTTTTTGCCTTTTTAGGGCCACACCCACAGCATATGGAGGTTCCCAGGCTAAGGGTCTAATCAGAGTTGTTGCTGCCAGTCTACACCACAACCACAGCAATGCCAGATCTGAGCCATGTCTGTGACCTACACCACAGCTCACGGCAACGTGAGTGAGGCCAGGGATCGAACCCATAACCTCTCATGGTTCCTAGTTGGATTCATTTCTGCTGCTCCATGATGCGAACTCCTGTGTACCATTAAATGTTGGGACTTTTGATGAGATCGGGCGCGTTCAGGGTGGTATGGCCATAGGCAAATATTGGGGCTTTTGATGGATCCCATTTATTAATCATCATTATTTTTACTGTCAGATTTTTTTTTAAGTGGAGAAATAGAAGTTGGAGTTATATAGGGATTAAAATATATGCTTTATTATTTATAAAGCTGAATTAGATGATAGACCTTAAACTTCAGTCCTTTCCTGAATTGAGCTTCTCACTCAGGCAAAGTCAGAGCTAGTAGACAGAAATATAGGACTCCCCTTGCAGAGGTAGGCGCTGTTCAGGCACCTTCCTCTATGGAGGAGAGCACAAACTCTGACATTACACTTGTCCGATAAAATCCATGGGCCAATACAAGTTGCACTGTAGTAGTCCCCAGGAATGTCCACCATATAAATCTTGTCTGTTTCCGGCACATGATAAAATTGCACTTTTCTGCCCCAGTGGCGTTAGATATAGTTTTAGTCAATGGCATGTGAGAGAAAGTGTCATTTCTTAAAGGAAGATTCCTTATCCTCTGCCATAGAGACAGTAACTACTGGGTCAGACAGGGGCCCTGAATGGGGGGTTACGGGAAAGAGCTACCAGCTGGTCTGAAACATTCCTGTAGGATGAGTGAAAATAAACCTTTAAAAGGCTAGCTAGACTCTGCTAAAGAACAGAGAGAGAACTTCTCCATCTCATCAACAAAATAAACCGATTTCCAGTCTATGGGAAATAGTTTTCTGCCTTGCCTTAAGAAGAAGAAAAGTACTGATGGATGTTCTAAATTTTAGGGGACAGCATGGACTTTGAAAGAGAGAAGTTAATGCCTTCCCCAGAAGATAATAATGATATGTAGTAATAATTATATTACAAAAACAAAATAATATCAATGATAGCTATCATTGTCAAAGAACTGTTACATACTATTAACCGAGAGAAATTTTACATGCCTTATCTTTTTCAATTACCACAAAAACCTTATGAGATAGCTCTTGTGATGGGTCAATTTTGTTAATAAAAAGCTGAGGCTTAAAGGTTTTTTTTTTTTTTTTTTTTTTTTTTTTTGTCTCTTTAGGGCTGCACCGTGGCATATAGAATTTCCCAGGCTAGGGTTTGACTCGAATCTGTAGCCACCGGCCTATGGCACAGCCACAGCAACACCAGTTCTGAACCGTGTCTGCAGCCTATACCACAGCTCACAGCAATGTTGGATCCTTAACCCACTGAGTAAGGCCAGGGATGGAACCCACAACCTCATGGTTCCTAGTCGGATTCGTTTCCATTGAGCCACGACGAGAGCTCCCAAAGATGTGAACTCCCTTACTCAGCACCTCAGATAATAAGAGGTGAACCTAGAATTCAAATCCAGTTTTATTTGACTATACAGCCTAAATATTATGTCAACTGTTCTATACTTTAAAAGAAATATAAATATATGCATATAAAGAGAGAAAAGGGGGGTTCGGGTTGGTGTGAAACATTGAAAGTATTAATACCTAGGATATTTAGCTTTTCTTTAAAAATGTCATAGAAGAATTACATATGACTTTCCATGACCCTTGAAAATAGAATTTCTGTGGAGTGTTAGATATCCTAGTGCTAATAGAACAAATGACCACAAACTGAGTGGCTCAAAACAAGAGGAATTTATTCTTTCACATTTTTGCTGGTGAGAGGTACAAAATCAAGGTACTTCTGGTGCCACACTCCCTCTGGGGAACATGAGAAAACTTATTTTTAGCTTCTGGGTGTTTCTAACAATCTTTGGTGTCCTTGTTTGCAGGTGCATCGCTGCAATCTCTGCCTCCATCTTCCCATGACGTTTGTTTCTCCATGTGCATTTGTATGCTTTTTCCTCTTTGTAAGGATTCTAGTCATCAGATTTAGTGCCCACTTTATATAATACCAGCTATCATTTTTCTTACTTTACACTATGGCCTGACTTCCCAGTCTTCTATTTTTTTTTTTTTTTTTGTCTTTTTGCCTTTATCTAGAGCTGCACCCGTGGCATATGGAGGCTCCCAGGCTAGGGGTCTAACAGGAGCTGTAGCTGCCGACCTTCGCCACAGCCACAGCAACACGGGATCCGAGCCGCGTCTGCAACCGACACCACAGCTCACGGCAACGCCGGATCCTTAACCCACTGAGCAAGGCAACGCCGGATCCTTAACCCACTGAGCAAGGCCAGGGATTGAACCTGCAACCTCAAGGTTCTTAGTCGGATTCGTTAACCAGTGAGCCATGAAGGGAACTCCCCCAGTCTTCTATTGGTAGCAACTTTAGGACAAAGTAGTTCATGGGAAGGTTTTTGTTTTCCTCCTTATGTTGGGCTGAATAATGTCGCCTAAAACTTAGGGTGACCTAGATCCTCAGAATGTGACCTTATCTATAATAGGATCTTTGCAGATGTGATGTAGTTATTATGGAATTTTCTTCTCTTAGGAGTCATTATTTGGCAATTTTGGATGTTGAGACAAATCTATTGCCTTGAGACATTTAGAACAACTTGGGCTGTCTCAGAAGACATTGCAAAAAGAAAGCTAAGATTCTTTAAAATATGTAAATTTGCTTTGGAGTGACATTACCACATATAAATGCCATGACAGAGATGCAATTGCAGTGTTAGAAGACTGAGAAGCCTATGCTTTTTTTCCATTAACTTTTAACTGAAGTATTATTTATTTAATAGTTTTTGGCTATGAGTGTAGGAAAAAACTTATTATTTATTATCTATAACTCAGGTGATAAATCACAGAAGTATTAGTGATACTTGTCATTTATCACTAACAGATATTTTCATATGCCATTATAGTAGTTGTAGATCACTCTCCAAAACATTTATACTCATTACTCCTTCAAACTAAGGAGTTGGTTTAAGATCTATGGCTAGACCTTGCTGTTTACTGTGTTCATACAGAAACATATTTTTGTAGATCTAAGAAACTTAAGTTATTCCAAATATCTGAGTAGCTGAATTTCAATATATTTGGTCTCCCTTGTGAAAAAATTACATCATTCAGGATTTTCAGGTTAGGGTAAAAAAAAAAGTTATAGAAATGAATATTTAAAAAGTTTAGAAACCAGTTTTAGAAATCTTTAGGCATCTTCTTGTTCACATTTCTGGCTTCAGCTTACTTTTTTCCACATGTGTGTAATGAGTGCTCATTCACCGAAGTACCATGTGCAAGAAGCCTAGAAGAACACAAATATGAAGGAAGCACAGTCCCTCCTGCCATAATTGGAGTGGCATGAGAATATAAGAAAATACTAAGAAAGGGTCACGCATATTCAATAGAGGTAGGATACAACATTTTTTTTTTTTTTCTTCTTAGGGCTGTACCTGCAGCATATGGAAGTTCCCGGGCTAAGGGTTTAATTGGAGCTGCAGCTGCAGCCTACACCACAGCCACAGAAACACCATATCTGAGCCACTTCTGCAACGTACACTGAAACTTACAGCAACACTGGATTCTTAACCCACTGAGTGAGGCCAATGATTGAGCCCACAACCTTACAAACATTGTGTCAGGTTCTCAACCCACTGAGCCATCCACAGGAACTCCAGGATACAACATTTTAGGAAAAATAAGGATGTGTTAACAAAGAGATTCATGCATGCGATTCATCAGTAAAATTTTTACAAGCAAAAGAGTTGAGGGAAGACACTCCATACAGATCATGTGTTGTAAGCAAAAGCCCTCGTGTTGGAAAGTTAAGGGGGTTTTGCCACAGGCTGGTTTCTGTGTTTAGCAGCATTTTGGAGGTGCTGTTAGAAAAGGAGTTCAACAATGTCTCAGGGAAACCAAATGTAAAGACAATAAATTCATTCTTATTTGGAGGTAGGGATTGAAGAGTTGGTAAGTATTTGAGCAGGGTACTGTCAGAGCTGTCATTTAGGAAGATTAACCTGGTTTCAGGGTGTTGCCTTGAAGAGAGTAGGCAGTAGACCCGTGAGCAAGCTATTATAATGACAAAGTAGAGATGTTATATAGGCCTGAATTAGGGTGTTGTGGGTGAAAATGAACCAATACAAAGGACTCTGAGAATATAGAGTAGTTCCTCTTAATCGAAACAGATGTGTTCCAATATCCCCAAATAGATGCCTGAAAATGTGTATAGTCCGGAATCCTATATATACTATGTTTTTTCTTGTATTCATGCTTAGCTGTGATAAAATTTAACAAATAAAATAGGGACACTAAGAGACGAACAACAATAACTAATAGTAAAATAGAACAATTAGAGCAATACATTGTAATAAAAGTTATGAGTGTGTCTGACTCTTTTAAAATATCTTATTGTAAAATTTAATGCCTTTTCCATCTTAACTAAACACTTATCACACACAGTGAAGATAACTAGTACAGTTTGAGGTGTGGCAGCAAAACTAGAATGAATTTGATTTTCATTGACAATTTCACAAATAGGAGATTCACCATTTTAAGAATTTTACAGATGTGTCTGTAGTGGTATTTTTGCTGGGATTCTGTACCTGGAGGAGAAGACAATCAAATTTTTGAATGTAAAGTTCCAAAATAAGAATATTCTTGGGTCTATTTAAGTATCACACATTGAATTAAGATCTCCAGATAACCATTTTCAAAAAGAAAAATATGTTTTTTTCTCAAATATTTAAATTTTAATTATTGGTTTTGCTGAAATTTTTTCTTGAAGATTTAAGGCTGTTTTAATTTAGCATATTACCAAACAAATGCAAAACCTTAATCTGTACTGCAGAAAGCTGTTCATATGGCTTAGAACCAGGTGAATGGCAAGTGGTTATTATTACTGATCTTCGGATGTGAGATAACACATGTTCGGTTATTAATGATGCTTCTGTGTTGCTTTGTTCCTTCTTTCCAAGATGATTTTATTTTTATCATTTACTGTATCTGGAGCTTTCAGATTACACGTAAGGGTCAACTTTAAATTGTATGCAAAACAATTTATAACTAAATATGATAAACTTAGAAAATAGCAGAGTCATTCTTACCATGGATTTAGTAACCTCGGCATAAAATTTTTTCTTATTTGTTAAGATGAGAACTTTCATCTTTTCACTTAAAGAAAGCACTTTACAGCTTCTCTTTAGAATATCTAAATTGCCAGGATCATTATTATTGTGTTTTGGGTCACTTGAATCTAAGCACTGTGATACTACAGCAGTTGATCTGAACACCAAGCCAGCTACTAAGTGACCAAAGTCATTATACCCTAGATAAAGTCATGATTCACCACCTGGACAGGTTGTATCAGGGTGGTGCCAGATTTATCATGCTGCTCAGAATGGCACCCAATTTAAAACTTAGGAATTGCTTATTTCTGCAATTTCCCATTTAATATTTTTAAACCATGGTTGACCACGGGTTAGTGAAAAACACAGAAGGCAAAACTGCAGAAAAGAGGGGAGGAAAACACTCTAAAAATCTATGTGATTTTGGGAAGTGATTAGAATGGGGAGGTGCAGAAGAAGGAATCAAATCTGTATGACTGGTGCTATTAATACCTACTTTAAGGGGAAACTGACAACTTTTATTTTGGATGCAATGAGTTTATGGTGTCAGTGGCCTTTGGACAAGATTTCCAGGTGAAATTAAGCAGTCAATAAAGAAATGTGGTCTGAGTTTCCAAAGAGGGACTGATATTAATCAAGAGAGATGCAAACATCCAGAGACGTGGACTTTGAATTAATATGTAGCCCCATTCAGATAATCAGGCTTTTGACTTGAGGAAAGTACTGTGAAAACTTGATTTCTTTCAGTTAGCTGTGATTTCTAGATATTTGCGATCTCTTCACAGCTTGGAAGTGGTTTAATAGGGACCGGCATTTCATTATTCCAGGATGATCAGGTTTAGAAAGTATGTACAGCAGGAAAATAGTTCTTGGGCAATTTTCCCATCAAATTTGCAAATCAAGAAGTTCTGCTCTGCTTTCTAAACTTTAGGTGTTCATCGTAGCAAACAGAAATAGATATACTGCCTGTTAATCTTCATACTCCACTCAGCTGTTCTTTCTTCCTTAGAGCAAAATGATTTAGGGTAGTAATATGAAAGGAAATGAACTAACATGATATAAAAAATGGTGCATAACTTGGAACCCTAACTAAGTTCAGAGTTGCTGATTGCTTTGCGATCTCATTCTTTATTTGCAAATGCCACTGCCTCATGGCCACTGAGTTCTTATTGTATTATTGCTCCATTAATCATTATAGGAATCACAATACAACTCTAGGATAAACACAAGTATGCTCGATCTTTCACTTGTGTCTTGCAATGTCTTTCCCTCATTATCATATTGGAGCTTGCATTTAAATAGCCACTTGTTTCTGAAATATTTTCAAAGTGCTTTATGACCACTGATGTGAGACTCTCTGAGGAGAAAAGAACAAATACTTGGAATTGCTTTGGAAAGTGAGTTTCAAGCAAGGAATAGAAAACCTTATATCCACTTGATTGGGGAAAATTCAGCAGGTTTGTGTTTGTGTTTAATGAGGCAGTTATTGGGAAAGTGTGATATCCCAATGGTAAATAAAATTTTAAAATTAAATGAAATCTTCTGGTCATTTATGCATTTTAAGTATAAGGAAATTCATGCTTTGCAAATCTGACCTAAATCCCTCCAAATACAAATAAGGTACCATGGACAATACTTAGTAACAAATATTTACTGAGAGTGTGCTGTGTAATAGGTACTATATTAGGCTCTGATAATATCAGCAAACAAACCAGACAAAGATCATTTTTATTAGAAAACAGACACTAAACTATAGGCAAAATGAATAAATATTTTATTTATTAAAGGCTAAGGAGTTCCCATCTTGGCTCAGCAGTAATGAACCCGACTGGTATCCATGAGGACTCAGGTTTGATCCCTGGCCTTGCTCAGTGGGTTAATGATCCAGCATTGCCATGAGCTGTGGTGTAGGTCACAGACGAGGCTCAGATCTGGCATTGTTATGGCTGTGGTGTAGCCCAGCAGCTACAGGTCAGACGCGACCTCTAGCCTGGAACCTCCATATGCCAAGGGTGAGGCCCTAAAGAGAAAATAAATAAATAAACAGATAAGTAAATAAATAAAACCTAAGAAATACCTTGGAATAAAAAAAAAATGTACAACAGGGGAAACAGGCTCTATCATGCCACAATGCTATGAAATGTTGTTATTTTCAATGGTTTGATCAGGGGAGTTTCCGTGGTGATTCAGCAGATTAAAGACCCAACATAGTTTCTGTGAGGATTTGGATTTAATTCCTGGCCTTGCTCAGTGGGTTAAGGATTTGGCATTGCCATAAGATTCTGGCATTTCTGTGGCTGTGGCTGTGGTGGAGGCTAGCAGCTGCCGCTCTGACTGAACACTTGGCCTGGAAACTTCCATATGCCACAGGTGCAGTCCTAAGGAAAAAAAAAGGAATGAAGGAAGGGGGAAAGAAGGAAAGAGGGAAACAGAGAAAGAGAAAGGAAGGGAGGGAGGAAGGAAGGAGGAAAGAAATTTCCATCTGCACACTTAATTCCCTTTTGCCATACAGCCTAACATATTCATGGGTTCTGGATATTACGATCTGGAGGTCCACTTTGGAGGAGCATTACTTCGCCCACAAAACTTTGAAGGCCACGATGTATTTTGCTAAAAGCTATTCAGCTAATCATTTACAAAAGCAGGACAAATGTTACCTGACATGTGCTGAATGTTAAATGTCCATTCTATTTTTTATGCCATCTTCAGTAGTAGAAGACATTGCCTTAATTTGACAGAAGGCACTGAAGCTGCACTACATTAACAGAAAATATTTTCTGTAAAAAAATCTGATTCTTGGGAGTTCCTATTGTGGCACAGGGGAATCTGACTAGTATCCATGAGGACCTGAGTTCAATCCCTGGCCTCCTGCTCAGTGGGTCAGGATCCAGCATTGCCGTGAGCTATGGTATCGGTCATGGACACAACCTGGATCCTAGGAAGACCTAGGTTTTTGTCCCAGGTTTGCCATCATCCCACTCTGTCAGCTTCGGTGAGTTGTTTCATTATGCCTCTTTCCTCACCTGTCAAGTGAATTAACTTGCAATTCTTCCTTTAGATGGTAGTAAACAGGACTATATTATATATCACACAGAGCAAAGAGTTAAGCAAACCATGAACACACAGTAAAAACTAGCTGTTAAAACTGGTATTAATACTAGCTGTTGTAACCATGTTTATTCACTAAAACCCACATTTGACCAGCTATCAGAATTACCAGAGGAACTTTATTTGTGTTTTTCAGCTGCACCCATGGAATATGGAAGTCCCGGGTCCAGGGATAGAATCTGAGCTGCAGCTGCAGCTGCAACCTACATCACAGCTGTGGCAACTCTGTTTCCTTAACCTACTACACCATAGCAGGAAACCCCGAGAGTAACTAAATAAATTCAGATGCATGTAAAGAAGTTTTGATTCAGCTGATCTGGGTTAGATCCTATGAATTATAATTTTTTGACTTCAAAATTTGAGTAGTTTTTGTGATCATCTTGATGCCATTCATCTGACATTTGGTAGCTTTTTATTTGATTGCCAATCCTGTCAGGGTTTTATATCAGGATCTATAATAATAGCATGCATTGCATTTTAGACAATACTCAACAATTTTATTTCTTTAATAATCATCCTTGAAGTGAGTTAATACATCCCCATTTTACAGATAAGAAAAATTGAGATGTTGCTTGCTTATTTACAAAACTTATAAGATATAAATTTATACATATATATGTACACACTTATGGTATGTATATATATATATGTATATGCACACACAATTTATGGTATCCCCAGTGGCACAACTGGTTAGTGTGCAGCACGTATACATACTTAAGGTATATATACATATATATGTGTGTGTGTGTGTGTATATATATATATATATATATATACACACACACATATATATATGTTTATGGCCACACATGCTGCCATATGGAAATTCCTGGGCTAGAGGTTGAATTGGAGCTTCAGCTGCCAGCCTACTCCACAGCCATGGCAACACTGGATCTAAGCCACATCTGCCACCTACGATGAAGCTTATTGCAACTCTGGATACTTAACTCACTGAGCGAGGCCAGGTATCAAACTCACATCCTCATGGACACTATGTTGAGTTCTTAATCCCACTGAGCCACATTGAGAACTCCACTTATGGTATTTTGAAGATACATGTAAAATAGAGCTAAAAGAAAACTATGCCCATTTAAGGACTTTTGATTTTCCCTTTTTAAATTTTTCTATCCATTGTTACAAATCTTGAACTTTAAGAAACTTAATTTTGTGTTTGCTGCTCATCAAGAATGCTTTAAGTCAATGTAAATTTCTTTTTAATATCCAGGCTGAACATGAATAAATGAGGATAAAACTGAACATTCAATATGAGTTGGGAATGTGGAGAAAACCAGAGATCTTTCTAAACTTATATCAGGAAAATCATTGAGGGTTTGTGTGTTGGTTATGCCACAGAAATTCTGTTTTAGAGTATTCTTACCGTTTCTATTTTAAAGAGAAAGTCAAATTCTAAAGAGGCATTTAGAAGAAACAGAATGAGAAAGAGCCTTTTGGGGCTAATTTGAAATTTGATGCATTGAGTAAAAGAACAGCAGCATTTTTTTCTTAAGGTTTCAGGACCATAGAATGTATACTCTAAGTGGAAAACATCTCTTGCAAAGCTGTCATAAATTTTAAAATGTATATTTATAACAACCTCATCTTCCTGAATCAAGTGACTGGGTCACTATGCTGTACAGCAAAAATTGACACAATATTATAAATCAACTATACTCTAATAAAAATTTTTATTTAAATAAATAAAAGGAAATCCTTCTTGGAGTTCCTGCTATGGAGCAGTAGGTTAAGGATCCATCATTGCCTCTGTGGTGGTTTGAGCTGCTGATGATATGTGGATTTGATTCCTAGCCCAGCTTGGTGGGTTAGGGTTACAACTTTGCTGTGGCTGTGACATAGGTCACAGCTGCTGCTCACATTCAATCCCTGGCTTGGGAAATTCCATATGCTGTGGGTGTGGCCAAAAAAAGAAAAGAAATACATCTGTGCTCATAAGGATATGTGTTTGGTAAAATACAAACTATCAACCTGACCATTTTAAGTTAGATGTTATATGGGCATTCAATATAAACTGAAACGGAGTCCCTTCCTATTACAAAGAGATTTATCACTCTATTGGTAGCTTAATATATAACATATTAAATGGAAAACTCAATGGGAACGTGTTTTCTATTATTTAAAGACAAAAAGAAAAAACAGTGGAGAACAGTTTCTAGAGAGAAGTGGAGAGAAGAAAAAACTAAAACATGTGCAGATGGATAAAACAGAGATTGGAAAAAAAAGATACCCTTGAAAATATTCATACTACTGTTTCTAGTTTATTCCAGGGGCCCAGGTACATCCTTCATATGGAGTGTCAAGAGACTCATTTCCATATATGTTAGAGTATAGAAAATAAAAGAAAATATGAAAAGTTATGAAAGTGTGAAAACTTTTCTTTCTTGAATATACCCACCGAGGATTTCCCTGCTGGCCCAGTGGTTAAGGATTTGACATTGTCACTGCTCAGGTTACTGCTACGGAGCAAGTCAATTCCCTGGCCCATGCATAGCAACAACACAAACAATAATAAACCCCCTGAGATAATCTTTCTCCTCTTCACTCTTTTTCTTTTTTGGCTTTTTAGGGCTGCACCCACGCATATGGAGGATCCCAGCCTAGGGGATCACACGGAAGCCACAGTGGCCGACCTATGCCATAGCCACAGCAATGTAAGGTCCAAGCTGTATCTGCAACCTACACTGCAGCTCATGGCAGTCCCAGATTCTTAACCCATTGAGTGAGGCCAAGGATTGAGCCTGCTTCCTCGTGGGTACAAATCAGGTTTATTACCACTGAGCCACAATGGGAACTCCAGGTTCCAAGTTTTTCAGTGAAGTTCCTTGGCTTTGTGTTATTGCTTCTGAGTGATTGGCAGATAGACATGAAACATTAGGAAAAAGAGACTTTTACTTCCTGTTGGGAGGGGATTAAAGACAGACAGGACGATGGGAATTTGGAAAAGGGAAGCAAGCAGAAATGGGGTAGATTTGACCAGGAGTGAATGCTAAAGGAGTTAAAAGAGGGGCTGCAAGCTGGCCTCAGTCTGAGAGAGCTGCTGAGAGGATGGAAAGTGGAATATTTTGTGACATACTTCTCTAAATTATAAATCATATCTCTTTGAATTCATTTGAGAGACTTCAGTAAAGATTTAAGTTATTTTCTATCAATGATTAAATTTGATTGCTAGACCACATTTATTGGATTGTGCTGGGATGGGTCAACATGAAATTACAGATTTTATTAAAGTCATACTTACAAAAAAAAAAAAGTCTGCCTTGTTCTTGCATGAATTTAACTCCTATTTTATTACTTCCAACCAGAAGACCCCTAATTTATAAGGATCTGTCAATGCCTAGAGTATATAATTGGATGGGTGCACACATGACACCTTATGTAGGTGAAGAAAAAGGAGAATGTTGCATACACTTATTGACAATATATTGTTATCACGGTAAAGGTTGCAAAAGAACAGAGATATTTCCAGGCTCCACATGTTACGTAATATTAGAATTGATAATGCTGGGCAAGACCATAAATTGCTGTACCCGGTCCCAGAGAGGTAAAGACTTATCTCCTAGGTTGTTTCATAAATGATATTAGAAACCTAGGAGACTGGTGCCCAGACTTGATGATTTTCCAGTCACTGTATCATTTTTTCCCTGCTCAACAGTTAATCTTGTGATGATCTTGGATTTATACTAAGGCATTTCCTTGGGAATGTTGGAGAGATAAACCTACTCTTTTGAGAAACATTTCAGATATTTCAGAAGAAGTGCATTCAAAAAATTATACACTGAAGGAAGTTCTGTGTGGTTTTCAGATGCAAGATGTGGCATTGTTTTCAGAAATGACCACAACAAGGGCTGTTTTATGCCTTTTAAGAGTCACAGACTGCTACAAATCAGCAACTACTGATTGCAGTTTAAAATTTTCCAAAAAGACTAGATAAATATAGACACTGAAATCATTTACACAACTAGTTAAGTATGTTTCCAATAATTAATCTGTTAGATAACAGCTTGAAGGTTGAGGTTGAGTTACTTTTCAGAAGAGTAAAAATTAGATTTTTCCCTAAACTTACTCTTTGACCAGGTTGAAATCTTGGAACCTATACAGTAGCCCTTCCTAAGCCTAGGTAAGTGAGACATAAAAAGCCTGCCTTTGAATTTCCCTTTATGGCTCAGCAGATTAAGAACCCACCATAGTGTCTAGTGTCTGTGGGGACGCAGGTTCAATCCAGGCCTTACTCAGTGGGTTAAGGATCCTGTGTTGCTGCAAGCTGCGGTGTAGGTCGCAGACTCGGCTTGGATCTGGCATTGCTGTGGCTGTGACTTGGGCCCGCTGCTGCAGCTCCAATTCGACCCCCAGCCTGGGAACTTCTAAATCCTCCAGGTGTGGCTGTAAAAAAAAAAAAAAAAAGACAGAAAGAGAAAAAGAAAAAAGTCTGCCTTTGCCCACTATTCCATATTTCCCAGCAGTCCTATTTACAAATATTGCCTCAAAAGACCACTCTGGGTTTTTGGACTTGACAGTCATAGTCAATGCACCCATGACCCACTTAATCCTAAAGTAAATCCATGAGCTTTGAGAGATCAAATAAGAGATATGAGTTTTATAAATGTGGTCTTCTTTCCTTCATTTCCCCCCAAGCCTGAAATAATTTTTCCTCAAAGTTCTTCTCTGGTAATGTTGAGTATTAAAAAGCATGAATGTTTTCTCACCATAGAAACATTTGTAATGAATAAAAAAAAAATGGGTTTTGAATTCTGCTCAGATTCATCCTACTCAGCAGCCATTATAAAAATACTCAGCTCCTAAACAAATTATATGTGATTACAATACTGGCTGACTCAAATGTCCTTGTGTGACAAATATGGAATCCCTGGTAAATGCATTAAGCATGATGACTCAGGCTGGCACTGAAATATTTAGCATCTTCTAAGTATGCAAAAATACTACACTCTGTCCTAGGTGGCTTGGAAAGGGAGCCTCTTCAAGACTACATGATCTAGCTAGGAAGCGTTAACCCAGTCAAGATTTATACATGCTACAGAAGATCATGATCTGGGAAGTAATCGTATAGAATTGGACCGATCTCTGAAGGCTTTCTGGCGGTGGTCATATAACAAAGCCTCCACCAATACGGAGGCTTCTACAGATTGACTGGCTTCATCCTAAGCCTCCAAAAGCATGTCTCCAGAATGACAAAAACACTTTGGGGAAGTTTTCTGCCCCCTTAAAGACATGAGTAGATTATCTCCTCTTAGTTATACTCTTTTCTTTTTCCTTTTTTACAATATGAGTAAAGAGCTGGCAGGCATAAAATTTAGGGAGACACTTACAATGCTGTTTTTAATTTTTCTCTTTCAATACACTTATAAATAGCATGGTAAACTGTGAACCTCTTTCTTTTAAAAATGCTGATACCCTGAGGGCTTAGTTTCAAGGCTTTTGCAGGAAACAGCATTACTTGGGTTTCTTTGAAATGAATACAGTTATTAAAATAGCAATGATCGTAGCTACTTGGTGAATTGGCACTAAAAATTGGTGCAGCCTGTGAGCTCCTTTTTCTAAAATTCACATGCAAATAAACGTGACCGTGTAAAGATGTTCATAGAGTACATTTTCAGCAGATGAAAATGGACAAATTGTCTCTCTCCTTATTACTTTAAGCTTGGTTTGATATTATTCTGAAACAACAATTCTTTTTAAATTAACAAATCAAAACCTGCTTTTGTAGAGATGCTTGTTAAAGTAATAAAAATTTCAAAATGCGCTATTTTTTCTGATTTTTGAAATGTTAAGACAGTTCTCATAATAATATGGTACTTTATGATGATTCCAGTTCTGTGTTCCTTCGGGGTAGGGTTTTGAATTCTTCTGTGTGGATTGTTATCTTCAACTGGCTATGATACTCCTTCCATGTAAAGCAAGGGATGCTATCTTAAGAATAATCTCATTGTTTCACACACTTCCTACACACCAGGACAAAAATACCGTTAGAAGAGAGTTTCAAACTCAGTCCTCAACCTTCTAGGTTTGTCTTTAGCTACAAACGGGTTGTGGGGGAGAGGGAATATGTGAACCTGTTCACATACAGAACATTTGTATGCTTAAGCAATTCTGAAACCTTCTTGGGCGGGGGGTTTCATATTTATAAGTTCACATATCCTCGGCTAATAATATCACAGTTTTATTAATGATTCTTCTGCTCTTTTATCATGCCTCTGATTTTGTCTCCACCCACTCCCTAACTGTAGCTTTTTTTTTTTTTCCTGTTCTCACTTTTTGCCATGTTTCAATCTACACTTTCCCTTCTGGTCAAGTTTCTGCCTTATGGTTTCCCAAATGTTTTTTTTTTCTTTTCTTTTTCCTTAAACTTTTACTAAGCTGTTAGTTATATCCAGTGAGTGCTTTTTTTTTTTTTTTTTTAATACAGCACAATTACTCAACTGAAGAAAAATGCAGGGCATGCTATTTTTTGAAAGGCTTTCTTAGTATTATCAATAAATGCAAACTATCATCATAGTCCCTGTTTAGTCAGTTTTGTTCTTATCAGGATAGTAATTTTAATTTTATTTTTATGGCACATTCATCAATTGTCATGATTAATATAAGACAGGCATTCTCTCTATTTCATATATATGCTAAGTTTCTAATTGACTGCTATATACTCAGTTGAAACATTAATTCCATTAACATAATAAGCTGCCACTTAATATTATGAACTGTGAAAAAAGATACAGACTGAATACAGAAGAGTTTATGTGGCATGTGCTGATTATCCGCTAGTATCTTTTTATGTGTTTAATTATAACAATATACAGCCTACCAAGACTCAATCCTAAAGAAACAGAAAATCTGAACATATCAGTAACAAGTGAAAAGACTGAATCAACAGTTAATATTTCCAAACTCATTTCACAAGGCCAGAATTCCCCTGATAACAGGCCAGGTATAGTTAGTGTATGAAAAGAAAACTGCAGGAAAATATTCCCGAGAAACAGACATACAAAAGTCCTCAACAAAATACTACAAACTGAAGTCAACAGCACATTAAAGGAATGATACACTGTGATGAAGTGGGATTCATCTCTGGTATGCAAGGATGGTTCAACATAGGCATCTTGATAAATGTGATCTACAGCATTAACAGAATAAAAAGATGAAGCTCATATGATCACTTCAGTAGATGGAGAAAAAGCATTTGACAAAAACATCCTTTCATGATAAATACTCTCAACAAATTAGGACTGAATGGCATGTATCTCTACATAATAAAGATTGTATGTTACAAGCCCAGAGCTAATGTCATACTCAACAGTGAAAATTTACATTTTTTCCTCAAAGGTTAGGAATAAGACAAGAATACTCATTCTTGCTACTTTATTCAACGTAATGCTAGAAGTCCTTAGCCATAGCAATTAGGCAAGAGAAAGAAATAAAAGGCGTTCAAATCAGAAAGAAGAAGTAAAGTTGTCTCTGTTGTTTGACATAATCTTATATATAGAAAATCCTAAAGTCTCCACCAAATTCTTTTGGAATTCTTAGGAATTAATAAACAAATTCAGTAAATTTTCAGGATACCAAATCAACATAAAAATTAGTTGCTTTCTATACACTACTAAAGAACTATCAAAAGAAAAGAAATTAAGAAGTCAATCTTGTTTACAATAGAATCCAAAATAATAAAATGCTTAGGAGTTCCCACTGTTGTGCAGTGGGCTAAAAGTCTGACTGCAGTGGCTTGGGTCTCTGTGGAGGTGCAGATACAATTCCCAGCCTGGCACATTGGTTTAGAGGACCTAAGAGGCAGCTGTGTCTCAGATTTAATCCTTGACCTGGGCACTTCCATATGTCACTGGGCAGTCATTACAAAAAAATAAAAAATTAAAAAAAAAATAAAATAAAGGAATTGTGAAATGAGTTTGGAAATATTAACTGTTGATTCAATCTTCTCAGGTGTTACTGATATGTTCAGATTTTCTGTTTCTTTATGATTGAGTCTTGATAGGCTGTATTTATCAGAGGATGTGAATAGTGCTGTACACTATAAATTACAAAACATTTGTTATTAAAGTATACTTAATTTACAGTATTATGTAAATTTCCACCAAACAGCATAGTGACCCAGTCATACACACACACAAGCATATATATATGTATACTGTTTTTCTGATATTATTTCCATCATGTTCTATCCCAAGAGATTGGATATAGTTCCCAGTGTTATATTCTAGGACCTCATTGCTTATCCACTCTAAATTTAATAATTTGCATCTACCAACCCCAAATTCCCAGGCCATACCACTCCCTCCCCTGTCCCCTTGGCAACCACAAGTCTGTTCTCCATGTCTGTGGGTCTCTTTCTGTTTTGTAGATAGGTTCATTTGTGCCTTATTTTAGATTCCACATATAAGTGATACCTTGTGGTATTTGTCTCTTTCTTGACTACTCTTGAGTACAGAGTTGGACATCCATGACTAGTAACTGAATGATAACCAGGGAGTAAATCTTTAGAGATGTCAAATGCTGAATAAGGAATATAACATCTTAATGAACAAGCAGTTATTTTAAGAGTGAGAGTGTTTGATCAGTATAGTACGTATTAGCTTTTTTCTGAACTTGGGGTGATATTTACTCTAGGAAGCCTATGGGAATATATTCATTGCTTTTAATTTATAGATAAAGGAACGGAAACTAAGAAAGTTTAAGTGAATTGCTGAAGGTCCCAGGTAATAACTGACATATTTTTAAAACTAGAAATCCTAACTCTCCAACGAAGTCAACACTTTCCACTTGACACCAAGTTTCCCATACAATATCATGTAGGTAAAGTTAGGACTCCACACCTGCATAAAATGGCATTCTGAATGCATTCAACAACAGAGTAGGTTATGTTTTATTGTTGTTGTAATGCTTAGTAAATAAGATAAATTCACAGTGACTCCCTTCTAATTATGGTGTGCTTCATTATTTATGTACACTTCTCTAAAGCATACCAAAATCTAGATTTGCTTTGGGTTAATTGGTGTAAATTGAGTTAATCTTTTTGAGCAGAGATTATGTGGCTCTAGGCTGACATGCAATAGAACTCTTAATTTATTTTATGAGGCATGACAGCATTTTGTCACTACAGTTTTTCCTTTATTTCTTCTATATCTTTCCCATCTCTTTCTCAAACCACTCCCCCATCTTTGCTGTTCTTTTGGGGGTTAAAGGGCTATAGTCAAACATGTCATGAAATGTATTATTTGATGATGAAATCAATGCATTTGGGTATTTAATTCCCAGTGAGGCATTTTACAGATCACCCAATTACTTTCTATTTTCCTTTGGAGAATTCAATCAAAGGACTGTCCTAGGAGTTCCCACTGTGGCTCAATGGGACCAGTGGCATCTTCTGGAGCACTGGGGCACAGGTTCAATCCCTGGCTTTGCACAGGTTAAGGATCTGGAGTTGCCACACCTGCACTGTAGGTCACAACTGTGGCTTGGATCTGATCTATTGCCTGGGAACTCCATATGCTGCAAGGTGACCAAAAAAGGGGGGGAAAAAAGACTGTCCTTGTCCCTGCTATTTACTAATAACATGTTAGTAACTACTAATAGTAGTACTCACCTACTTATGTTAGTAGAAAAATAAAATTTTTAAGGGTTAGTGTATGGCTCAAGCCTCAGAACATACAAGTTCTCCCATACCTCTGTTACCCAATGTAGTAATATGATTCTAGAAGCTATTCTTACCCTCTTCACTCTGGAGAAATTGGATTTTGTCAGGATTCTTCAGCTTATACAGCTTAGACAGTGACCCCTTCATAGCTCCAGGGCATAATATCAAAATCTAGAGTCCTAGTGACCTTGAGTTTGGCACACACTGTTGATGTAGACTTGATTTGGTTCAAATGTCCACTTCTTTTTCACACAAATCAAAATATATATACCCTATATTTAATTCCAGGGGAAGCTTCTTTATCTATAAAAATGATGACTTTCCCACCTCGTCCCTTGCTAGCAGTGGTTTAGGGGTAGGTATGTGTGGCTCAGCCTTGGCCAGTCAGACAAGAGCTAAGACTGCTGAGGGATTCTGAGGAAGCGAGTGAATCTTGATGTAAATTCTGTGTCTGTCACAGCCATACGACTATGCGTGAACCCACTCGAAAGCAAATCTGATACACTGAGGAAGACAGAGGAGAGATGTTTAAAAAAAAGATAGCCTTTGGTAACATCATTGATATAATCAATCCGTTGTGCAACATATCCAGCTTATGCCCTTCCTATTATGTGGGAGACTGTATTTCCAATTCTGGATTTTCTTTTACACACTGAGGAGAACAACCCACCTGATACATGGAATAGGTAAGTCGATAATAGGCTACGCTGCAGTAGGAATTGTACCCTGTTATCTCAGTCACTGAATAAAACATAGACTTGTTTCTTGCTTAAACTACTCTCATATAGATCAAAGAGCCACACTTTATCTGTTTTTAGGTTATTTGAAACACTGGTGAAACAAAGAGTTGGTGGAGTGTTAGCTAAGATGACTTTTCAAATTTTATCTTCTGTTTTTTATTTGAAGTATAGGTGATTGACAATGTTGTGTTAATTTCTGCTGTACAGCGAAGTGATTAAGCTATACATATACACACATATAAATATATGTATAAAAATATACATTATTTTAAGTAAGACATTTTTAAATAAAGGCTGGGCCTGAAAGAATTTTATGTTGCTTCCACTGACATTCCATTGGCCCCAATTCAGTTACACAGGTCTAATAAAACTACAACCAAAGCTAGAAGATGTGGCCTTCCTGAGTTTCCAGGAGCAGGGATTGGTGCAAGAGCTAATAGCCTTTTATCTATCCTGGAGAATAGACTGTATTGATGAATAGCTCAAAACATGTCAGAACAAAAAACATGATGTGTTAGGGTTCTCCAGAGAAACAGACCAAAAGAATGTGAGAGAGCATGAGGGAGGGGGAAGAGTATGAATCCATCCTTATATCTATGTATGTATCTCTATATCTATCTACCTATCTATCATCTGTCTCTCCTCTATCATCTATCTATCTATCTATCTATCTATCTATCTATCTATCTATCTATCTATCTATCTTTCTATTTATCCATCCACCCATCCATCCATCTAGGAAGTTCCCTTGTAGGCTAAGGATCTGGTGTTGCCACAGCAGTGGCACGGGTCACAACTGTTGGGCGGGGGCTCCTTCTCTGTCCTGGGAACTTCCACATGTCACAGGTGCAGCCAAAATAAAAAGAACATATATCTATCCATCTATATATTGAAAGAGAGATGAGGAGACACAGAGAGAGAAACAGAGAGAGGGTGAGAGAGATGTATTGTAATGAATTGGCTCATGCAGTTGTGGGGGCTGGCATGTCTGAATGCTGCAAGGTAAGCTGACAGAGTGGAGGCACAGGGAAAAGCTGATGTTTCAGCATAAGTCTGAAGGCAATCTGGAAGCAAAATTCCCACCTCTTCCTCAAAGGATCTCAGTCTTTTCCTCTTAAGGCTTTCAACTGATTGGTGAGGCCCACTAAGTCAGAAGGTAATCTGACTTAGTCTACTAATTAAATGTTAATCTCATTAGAGTTCACCTTTACTATGACATCTAAGCTGGTCTTTGACCAAATATTTGGGTACCATGGCCTAGCCAAGGTGATGCATAAAAGTAACCATCATACATAACACTGGAAATTACCTACACACACTTAAAAATAATCGCAGATCCATTTGAATCCACTGCTAATAAATCCAGTTATATCCATTAGACTCTGACCTCTCTGTTCGTGAAGTTGTGATGAGGATGTGTTCTGCTACACCCCAGAACCAATATGTTACTGATCCAGGTGCTCACATCACAGGACTGAAAACTCTGCATCATTGCTCTATGTTATATGTATAATTACAATGTTATATCTGGTGCAGACAAGGAATAACATCAGGAGAGATGTATGGAAGTGAAAGAGATTTGTTATACCTTTAGGTCCTAGAGGAAGGAAGTAGAGGACAGCATGCAGGGGGACATATGGAAGGAGTTTCAAGGGAGCAGGCGCCTTAAAGCAGGTGGGGAAGAAAGAGAGAGAGCCTGTGGGCAGTGCCTTCATTGAGAGTCAGGACAGAGTACATACACAAGCAGAAGGCGTGAGGGGCCTTCATTGTTGCATCTGAATGTCACTAGATCATACTCGGGGAAGGTCAAAAGAGGGAATTTGTGGCAGGGGTCAGCTTTATCACCCTGTGCACTTGGTCACCTGAGTAGAGTGTTCACAGTCTGTTTGTGATGATGTTGAGGCATCGGGAAAATAATAAATTTTTGAAAATTTGTGATACATGATCACGGTACTCTCACCCAAGAAAGCTTTATAACTAAATGCCAATATTATCACTTTAAGGATTATCAAAACAGAAACAAATCATCAAATATCAAACATGTAGTTGGTTAGTGTACTTAGCACTATGAAACAGGTAAAATTCTTTGTTTTTTTTTGTAAATTTGTTTCCAAATTATGATTGGTCGGCTCTGAGACAGGCAGAGGAATTAGACAATCTTAAAAAGTTCTGGCTGGTAGTCTGGTAAATCCTTTTGATCCAAACATGTGGCAATCATTCTATAGGGTGTTCTGGCACCCTTTTCTTTGGCACCACTATCAGATCGATTTCATTGTTGCTTCCTCTTTTCCATAATTTACAGTGATCAAATGCCAGTATCTTTTCTTGGATCCTATCCTTATGTCAACTTTCCTAATTTCAAAACATTTTCACAGCACAATGTGGTTTCCAAGTTTTTGCCCTTAAATTCATTTCCTTGTGTGGGTATCAGAAATATGCATATGCTAAAATTTTCTGTAAAGGCAGCATGCGATTGGGGAACAATTACTGTGCATATTTATAGAAAAATTCAAAAGAGATCATCTGAATACATGAAAACTACAAAATTTTGCACAAATAATTATTACACATATTCCAGTAACATTATTCAGTCCTTTTCTATGCATAGGTTTGTGTGTTTGGAGGATTTTTTTTTTTTTTGGTTAATTGTACTCATAAAATTTTACATTCTGCTATGTTTTCTCAGTATTGAGTCATAAGAAATTTCTCATTTTATCATTTTTCTATGTAAAAAATTAATTTGAATGCTTAAGGAAAAATACAATACTAACTGCCTGAGAACTTTTGAAAGATTCAAAAGGGGTTGAGGTAACTATTATTTTAGAAATTACATCAAGGTAACTTAAATGATAATAACAGGGAAATGTTATGTGCTGTTCTGCATTATTGTATGACAGTTCATATTTAATTGATTGTGAATGTTACTTTACATTTATGAATATATTTTTATTTTGCTTTATAAACTTCATAACTAATTTAAAAACTGCATATTCTAGAGTGAATGCCATCAATTAGATTAATCACTTTTGTAGTGTCAACCCCTCAATCTTTTGACTATTTTAAATGGCAGAAAGGGTTGTGAACTGACAAAATTTTCACCCAAAATATTTTATCTGTTCTTATAGCATTTCAGTAACATTCACAGAAAATATTCAATTGTTCAATGATTATAAACAACTAAAAATTTTAACCCATTTTATTCAAGCTAGTCCTACACAAACATTTTTAAATTATATGATCTCGCCAGAAATATGTCAGTGTTGGCGGTAGATTAGTTTTAGAAAAGCCTTTAATTCTTCAGTTCCCCTTGCAATATGATTTTGAAGCTCCTCCCAGCAAGAGGTAGTCTCTGTTTCCGTACTCATTGGAACTTAGCTTATCTTGTGACTTGTGGCCAAGCGCATGTGGAAGAAATGATAATGCATTTGTTCTAAAACTAGGTTTTAATCTTGTCATTGCTTTCTCTCAAAATCCTGACTCCACCACGATAATAAGCTTGGATGATTGGAAGATGATAGGCCAAGTGGACTCAGTATTTTCCTCTGAGTTCATAATAGACCAGCCTGGAGTCAACCAACATCAAACGTGTAAGGGAGCCCAGCCTTGATCAGCAGAATTGCCTCCTTGACTTGCAGATGGATGAATGAACCAAAATGTTATCATAAATGTCCAGATAACTCATAGATGGTGAACAAAAATAAATGTTTTCTGTTGCAGTCCACTGAAGTTTTGTGGGTGCTTTTTTGGGAGGCAGCATTGTTGTAGCAATAGATGGTATCTAATTCACTGTATTCTCATGACCAACTAATATATATTAAATTGTGAGGCAAAAAATGTGACCTATTCTCTAAAATTCTAAGTGTCTATTAGATTATATTTATCATAATTCAAGTCCCTAGATATAATTATATGTTTGGAGCAACTGAACAACGATATAGACCATGGAGGTTACCTAGCGTGTGTTTAAAATTCTTAATTGTGTAAGACCAATATCAGATACGACCTTATAAATAAATACTGTACCTGCAAAGAAGGAAATTTCTTCCATCCTTCATCTGAAAGATGTTAATTATAACTCACTATTAATTTGTTGTTTAGGTTTTATAAAACAATGTCATTAGATTTAAGAATATGCAAACATTAAAAACAATACACACATTAGCTAAATTGGTAAAATTTCAATTTTGTATGGTTTGGATGATGATTAAAGATTTAGGTGATAACATGATACTTCCATTTTAAAAATTATGACGGAATAGAAAATAGGTTTTGAGTGTTTAAAAAATGCAGTTATGTATTAAAACAAGATAGAAAGGGAAAAATGAGACCTTTTATTTTTCTCCTGAATTTTTACATTGTGATAATGCAGAAAGCTTCAGTACCAAATGTGAATACAAGATGTGTCAGTGTCTATGCTCAGGAAAGTAACTAAAATAATGCTTTACATTTATTAATAGAATGCCAGCTGTGCTTAAAACAGAGAGGTAGAGGTAGCAGAGCACAAGCTCATTTTTGTCAGGATGTAAATCTTAAATATATCTGCCATTTTCACACCAGAGAATTAAAATTAAGCCAGGTTTGTGCTAAATGTGGGTTAGGTCTATTTATTGGCAAACTAGTGAACAAAGAGGAAAAAATAGTTATGAAAACTGATCTTCCAGTCATTAGTGAAGAATGATAGCACAGGAAGATTGCAAAACCCAGGGCATGTATAGTAAAGTAATTTCCAGGAACATCCCCATTGCCAGATAATAACTATTAAGAAAAAGAGTCCATAAATAGCTGAGAAGGAACACTTTTGGAGTAATGGGGCTAAGAAAGGAAAGTTTAGCTCATGTGCCAAACACATCATTAGAGCTCTTTACTTGTGCTCACCATCACTTCTTCTATTTATCCCACTGCCCTCCGCCATCTCTTGTGCTCTTAGGCTCATCACATGACTCTATCATAGATCTTCCCATAGTGCATTTTAACCGTATATTTGTGTACTGTCTCCTTCATGAAACAGTAAAATCTCTAGGGGTAATAATCTTCTATAAACCGACGCTATATCTTCCACCTCTTACATAGTCCTGCTTATAGTAATGAATTTTTTTTCTTTTTTGGATGGATGGATGAATGTCTAGAGAGACAAAGAGAAGCAGTGTGTCATTGCACTACAGTGCCACAACACAGCAGCGAGAAAAGAAGGGACATAATGTTTGAAGCTCCTCTGGTGACAAGTTTGAGATAAGGTGACTTAGGTATGCAGGCATGACAGAAAGAAAGCGTAAGACAGAAGCATCCAGGAAATACTGAGGCACAGCCTTGACAGATTTAAGTGACCTCTGCTTAAAAACTACATGGTTGGAGTTCCTCAGCGGTAGTGAATCCAACGAGTATCCATGAGCTGTGGGTTCAATCCCTGACCTTGCTCAGAGTGTTAAGGGTCTGGAGTTACCGTGAGCTAAGGTGTGGGTCACAGGTGCGGCTGGGATATGATGTTACTGTGGCTGTGGCTGTGGCCAGCAGCTGCAGCTCTGATTCAACCCCTAGCCTGAGAACTTCCATATGCCACGTGTGTGGCCCTAAAAAGACAAAAAAAAAATTACATGGTCTCAGATCAGGGACCTAGAAGTTAGATAGAAGGGGTAAAAGATTATACATGACTAAGAAGCATGAATGACTAGAACACATTCAGGTAATTTAATACTTTGGTATATTGATCTCCCTCTGTCAGATTAAAGGTTTTATAAAGATGATGAATTTTACAGTAAAAGCATTTTAGTAAGTCACTGCCATCATATTTCCTTTTCTGAGTATGTAAAGCTACATGCCATGCCAACTTAGTCTCTTCAACTTAGTACAATGCCATATTGCTGACAGAGCTTATCTTGACTTCTTTCAGGATGACAATGAGTCATAGAAACACAACTTCCCATCTAGTTCTGAGATCTGCTTCTGTCTTTGGTGAAGCAACCTGGACAGATGGCACACAAACCTCCAGTCATCCCAGAGATGTTAACCTCCATTCCCTGAGCACCTGTTATTAAAGTTTTGTCTCTCAAACCCAATGTTCCTACTTTAGACTGAGTTATCATTATGCACATGAGTTTGATTTCTTCACCAGGTCCTGTTAAGAAGGAAGTTTGAACTTGGGAAAAGAAGGTAGGAGATCAAGCCTGAGAACCAGGTTGGCCCAACCTCCCAAGGTGCCATAGACTCTCTGCTATCCTGAAACTTTAGGAGAGAGAAGTGTGAGGAAATTTAATGGAAGGCGATAGATGATACCAAATTTATCATTAGGGTAGGTGATAAATTTGCAGCCGTGCGTTTCTAAGGATCACTCTGCATTGTTTAGTACCAGGTGGCTGACAAAACCGAGAATATGATCACGATAAATGGCTTCAACACAAGTCTGTCTTCCAAATTTGTTTTAAGTCCTGTTTGCTTCATTGTTTTTTGTTCTTCCATTGCTTGATCAATTTAGATGAACATGGGAACATGTTACTGATCAGTTGGTGGATGAGTAAAAAGGCACGCATAAATTAGAAAACAATATATGGCCTTGTATAATTTCAATCTTGAGTAATGCTGAGGTAGAAGTAATCAAGACAAGTCTCATAGTAAGGTGATATTTCATTTTCTTTCAAACAAGAGATGGATTTGGTTGAGAAAGGAAACCCATTTCTGAGGATTCAGGCACAGTTATAAGATTATAAGACCAAAAAAAAAAAAAACCCTAGAAAAATGTTGACATGTATTTTAGTAGGCAAAAATATAAATAAACCAATAGAAGAATGGACTAAGACCAGTAAATAACAAATTTTCAACTAAGTGCAAGATGATTCTTAAGTACATAAAAAGATGTTCAGCAGCTTCTCAGTTAAATAAGTTGGCATCTGCAAAGGAGGGAGGTATCATTTTTACATATAAGTTTGAAAAGATTGATAACATCTTATGTTGACAGAGATTTGGGGATATAGGCACTCTTATACCTTATTATGGGGGATGTAAATTAATAAAAACTTCTAAGTTTTCTCTTGGTGATGATTTCTCAGTGAGTTCTACCTTGACGACCCTGTTGAAAATTTTATTCATTCTCCTCCCCAACTCCCAACTCTGGCTACTAAGTTTTGCCATCGAATTTATCACAAGTAAACACAATATATAATACACTTATTTGACATTTTTTCAAATCCTCTTTCTTCCTCAACGTCATGTAAATTCCATAAACCTAATAAATTTTAATCTGATTCACTGATATAATCTAAGCACCTAAAATAATGCCTGGTACATAGAACATAGTATTTGCTGAGTGAATGATCAATGAATAAATGGGTGGATGGAGTAGGTACTGAAACTCTGAATGTCATATATTTTAACCCAGAAAGTTCAATTTTAGCAAGTTAGCTTAAGAAACTATTCAGATAATGCACAGGAATATTTGTTATGCTGTTTGTAATAACAAGCAGCAAACAAAAAACTTAAATGTACAATAAGAAATTATTTTAATAAGTTGACATTACATACCAAGGATTGTAATACAGCCATGAAAGACATTTACATACATATATTAATACAGATAGACATTACAATCAATTATTACATTGGTTTAAGAAACAGACTTATGGTTACCAGAGGAGACAGGGTGGGAAAGGGACAGATTGGGGGTTTGGAATTGGCGTATGCATACTGTGGTATATGGAATGGCTGGCCAAAGAGGAGCTGCTGTATATTACAGGGAACTCTATCCAATATTCTGTGATAATCTATATGGGAAAAGAATCTGAAAAAGAATGTGTGTGTGTATTATCTACAGCTGAATCACATTGTAGTACAGCAGAAAATATCACAATTCTGTAATTTAACTCTGCTTCAAAATAAAACTTTAAAAAATAAGAAATCACTTACAAATTAACAAGTACAACATACTAATATTTGTTTCATCATCTAGAAGGATATGCATCGACCACTAAAGTTGGTTATCTCTTGGTAAATACAGATGTAAATTCATATTCTTTTTCTACTTCCATATTATTTGATTTTTTCTCATAATAAGCCCAAATAATGGTAAAGAAAAAAATCAGAAAAGACGTAACACTTTTACATAAATTAAAATGCCCCGAAAGATACAAATTTGCTAGGGAAGAAAACATTCTTGCTCTTCTCTGTCTTTTAGACATAATGCACATTCTGCTACAGATAATATACTTTTCAATTAATTTTCCAAGTTATCTGATCACACCAGCTTTAAAAATTACAAAATAAACAAAACTCTAGGAGATAAAAATCTTACTAGAAGGCAGAGAAGTACATTTTCATCCCTCTGAACTTCAACCTTTTGTAAAATGAATATAATTTGTCTAGTCAGAGGTGGTGAGAATGAAAGGAAATTGTTTTAAAGAACTGTTACTAAATGTTTGCTGTATGGTAAGCACCTAGGAATATAAAATCCTCTTCCACCTGCATCCCCTTTCCTCTTTTTTAACACTCTTCCAACTAGGAAAATAAAGTTTAGCATTGGAATTTTTGCCAGAATAACTTTCACACACTGAAACTAACCATATCCAGTTTCTGAGAATCACTTTTAGGTCAAGTGATGATTTAGTCAACAATTATTTTTGTGTCCTTGAATGTGTCATAGGCCTATGAGGCCACTGGGGATCATAACATCTAACTCCTCTAAAGGGTGATGGTAAGGATAAGCAGAAATTTCTAATTAAAGGACATCAAGTGTTAAAGTAGGGAAGCATTTAATAGCATGAGTCTGCCCTTCAGATGATAAATTAGAAGCCAGTTCACAAGTGAAACCTGAAAACAGAGAGGGAATCGTGAACTTGACAGGCAGGAATCGTGAATCCGTTGGTGTACACTTGCTGTTTTTATCCACTATCAGCTCAGACGCTCTCACACTAACTGCATGGAGATAAAAGGCTGAATATCTTATTACCAGTTCCCTTGAGCCCCATGGCCAAACCTTTTTATGATTTAAGCTTAATTACCTTGAAAGAGGTGCATCAGTTTCATGAATTTAAAAATAAAAGAAGATTTAGATCTTCCCTTGTCATTAGATTGAAAGCTATACAATTGCTTCTATTTCAACTCTGTGAAAGGCAAGTGGATCATTTCTGTAAGGGAATATACCGTGTCAAGTAATTCTCAGTCCTTGCTAGGTATTAAATAATGATAGTAATGATGATGATGATGATAATCATATAAAATAAAAACAATTAAATTTCTTATTAATGAAATTCCAAAGAAAATTACCTACCAGGGCATGTGACAACTAAGGTGTTTATAACTTCTCTCTTTTCCATATTGCCATTAGCGATTTTAACAGATGAGACCACTAACATTTAATTTTTAAATATTACAAATTTTATATTTCAGCATAAAATTTGACCACAGTGCTTAAATAACTTGAGGACACTCAGTGCACCACATTGCTTAGAATCAATGCTACTTTCCTTAGAGCAAATTTAAGAGCTGAAATTTATTTAATACTCAGTGTGTTTAGCTGTGAGTTATGGTGGAATCCTGCATTTTATCCTCCAGGGGCCAAGCAGTAGACCGGATGGATTGCCTGTGTAGATGAGATGTTCTCGTAACAGCATTTTCACCTGTGTCAAAGGCAATTATGGTTTCCTTTCCTCATTATTGAAGCAGTCAAATAAATTGCCTGCTTATTAGTTTAATATGAATGTCTATTTGAGATATTTAGCAGTTAATTGTTCTTAAAATAATGGAAATGATTTAGTAGAGGAAGTTGATTGTTCGTAATTTGAGTTAGGAGAATAATAACATTAGTAATAATGTCCATGGCATATCTCAGTTGGTTTCCTGGATGTCTAAGTCAGATACAATAATGTTTCAGTTAGAGTTCTCTTGTGGTACAGTGGGTTAAGGAGCCAGTGTTGCCACTGCAGCAGCTCGGGCGGGTGCTCTGTTGTGGGTATGATTCCTGGCCCAGGAACTTCTACATGATGTGGGTGCAGCCAAACAAAACAAGACAAAACAACAATGTTTCAGTTAAATAAATGTTTGAAAATAAGGTGATTAATAGACTTTTCTCTTTATTCCATTAACTCATCTATGCGGTGACTACTAAGATAAGGATGATCTCGTTAAGCAGACACATGAAGCTTTTAATTTTAATTGAATTCTTTTCTGTCAGTTCTGTGTACTCTTATAAGATTTGTTTCAGATGATTTCATACTTAGCTGACCATAGCATAAAAATCAGCCTTTTATATTGCATGGATTTCCTCTACAATATTTTAAGAACTTATATGTGTACCCATTTTCTTAGAAACACATCCACCACTCTTAAAATGTGAAAAATTAAAGAGTAAGAAATATAGAAAAAAAAAGTTCAGGAAACCAATTTATAATTTGTTTGTTGAGTTTTAGCTTAATCGAATACCCTTCTGAAACCACATGACTTTCTATCTTTCAACACAAAATATAGTGTTTTTCACATTATTTTATCAGGGTTCCATGAAACATAAACATGTCCATCCCCATTAAGTCTCGATTTCTTTTTTCTTTTTAGGGCCACACCCGTGGCCCAGGCTAGGGGTCGAATCGGAGCTGTAGCCTCAGGCTTACACCACAGCCACAGCAACAGACGATCTGAGCCATATCTGCAACCTACACCACAGCCCACAGCAACACTGGATTCCTGACTCACTGAGCGAGGACAGGGGATTGAACCCGCATCCTCATGGACACTAGTAGGATTCGTTTCCGCTGTGCTACAACAAGAATTCCTCAAGTCTCAATTTTTTTAAAGCAGAGATGTTGATTTTTTATTTGATACTCCTCTTGATTTCTAGATAGTACCATATTGGTTGCTTATAAAGAAAATGGTTAATTGAATATATGTAAACAAATGTGTAACTTTTAAATATATTACTTGATAATAGACTAGAAAAGAATTTTGAATGAGATTCCTTAATGTTTTCATTAGCTTGAAGAACAGAAGAAAGACCTAAATCTTTTCCTGTCCATCATATTTACAGTGGTGCTTGAAAATTATGGCATTTTTAGAATAAAACACATCTAAAAGGAGGCTGTCAAAACCGCCAGTAAAAGTATTGTGTGTATATATATATTTTTTTTTTTAATTCAACTTAGAGTAATTAGTGGTAAAACATAAGATAAATTGTCTCTAATTTATTAGCATAAATTATAACTTAAAGAAGATAGGTAGACTATGAATGAGGAGAATCCCAACAGACTATTTCTGACTCTCTCAGCTTATCGAATTCTGGGACTAGAGAGTGAAGGCTGTTACAAGTTTGGTTCTTCATTCAGCACATTTT
Source organism: Catagonus wagneri (assembly GCA_004024745.2). Taxonomy (NCBI): domain Eukaryota; kingdom Metazoa; phylum Chordata; class Mammalia; order Artiodactyla; family Tayassuidae; genus Catagonus; species Catagonus wagneri. The sequence continues at coordinate 10,722,850 of PVHT021183666.1, forward strand.
ATGGAGCACCAATTTAGGTGCTGAAGCTAAAGTGCCGAGTAAAACAGACATGATCCTTTTTCTTTATGGAGTTAAAAACACAGCGGAGATAAACGTTGCAGATACATAACATTGAAATAAATGTGTAATTATAATTACATAAAGTAAAATTGCAGAAAGTTATTCACGAGTATAATGGGGTGAACTGGCTTAGATAAGGGCTCAGAAGTGTCTTTCTTGGTAGGTAACTTTTGAAAACAGAGATGAGGTATAGCAAGGAAAGTACTAGGGGAGTGAACATATGTTGACCTATGAATGAACCAGCTATGTCTGAGGAATTAGGGAAAAAAAGGACGTTTCAGTTGAAGTCCTGAACATGACTATTCTCAGAATGACATGAAAAAATAGGCAAAGTTCACAAGGTTTTAAGAGGTATTAAAATTTTATTGTCAGTGAATTGGGGAGCAAATTAAGTATTTTGGTTTTTATTTTTGGGGGGGGCGGTGACTGCCATGATCATCTTGTTGAGATTGTTTAGGCCAGCAACTACAGCTCCGATTCAACCCCTAGCCTGAGAACTTCCATATGCCATGGGTAAGACCCTAAGAAGACCAAAAAAAAACCCTCGCCCATTTTACCATCAATATCTGTTCATTTGTACCGTGCTTGTCCATCTGTTGTGGTAAATGAATTGTCCTCTACATAATCTTCATCTGCATAAATTTAGCCCTGTCCATATCATACCATAGCCCATGTTCTCTCTTCTACTCAAGAGCGTAGTTACACCAGCTTGCCCCTTTTCCTTCCAGATCATTATAATCAGAAGACAAATAAGCTGTAATTTCCCTTACCTAAAATAGACGAATGAATGAATGAGTGGGGGAATAAATAAATAACACATTCACAATCCCACTTCATCTGCTATCGCCTCATTTCCCCCCTTTTTTTAGCAAAACACCTCAGAAGTTACTCAACTCACCATTTCCAACTCGTGTTCTTCTATTTTCTCTCAAATTTATTCCGCTAAGACTTTCATCCTTGCATATAACCCAAATGGGTCTTGTCAATGTCTTTAACCTCATTTTTTTTTAAACATGTTCCTTATTTTATCTGACCAGTCAGCAGCTTTTGATGTAATTGATATCTTCTTGATGCTCTTTTTTCCACGTGGCTTCCAAGATACTACAGTACCTTCCTGGCTTTCCTCCTGGTTAAGTCCTTTGCTACTGGTTGTTTCTTGTCAGGAACATTTACTAATTCTTCCTTTTTTATCCTTATATATTAATCTTGGGGTCCTGGGGTTCATTCCTTCCCTCTCTCCTCTCTCTACACTTAATTCCTTGTTGATTTCATCAAATATCCAAGCTTTGAATATGCCAAGTTTAAGTCTTCAGTCTTCTCTAACAAACTCTAAACTCATATATCCAACCACTAAGTAATATCCTCCCTGGGATAGATAATAAGGGTCTTAAATTCATTGTATTCAAAACCAGACTCCTAATTGTCCCTTCATTTAGGGTTGCCGGATATGATACTTAGTTAAATCTGAGTTTCAGAAAAACAACAAATCCTTTTTTTTTTTAGTACAAGTATATTCCAAATATTTTCTGAAATCCAAATTTAATAGGGGGTTATCTATTTTTCTTTGCTAAATATGGCACTTCCGCGATTGTGTTCTACCCACAGAAGTGAACTGGTGACAACTCCATCCTTTCAATCGATCAGGCTAAAAATCTTGGTGGAATCTTCAGTTTCTCCTTTTCTAATCCCACATCCAATCTAGCAAGAATGAAATAGGATACTCAGATTCTGATTACTTTTGACCATCAGTTTACTACCATTCTGATCCAAGTTCAAAGTTACCCTCACTTCTCCATGAATTACTGCAATAGTTTCCTAATGACTGCCTGATTTTACATCCCCTCCCTCCCACTATCAAATAATTCTCAACATAGGAGGCAGAGTAGTGCTTTTAAAATATAGGACTGATCATGTTTCTCTTTTTGTCCAAAGCTCCATAATAGCTTCCCATTTCATGCAGTTCTTATAAAGGTCCATAAATCTCTACATGATCTATCAGTCACCACCACTTTACCTTTCCTTTCTTATCTTCTTCTACTCTCCCTTTACTTGGAATGCTTCAGGTACACTGTTCTTGCTTGTTCACAAATATATCAGAGATGCTTTTATTTTAATGCCTTTGTCTTGGCTATTTTCTTGGCATAGAACATTCTTCCCCAAGTAACTGCATCGCTAAATCTTTCAAAGTGTTTTGTTTGTTTGTTTGTTTGTTTTGTTTGTTGTTCTCAAATGTCCCCTGCCTTCTTTTTTTTTTTCAGGGCCGCACATGAAGCATATGGAAATTCCCAGCCTAGGGGTCAAATTGGAGCTATAGACACGGGACTACACCACAGCTACAGCAATGCAAGATCTTAGCCTTGTCTGCCACCTACACCACAGCTCGTGTCAATGAGGGATTAACACACTGAGTGAGGCTAGAGATTGAACCCGCATCCTCACGGGTACTAGTCGGATTCGTTTCTGTTGTGCCACGATGGGAACTCCCAAATGTCACTTTTTTAATGAGGTCTGCTCTGACAGTTCTATTTAAAACTGGACATATTCCTAACCCTTCTGTCTCAATCACTATTAACTTGCTTGTCTCACCCCACCTTTGTTTTTAACCACAGCACTGATCACTTTTCAATTAACTACATATGTATGTGTTTTTATACTCAACCCAAATATTAGTTTTGCCACATAACAGGTGCTCAGTTAATATTTGTTGAATGAATGAGAAGTTGAATTTGATAGGATCTTCAGTCTTGTGGTCTTGATCCCAAAGTCATTTCCTAACTATAATATTTTGTGAAATAGTGGGTAAAGCTTTCAAATTTAGGTATAATTTATAAGCAAAACAATGCACATCAATCAAGTTTTTTAGGCAAAAACTGAATATGCTTTTTTATTAAAAAATTGAAACAAGGTTCATATTACCAATGAAGCCTAAGATAGATCATTCAAGTTATAGTGCTCATAAAAAAAAAAAACAGGTAAAATTCATATTTGTGCTGAGAAACATGTAAACTAAATTGAAATATGAAGGAAAGATTCCACATGAGGTGAAATATTTTAGCATAGTTCATTCTGCATGCTGATAAATGAATCTCAGGTGGGATGGTTTAGCCAGTAAAGTTCTTGTGTATGAATAGAACTTAAAAGTTGAAAATTGTAATGAACACCCAGGGAAAATTATTAAAAAATCTTTTATTTTAATTTTTTGAAGTGTGTTAGAAAATTATATATGTATATATAGCACATACATAAGATTTATATACTATTTACATATTAAATTATATATTATATTATTGCATAAGTATTATACTGCTTATTATAAAGTATATTTTTATATGACATATATATATTTATCTATTTACATGCACACAAAACAACCTGTAGATTATTTTATTACTTTATAATGCATGGGGAACCTCTAGTGTTTTACAGATCACACCGTGAGAAACCCTGTATTCTCACTGTTGCTTAGGGCAAAAACCTGAGGAATGTTTCACCTGTAGAAACTTGAATTTGGGCATTGCTATAAATACCTAAAGAAGGTTCCATTAAGCTGGAACCTTCTCCTCACTTAATTTTAATCATCGAGACAGAAAAGAATAGTTAAATGAATATATTTGGGAAATAAGAACAGAAGTAATGCACACCCTGTGTTCTGTCTAGAACTTATGATTGACCCAGCAACCGGACATGCCAGTAGGGCTGTAGATTTCAGCCACAGACATCTGCCAATGGCAAGTAGAGCCAGTCCAGTGAGGCACATTTCAAGGGATGTCAGGAAAGAAAAAATGTCTCTGTAGCAGACACACTCTCCCCATCAACTCCTGGGACATGTGTATATTAAGAAACCTTTTCATAAATTATATCAATGTCCATTATATACACTGGAGTAATAGGCAATAGAAATGAGACCAAATTTTAATTAATTTGGCCAAGTTTTCCACATCTTAGAACCATATTATATCTTACATTAAATTTACCTGTTAATTTTAGGAAACATTGACATTTAGCCTTTCTCTGATTTTCTTGACCAGAGTCCACTAAAAAAATCATCAATTTGATGACCTTCGATAAAGGAAAAAAGTGGGGAGTGTGATGAATCAACTGTCCTTTAGATTACTTTTAAGACAATGCCCCACCAGACAATAAAAACTGCCAGTGCAATTTCCTTTAACAGAACTACGTTTTCCCCTGAATGAAATTTTCTTCATTTGCTGATTGAGGAAGATGGCTCATTTTAATAGAGATTGCCCCTCCATGACTTCCTACGCTCACAGATTACTTTGGAAATATGAATTTCAGGAGGAAGAAAGTCATTAGCAATAGAGGTGTTTAGAAGAAGCAAAAGGGTAAAATGTACATTTAGCACAAAGCAGCCATCTCTTTACTCATAGCTCCAGGGTTATCAGGATGCCATTAACAGCTTTTCACTATGTAAATGTTTTCAAACAAAATAAGCTAAATGAGTAGCAAGGTGAATATGGTTCATTCCAAAATACTTACTTAGTGTTGCTTGAAAATTGAAAGGAAAAAAAATGGTCCCATTCCAGCTCCTTTCCAAACATAGTAAACTTTAAAATCTTTCCACAGCATCAAATCAATTTGTGTTCTAATGTAATTTGGGTTTCATAGTACTTGGGGTCAAGTACTGTTTTGAGAACCCTGCAGAGGAACACATGTTGCGACATAGCTCTGTTTAACTATATTTCTACCTAGCATGTGGAAGAGAAGTACCTTGTAAATTTTTACTTTGGTGTATTCTAAGCCTCCCTTTTCACACTTGAAGAAATGAGCTGTTTCCCCATAAAGTGGCCAGAGATCTGATGATAGAGGATCTAGGAATCAGGCAGGATTAATTTTTCCTGATTTCAAAAGGATAAGTAGGAAGTTCTTAACTGTGTGGCCATTGATACTTTAACTGAGTACCCCTCTGAAGAACCAAGCCCTGAAGGAGGGGCATACCCTTTCTTTAAATTGCTCCCAGTTTAGTGGAGAGAACTTCAGTTCAATAGCCAGTCCATATTGTTTGTTTAGAAAATAAACATCCCCCGATTATCTTATGGCACAAATATGTTTGTGTACATTTTTTTTCATAAGTTTTCTATTCAGGTATATATATATATATATATATATATATATATATATATATATATATATATAAAATCTAAGTGTGTGTGTGTATGTGTTTCCTCAAGTGGGCATACAGTATTCAAAATTCTCAATTGTTTGCTTTTTAAAACTACTTTCCAGTTATTAGATAGTGTGCTTGGTATTCACATTTATGGATATGTTAGATTTATTTAATTATCCTTGAGGTATTGGCCAATTTATAGGATTAAAGTCTTGCTATAAAAAAGTGCTGCACTGAACCTTGTTGTAGACAGATTTTCGCTTAATGTTTAATCATTTCCTTAGGATCAGTAGCTACAGGTGTAATTTCTGGGGCAAATATTAGGCACAATTTTATTTATTTATTTATTTATTTTGTCTTTTTGCCTTTATCTAGAGCCGCACCTGCGGCATATGGAGGTTCCCAGGCTAGGGGTCTAACAGGAGCTGTAGCTGCCAGCCTTCGCCACAGCCACAGCCACGCGGGATCCGAGCCGTGTCTGCAACCTACACCACAGCTCACGGCAACGCCGGATCCTTAACCCAATGAGCAAGGCCAGGACTCGAACTCACAACCTCATGGTTCCTAGTCGGATTTGTTAACCACTGAACCACGACGGGAACTTCCTAGGCACAATTTTAAAACCTCCAAAATATAACCAAATTATTCTTTTATATGGCTTTGCATTGATATGAAAATAAGTTACTTCCTTTTTCTGTCTTATTGTTAATGAGTTTCCTGATGTTTTCTATGTTATATAGACTTTAAGGAAAAAAAAAAGAAAGAAAAACCTTCTAATTTGTGAATATTTTTTTGTTGGGTATGTGCTAGTTTATTATATGTAAGAGTTATTTATATTAAAAATGTACTCCCCAAATTCATCATTTTTTAAAAGTTTGTATTTCTAAAGGGCCACGTACAAGGGCTAGAGAATATCGTGTAGAAGATGAGAATATTCCCTAGTCAACAGCTAACAATGAACTGGGGACCTCAGTCCTCCAACCTTAAGGAACTGAATACAGCCAATAATCTGGATGATTTTAGAAGCAGATGCTTCCTCAGAGCCTGTAGATATGAATCCAGTCATCTTGACATCTTGGGTTGTAGCCTTGTGAAGCTCTAACCAGCGAAGCTACTCAAATCCACCCCAATCTTAGGATTATGGAGCTGTGAACTAAAAAGAGGTGTTGCTTTAGCCACTGAATTTGTGGTAATTTGTTACCCAGCAATGGAAAACTCACAGTTCTATCATGGCTGTAATGGTGGTTGATGAATTTTCTTTTTCTGGTATCTCTCTGATAAAATATTTTTTAAGATTGATCAACTTATTATATTTAGAAAGTGTCCATTATTCTCACATTAGCTGGAGCTTTAAAAATTTTTTGAAAGACATTTCATTAGATGCTCTTTAAGCATCTTTTGTAAAGTTTATATGCCTTCTGTTCTACTTTCATATTTTACATAATGAATTAATCAAATATTTCTTAGTCTAGCACTTGTGAAATAAAACTTTTAAGCCTTATATCTTAATTCTGTAAGTTAGGTGTTGCTATTTCATTTAAGATCTTTATATCTGTTTATAAGAAATATGGATGTGTGCCTAACCCTGGAAAATCAATGGGAATGGAGGGGTGCTGTTTTGACTGTCACCTCCAGTATGAAGAGAGAAGGAATAATAATATTGGAGGGTGCTACTCCAGCAAAGTGGAAGTGCTAGACAGAAAAAAAACAAAAAACAAAAAAAAACCTCCTGAAGCCTAGAGACTTCAAATCATGGATTTTATTTGAAATCACCGTATATCCATGAGTCAGTTACAGTCTAGTAGATCTGTATTTCCCAAGTTTATAGTAACACTTTCAGACTATATTTTATGTATTCTATATCACCTAAGTTCTCTCTTCAGACTATTACCTCCTTTTGAAGAGTGGTAACTGAGTATTATAGAAGTGGATTATTCAAGCAGAATGCACATTCTGTTTTCAGACTTGCAAATGTTCTTTATATTGATATAATTCAAGAGAGGATCCAGAGCAGAAGACATATATATGTGTGTGTGGTGTGTGTGCGTGTGCGTGTGTGTGTGCATGCTTATTTCCACTTAGGAATGGGTAACTTTTTTATATAAAATAAAAAAAACCCTCAGGTATAGTAACATTTTTGAAATGGCCATTATTAGTCATTTTTCTTGAAAGTTTGAAGTTTGTTAAAACTTTTTAGGTGTTGTCTACTTTTTAAAAAATCATAGTCTACCCGCTTGTTAAAGGATGGTGCACCCCTGACTAGACCAATGAGCTTGCTAAAAATAAGAGCCAATGTCTTATTATCTTTGTTTTCCAGTCCCTCTCAGAGTAAGTTGCAAATAGCAAGCTCTCTCCGTGTGTGTGGAAACAAATTAGCAGTGGGGATTAATAAATTGTTGGGTGATAAATAACTATACAATTTCTCGACTCAGGGAAGTCACTGAGAACCTGGTCATCAGATAATCTGTGGCCCTTCATTTTATAAAAAATAGGTCCTGAAATTATACTTCTTGTATAGCTAAAGACATATCCCTGAATGCTGAGTTTTTGTTCTTTTCCTCTCAGTCATGCCTACATATGTACATATATATATATATATATTTTTTAAGGTAGTCCATATTTTTCTGTTTCTTGACATCAGTGGTTCTTGTAGCAAATTTTTCCCAGTTCTTTCAAGATGTCAATATATGTATCTCGTGCCTGCTCAAGATCAAGTTCAGACAGTCATCCCCTCTTTCTTCCTTTTTCTACTTCCCTTCTTCCAGACCAACCTGTGAAGTTCACTGCTGTTACCTTGATTAGGAGCAGATAAATTGCTTCTGCCAATGAATCTCACTCAGCATGAATTCTTCCTAGGCATCTCTGCAGCTTCTGCTCACTACCACAGAAGCCACTTACCAGGGCTGATCTGGTACTGAGCTGGCTACAACAGAGCTTTCAGGGTCTTCAAGGTCCAAAAGGGACACTGTGTCATATGCAGTCCTTTGCTGAAGGCAAGCTGCCTTCCAGGTAGTTACAGAAATGTCTTTCTTCCTTACCCTTAGCAGCCTTCTATAAGCTGGTAACACCGTTTTGTCCCAGTGTCTTACAATATTTTTACAATATATTTTATTTTTTAATTACTTAATGAATTTTATTACATTTATAGGTGTACAACCATCACAACCAGATTTTATAGCATTACCATCCCAAACCCTCAGTACATTTTATTGTAGCATATTTGGTTGACAATGTTGTGTTAATTTCAGCTGTTAGTTACAACAAAGAGAATCAGTTTATCTATCTGCCTATCTATCTATCCATTCTTTTTCAGATTATTTTCCCATATAGGTTATTACATACTATTGAGTAGCATTCCCTGTGCTACACAGTTGGTTCTTGTTAGTTATCTATTTTATAGTAGTGTATATATGTTAATTCCAAACTCCTAATTTATAAGACTGGACTTTAGCTCTCACGTACTTCTAGCCTATTTAGAAGACTCAATTTGAACTCAGAGTTTATAATCAGAGAAGGTTGTAGCAAGAAGGACAATATTACACTCAGAGTTGTGAAGAACCCTGGACATCCTGCTCCATCAACCTGAGTATTTCCCTAGTCAAAGGAGGAACGATCAAAGCCATGTTATTCTGCCATTTTACTGTCTAAATTTGGATAATTCTTTCAATAATGGGTGGCCACACTCTGTGGATTATCTCCCTTTTACCCAGATTGAAGCCTTCTTTTCTGGTTTTCTTCTACTTAACATCAAAATGCTGCTTTACCTGACCTCAGAATGTCATTCCTGAGTTGTTATGGCTGAACTGTGTCTCACCAAAATTTATTTGATGGAGTCTTAAATCCCCCTCCAACCCCAGAATGTGACTGACTGTATATGGAGATAAGAACTTCAAAGTGGTAGTTAAGTTAAAATGAGGAGACTAGGGTGGGTCCCAATCCAATCTGACTGGTGTCCTTATGAAAAAATGAAATTAGGATGAACACACTCACACATACATACACACACAGACACACACACACAGACACACACACACACACACACACACACACACACACACACACACACAGTCATGTAAAGACAGAGGGAAAGGATCGTAAGCAAAGGAGAGAAACCTCGAAAGCAGCCAGTGCTCCCCACATCTTGAACTCAGATTTCTCGACTCTGGAATTGGAAAAAAAAACAATGAATCTCTGTTGTTTATACCACCCATTTCATGGTGCTTCATCATGGCAGCCTTAGTGAACTAACACAAGCTGCTCCTGCTCTAATGATAGACTCTCCTTAGGGGGATTTTTTTGATCCCATGGCTTTAAAATCATTATATACCTGAGATGAAAGGCAGAAAATACATGTTTCATGAATTCCTTGAAGAGATAAATATAGCTTGTGAATCTAATAAATTATTTCTATTATTGATTCTTTTAGATGCTTTAACTTCTTGGTATTTTTAACGCATCAAAATGACAATAGTTCTCAGGGGCAGTCCATGGTCAGCATGGACTGGTAAGCTTGGAAGTAGGAATTGGTAAAGTTGGAAATAGAAATTCTGAGATTCTACCCCAGACCTATTGAATTAGAAACTCTGGTTTTAGTAAACCTTCTAAAACTTCTGATTACACCCAGGTTGGAGAATCATGGATTATAATGGACTGGATCTGGGAAAGAATGTACTGCTCACTTATCCTTGTGCTGGGAATATAAAATGGCAGCCTGGAAAATTCAATCATTTCCCCAACATCGCTAAACTCTATTTCCTGACTCTGCTCTCTTTGATTTGTACTTTTATGCCCTTTGGAGGTAGTTCAGGATGAAACAGCATTTGCTTCAATCGTAATTTGTACTGTTCTTTCTTTATTTTGTTTATTTGGACAGATTTTCAAATCCTATGTTCTCTTCTGTCATTGTTCCCATATAACCAATGACATGTTCTCTAATGCCTATATTTTTACCCCATAAAGAAATATTTTTAAAATGGCTTTTTTCCTGCGTTCTGACATTTTACTAAAATAGAATTCAGCTTAGATTCCACTAATTTGTTATAGATTAAGATATATTAAGAATCTTCTTATATGTAAATTATTGAATGAAATAATATTGGTCCATAATATTCAATAGAGTGAAATCTATTTACTATTTTTAAAATATTAAAAGCAACAATTATATCAATGTTATACCATATCAATGCCTATATTTTGTTGTAATTCCTCTCGGTCTCTTCAGAATGTTTACTATTGTATATATGTTCCTTTTTGGCATTCAGGAGTTTGACTAATCTTTAGAAGAACCCACAGGTAAGCAATTTGAAATATATATTTGTGCATTTATGTATACCTAATATGTTGTACATAGATTAAGTGGTTGCCTAATTAAATACATGTGCTTATTTATAAACTAAAAGTTGGTATAGGTACAATTATCTTGAGTGTCATTTCAAGGTTTAAATTAAATTTACATTTCGATTTTAAGAGGAAGCCTGTCTCAATGGCTTTTTTTTTAATTTGCTTGTTTTTGCACAAGTTCCGCAGTCAGGGATGGAACCCTTGCCATAGCTGTAACCAGAGCCACAGGAGTGACAACACCAGATCCTTAACCCACCTATCCACCAGGGAACTCCTCAGTGTTTTTCAGTGTGACTCCCTAAGCAAGACAATGTCTCCTGCACGTGTAGGGTTATAAACTACTGACCAGGCTGTTTGGATCACTGATGTCTTTAATTAACACACAGAAGGTCATGTAAGTGTCCAGGGGCTGCCCATGGCAGATGCTTTGCCTAATCATTATGGGATCCAATCATTATTAATCACTAAACTTTCACTGGGGTTTGCAAGTGTTGAAAGGGAATAGCAGGTTTTTCTACACAGCCCATTGAAGTTGTTCCTCTTGTCCATTAACTCTTATGAGGTCATGACGTTAATGCTTTCCCAGGAGGAACATTTATCTTTCTTTCCATACACTGTGTGCTTCTGATTTGAATTCCAGAGCCTGGTTTGGATGGCAGCCTGTGTTGGTATATCACACCCCTCATTAACGGAAACATTCCCATTTAGTATGATATAAAACACAAGGCAGTCCCAGTAGCAGGGAAACAAATCATGAGTTCAGTTTGATCGAGACCATCAAAAACACTATTATTAAGAACTACTTTAGTTTTATTTATTTATTTTTCTTTTTATGGCCACGGTTGTGGCACTGGAATTTCCCAGGCCAGGGCTTGAATCCAAGCTGCAGCTGTGACCATAGCCCAAGCTGTTGCAATGCCAGATCCTTTAACCCACTGGGCATGGGGATCGAATTCATGCCACCACAGTGCCCTGAGCTGCTGCAGTCAGATTTTTAACCCACTATACTACAGTGTGAACTCCTGATGGCATGCTTTTTAAATAACAATTTTTCAAAATATTTCAAGATCACAATAAGTTTCAAGGCCTTGCTGGGGCTATAGATAGTACATAAACAGCCATCAAAAAAATGCTGATATTTGGAGTTCTTGCCAAGCACAGTGGGTTAAGAATCTGACTGCAGCAGCTCAGGTCCCTGTGGATGTGAGGGTTTGATCCCCGGCCTGGGGAAGTGGGTTAAAAGATCCACCACAGCTACATCTCAGATTTACTCCCTAGCCCTGGAACTTTCATATTCCACAGTGCAGCCATAAAAATAATAATAAAGAAGCAAATAGTCTGCTTTCAGAATATTAAAAAATAGAATAGATGAAACTTGAATATTTTCAAATATAATATACGCAAAATGTGGTAAACCCTTAAGGTGGGTCACAAGCAAATTGGAATTCAAGTGTGTCCCTTTGAATTCAGAATATAGAATGCTTTAGCAGTCCATTCAAAGCCATCATCTTATGCTCCTCAGCACACTCATTGGGTCTACACAGTAAGCAACAGGTCCAGCTTAACCTGATTATCTGCTGTTCCCAACGCAAGTCTTCATTGTCTTTTCCCACTTTTCTTCCTATTTCTTTTCACTGGGAAGGCCTTTATGTTTAATACTCGTAGCAGTGAAACACACTTTAAAAGATCTGTTAGAATGATCAAGCTATGACAGAATTTTCTTAAAAATAAGAAAAATACTAAAAAGGAGGATGGAGATACTGGCTTAAAATTTTGGCAAATAGAAAAAGTAATATGATAATTATTTGATATGTTGACCTTGAGGTATTCTGTAATTCATGTGGAGATATTCAGATATAAATTTAAAATTTATATCTAGGGCTCAAGGGGAAAATGTTAGGTCTAAAGAATGAGATGTAAAAGGGATTGCTTTAAAAATTCAATTTGAAACAAAAGCGAAAATAAAGGGAAACATATAAAGAAAAGCACAGAGGAGTTCCCGTCATGGCTCAGTGGTTAACGAATCCAACTAGGAACCATGAGGTTGCGGGTTCGATCCCTGGCCTTGCTCAGTGGGTTAAGGATCCGGCGTTGCCGTGAGCTGTGGTGTAGGTTGCAGATTCGTCTCAGATCCCGCATTGCTGTGGCTGTGGCGAAGGCCGGCAGCTACAGCTCCTGTTAGACCCCCTAGCCTGGGAACCTCCATATGCCGCGGGTGCGGCCCTAGATAAGACAAAAAGACAAAAAAAAAAAGAAAAGAAAGAAAAGAAAAGCTCAGAAAGGTCATCTCAGAAGCTAGAAATGCCTGTAACTAATGGGCAAGTGGAGGAATCCAAGCTGTAAAGAACATAAATATTCACTCATCTGGGAACTTTGAGAAAAGAAGAGAGCTGTAAGGGAGATTTTAAAGAAGCAAGAGCTCTTTACTGCGATCAAGGACTAGAGATAATCAAAGATTGAGTGATGAGAAAAGAGCATTGTCATGGATGATGACATTGGTCCTTGACCTTGACCAAAGAACTTTAGTGGAAAGTTGAGCAATCGTTTCCAAGGCATTGGGATTGAGTGGATGCTAAAATAAGGCAGAATTTTCTTTCAAGGTATTCAGAATAAACTCAGATAAATTAATCAGAAGCAAGTCATTTTCCCTAAATTTTTTATCTGTAAACTGAGATTATGGTAACCTAAGTATAATACTAAGAACACTAAGTATAATACTAAGAACATAAGCACTCACTGAATCCTATTCTCTATTACTACTTTAACTATTATAGATTTCAATATCTCTTTTCTCCCTTTGGTCACTAATAATTTCTTTCTTTTCATTTTGCTCAGCCTCACTTTTAGGTACGTGACACTTCAGCTGCTCTCTGTTGTCTGTGGTAGAACTCAGTGCCTCAATTGTCTTCCCTTTCTACTCTAGTGTGTACTTCTTATATTTGAGACCTTGGGTCCTGAGACGGACATTATTGATAAGACTAGTGGGAACGTGTACATATTTCAAGAATGGGCATTCCTGTTGTGGCTCAGCTGGTTGAGGGCCTGACTTTGTCTCCACGAGGATATGGGTTCAATTCCTGGCCTTGTTCAGTATGTTAAAGATCCGGCCTTGTTGCAAGATGCAGAACTGGTTACAGATATGGCTAAGACCTGGTGTTGCTGTAGCTGTGACACAGGCCTGCAGCTGCAGCTCCAGTCTGACCCCTGGCCCAAGAACTTCCATAGGCCGCAGGTGCAGCCATTAAAAAAAAAAAAAAAATCATTTTGGATGAGTATTGCCACTCCTTTCTACCATATTTTTGGGTTGCCTACTTATTCTTCTGGATACTGCTATTGAAATACAGATGTTAAAATTGCAAATGTCAATGCTAAGTCATGACTATGATGAGGTTCCAGAAAGAAAGACCCCTTTACTTTTAGGGACCACTTTGTTAGAGGGAGGTGAAAGTGGAACTTGTCTTAAAGACTAATGTTGATATCTAAAGGTTTTGTTGTCAGCTCAGGAGGTAGGTCAGTGGCCGTTTTGCATGACACATAACTGTGCTCAGAATCAAATACTTCTTTTCCAGTAAAGCTTTTTTTTTTTTTTTCCTTAAGTTTTCTCACTTCCTTAGGTGAAGCAGATAAGGAAGACTTCCCTGCCAGTTTGTCAGACACAACCAAACAAACTGAATTTTAATCACACTTAGACCCAAATTGTGTCCTTCTGCTAGACAGACAAATCGCTCTTTCCTACTGTTAGAATATAATTCTTCCAAACTCTCTGCATTTGCAGGCAATGTACTGACTGCCATTTTTCCCCAATAATCATTTTAAGGATGGCAGTGTAATAACCACCTTGGCAGACCAGAGAGAGTGTCCATCTCTGGAGCAAAGGGAAGGCATACTTACTGCCCATTATAATCTGAATCTTTATTCAGATTCCCTAAATTCAGAATTTCTTTGCAGTAGTGCCTCCTATTGAGTGTTCTGGTGTCATCTGACTTTTGTGTCACCCTGTAGGGACTGTGACTTGGGGGTCTAGCACAATAAAGTTTCAGTCCTTTGACAATGCTATTTTTTGTGAGGAATTAAAACCTTTGTTTCTGACCTTAAGTCTTCTGCCAGCGTCAATGTAACTGTAGCACCCTAACTTATTAGTTTTCAAGCAGGGAAGAATCTCAGATTTTTCACAGCTCTTCACACTTGCCTCATTGTAAACATTCTAAATATGGAAGCTCTTAATAGGATTCAATATTTTATCACTAAAATAAATATATGTGTTGGAGTAAACAGTATCTAACTTATCAATCTTTGAGAAGTCTGATTGATCCTTTTAAAATGTATTATG